>OV815995.1:32429297-33029297 GCA_929113495.1 Andrena minutula | reverse complement strand
TTTCAAAGTATTCAATTTTTTCAGACGGTCTAATTTTAGTAACGTCATACCACATAGCAAAATCGAACAGATGCATAGATTCTAATTCCTTGGGTCTGTTAGGATAGTAATCATCTATGAGGGATGGACAAAATATGTCTGTGGATTCACCTTCCAGATCCTCAATCTCTTTACGAGTTTTCAATTTCCTACTTCTCAGTATATTTACATCTAACCATCTAATAGTAGTACTGGAGTCAGTGCCATACAATGATAATCCTAAAAGAGTATCAGCGCATTCAGGCGCTCCACATTCTCTATGATTTAGTATGCGCATTCCAAAGTTGCACAGCAGACTAGCTAATGACTTAGTAGAATTTATTGCTGCCAAAGTGTCCGTAGCGTAACTTTTTTCCGGCTTTGACACGTACTTAGTACAGTAACATGTTACCAACCCTGTCTTTTCCCCAATATACTGTATATCCATGTTACATCTCCAAACCGTGAGAACGGGAGCATTATAATCATTGATACGGACTTCCTGTGTTGAACGTGGAAGATCATAGAGTCTACCTTTTGCTTTCAATTGTTTTCTAGCACCTATAGAAACAGCTACATCCCGTATTATCAAAGTGTCTGTAACTGGACGTGGAAATGAAAATCTACATACTTTACGGAAGGAGTTTTCAGTTTTGTTTGTTGCGTAGACAGTAACTGTTGCATTTATGCATTTGATGTGCACTTACACGATTATATAATTCTGGCGACACCTGCGGTGATGGCAACCTGCAAGTGATGTAATTCATCATGAATCGTGCTACATCTTCCTTCGAAGATTTATCGATTACAGGGTCATCTTCAATCCAAATTAAAAGATGAAAATGTTGTAATCCCCTGCTTTGATATTCTCTGCGCCAAAAGTAATGAGTGACCTTCCCAATCGGATTGTCGGGCGGACAATTGAAATCCAGCATAGCGTGGAATGTATTATCTATAAATCGAGCAGTTGAAACGGGATCAGAAACAATGAGTTCGTTCGGGGACATTTTAGCCACCGATGAGCCGTTTACTTCACGAAGATATTCTATTAAATCTGTCCATAGCCACACACTTGGACTCAGCGTGAGGAACCATGTAGCTGGTCCATAATGGTGTATCATACAGTTCAAATCATTTCTCGGTTTTCGCCAATACTGTGCTGTATGACGTAATCTGGAGAATATAGTGTTCAAGTTCGTTTGTAACTGATCTTTGGAGAGTTGTTCTAGAAAACCAGCAGCTGTGTAGTTTTTACGTGGATTTACGACGTTCATTTTGTGATAAATTCCAGCGTTCAATTGCCGCATATTGGTATCGTGTAATAAATGAAAAATATATGGTATGTTCAATCGAAATTGCGAATGCTTGGACATCAGTTTGGACTTAAACGAACCAATCTTTCTTCGTGCTGTCCGTTCACCCCATAAGGATATAAATCTGGGAAACATTTCACATCTAAGTGTTCAGCACGATGACCCAACGGAATGTCATGAACTTTAAGCATTTGATAGAGTGCAGATTCATTAACCCTTTTGTCATACATTGGATAAATCGTAAACTGATCATAATATGAATCAAATTGTGACATTTGTGTCAATAATGCACGTTTGTTGTTATCATCGATATTAAGTGTTTCACCTTCAACGTCCTCGATAGATTCGTTATTATTATCATTGGCAACAACTTCTTGAAATTCTGTATCTGGTAATTTGGCATTCAGCAATAAATCGTGCGATTGTGGTAAAACAATTTCTGAGTATAGAAAACTATTGGCTTTCAACCATACTAAGGCATTCCATACTTTCTTGAAGTCAACTAACTTTTCCCAAACTATTTTAGATTTTGTTGGAACGCCCCGCACCAATATGTATAATGCATGATTTTCATTTAAAGGTTCAGTCGAAGGACAGATTTTTTTTTTAAATTCTCTTACAACGGCAACGGAAGGTAAAATGTTCTCCCCTTTACTTATGGAAACATATGTTTATGTGGCATATTTTTTTACGCATTACTGTATCCATTCTCACAATCGTTTGAAACAGTTTAGCTTTTTGAATGAGAATTCGTTCGTAATCGTCCAACACTGCTATTTCTGGAATTAAACGTACATCAAGCCTATTTAGAATACATTTTGGTGGTATGGAATCGTTGCGAATTTTATCGTGACAATATCGGCAAATAAAATGCATATCACCAATATAGTATCCAATATGATTTAACAATGTTTGCACTACATTTCCCTTATATGTTCTTTTAGAAATATCAAACTTAAGAATCTCTCTTTTCAAACAAAGTTTCTCGCAAGAAACGCACGGGATGCGTCGTGTGTCCATAGACCGCTTTGTGAAAGCTCTAAATGCTAAATAATATCCAGATATAATCTCTTCTTCGTTCAAATTTGTGTCATTATCGTTTAAGGCTTTGTCTAAATTACGTAATTGGTTTTTATAAATGCTCGGTATTTTGTATATCATTCTCTTCAAATGTCGTAAATCCGGAAAGTGAGGTGCCAAAATATCAATGGCTAAAAAATTGGACTTACATAGTTTAGGGTTTATGTAACAACCATGAGAATGACCAACTTTTTCAGGATGCACTTTATTAGAACAGCGACTGATATGGTTGTTCAACTTATGTACGTTTTTTAATGAGCATTCTAACAATTGTTTGAAAAAATCCTGTAAATTATTCAGAATTTCAACATCTTTTGTTTTACAAAGATAACTACAATGCCATGCCTTTGTTGTCTTCTTCGATTGCAATACAGGTAGAACGTTTATAGCTTTCCCTGCCGAATTCAATATGATTGATTCAGAACCGCTGAAAGGATGGTACGAACTTTCCGCATAATATGATTCTGAAGAAGAAATATGTCTGGATTCTCCACACAAAGCATTAATCCTGTCGTCAACATCTAAACATTCTGCTGCGCGCGTTAAGGAAACTTCCACTTTTTCTTTACAATCTTTCAACAGTTTCCTGATTTTCAAAATGTACTTTTGCCTAATATGCAAACACCAATTTATTATGCGCTCAGCTTCCAATCTACTTGCTTCTCCGGACGGCATGTTAATAATTTTTGAAAGCTTTCTAATTTAAGTTTCTTCTTACTTTTGGTTGCTATATTGTTATTTGTTACAGCAATATTACGATACTTTATTATTATTTGCAGAGCAACACGACGTTTCGCTACTTTATTATTACCATCTCCTTTACATATTTCATGATAATATACCTTCCGCTTTTTGGAGATAACTTCTTTATTTAGTTCATAATAATTTTTTCGTTTTTCGCATGTCACATCTTTATTTGCGGCATAATGCACTTGTGCCTTTTTAATTATACCTGCTTTATTAGCGTCATAATGCACTTGTGCCTTTTTAATTATACCTGCCTTATTGGCGTCATAATGCACTTGTGCCTTTTTAATTATACCTGCTTTATTGGCGTCATAATGCACTTTTGCCTTTTTGATTATACCTTCTCTATTTAGTTGATAATAATTTTTTCGCTTCCCGCATTTCACTTCATTATTTGCGTCATAATGCACTTTTTTCTTTTTTATTATACCTTCTTTGCGTGCGTTATAATATTCATAACTATAAAGTTTTATGCTTTGCTCCCCCTTTTTACAATCTTTGCCCTGTTTTGTGTTACACTCCCCCTTCTTTGCTTTATAAACAGCTTTTCTTTTTAAATTAATTTGCTCTTTATGTTTTTTATAATAATCTTCAGAATTTAAATTAATTTCCTCTTTATATTTTTTATAATAATCTTTAGAATTTAAATTAATTTCTTCTTTATGTTTTTTATAATAATCTTTAGAATAATTAGACATGTATTCTGTCCTACTACTTGATGAGTATAAATTGCTGATCTTTGTCTTCGAAACCAATGATGGATCTATCTGAATTACATTTTTTGTATATATGGTGACTTCTTTGTCACTAAGTACTACATTTTGAATTGGGGATATTTTATTATCTGTTTCATTAGAAATGTCACTTTGACCAATTTGAAATAAAGGACAATTTCCACAAGAGGGATTTTTATTAATTGTTCTACCAATTGCAGATTCATATTTGTGCACACAACGTGCCCTGATAACCACCCTGCCTGCAGTCTGTCAGTAGATGGACAGCAGGGTCTGACAAGGCAGGGTCTGCCGGCAGATGGACGGCAGATCCGCAGCAGACCCTGCCTTGAGATGGCGCTATTGGATGTGTCGGACGGGCCGCAGGATCTGCTGCGGATCTGCCGGCAGATGAACGGCAGATCCGCAGCAATTCCTGCCTTGTCAGGGTCTGCCGGCAGATCCGTAGTTGAATGCGGACATAAACTGCGCCGGATCTGCTGGCAGACCTGGTTATCAGGGTGTGTATTGTGGATTTTGAGTGCATGGAAAATGTTCTATACGATTTGTTTGAAACATTTGGATTAAATGTTGACGCATCAACGCATGATTGTACGTTACTTTGTCTGGTAATATTTTGAATAATAACGAGACAGCAAATGCAATCGCAAAAACTCCGCAATCCCGAGTGTTAGGTTGAGCTTGTACACGTGGAAATTCAATAAACTCTTCGTCAATTGTTCCGTCATGTTTACCCATAAAAAAGAATCCCATTTAAAAATATTGTCGTAAATTAATATAAATTTATTAATGTGCTATATTTAACTTTACAAAAGTAATGACATGCAACAGTTGCGCCAATTATCACACTGGCTATTTACACAAAGAACAAAATGTATTCAATAATATTAAGCAGATATATTTTTATACAAATAAATATTTTAATACGAATAAATATTTTATTCAAAATACTTGGCGCTGCGCAACCGAAAAAATGTTAATTGACTTGGTTAATAAATAAAACAAGACAAGACACCACAGAGACAAGAAAGAAAGAAAAAGATTTTAATGCAATTTATGCATATTTATTCAGTTTAGCAACACCAATTTGGAGAGCAGCGCCAAGTATTTTGAATAAAATATTTATTCGTATTAAAATATTTATTTGTATAAAAATATATCTGCTTAATATTATTGAATACATTTTGTTCTTTGTGTAAATAGCCAGTGTGATAATTGGCGCAACTGTTGTATATCATTACTTTTGTAAAGTTAAATATAGCACATTAATAAATTTATATTAATTTACGACAATGTTTTTAAATGGGATTCTTTTTTATGGGATTATATACTTGGCGCTCTTTTTTGTACCTTTTTTTTAAAAAAGGTAATTTTGTGGGGATTTTACACATTTTATAGTGTTTATTATGACTGGATAATTTTTTCACCCCCTCGGGTGAATTATTAATATTATGTGAAATATTATATTGCCATTCAAACTACGCACGCCTGCAAAGCTGCAAGACAATTGGATTGGTGGAATTGGTTTAAATTTGAGTTTCCAGATATGAAGCATACAGAGGATCGAAGCTGAATAAAATCGTTTAATTAATATAATACTATGTCGCAATATATTTTTTTCTCTAGCGTAGATTATCTGTAAATATATAAAATCCACATTTTAGTTACATCTTAACGTAGAACATATAGAAATAGAGTGGCCCTTTGTTATAGTAAACCCTGATAACCAGATCTGGCAGCAGAATCTAACGTCAGATCCGTAGTCGTCTGTGTCCGCATTTGGCTGCGTTCTGAGGTACAGAATCTGATGTCAGATTCTGATGTCAGATCGGCAGCAGATTGACAGCAGATCCTGATGTCAGATCGGCAGCAGATGGACAGCAGATTCTGCCGTCTGCTTGGCACAGCTAACAGCGCCATCTGAGGGTCAGGATTAGCAAACTAACGTGTGGTAAGAAAAAAAAATACCAACAAATACGAAACGTTGTAATTCCCAAGCGGTCACCCATCCAAGTACTAACCGCGCCCAATACCGCTTTAACTTCAGTGATCGGACGAGAACTTGTGTTTTTTTCTGACACGAAATGATCGTTGGAAAAATTTGGCTCTTATTAGTACTTATTTTTAAACAATCTTCATACTATTATATTCTAAGAACTTATTATATAACGTTTAAGTCGAAAAGAGTCGTTGTTCTGTGGCATAAGTACCTGTTTAAACTACAATTTTACATTTTCTGTGTACTTTACTGACGTGGTAGTAGAATTGGACACAGTTTAAATGTATTCTACAGGAATTAAAGGTTAAATTGTGAAAATAAGTTAATTTATATAATAAATTCATAACATTAACCTTTAATTCCTGTAGAATACATTTAAACTCTGTCCAATTCTACTACCATGTCAGTAAAGTCCACAGAAAATGTATAAAAATGAAATACAACAAGTAAAAAGAATTGCGTTAGGTAAGTTATTTAATATTGATATCATTTGTAATTTAAACAGGTACTTATACCACAGAACAACGACTCTTTTCGACTTAAACGCTATATAATAAGGTCTTAGAATATAATAGTATGAAGATTTTTACACAAGAAGTATTAATAAGAGCCAAATTTTTCCAGCGATCATTTCGTGTCAGAAAAAACACAAGTTCTCGTCCGATCACTGAAGTTAAAGCGGTATTGGGCGCGGTTAGTACTTGGATGGGTGACTGCTTGGGAATTATAACTTTCGTATTTGTTGGTATTTTTTTTTCTTACCACACGTTAGTTTGCTAATCCTGACCCTCAGATGGCGCTGTTAGCTGTGCCAAGCAGACGGCAGAATCTGCTGTCCATCTGCTGCCGATCTGACATCAGAATCTGACATCAGATTCTGTACCTCAGAACGCAGCCAAATGCGGACACAGACGACTACGGATCTGACGTCAGATTCTGCGCTCTCATGCCAGACTCTGCTACCAATCTGATGTCAGATTGGCGTCAGATGGTTATCAGGGAATGTAGAGACTACAAAATGTGTCCGAAGGAAGTGAGAGCGCAGAATGTCTTGTTGGAGGAAATTTAAATATTTTTAACACACAATTTATTGGTGCTGGAATAAAATTAATTTAGTATGTTTATTGGTGAATTGAAATATTGTTCATGGGAAACTAATGAAATTAATGAATAGCGTAGGAACTACTGTGGATTTTAATAAAATGTTATATTCATAATACTTCAGAGATTTCAAATCTTATGTGAAAATATGTTTCACAAAAGTTTGGAAAGTATCGAGGGAGATGCATATTCAGCATACTTTCTTCACTAATGTGACTTACTCGACATTGCAAGCAGTACGCCATAATTTTCTTAACCCTTAATTGGTATACTGTTTTTTTCAAACGTAACTGGTATACTGGGGTCGTGGCAAACCCCAAATAAAAAAGGGCACAGAAACTTGTAAAGTCAACACTAGAAGAACCTCTATGAATATTTTGTTCTTAGGTAATGTATAAAATAATAGAAACGTAGAAATTTAAAGTATTATTACAAAGTTAATTATAATTTTAGTTTACAAACTTAGACAACCAAAAGTTTCACAGCGAACTCTGCGTGCCTAGGGTAATGAGTGACCCCAGGATACCAGTTAAGGGTTAAATATCAATGCTACGCTAATTTGAAAAATTTTGTCGATTTACCTTATTTGACAAATTTAGAGAAACTTGTGCGAAACAAGATGATTCTCTGTCTATGTAATAACCTTCTCTGGACAACCTCCAAGCCTGTGTATCCCCTTCATTTCTGTCCAAGCCTGTGCATCCCCTTCATTTCTGTCCAAACCCGTGCGTCCCTTTCATTTTTATCCGAGCCTGTGCGTCTCCTTTATTTCTATTCAAGCCCATGCATCTCCTTCATTTCTACAAGTTTTACATAAAAACTCTAATGTAAAAATAGTCTGATGGTATAAAAACAATATATTATTTTGTAAAAACTTGTGTCAAAGAAGACGCTAATCTGTCGAACCTTCTCCGGACAACTTTCAAGTCTATGCGCCCCCTCCGTTTCTATAAGCTCTACATAAATAGTCTATTAAAAAATTTTTGTGACTTACCTTGTTAATTAAGACAATAATTCGGTGTCCTATGTCGTGTAAAAAGTCGTGACATTTAAAAAATTTGGACAATTTCCATATTTCACACTTCGCAGGTTATGGTTCTTAAATACTAGCTAGGTTACGTTTATCTCTACAGACGTGCTTTCTGCTAGCTGTCACGTGACTATTCGTTACGCGATTGGCCGAACCCGCATCAATATATAGATATACACGCTGCGCGAAAACGGAGTGTATCAAGTTACACCACGATCCAATGAACGACGTGCCTGAGAGACATTTCCTCACCCCCTCTTGCCTAGAAGTGTAGGACGATGACGATGAAGATCTTAATTTTACGAACATGAAAATCGGCAAATTGCCACTTTACAACGAAATATCTCAGCTCATAATACACGTAGGAACAAAACGAAGACACTTTTCTTATGTAAATCATACCCAGGCTATCCATTAAGACCATTCAAAATCGAATCGGATCAGCCGTTATTGAGATTCGGAAATCTCAGGGTTCAGAATAGCGAGTCGTGGCGTAATAGAGACACTGCAGTGCTCGCGCTGCGCATATATATACTTGGCGCGAGACACCACCGTGTCTCTTGATTTAAAAAAGGGTATAACTTCTGTAGATAAATTGTATGATGATTATGCAACTTCGAGGAATTAAAAGAATCATAAATATAAACTCTTCTTTCATCGTGTTTATAGAAGGTACAAACCCAGTGTCCCCCTGCATTGGTTCTAAAGTCTTCGGTTTGGTGCAAAATCTGTATGTGATCCTGATTTTCAGGAACTGGTAGAATTGTACCAGGCAATTGAATTCTCCACGTCTCGCGTGGTTTATAATTCGAGTTAGATTCTAATAATTTGTGAAAATATTCTATATGGTCATCTGATAACCATTCGCCTTTACTGATAATTTGCATATTGTGACAACTGAGTGGTAAGATATTAATAATACTATTATTAATTATAGACATGACGATTTATATTTTTATTTTTTATATTTCTAGTACACTATATAGTACAATAATATATATAAGCGTAGCGGTTATGCTATCGCAGACGCCCAACTTTATTGAAAGTTGTTATACTCGAGACGTGGCGCCCTGCAGCCTGTCGAGTGATGTTATAAAAGATAAGGTGCGATGCAGCAAGTAAAGTTTATTATTATTATTATCAAATACTCGGAGGAGCGCCCAGCAGTTCAGCGAGTGTACTTTACTTTTCTTTTTTTTTAATATTCCAACCTATAAAAAACGAAAAATTTGTAATAAACACTAAACTAATATCATACGTATTATATATAAATAAATGTAAACGTCACTTACCAAATATAATATTTTCTCTTTCGCTTCTCCAATAAGATTTGTTCAATTTCCTTCCAAGGAACTCGATACTAAAAAGATACACATTTCAATAAAGAAATAGGTTAGCAAAAATCTGCGTAGACTATTATTTTACACATGTAATGAAACAAACAATAACCTATTCGTTGAAAATATATTCGTTTCATTATGCGTACACCTTAATTAATAATAATGAAGCACACTTACATGCAAGGAAATCGGAAAGAATGCTCAGACGCCGTGGCATGCATGAGCTCCGGTCGTCCACTTTGTGTTTTGACGTGCCCGTCGGTCATATAGCGAGCCCTCTTCGTAAGTACCGAGAAAATGTGCCACCGGTCACGTACCGCCGCGGTCCGGCGGAATCTTCTTTACCCTTGCCTTTTAGTTACGCTTTCACATCAGCCTTATTATTTATTCGGTCCGGATCTTATATACAGTTAAATACTCATGTAGTATGAAAATACCATTTTGGCTTTTTGTCGAATGGGCCTTCGTTTTCGAGATATTATAATTTAAAGTTTCTAACGTACGTAGTAACCAATTATATATATAGTAACCTACACCTAATAGCGAATTCGGGAGACCCGCACTGGCCGCACTGAGTGCGAACTTTTTCGGTGCCAAGATCACTAGCGCATTCGGCAGGCAGTGTTGCGCGTCCCCATGATGTAAGGACATAAGGTGTGCTCGTGCGCACCCTTTACAAATTAGCCAATAACGTGCCCTTCTCAAGATCGCCCATATTGGATTGTCAACCAATACGACAGTTGCATTAACTTATTGAAACTTCGCACCTTTACAGTTTGCGCTACACGAAGTTAGGTAGTACATTATAAACCCCATAATGTAACTAGGCGGCCATATTTTAACATGGCGGAAAGTGGGAAGGCGCAGTAGAAGGCAAAAATGAGCCGCTGCGCGAGCACACCTTATATCTTTACATCATGCGCGTCCCGGCGGTGATTATCTGAACGGAACGCGGGTTGGTGCCCGTGGAATGCTGAAGCATTCAGCTCGTTGGAGTGCGCGGGTATTTCAAATGATTTCACAAAGTAAAATGTTCAGAAACTATTTGTATATTTTCTACGTAAACTGTTTCAAGTCTGCTGACATGATTGATCTGGTCTTTTACAAAAATAACGCCTCGCTTGTCACCTCCGAGTCCCTACTCCTTTAAGTTTGAAGTCTTCCTCGGACTCCCTCTCCGGATCCTTTCGCCCAATCAAGACGGTGTCATCCCTCTAGCTTCGTTAGTGGGCTGTCCTTCGCCCTTCCTTCATGCTTCCTCCCACTCTCCTCTGTTGATCGAGGTACGCTTCCCAAGTACATAGGGGTAGTACATAGGCTACGTACAGTATATACATATCTCGCAGGTAAGTAAGCGCAACCCTCGAGGTCAAGACGACGTCACTCGGAGAAAGTTTATGGCTTTATGACTTTCAGCCTTCCTCGACCGGAGTTTTTACCCTAACAGGACATCGACAATTATTGAAAGGGAGGACAGAATTTTAAGTACTTTTACGAGACGAGCCGCTGCCCGCTCGACGAAATTTGGCACGCAGATGTGCAAAGGAAAAAGTAAAGCTATTTACTACCCTCGCCTGATCTAACGGTAACTTGAAACATTCAAAACTAGCAAGGAAAACCCCCCTAAGAAGCACAACGCGCTCTACAATAAACTCTTCCTTGTCCTCCGTTTCACATTTGCTTAAGACCTTAATGTTCCGTTCGCTTTGAATCTATATATATTATTCCTATCTTTCAATACAAAAGGATTTTGAATCTCGCTCTACATCTAGCTTCGATATCTTTATGACTTATAGCTAACTTCATATAATACATGGATTAACATTGTTGCGACTCCCGTCTAGCGGCGTGTAGTTTAAGCTTTAGATGCGCGAAGTTCAAATCGGATCACACTAATGTAATAGGAAAGGGAGATTAGGTGAAGTTCGCACAAGGCCGAGGGGTTTGAAAATAGTTAAATATTCTTTTAATAAGGGAACCTCAAGATTATAAACTAATCGATACTAGTCGATACTAATCGATACCCACTTGGATACGGGTGTTTGAATAAATGAACTTCTCCTTCCTCCTTTCTCCTAGGTGTGCGATTCCAGCGCAACGTTGTTAAACGCTTGATTTCGTAAAAGTTGAGAACCGAAAAGAAATCGAATAGACGAATAGGAATTTAGATAGTTAATTAGTAAATTTGCGATTGGCTCTCGGTAACTAAGCCATTTTGAAATTAACAAGAGGAAAAGCGAAGGGCTTTTCGGAAGCGTCACTCGAGCCCCAAAAGCTGTAACGAGCAGTCGCATAAAAAGTTCTTTAGAGTCGATATTGTGTTACAAACGTTTATTTCATTCATTAAAGTTACAAGTTTTGAGTTCCTTTTGTTCTTTTATTGTATTATCCTTTTATTTATTATCCGTTCTAATTACATTTATTTCTCGAACAATCCTCGTCCTAGGAGCAGAGTGCCTTAGCACTCCACGGGCATCGATACCTCGCCGAATTCCCTACGAGGGATCCAGGAGAACCAGCCGGCCACGCAACAATTTGGTGACAGCGGTGGGATTCTTCAAATTCGCCGGCTCGTGGACGCAGGATTCAAAGAGCAGCCATCGGCCAATTCGTGCAGTCCCTCTTTCCTGGGTTTTTGGACGGTTTCCCCCGGAACACGGGTGAATACCAGAGGGAAGTGACTTCGGACGACCGTACCAGTTTTTCCTGAAGCCACATGCACTCGACCAAAGGACCTTCGCCGAGATCAACCAGGACAACGGGGCGACATCGAACACTCGTCTGTAATTGCGTGAGAGATCGAAGTTTATTTAAATTATCCAATTTACGGTTCAATTGTTAAATTAGGGTGTTGTAATTTATCGTTACGTTGAGATAGTTATTACTTGATAAGATAGAGTTCCGTACTTACACTACGAAAATGTTGCGTAAAAGCAAAAAGTTATTGAAACGTAAACCGAGACGACAACCACGTTAGGGTTGCTTATGAACGTTAGGGTTTCGAAGTCGAGGATGTATTTGCTGAAATGATGCAAATAGAGCGTCCTATTACGTTCTCACAATCTCAAACACGAAGTATTTTGCCCTGCCCAGCCACGGTTGTTGCTGCTAATTTATAAATTCCCGGTGATGAGTCACAGTAGCGCGAACTAAACTTTTGCCGACGCGATTGGATCCTCCTGTCCTTAATTTGTCCGAATTAAATAGTGAGTCGCTTTGTTCGAGTGTAGTTTCTAAATAAAAATCGTCGAAATTAGTAAATCTTGTTTCTTAAATCTTACGACTGGTTAAAGTCCGACTTAACTTAACTACCGTGCAAGGTAAGGCCTGACGATCGGAAGAGTCTTCATTTCCTCATTCGGGGTAGGATCGAGGGATACGCCAATTTACTCTTGTTAAATCGTCGAGAACCTGAAACATTAGAAGAAATTGATTAGTTTTCTGAAAAAAAAAAAATCGCGCAATCATTTAATGTACGTAGTTTGAATGCCGAGTTAATGACTCTGCGTCAAGACAGAAACGAACCGGTTGAGGTTTTTGGAGCCCGAGTTAACGAAACCTTAAATGGAGGTTTAGAAACTGCCAGGGACACTTATAACCCTGGACAAGTAGTGGGTGTTAATGATTTGTAAAAAAAAAATACGGCAATAATTTCCTTCATTAAGGGCTTATAGAACGAAACCGCGCGATTCTATCTGAATAGATTAAAGGACGCTAACAATTTACTCGATCTCGAAACTGTTGCCAGAAAGATAGTTAAACTTAGAATTGGTTGATTATTCAAGGCCCCTCCATTTTCAAAATCTTTTGAAATCCATAAATCACACATCTAACTGTACTAAGACAGACTATACTGACACCCCTCCCTCTAAGCGTCTGCAAAGGGTAGTCGTAGGCGCCAACGACGCATCACTTGCAGATTCTGAAAAGGAAAAGGGTATAGACTATGACAGATTATGGGAAAATAATGAGAAGTTAATAGCTACTATTTTTCTCACCCATGAAACAATTTTTGATGGTCCACCTGAGGTCTCTATTGAAACTGAACATTCAGACGATAGTTCAATTGACAGCGACGCTTACTTTACTGCAGACGAAGAGATGTCACCTTCTCTTACGACAGAAATATCTAAAAGAGGCGGAGTCCCAACTAAAAATGTAGTGGTTGGAGGATCGTTCTTGAGAGGTCGTGTGGATGAGCTTCGACCCGGCTGTCTGTTGGACATCGGATAGGCTGATTTTAAAGGCACCCCGCCACAGAACCCGCTAGGGGCAGCCCACGTACCTCAGGGTGAGCAGGATACGTCTGACCTGGGACATCGGATAGGCTTTAAGCACCCCGCCCAGGTCCACGGCCTGGCACCCGCGGCTTGTGTCTGGTTAGGGGCTGAAACGCCAAATTTAGAGGCTGAAAGATGCCGGCTTTTATTTGAGACCAAGTTCGTAGATGATGAGACACGATCCTCCGTTGAAATGACCTCAGGAAACAGTGACCTAGTTGAACAAAGTAATAGTAGTTTTAATGACAAAGACTACTTCATTAATGCCAATCATTCATCGGTCTTTTCTTATTAATGTTATTTACTCTGGAGATTACCTCTATCTGTACAAGGATAATTTTATTCATTTTTGTTCCCTCCTTCCCCTCGATTATGAAATCCTCTCAAGTCATTAAAGATTTGTTATTCTATAATGATTTTTCATTCGGATAGATTAAATAATATAACATCAATGTCAGAGGAACAATGGACTTTCTCAACATAACATCTCTTACCTTCATCTTTTGTAGAGTCACGTCTAGCAGAATCAGTAAGTCAGAACCATCTTAAATTTTCGGTAATTTCCTTCAAACACCTTATAAATACTTTGGTCATCGAAGCAGTCAGGATCTCTGAATATGATAATAATATCGAGCCTGTTAGTTGGGATTTCATTGAATGTATTCTAAAACAAGAATTAAATGGGTTAGAATAAGCAATTAAGGTCCCTACCAATCAAGTTATAGCTGCACTTACAATAGGTTCTAATTCCTCCATAAAGAATTTTATGAATTCACCATCGGTAGTCATCAAGTATTCGTATATTCTTCCACGTGAATTTGTATCTGGTGCAAAAGGCTATATTCCCCCGGAGTTCATTAAACAATTCTATGAATGTTTGTTAATCATTTGGATGACTTATTTTCAAAAATAAGCACAACCCAGGCTGTAGCAGTGGCAAATCTGGAAAGAATAAAGCAGAAAAGCAAATTAGATTTCGACAGAAGGGTCAATTCTTATAAATTCTTAGTAGATGATGATATATATGTATTGAAAGAACCAATAACATCTAACTCGATTCTAGCTGGTTAGCACTTTACAAAATTGTTAGAATATTTGATAATTTGAATGCAGGAATAGGCATAAGAGTTAATAAATTCAAAGTAGTTTATGTGAATTAATTAAAATTAGCCTGCATAAGATTAGACACTTTATGGATACTTAGCTTTATCGTGGTACCGTTGTTATATTCCTTTATTGTTGGAATGTGCTACATTACCTTGGCATAAGTTAAGATCAACTTTATTCCATTTGTTTGTGAATTCGATGCCGCGTTAGTTTATAATTAAAATTTCATGTATTACCCAGAATCAATCTGGAGACATCGTGTCTAGTAGACAAAATTGTAACAAATAGTAACACAGTGAACATTCTGTAGCGTCTTTCGAATCGCATTCTTCGCGGGAACCCGGGTGGACCGAGTAGCTCGGCTACCGTGGGGGAGGCGAGGAGGGGAGGCTCAGGAATCTTCACTGTAAGAAGTTTATTTATAGTTTCAATTAAGAATTAAAATTAAATTTGATAAATGTATTATTGAAAAAGCTGTTTCCATTGGAAAACATCTTTTGTATAAGGAGGGAAGTGTTGCGACTCCCGTCTAGCGGCGTGTAGTTTAAGCTTTAGATGCGCGAAGTTCAAATCGGATCACACTAATGTAATAGGAAAGGGAGATTAGGTGAAGTTCGCACAAGGCCGAGGGGTTTGAAAATAGTTAAATATTCTTTTAATAAGGGAACCTCAAGATTATAAACTAATCGATACTAGTCGATACTAATCGATACCCACTTGGATACGGGTGTTTGAATAAATGAACTTCTCCTTCCTCCTTTCTCCTAGGTGTGCGATTCCAGCGCAACGTTGTTAAACGCTTGATTTCGTAAAAGTTGAGAACCGAAAAGAAATCGAATAGACGAATAGGAATTTAGATAGTTAATTAGTAAATTTGCGATTGGCTCTCGGTAACTAAGCCATTTTGAAATTAACAAGAGGAAAAGCGAAGGGCTTTTCGGAAGCGTCACTCGAGCCCCAAAAGCTGTAACGAGCAGTCGCATAAAAAGTTCTTTAGAGTCGATATTGTGTTACAAACGTTTATTTCATTCATTAAAGTTACAAGTTTTGAGTTCCTTTTGTTCTTTTATTGTATTATCCTTTTATTTATTATCCGTTCTAATTACATTTATTTCTCGAACAATCCTCGTCCTAGGAGCAGAGTGCCTTAGCACTCCACGGGCATCGATACCTCGCCGAATTCCCTACGAGGGATCCAGGAGAACCAGCCGGCCACGCAACAACATCAGCGGATAACGCAACAGCAGTTCCATTCTGGTGCCACCTGGTGCTAACCCAACGGACCTCAACACAATATCACTGCAGCATAGATCTAGGTATAGAGGCTGCAGTTGGCTGTAGTGGCTTTCCATTTAAAAAAGGAATGAATACCTAAACATTTGAAGCATCAACATGGAAGGACGAAATGTTTTCATTCAAAATTTCGTTTACGACGAAAATAATTGTCTCGTTGAGAATACAAATGAAGTGTTGTGCGTGGTGCAAAACCAAGCAGGTAATACATATTATACATATTTTTGTACGAGTTGATTCTGGACATTTTTTTATTAAAAAAATTTCATGCCGGGGGCCGGCCGGGGTGTAAATTTAAAATAATTAATGTTACAGGCGAATCAGAGACCATTATGGTATCGAAAAAGCAATTAATAGAAGCAGGGTATGAATTGGCCTGGGGTAACCTCCCAGCCCAAAATTTACCAACGTCTGAAATTGATTGTGAATGGTCAGAGAGCAATACCGCATTCGTGTTAGGCAAATACGCGGAATATTTAGAATTGGTAGGCCCAATGAAGGTATTTAATACCAAGAAAGAAATGTGGCATAAAATTGCGCAAGATTTGGAAACCACAAGAGGAAATACAAAATCGTATCTGCAATGTCAGAATAGATACAAAACAATAATGAAAGGAAAACGTGCGGCAAAGAAAAATAATGCCACGTCCGGCTCAAAACGGATGAGGGTGGAGTATGAAGCTGAACTGGATAAAATTGCGGCTGTAGATGACAGCTTCCAGCCCGAAGTCTTGCAAAGTGCTAACCACATAATAATTAATAAAAAAGACCAACCTCAAAGTTCCAAATCTAAACCTCCAAAAAAAAAAACAAAGTGAAATTCTCTTGCAAATACACTTGGAGAAAGAAAATAATCGACAGAAAAGACACGAGGCGAAAATGGAGTTATTAAAGAGCCTTATTGCAAAACAAAATAATGTTTAAAAATTAAGTATTGTTTTCTAAATAATTTGTCAACTTTATAGTCCGGCGCTGTATACAGATGAGAAGAAGAAGGTCTACTCACAAGCTGAAATGTCACAGGCAGTGATGCCATAACCGTGGGTTTGCGCCCACCAGTGATGCCAGAATGAGGACGGGAGCGCTCGAGAATGTCCCCCACCTCGCATGCACACTACGCCGGAGTGCGTGTCCGTGAGCTCGGCGCTTCGTGGACACGCAGCTCCGGCGTAGTGTGCATGCGAGGTGGGGGAAATTCTCGAGCGCTCTCGTCCTCATTCTGACATCACTGGCGCCCACAGACCCTACCACCACTCCACGACCAAGCGTACCCCCTCCTCGCGCCTCTAGCGCACCACACAAGCATACCTGTCCCTTCATCCGTGTGCCGTGCGCGCTGCCTGGCTGATGTTCGTGCGACCCAAGCGCTTCGATATCGGTTAAACGAATTCTCGCCGGAGAGCACCAGCCAGGCAGCGCGCACGGCACACGGATGAAGGGACATGTATGCTTGTGTGGTGCGCTAGAGGCGCTAGGAGAGGGTACGCTTGGTCGTGGAGTGGTGTAGGGTCCGTGGGCGCAAACCCACGGTTCTGGTATCACTGGTCACAGGGGCAAGAGGAATCGCCCGTTCGCTCCACCCTATCCCCTCCAAGAAGTCTTACTTTTCGGTTCTTGGAGGGGATAGGTTGACGCGAGTGGACGATTCCCCTGGCCTCTGTGATATTTCAGCTTACGAGTAGTCCTTCTTCTCATCTGGCAATAGTACATATAATCGAAATAGTTATTAAGTATAGCAATTAATTATATATAGTGGTCCAAACGACTTGAGTTGTCATATTAAATGATGTAAACTTGTTTTCGTATATCCCCTTGTCCCTGTGCTTGTTGATAGTCTTTCTTCTTTTCATCGGACAATAGTACTTATTATAGCACTGTATTTACATATATACAGATCTAACATGTACAACCGAAATAAAAATGTTATACAGTATATACATTCTGTGATTTCGAATTTTTATTTTGTACAACTTATTCTTGGATATTTAACGTAAAATTAAGAAGAATATTTGTAAATCAGCGATGCCACATTTTATTTATCTTATAAGTAATAACAAATTAAAGTGGGTTAAGTGGGAAATAAAAATATAAACATTTTATTTATCTTATAAGTAATAACAAATTAAAGTGGGTTAAGTGGGAAATAAAAATATAAACATTTTATTTATCTTATAAGTAATAACAAATTAAAGTGGGTTAAGTGGGAAATAAAAATATAAACATTTTATTTATCTTATAAGTAATAACAAATTAAATTTTAATTAAATTAAAGTTTACACAATTAAATTATTGTACTAATTCACATAGCATATTCCGTTTTTGTTCACCTTCAATTCTATTTTCATTTCCATTAATTGGTTCACCATGTTCAATGTTTCCAATATCTAGTCCTTCTATCATGAAATCATCTAAATTGTCACCAAATTGAAGGCACAAATTATGCAGTGTACAACACGCTATTATAAATTTAGAACTACGTTGGACTGTACAATAATCTAATTTAATTAATTGCCTAAATCTCGCTTTTAATAATCCAAAAGCATTTTCTATTTTCACCCTGCATCTTGAGAACTTGGAATTAAAATTTGTTTGTTCTTCCGTCAGGTTACCGTAGTTGCGGTAAGGTGTGATGAGGTATTTTTTTAGGGGATAAGCGGCATCACCTAATATGTGCCATTGATCCCCACACGCGTTTGGCAATAAAGTGCTTATAAAAGATAATTTAAAAATACGCGCGTCGTGCACTTTGCTCGGTGCTCCTGTAAAACGTCGAGGAACATCTTGTTCGAGTCACATATTGCCTGCAATGTTAATGACGGAAAATCGTGTCGATTCACGTATGTAGATTTAATTTTATGGGCAGGTGTGCGAATTGGTATGTATGTCCCATCTATACATCCTATAATTCCAGGGAAACCATTAATCTATAAATAAAGAATTATTCCAAATATGTTTTAAATGTTACATTAACTAAATGTTTAATGAAATACCGCATGCACACGCACAAAATACATTTTTTTTCTTACATTTGCAAACTCCGTGGAGATTTTTATTTTTTCTTCTAATGTTGCAAGAAATTTTATCACAGATTTTGCTATCTGATTTAAGAAATCCATAACATTGTCAGCATACCCGTGGAATGTAGATTCCGCCATATTAAATCTACTGGCTACATCTCTGATGCAGGTTTTATTACCTGCAAACCTTTAACACAGAAATATTTATGAAAAGAAATGAATGTTATTTAAATATTGTTAGAATGTGCAATCGAAGTTCAAATTAAGAGTGGCGAGAATGCGTGAGAGTCGCTTATAGCAGATTCGGCAACCTGCACAGACCTGCACTAGTGCGCACTGCGTGTGAGTGTTCTCGCTTCCAATTGGCTAAAAGTCGCAATCAGTGCGCACCAGTGCGACCGTCCGAATTCGCTATTAACCCTTATATGACACACCTCTTTTTTCAATCAACTTTGACATACCTGGGTGGCTCACACCCAGAGCAATTTTTGAACGAGTGCCGTTTTCAAGAAACAAAGAAAATCTTTAAAAAATTGTAACTTTTACAAATGTCAATAATAAAAGCTAAAAATCTACAGAGTTGATGTTCGGATATAATATTTTAGGAGAAAAATTAGTTTGTAAGTCGACTTTGAGAAAAAGGTATTTATTTTGCATATAAAAGGTTCAGAGAGTCAAATTCAGCTTATGGGTGGCTTACACCCTTAGAGCATATACTATGGAGGTCTCATTGAAAGCTTGAAACTGTCCCCAACATGGTGTGAGAGAGAAAGACGTGCGAGCGAGAGAAGTATGTGTCCTATTCGACCGTAATGCGCAAGCGCCGATATCGTGCGAGAGAGAAACACATCTTGCGAGCGAGAGAAGTATATTACGGCCGATTGTTCACCTATACTTCTCTCGCTCGCACATGTCTTTCTCTCTCGCACGATATCGGCGCATGCGCATATCGGTCGAATAGGACATATACTTCTCTTTTTCTCTCTCCCGTGATGTTGCCGACACTTTCGAGGCAGTCACTCTAAGGCAATGATACCTCCATGTATATATGCTCTAAGCTTACACCCAGAGAGTCAACGAAGGGTTAATTTGATTCTCGTGGTAGAGTTGAGTTTCCGGTTAGAGATCGAAAAATACCGTCTTCTGAGATAGATCGAAGCGATAAGCCTCGATAAGCACGTTGAAAGAGAAAAGTGTCTGAATGAGAATTAAAAACTTATATTCATTATCTTAAACCTAAGTAAAGTGGGTTGTGATAAATAAAGCCACATTTATATAGAATCAAACTTTCTTTATTCCACGCCATTGTGGATTCAGTAAAATTTAATAACCCAACAAATATGTAAAAATAATCTGTGTTATAACTTTAGTGTAAACGGTGCCTAGGGCAAGCGATGAATTTGCGCTCCCCTTTTCACACCCCCTCTCCACTGACAAGGGGACCACGCGGTAGTGGACATCGCTTTTGGAACGACACTATATGGAGGTCGTAGTACTCATGTAGTATGAAAATACCATTTCGGCTTTTAGGCTGGTGGGCCTTCGTTTTCGAGATATTTTGATTTAAAGTTTTGAACGTACCTAGTAATCCAGGTACATAACACATATACCCAAGAAGGTTTCGTGGCTACAACGGTAGCGCGTCAGATTGTCATGCGGGAGGTCCGGGGTATTCAAGTCCGTACAACCCGTAATTTTTTTTTTTGACAATTTTTTCCATGGAAATATATTTTATGAATATTACGTATTATATAGTGCCCTTACATATTACTCTACGCAAATTTAAAGGTTGAAAATGTATTTATAATATAATATATTATTCTAATATGAAAGCACCAGTGAAAGAGGTGAATAGAATAATATGTTATGTTACAAATGCATTTTCAACCTTAAAATTTGCGTAGAGTAATATATAACGGCACTATATAATACGTAATATTCATAACATATATTTCCAGGGAAAAAATTGTCAAAAAAAAAAAAAAATTACGGGTTGCAGGGACTTGAACGCCGGAGGACCTTCCGCATGACAATCTGACGCGCTACCGTTGTAGCCATGAAACCTTCTTGGGTATATGTGTTATGTATCTGGATTACTAGATACGTTCAAAACTTTAAATCAAAATATCTCGAAAACGAAGGCCCACCAGCCTAAAAGCCGAAATGGTATTTTCATACTACATGAGTACTACGACCTCCATATAGTGTCGTTCCAAAAGCGATGTCCACTACCGCGTGGTCCCCTTGTGAACGCAGCCAACGACCGGTCAAGTTTTACAATTGTATATATGTGCATAACAAATATATTGCTGAATTATTTCTTACCATAAGAATCCTAATAGTGCCTGATCACTCGAAATTGCCTTTTTGTGATGACAAAAAAATTGTGAATTCTCGTATAAATCTTTTAATTTTCCATATGTATTGCGTTTAATCGGAAAGTTTCTCTGATACTAATATATATCTCTTATAACTAATTATTATATTCATAACATAAAGAAATCAATTTATCTTCTAAAATTACATACTTCCTGGTCAGAATATTCATTTATTATTTGAATATAATCTTCTATTTTCGGCCTTGCCTCCTTTAGACAATGCAATAATATTGCATTTTCAACATCATCATCACTGCTACTTGATTCGCACAATTCCATTGCTAATAATAAATTTTCGGCCATTTCGATGGTTATCCGTAAAAATTGCTTGATGCCTTGATGTTCAATTATGTATAAATATTTATTATAAACTTTTCGAGCGCAAAGGAAGGAGGCGAAGATAAATATGTAATGTTGTAAAGTTCATTCTTTACTCTTTTCTGTTCAAACTTCGCGCTTTAAGAGCTTGCGCTAAACGCCGCTAGGGCGAGGATCGCAAAACTGCACTGCCACAAAACATCAGTGCCATAAAGGTTGCACTCGTGCAGTTCATTCCGTTGATCCGAATGCGAATTTTGCACTTGTTGCGACTTTCGTCTAGCGGCGTGTAGTTTAAGCTTTAGATGCGCGAAGTTCAAATCGGATCACACGAATGTAATAGGAAAGGAAGATTAGGTGAAGTTCGCACAAGGCCGAGGGGTTTGAAAATAGTTCAATATCCTTTTAATAAGAGGACTTCAAGATTATAAACTAATCGATACCCACTTGGAAACGGGTAATTGAATAAATGAACTTCTCCTTCTTTCCTTCTCCTAGGTGTGTAATTCCAGCGCCGCGTAGTTAAACGCTTGTTCTGTAAAAATTGAGAATCGAAAAGAAATCGAATAGACGAATAGGAATTTAGGTAGTTAATTAGTAAATTTGCGATTGGCTCTCGGTAACTAAGCCATTTTGAAATTAACAAGAGAAAAAGCTAAGGACCTTTTGGAAGCGTCACTTGAGCCCGAATAGCAGTGTTAAGCAGTCGAGTTGTAGACAACTTCCAGAAATTTAGATATTATAGCTATTTTGTTAATTAAAGTTCCTAGTATTGAGTTCTAATTGTTCTTTTATTGAGTTTATCCTTTTATTTATTATTCGTTTTCTTTACATTTATTTCATGAATAATCCGCGTCCAAGGAGCAGAGTGCCTTAGCACTCCACGGGCATCGACCCTCGCCGAATTCCCTACGAAGGATCCAGGAGAACCAGCCGGCCACGCAACAATTTGGTGACAGCGGTGGGATTCTTCAAATTCGCCGGCTCGTGGACGCAGGATTCAAAGAGCAGCCATCGGCCAATTCGTGCAGTCCCTCTTTCCTGGGTTTTTGGACGGTTTCCCCCGGAACACGGGTGAATACCAGAGGGAAGTGACTTCGGACGACCGTACCAGTTTTTCCTGAAGCCACATGCACTCGACCAAAGGACCTTCGCTGAGATCAACCAGGACAACGGGGCGACATCGAACACTCGTCTGTAATTGCGTGAGAGATCGAAGTTTATTTAAATTATCCAATTTACGGTTCAATTGTTAAATTAGGGTGTTGTAATTTATCGTTACGTTGAGTTAGTTATTACTTGATAAGATAGAGTTCCATACTTACACTACGAAAATGTTGCGTAAAAGCAAAAAGTTATTGAAACGTAAACCGAGACGACAACCACGTTAGGGTTGCTTATGAACGTTAGGGTTTCGAAGTCGAGGATGTATTTGCTGAAATGATGCAAATAGAGCGTCCTATTACGTTCTCACAATCTCAAACACGAAGTATTTTGCCCTGCCCAGCCACGGTTGTTGTTGCTAATTTATAAATTCCCGGTGATGAGTCACAGTTGCGCAAACTAAACTTTTGCCGACGCGATTGGATCCTCCTGTCCTTAATTTGTCCGAACTAAATAGTGAGTCGCAACACACTACACCGGGGCAATTCATGGTCGCCGAATACGATACAGGATTGGGTCGTGTGTAATCCAATCAAACGTAATCGATGCTAGGGGAATTTGCACTGGCATCGTTCTGGTGCTGCACTGGCATGGTGTTGAAGCTGCACTAGTGCAGTGCCAGTGCGGGTCTCCCGAATTCGCTATAAGAAAGTTCCGTGGACACAACGGTAGCGCGTCAGATTGTCACCAGAGCAGCTTTTGGGCTTCAAGTTCCCCCGCGACTCTGTACCACTCTATTTTTCTTTTTTTTTTAACAATTTTTTCCGTGGAAATATATTTTGTGAATATTACGTATTTTATGGTGAAAATACGCCTTTTTTAACGGCTATCCCACTTCAGCTGCTCGACAATCGCAGGCGTCGAAAGTTTCGGAATGAAATATATTTTCGCAGTACAAGAATATGATACGAAAACACCGGTGAAAGAGATGATTAGAATAATCTTATTAACCTTAATATAATATTAATTAACCTTAAAATTTGCGTACAGTAATATGTAACGTATATGATACGTAATATCCACAAAATATATTTTCACGGGAAAAATTGTTTAAAAAAAAAGAGTATGAGAAAGGAGGAAAAGTTGCGAGGGGACCTCGAACCCCGGCCACCCTGGTGACAATCTGACGCGCTACCACTGTGTCCACGGAACCCTCTTGAGCGTGGGTTACTATAGATGGAATATATCTTGATTACTACGTACGTTAAAAACTTTAAATTACAATAGGTATCTCGAAAAAAAAGGTCCATCGACAAAAAGCCGAAATAGTATTTTTTCTATTTTACTACATGAGTACTACGACTAGTGTTGCCACCCGTACTTCAAAATAAAGTATCTTACGTTATTGACATATATCAAAATAATAACAATTACTCTGTAATGCTAAAAGCAATAGAAAACATGTTTGAAATAAATAAAAACTAATAAGATTAAAATGTACTCTTAATTTGTTGAACGAAATTGTTTTTTATAATCCACGAAAGCTAATGCACGTTATTTTTTTGTAAAAAAGGTGGCAACCCTAACTACGACCCCCATATACTGTTGTTCCAAAAGCGATTTCCACATCCGTGGCGTCCCCTTGTTAGCTTCCCGGCTAAAAATCAATGAAAATTCAAAAAGCCCGCGGCAGAACGTGTCCGCATCTATGCCAAAAGCGGGCTCCTTAAAAAACAAATGAGCAGCGGAGGAGCTCGTGGCCGAGCCCTGTGGTGGAGATGGTGGTGGTGGTGGTGGTGGCGGTGGTGGTGGTGGTGGTGGTGGTGGTGACGGTGGTGGTGGTGGGGCAGGGGGCAGCGACGTAGTTGCGACTGTCAGCGACAGCCAACCGGCCTGGGCTCCCCTGATATAAGCTAAAGTCAACAATTTTTATTATATTGTTAAAAGATAAAAAATACTAATTAATAATAATATTAGGAATTAATACCGTTTGTCGCCGGCTGCTGTGGTGGTGGTGGCAACGCCGCCGTTCTATAGGTACCTTGTTCGCTGTCGGCATCATTCGAGTCTGGAAAAAATGAGTTTGAATAAATGTATATATAAAATTTTTTATTATTTAATTCTTCTGCAAGCTTATTGTTAATAAAACTCACCATCAAGTAGGGCGGCATCCCGCATTTTCTACAAAAATTAATAAACAATTAATTAACCAAAAAAATCATCCAGAGTTCATAAAAGTGGCGTAAGATAGAAGAAACTCATGCGTTAAGTATCAGTGGACATAGACCGTAACTGTATAACAAAAATAATATAGCGACTTACCTTGTTAATTCATTGAGATAATAATTCAATGTTCTATATGGTGGAAAAACTCGTGACATTTCAAAACTTTTGATAACTGACACAGGCAAGTTGTGATTGATTGGCAGCTAGGTGACATTTACTAGCGAACCGAAAGCAGCGGTTTTTTGCCTTTTTTGTAAACTGCGCAACCGCAATTTTCAGCAAAACCATTCCGGATAACTTCAGCTTACGAAAGGCGACATCTACCCGCGTGAATTGGAGAAGTAAAACGAGAATGGCGACATCTGCTGGCGTCAAGTACAAGCGCTACGTGCGGACTGACTGTCTCGTAAAAAAAAGTGTCCTTTTCCTAAATAAAAATTTTGCATAATTGTTTTATTTTTTAGAAAAATAGCTTGATGCATTAACTAAAACGACAAATGGGTTCGAAAAAAAATAATTATTCGCTTAATCACGTTAAAACACCGGGACTATGTCATAAGACAAGAAAAAAAGACCAAAATAGCTACGGAGACCTGTCAATTTCGCTGTCATTCGTGTATAGAGACGTGGTCGCTCGGTGTGCCTGGGGAGAGGGGAAGGGGGAATTAGCTTCCAGACGCGACCGAGTCTGTTGATTAGAATATGCTTCAACGTGTCTAACATCTTCTTGTTTTACTACTAGTTATAAGTGCGAATCATTCACATAATAAAGTTAGATTTACGTTCAACTCAGATATCTATGATATTTATAATCGTTGGTGTTATAAGTTATAGAATATGCTTCGACGTGTCTAATATCTTCTTCTTTTACTGCTAGTTATAATTTGCAACTGAACAATGCGTATCCTTGCGCTACATGTATATCTTCTATCATACGCCGCTTTTATGAACTTTTGATTTTTTTGCTAATTAATTGTTTATATTAATTTTTGTAGAAAAACGAGGAAGAACTACTTTTATTTGGTAAGTTTTATATTAACTTATAGAAAAGTTAAAATAAAAAATAATACAAATTTATATACACTTATTCCAATTTATTTTTCCAGATTTAGATGATGATATTTCAATGAAAAATCTCCCGCCACATCTATCACCGCCGCCACCATCACGGTCACCACCACCACCATCACCACCACTACCGCCACCACCACCTCCAGAGTCTAGAGGGACGCCGGCTACGGCAAACGGTAAATACATACATATACATTTTAAGGAATTACATACATTTCGAATGCTTGGAAATATATCTAAATGAACAATTTTTTTATTATGCATAACGTTAGATAGTATATATATCTTGTACCGCAATGTTTTAACAAAATTTTTGGACATTTTCTGGAGAAAAGATATTAATTCCGATCTTTTTATCTTTGAACACTGTAAAAATTGTTCATTTTAGCATATATCTAAACGTTCCAAAGGTTTTTGAATTATAAAACAGTTTACTAATAATTTTTTTTACTAATTACAGGAGAGTATGTGACTCGTCGTCACGCAAGGAGCGGCGTGTCAGTGCGGGCCAATCAAAGGCAATGGGCCATCCTGCGGGCTGTTCGCGCGCAAGCGAACAGCCTGCAGGCGCAGGCTGTGACTTTGCGCGATATTGTAACGTCCGAGTACCGTGGCCGTGGCGTCGATGGTCGTGGCCGTGGCGGCAGTGGTCCAGACCAGTGATGCCAGAATCGTGGGACACGGGACGGGACGCTTACCCCCACTATGACCTACCGTCCTCTCCCACTATGGCCTACCGTCGTCTCCCACTTTCTTCCCATCGCACGATTCTGGCATCACTGGTCCAGACTATGTAATAATCTAGAGTTATGATTATTATGTAATAAACTTTGGATATTTGAGATTGGTGGAATTGGTTTATTTAAATTTGAATATTCAGATATAAAGCAAGCATACAAGAAGGAAACAGAGGATCGAAGCTGAATAAACTCATTTAATTAATATAATAATAATAATAATGCCATGTGTCAATAATTTTTTTTTCTGACGTAGATTGCACTGCATCATGTTCTGCTTCGATTATCTGTAAATAAATATAAAAGACACATTTTAGTTATATACAACTTGACATAGAACTTATTATTTATAGAAATAGAGTGGCCTTTTGCTATAGTGAGTGTAGAGACTACATAATGTATCAAAAAATGTTGCAGGAAATTTGAATGCTAATGGTAATAATTCAGCGAATCAGCGAAAATAAACGAGATTCAATATTTTTAACGCACAATTTATTGGTGTTTGAATAAAATTTAGTATGTTTATTGGTGAATTGAAATAATGGCAATCTAAAAAATTAATGAATTAATGAATAGCGTGGCAACTACTGTGGATTTTATTAATTAAAGTATTAGGAATGTCTATCACAAAAGATTGAAAAGCATCAAGAGAGATAATAATTCTTAATGCTATGTCTTTATACAAAGTTTGTCGATTTACCTTATTTGGGAAGTTTTCAAAATTGTGAGAAAGAAGATGCTTCATTTCTATTCAATCCTGTGCATCCCCTTCATTTCTATCGAAGCCTCTGCATCCCCTTCACTTTTATCCAAGCCTCTGCGTCCCTTTCATTTTTATCCAAGCCTCTCCGTCCCCTTCACTTTTATCCAAGTCTCTGCGTCCCTTTCATTTTTATCCAAGCCTCTCCGTCTCTTTCGTTTATATAGGCTTTACATAAAAACTGTAAATTAAAAAAAAATAGTTTTGCTATAAAAACCAATATCTGACAATTTAAATAAATAAATGCAATTTGTTACAAAAATAATGGAAATCTAAAGAATTAATGAATAGCGTAGCAACTACTGTGGATTTTATTATTAAAGTATTACGAATGTGTTCAGGACCGAACGAGTGTATCGTCGACGTCACACGCGTCATTAGACTTTTCGTCTGCTACGCGCGGCAGACTAAGCGACCCGTGGAAACCGCGCCACTTTGCAGACCAATTAGGCCATCTCTGGGCCACAATGCCTAATTAAAGACTCGCAAAATAGACTGGCAGCGTGCGAGTCACGCGCTCCGTGAGTCACGTAACTTCCCGGAATTCTCGACTGGATTCCGGGAAGGAATCTCCATCTTCTTCGTAGATCGTTACTTGAGGCAACACGTGTCGCGATCGCGCGCTAAAGATAACGGAATTGCGAAGTGAGTTCACGGGTAGTGATCGTCTACTACCGAATCGACCAATCGTGTTTTTTCCGGTCTATTTAATTGTTTGATAATTGTATGTGCAGTTGGAATGAGTGAGAAATAATTGAAATTATATAAGCATTCAGTGTGAAAGTCAAGTTTTATTTGAGACGCTCCTTACATTCAATTTGATTTCCGATCACTCGCGAACATTTTTTGGTCCTTCGAGCCGGATAGTTTATAGTTGTACAGTTAATTCGTGTAAAACGTGAGACCCTAAAATCCTCGCACGTGCTCTTTCGTTAAATGACCATCAAGCGATTCGCAATATGGCCGACTTAATTGACGAACAGAAGGACACCATAAAGAGAATCTGCAGAGTGGTCGAAAACCTGAAGAAAATCGGCGTGGCGAAAATGACTGAGGGAGCAGTTCGCTCACGTTTAGACGCTCTCGAGGAATCTTGGGCGGATTTTAAGGTTCAACACAGAGATCTCAGGAAGGCAGTCAAGGACGATCCCACACTGAAAACAGACGATTACTTCAGTAAGAATTTATTCGACCTCACGGAAGAGTCATACATGGAGCAAAGGGGATTGCTCCTGGATATTCTAAAGAGAGCGGAAGACGCTCCAGTAGCCGGCGGTTCAAGATCGAGAGAAACGGCCGTTGAGGTCACCGAGTCAAAGACGCGCGCTATTTTGCCTCGCATTCCATTGCCAACCTTGACGGTCGATACACAGAATGGCCGTCCTTTCGCGATCTATTTACGTCCTTGATCATAAGAGAGGACGCACTCACCCCGGTGGATAGACTCCATTATTTGAAGACTGCACTCACAGGTGAGGCAGCACTGCACTTAAAAAACTATGCTACCACCGATCACAATTTTCAACCAGCGTGGAAAGCACTACAGGATCGGTACGAAAATAAACGGCGTTTAGTGCGAGCGCAACTAGCCACATTGACTAATATGGCTCCTGTTGCACGAGAATCAGCTGCGGAAGTGAAGCGAGTGCTGTTCGGTACGTGTGACGTCATCGGGGCCTTGAATGAGCTCGGTCGTCCCGTTACCAATGCAACTGACTGGTTAGTGCACATTACCGTGGAGCGTCTGGATCGCCAATCACGTAAGGAATGGGAAATGTCACTCGGACCATCCAGTGAGCTCCCCACGTTCGAGGATCTCAAGACGTTCTTAAACAATCGGATCGGCACCATGGAGGCTCTTGAGGAGGAGCATGGCGTCGACGAGCACAAGGATGCTAAGAAGGCACCTGCTAGAGACGCAAAGGTACATCAAGTGTCCGCTCCATCCAACGACGCGAAGAAATGCACGTTGTGCCAAGACAAGCACTACGTGGCGTTCTGTCCGTCATACCAGCAGAAAACGCCTATGGAAAGACAGGAAATTGTACAGTCGAAGCAGCTATGCGTCAATTGCTTGGGAAGACACAATCTCGCATCATGTTTGTCAATAAAAAGATGCAGAATCTGCGAGGAAAGACACCATACCTCGCTCCACGATGTACTCCATGTCGCAGGAGACACAACGGTACAGCATGCTGCATTTCCCGAGTTCCAGACATCCAGAGTGATCCTCAGTACAGCCCGCGTGAAACTACAGAGCCTCGACGGATCGTTTACAACGGTGCGCTCGCTCATCGATCCGACGAGCGAGGTATCGCTAATCCCTGAATCCCTGGTGCAACGCTTGGGACTTATACGACATAGTGCACGGCTACTCCTGATCGGCGTGGGTGGGGCACGTTCTCGGTTCACCAGGGGCTACATCAAGCTCACGGTCGCCTCTCTTTTCGGTGACGTGTGTCTCCGAGAGATCGCAGTACTGATTCTCCCAGAGCTCTCCAAGTATAGGCCACGCATATTTCCCGAGGAGAAGGCATGGCATCACTTAAGCGATCCGGTGGAACTACTGCTAGGAGCCGACGTCTACAATAAAATATTGCGATGTGGGGTTCGCTTGGGCGGCCCAAACGCTCCCGTGGCCCAGGACACGAGCTTAGGATGGATCCTCAACGGAGGTATCGAGGAGACCGCCAACCGCCCCGGAGTAACGTCCGATGAGCAGTGCATCCATCATTGCGCCATAGATAAGGATCTGGTAAGTCTTCTCACCAAATTCTGGGAACAGGAAGAAATTTCAGTGGTCATTCCGGCCAAACCAAGCGACGAGGAGTGCGAGCAGCACTTCTTACAAACCTTTCGGCGCACGGACGATGGTCGGTTCGAAGTAAGGCTGCCATTCAAAACTACGCCGGATATGGGGGATTCTCGTCGCACTGCTTCAAGGACCTTGACAGCTATGCAGAGGAAATTCACGCTATCAGCTGAGTTCCGGACAGCGTACCAGGCGTTCATGGCGGAGTACGAGTCTCTTGGCCATATGACACGGGTCGCAGCATCCTGCGAGAACCTCTTGGGGAACGCTGGTTTCTATTTGCCACACCACGGCGTGTGGAAGAATACCAGTACGACCACGAAACTGAGAGTGGTATTCAACGGTTCGATGAAGACCGAAACCGGTAAGTCGTTAAATGACTTCCTCCATACCGGGCCGAATCTCCTCCCACCTTTGGCGGAGGTGCTCCTTCGCTGGCGACGGCACGCAGTGGCATTCATCGCGGATGTGGAGAAGATGTATCGTCAGATACGAGTGCACAGCGATGATTGGCGCTGGCAGCGGATCCTGTGGAATAGTCAATCGACTGAGGTATCCCATGAATACCAGCTGTGCACCGTCACCTACGGCCTTGCGTGTGCTCCATACTTGGCGATACGCTGCACCCATCAGTTGGCTGTTGACGAGGCTGCAAGGTTTCCCGTTGCGGCACAGATCCTTCGCAGAGACGTTTACGTGGACGACGTCCTCTCCGGAGCCGCGACCCTGGATGAAGCTCGCACCCTACAACGGGAGCTTTACGACCTCCTCATGGCGGGCGGATTCCCTCTTAGGAAATGGGCATCCAACTCCAAGGAGCTGCTGAGTGGCATCACATCGGTGGACCCTAGCGAGGCTCGGACGTGGAGCCCATCATCTCAGCACTGTGTACTGGGGATCGATTGGTTGCCATTTCGTGATTTGTTTAAGGTGACGGTGACAGATGACTCATCACCATCAAGGGTCAGCAAGCGGGCCGTGTTGAGCAAGACAGCTCAACTTTTTGACCCGCTGGGATGGCTTTCTCCAGTCACAATTGTCGCCAAGATTCTGATTCAGACTCTGTGGTTGCTCAAGGTTGACTGGGACACTCCGCTGCCCCTTCAAGAGGAGCAACAATGGTCACAATTCGTGGTAGAGCTTCCAGCACTCAACAAGATCGAGATACCGCGCTGGTTGGACTGGTTACCTTCGAGTCGACTGGTGGAGTTACACGGATTTGCAGATGCATCGGAACGTGCCTACGCAGCAGTGCTCTACATCAGAGTTGTCAACTCTGCTGGGGATTCATCGTCCACACTGGTGACAGCCAAGACCAAGGTCGCGCCCCTGAAGCAGGTGTCCATACCTCGACTGGAACTCTGTGCCGCGTGGTTACTGACTCGGCTGACGTCACATGCACTCACCATTCTGGACCTGGAGCAGGTAGACGTGCACCTATGGAGCGATTCATTGGTAACCTTAGGATGGATACGAGGCCACCGCACCCACTGGCCTACTTACGTGGCAAATCGGGTCTCTGCAATTCAGCAAGCACTGCCACTTGCCATGTGGCACCATGTCCAAGGTTCGGACAACCCTGCTGACTGTGCCTCACGAGGACTGGCACCTGGGGATCTTCCCAAATTCTCGCTATGGTGGAATGGTCCAAGCTGGCTTAACTCCCCAGATCTCTGGCCCATCACCGAGATACCGATCAAGGAGCCTGCCATGGACCAGCAACCCCAGAGTCTCCATTTGCAGCTCCCTGTGGAGGACGAGGTGAGTGGCTACATTTCTCGCTTTTCTGATCTCCGACGACTCTTCAGGGTCTCCGCACTGTGCTGTCGGTGGTTGGCCGCATCGAGAGGCACCAGACGAGCACCCCTAACAGCGACGGAAATCCATGCTGCCAGAACGAGACTGGTCCGAGGGGTACAGGAGCATGCATTCCACCAGGAAATCAGCAGCCTAAAGGGGAATCGACCCATATCAAGCAAGAGTCGATTGTTGAAGCTGAGTCCATTCCTAGACGAGGGGCTTCTGTGAGTTGGGGGTCGACTCCAAGGGGCTGCACTGCCCTACGATAGAACTCACCCACTAATCATCCCGGACAAGTCACCATTGGCATTCTTGTTGGTCAAGGCGGCCCATCTTCGCTGTCTTCATGGAGGCGTGCAGCTCACATTGGCGACGTTGCGGCAGGAGTGTTGGGTTCTGAGGGGTCGTTCCTTGGTTAAGGCGTGTCTACGCGCATGTCTTAATTGTTCCAGGTGGAGAAAACAGACTCCTATTCAACTCATGGGTAATCTTCCCCCAGCACGAGTTGTGCCATGCAGAGCGTTTCTGAAAGTGGCCATTGATTATGCAGGGCCTATTCTCGTTCGATCCGGGCGAGGGCGTGGACTGCGGAGTGTGAAGGGTTACATTGCCCTGTTTATTTGTCTAGCTACAAAAGCAGTGCACCTGGAGGTGGTGTCCGATGGGAGTTCTGAAACATTTCTAGCCGCGCTAAAGAGATTCGTGGCCCGCAGAGGAGTTTGCACGGAGATCTATAGTGACTGTGGCACAAACTTCGTTGGGGCAAATCGCGAATTGCGGACTCTTCTGCGAATTACGAATCTCGAGAATAGAGATCTCTTCACAGCGATCGCTGCTGAGGGGATCGAATGGAAATTTAATCCACCTGCAGCTCCCCATTTCGGTGGACTGTGGGAAGCAGCTGTGAAGTCGGTTAAACACCACCTCCGAAGGCAGATCGGGGAGCAACGACTCTCGTTCGAAGAGCTGTCCACGCTCTTGGCCGGAATCGAGGCTTGTCTAAATTCCAGACCCCTTGAACCACTAACGGACGACCCCGAGGATCTCCAAGCACTAACTCCCGGTCACTTTCTAATCGGCGGTCCACTTATTGCAATTCCAGAACCGAGCCTGGAGGAACTACCAGCATCTAGACTCTCTCGATGGCAATTGATGCAGCAAATGCAGCAACACTTCTGGCGGCGATGGTCGAGAGAATACCTCAACACCTTGCAAACTCGAGCAAAATGGTGTCGAGTGCAGCCAAACATACAACCTGGGACGTTGTGCCTGCTCAGACAGGAATTATCGCCACCAACACGCTGGCCATTGGCACGTGTGATTGAGGTGCATGCTGCTGCAGACGGTCTCATTCGAGTTGTCACCGTTCAAACGGCCAATGCAAGGTTCACGCGTCCAATCAGCAAAATAATTCCATTACTAAAAATCGAGGAGAGAGTACAGGATGCTGGTGGTTCTGTCGATGACGAAACATAACCTCAAACCAATGGAGTATAATGTGCGCGCTCAACTCACCACCGTCAACACTAGTTGTATCGTATAGGTATGCCGGAGCGCGCCGTGGAATCTCACACTGCCCCTTGGGAGTCGGTGCTGCGTCGAAGGTGCACTTCTTCATTCTTCAAGATCACTTCATTGAAACACTGCCAATACGCTATGCGTGACTATCCTGTTTCGTCATTCCTTGACGAGGCGGGCGGGAAATGTTCAGGACCGAACGAGTGTATCGTCGACGTCACACGCGTCATTAGACTTTTCGTCTGCTACGCGCAGCAGACTAAGCGACCCGTGGAAACCGCGCCACTTTGCAGACCAATTAGGCCATCTCTGGGCCACAATGCCTAATTAAAGACTCGCAAAATAGACTGGCAGCGTGCGAGTCACGCGCTCCGTGAGTCACGTGACTTCCCGGAATTCTCGACTGGATTCCGGGAAGGAATCACCATCTTCTTCGTAGATCGTTACTTGAGGCAACACGTGTCGCAATCGCGCGCTAAAGATAACGGAATTGCGAAGTGAGTTCACGGTTAGTGATTGCCTACTACCGAATCGACCAATCGTGTTTTGTCCGGTCTATTTAATTGTTTGATAATTGTATGTGCAGTTGGAATGAGTGAGAAATAATTGAAATTATATAAGCATTCAGTGTGAAAGTCAAGTTTTATTTGAGACGCTCCTTACATTCAATTTGATTTCCGATCACTCGCGAACAGAATGTCTATCACAAACGATTGAAAAGCATCAAGGGAGATAATAATTCTTAATGCTATGTCTTTATACAAAGTTTGTCGATTTACCTTATTTGGGAAATTTTCAAAATTGTGAGAAAGAAGATGCTTCATTTCTATTTAAGCCTGTGCATCCCCTTCATTTCTATCCAAGCCTCTGCGCCCCCTTCACTTTTATCCAAGTCTCTGCGTCCCTTTCATTTTTATCCAAACCTCTCCGTCCCTTTCGTTTATATAGGCTTTACATAAAAACTGTAAATTAAAATGCTATAAAAATAAATATCTGACAATTTAAATAAATGCAATTTGTTACAATACATTACATTGTACTTATGGTTCAAATTTTCAGAAACTTATGCAAAAGAAGATGCTTCTCGGTCGAATCGAACCTTCTCCGGATAACTTGCAAGCCTGCAACTCCACATAAGAATTTAAATGCAATTTGTTACAATAACATTATTATTTTGTACATGCATTGTACAAATTTCCAGACATTTATGTGAAAGGAGATGCTTCTCACAATCAGTCGAACCATCTCCGGACAACTTCCAAGTCTGCGACTCTACATAAGAAACCTATTAAAAAATTTTGGCGACTTACCTTATTAATTGAGACAATAATTCAGTCTCCTATTTAGTGTAAAAACTCGTGACATTTTAAATTCGGACAACTTTATTTGATTTGTCACTTATCACTTGGTAGGTTAGAAAATAATTCAAAATAGTATATATATACAATGACGGACGACGATCCCTGCCGAATAATCTCGAGAGTTGACGAAAGAAGAACGAACATGTGTTGGCTGAAGGTGTGCGCGTAACGCGTATATATACGTACGTATTGACGATATATATACGTCATGTTTGATGATGACGAAAAATTTCTAGGAGAATCAGAAGAAGAAGAAGAAAAATCGTACCATTTTCGACAGATCCATTAGACGATATTACGATATCTCTGTCATGCGTGGACCGATTTTATTGAAATTGGTCTTGTTCGAAAGCCGATATGCGGTTTATATAAGAAAAATGCCTTTAAATTTACAAAATATTGCAGGCGTGATGAGATATTAATGTATAAAAGTCAGAATTAGGTTAGAGTGTCTCCGCGACGAGTAAAGGTACACGGTAGCGACATCGACATATACCGGATGTTTTTCATGTACTTGGCGTCGAGACGCTACCGCGTCTCTAGATTTCTTAAACGGTATTTGACGACCTACGAGACTCTACTCAACAAAATCAAACTCTGCTTGAAATTATAATTTGATGCACAAGACGGAATTCTAAAGCGTTTAATTATTATACTTGCAATTATTCCACGAGATATATTATCTGCGCAGCATATACCCGGTCATTGCAAACGTACGGCTTTGTAGAATACTTAAAAAAATCACGCGTACAAGAAAAACGATTGCTACTATAGTTGAAGTCACGAGAGCCGCTACTGTAACTATATACCGCATAATTGTTCTCGTTATATATTAGTCGTGATTTATGTTCAACGCATATGTACATATAATATAACATAATTAACGATACGTTCGATGATCGATGCCCCGATGACGTCGTCTGCTGCGCAGCACATTCAACCGACGATGTACTTTCGGAGACGGTGAGCTCCTTCCTCTATTGTAAATAATCGGGGACGTCCAATATCAAGCCACGTCTGTACAGTAGGGTGTATCGAAAAAACCAAAAGTGGTTGTAACGATTGAACCTAGTGCGGAAAAGTTGTGAGTCAACATTACTAAAATATGTGTAAAAGTTGAACTCAATCAATTAATATCTTCTGTTCTGTCCAGATTCTCCAAATACCAAATCTTTGCCGAAATAATTGAGAAATACCGAGCGTTCTAAACGCAACTTATTCCAAAAAGACATTTGTGTCAACACGATTCATAAGGACAAACTGCCACAAAATATCCATCTCATGTTGTGCCAGCCTTCAAGAATGTAGGAAAGGTTAACCCTTTTAGTGCCGGGCAAAATAGAGGTGCCTATGCGAGAAAAACCGGCCGAATTTCACAGTTTTACAAGGGTTCGGGAAAATGCTTATAAAAACCAATGCGAATAGTAAAGCGCTACGAGGCGCGGGCCGATATATCGGCTCTGGCACTTCTCGCCAGTGTAGCAGGAGCCGATATATCGGCTCCCGGCACTCAAAGGGTTAAGGTTAAGAGAAATTTATAGAGAAAAAAGGAAAAAATTTTCCTACATACGGCCGAAAAAGTATTCAGTGTTTTTTTTTGCAACTCTTCGCCCGCTTATGTTTCATTTAGTGTTGCTAGAAAGCGACTCGGAACTCACCACGTGAAGGTGGTTGCACCTCGAGTTCCATCCCCCTATCCATTACCCAACCATCCACCCATGAAGAACTAAAAAATGATATCTTAAGTATTTTTTTTAAATCTGCTTTTTTATTGACTACTGGGAGTTCAGCTCTTACCTCCAGTGTGGCTCGAATATAGCCATCTCTTGCAATTTCTCCACATACCTTTGAAGATTACTCCGTGACAAGTTTTACGATTCGCTCTACTGCCTGAGTGTGAGACGGGAAGTTATAGTAGTCCCACTCAATTGGTATAGGACTCGCTAGTGAGCTCTGCAGCTCATCAGAAGTTACATGAGATGCATGAGTATGAGCTAGGCCCGGTCGTGCACCATCAGCTTTCTGAAACCAGTGTCTGAAAGGAAGTTCATTGAAGTATAATAAGCAAATTACCCATTGCACAGCTCTACCGCACATTAATTCAAGCCTCTGAATTACTCCGCCATTGATCCCAGTGTTTACGGCAGTTCCATCTGAACCTACAAGCAGTAATTCACTAAGGCCGCTTGGAACCTTTGTGTAGACGTGCTCGAATATAGCATTCGCAATGTCAGTGGCACCACCAGATTTCGGTGTAACGTGTCCAATATACATTTCACCCGGTTCCTTTATTCGACAATAATGGCCTTCGACAATACTTTTGCGATAATATTTATTATTTCGTTTCTCTTGGAACGATGTCCGGTCATGTCGACCGTCAAAGTGTAGGCCTTTGACTTGCATAGTACTGTCTGATCGTGCTCCAATCTGCAGTTCAGAACGAAATCTTAATCGTTCTCTGACTATTTTGCTCTTGTCCGTAACAACCGAACTGTCACTCTTAGAAACTAAGCCAATGTCCTGGACAAAACTTAAGGTAATAGCGGCTGCAGCTCTGTGCGAAACTCCAAACCTATCTGCAGGAAGAGCTGTTTTTGGGAGCTACTTCGCATTTGAGAACTAGAGGCTAAGAGTGTATTAGGTCGAAAATTATCGTCAGAATCAGAATCAGTCACTTCTCTGGACTTCAGAGATTGAGCAAAGGAAGAAACAACGCCTGAAGTAGTGGCCTCGCGGTGATACGAACGTTTGAGGGCACCTGCCTCTCTTCGCTCAGCCCGCTTTTTTAGTTTTTCTGTCTCAATAAGACCAGGAGAATCAATAACCATCCATCTAACACCTCTTTGATCAGAAGAAAATCTCGTTCATTTAATGGTACCTTTTGCAGTTTATGGCAAGAGCAATGTGCATAGTCTGCATATTTGCAAGAAACAACATCGAAAAGCTTGCACGCGTGATCTTTAAATGTATCAATCTTCATTCGTATAATCACACTTTTATTGTACTTGCGATTGTCACTTCTCATGGAAATGTATTTTTTTGTGATACGCGTGTATTTTGGCAATAACACGTTTTTCAGTTACTGCTGGAATAGATGCTTTATCATACAACGCTAAAATCTGTGCAGCAACATTTACTGCAATATCAGAAAAGGAAGGCTCCCTGTTACTTCCTGACTTCTGTCCAAGATATCGCCTCTGATAGGCACAATATCTGAGAACATCCTCATGTGTTGGAAGATTGTTGCTAAAATCCTTGGGATATCCGAAAAAAGGACAATTAAAAATTTGTCGAGGGGAAAACTTTGAAGGTTTTGATATTTCTTACTGACTTAAAGTACCCACTTAAGAAAAAACCCGACGTCGGACGGGCTTCTTATATTTATCTACTGCTGTATCCTACCAGCGAGAAGCGCTCGGCCCAGTCGCCACCTGGCGGTCGTATCGTGTCCGAAGCAATGGCAATGCGAACTAAATACACATCAGTACTACCGTGACACTACTGGCGATAAATTTGATATTTCTCAATTATTTCAGCAAAATTTAGAAATTTGAGCCGCTGGACAGAACGGAAGATACTAACTGATTAAGTTCAAATTTTACACATGTTTTAGTAATGTCGACCTACAACTTTTTCGCACTAGGCTCAATCGCTACAACCACTATTGTTTTTTTCGATACACCCTACTGTACAGTTCCAAGCTGCTACACACACATGCGCGCCATACGTCTTCATGCGGTGTTTGTTTACTTTTACACATACACGAGCCAAACACTTTCGTGTATATGCTGACCAAGAAGACACAATAGCTGATTACACACACGCGCCACACGCCTTTGTGCGCCAAAATGTGATCCGGGCTGATTGTCTTGATAATGGCTGAAGAAGCGTCCTCCTTCAAGTATGCCACGTGAATTCGACAGGCGTGTCGAAGGTCACTGATGCCAAGCGACGCAAATTTCAATGTTGTGCCGCGAAGCCAAAAATTAGCCTTTCGTAAACGAGTGCGTATATTGCGACATCCTAATTATAATTCACAAAAGTGATATCGCTCCTTCAAACCGACTTTATAACATTAATGCACCATAACGTCATATGTACCTTTATGTTGAGGACAGAATGAAGGGAGGGGGACCATCGGCTTGCCTGGCGAGGAGCGCGTATTTCTCGCGCTCGACGCGGGCTCGGCCCAAAACTCGATGATGTTTACAACGGAGCTGAGTGAGCCATCTCTGGGTGTTCCTGCTAATTACGGTGCCTCACTCCGCTCCTAATTACGTAATTTCGTCCCACGTGACTTCGTGGAATCCTCTGCAGGATTCCGGGAAGCGAGACTTCCGCCTTCTTCTCGCGTAGAGTACAGAACGAAGAGCACGTTTACGCGATCGCGCGCTAAGTTCTCTCGTACCGAATCGAATCGTCTTAATCTAGTGACCAGATCGCTGGCGCAACGACTGAGTTTAATGATTGCAATATTGTATATACGGTGAAGTATTTTATTAAATGATACATTGTGAGTTTTCTATAACTGTTCATATAACGACCGAATTCATTGTGTGATTCTTACATTGCTTAATTTCTGTCGCTACATTTTTTGGTCCTTCGAGCCGGAGCTTTCGGGAAATACATATCGGGTGTTAAGTGCGTGAATCGTTGGAGTGTTCGCACGTGTCCGGTCATTGTTCGCCCATAGCGCGGTGTTCAAGATGGCTGCCCTGATCGAAGAGCAGAAGGACACCATCAGGAGAATTTGCAGAGTGGTGGAGAATTTGAAGAAGACGGGAGCGGCAAAAATTACCGAAGGGGCCGTGCGCGCGAGACTGGACATGCTCGAGGACATGTGGGCAGACCTGAAAACCATGCACAGGGCTATAGTCAAGGCCGCTAGGGAGACCCCTGCACTCAAGACAGACGATTATTTTTCGAAAGATCTGTTTGATCAAGCGGAGGGTTCTTACATGGAACAAAGGGGTTTATTACTGGACATTTTAAAACCAGTTGGACAACCATTACCTGTCGCCGGCACGAGTCCAAACGCAACGGTTGCTAGTGCCGAATCAAGGTCACGCGCTGTTTTGCCTCGAATCCCCTTGCCAGAATTCGACGGCCAGTATTGTGATTGGCCGTCCTTCCGTGACTTGTTTGTATCGTTGATCGTGAAGGATTCGTCCCTCAGTGATGTGGATCGACTCCACTATCTGAAAACATGCCTCAAGGGTGAAGCCGCGGGACATTTGAAGAATTATACAACGACAGAGGACAACTTTACCTTGGCATGGCAGGCTCTGCAGGATCGATATCAAAATAAGCGCAAGCTCGTGCGATCTCAACTTGCCACGCTAACGAGTTTAGCTCCTATGACTAAGGAGTCGGCAAGCGAGTTGAAACGATTACTGTACGATACAGTTAGCGTGGTCGGAGCTTTAAATAAACTCGGACGTCCAATCACCAATGCTACGGATTGGTTGGTGCACATTACGGTGGAACGACTGGATCGCCAGTCCCGGCGAGAGTGGGAAGCGTCTCTGGGCACCTCCGATGAGGTGCCAACGTTCGATGAGCTGAAGGAGTTTCTGGCCAAACGGATTGACACCGTGGAGGCTCTTGAAGACCAACGAGGTGGTGGACAGGCGGAGTCGAAGAAGACAAATGCAAAAGGTGTCCGAGTTCACCAAGTGTCCGCCTCGCCTAACTTGGCAAAGGACTGTAGCCTGTGTAAGGCGAAACATTACGTGGCTTTCTGTCCTATTTATCAGAGCAAGACCCCAGCAGAAAGGCAAGTCGTCACCGAGTCACTGCATCTCTGCGTGAATTGCTTAGGTAAACATCAATTCGACGCTTGCCAATCAGTTAAGAAGTGCAGGATTTGTGATGAGAGACATCATACCTCTCTTCATGAAGTCCAACGCGCTACCGAAAGGCCAACGGTGCATCACGCCGCTCTGCAGGGTTTTCATTCAGACCGGGTGATTCTCAGTACCGCGAGAGTGAAAGTGCTGGATCCCAGCAGACCCGCTGAGCAGGTACGTGCCCTCATCGATCCAGCAAGTGAAGTGTCGGTCATCGCAGAAGCCCTAGTGCAACGATTGGGGCTCCATCGTCGGGGTGCTCGAATACCCCTACTTGGGGTGGGCGGGGCTCGATCTCGCTTCACAAGGGGATACACGACCGTCACGATTGCCTCCCACTGCAATTCAGGCTGCCGTCACGAAGTGTCAGCCTTGATCTTGCCGGAACTTTCTGGATACGTACCCCGGAAGTTCCCAGAAGAAAGGACGTGGCACCACTTGCAAGGGCTATCACTTGCAGATCCATGGTTCCAGAGGAGCGATGCGGTAGAGTTGCTCCTGGGTGCTGACGTCTACAACAAGATTCTTCGTTGCGGAGTGCGGCTTGGAGGTCCCAACGCGCCAGTTGCCCAGGAGACCTGTTTGGGATGGATCCTTAACGGGGGCATTAAGGACGATCCTAGTCACGCTGACCCATTATCTGGCTCACCTTCTGTTCACCACTGCGCTGTGGATAAGGAGTTGGTAAGCGTTTTAACCAAATTTTGGGAGCAGGAAGAAATCTCCGTAGTTGTACCACCAACACCGGAGAATGAAGAGTGCGAGCGTCATTTCCTGAGGACGTACTTACGCGATGACGAGGGCCGCTTCGTGGTCAGCTTGCCTTTCAAGACACCTCCGAGCCTGGGCGATTCGCGGCGCGCCGCGTTGGGAACTCTGGAGGCCATGCAGAGGAAGTTTCGACAATCCTCTAAACTACAAGAAGCATATGAGGACTTCATGTACGAGTACGAGTCGGCGGGACATATGGTTCGCGTTCCTAATTCAGGTGAGAGCCTCACCAGGGGCGCTGACTTCTATTTGCCGCATCATGGAGTTTGGAAAAACTCTAGCACGACCACTAAATTGAGAGTGGTCTTCAATGGATCGTTGAAGACCGATAACGGTAGGTCTCTCAACGAGTTCCTTCATACGGGACAGAATTTGCTCCCTCCTCTCGCGGAGGTGCTCCTCCGCTGGCGAAAACACGCAGTCGTTTTCACGGCCGATGTCGAAAAAATGTACCGTCAGATTCGAGTACAGAAGGACGATTGGCGATGGCAGAAAATCTTGTGGCGCAGTCGTGCTGGTGAGGCTCCTCAGGAGTATCACCTGTGTACTGTCACGTACGGTTTAGCATGCGCTCCATACCTGGCGATCCGGTGCATCCACCAGCTGGCTACGGAGGAAGCTGAGAGATTCCCAGCAGCTGCGAAGGTCATTCGTCGCGACGTCTACATGGACGACGTTCTCTGCGGAGGTTCCACACTGGCCGAAGCCCAGCAGCTCCAACGCGAGCTGTACGAGCTCCTTATGGCGGGCGGGTTCCCGCTCCGGAAATGGGCATCCAATTCCAGAGAGCTACTGAGCGACACCGATGTTGCCCGGAGCTGGACCTCTTCAGACTCACATAGCGTGCTGGGCATCGAATGGTTACCTGCCTCTGACTGTTTTCAGGTTACGACCACGGTCACTTCCGACGCAGTGACTGCCACCAAAAGGACGGTGCTGAGTAAAACCGCCCAGCTGTTCGACCCTTTGGGCTGGCTGGCCCCCGTGACGATCGTAGCCAAGATCCTGATCCAGGAGTTGTGGCTACTGAAAAGCGAATGGGACACTCGATTACCAGCACGGGAGGAACAACACTGGTCGCAGTTTCTGAGAGAATTACCTTCTCTAGCGGGCATCCAGATTCCACGTTGGCTGGGATGGCTCCCCTCTAGCAGTATCGTGGAGGTGCATGGTTTCGCGGACGCATCTGAACGCGCCTATGCCGCGGTTGTCTACCTTCGAGTCGTCGACGCATCAGGCACACCGCGAGCCACATTGATAACTGCAAAAAGCAAGGTTGCTCCCTTAAAACAGGTTTCCATACCCCGGCTGGAACTCTGTGCCGCTTGGCTGCTGACACGCCTGGCGGCACATGTACTCACCGTCTTGGAGCTGGAGGAGGTGGACGTCCATCTATGGAGCGACTCCATTACGACTTTGGGATGGATTCGAGGACACCCGACTAAATGGCAAACATATGTGGCCAATCGAGTGTCCTCAATCCAGCAGAGGTTGCCACTTGCAGTGTGGCACCACGTACCAGGAGCCGACAACCCGGCGGACTGTGCTTCCCGAGGGCTATCAGCCGGACATCTCGCTGAATTTTCTCTCTGGTGGACGGGACCGAGCTGGCTCAACTCTCCCGACCGCTGGCCCACGATGGAGGCAATAGTCCAGGACACGACCTTGGAACTACGAACCAGGAGCCTCCATATTCAGCTTCCTGAGGAGGACGAGGTGAGCCGCTATATCCTACGGTTCTCTAACTTACGTCGACTCTTCAGGGTAACCGCCTGGTGTTGCCGCTGGCTGCCCAAGTACAAGGGCACTCGTTCAGTTCACCTCACATCGGAGGAGATCCATGCGGCCCGAGGACGACTGGTCCTGCTGGTGCAACGGCAGGCATTCACCAAGGAGGTCAGCAGTCTGCAAAACAAGCAGGCTATCTCAATGAAGAGTCGCCTACAGAAGCTAAGTCCCTTCCTGGACAAAGAAGGACTATTGAGAGTAGGGGGTCGACTCCAAGGAGCTGCGCTGCCTTACGATTGGACTCATCCGTTCATTCTGCCGGACGAATCCCCCCTGACGGTCTTGTGGGTGAGGGCAGCCCATCGGCGATGCTTGCACGGAGGCGTCCAACTTACTCTGGTGACACTGCGACAGGAATGCTGGATTCTGAGGGGTCGTCCAATGGTAAAGTCGTGTCTCCGTAAATGCGTTATTTGTATTAGGTGGAAGCATCAACCTCCTGTTCAGCTGATGGGGAATCTTCCCCGTGCACGCGTCGTTCCGTGCCGACCGTTCTTTAGAGCTGGCGTCGATTACGCCGGGCCGATTCAGGTGCTTGCGGGGCGGGGGCGTGGACGGAAATCGGTCAAGGGCTACATTGCCTTATTCATCTGCCTGTCAACAAAGGCAGTTCATCTGGAGTTGGTGTCTGATGGGAGCTCAGAGACATTCCTGGCCGCGCTCAGGAGATTCGTAGCTCGACGGGGAATTTGTGCTGAGTTATACAATGACTGTGGCACCAATTTCGTGGGCGCCAACCGCGAGCTGCGATCCCTCCTGCGCGCTGCCCTTCGTGATGGCCGTGACCTCCTCACAACTATTGCCGCTGAGGGCATCGAGTGGAAGTTCAATCCACCCGCTGCACCTCACTTCGGCGGTTTGTGGGAGGCAGCGGTCAAATCGGTCAAGCACCACCTCCGCCGACAGATCGGCGAGCAGAAGCTCACTTTCGAGGAGTTGTCCACGCTCCTAGCCGGTATCGAAGCGTGCCTAAATTCCAGACCGCTGGAACCATTATCGGACGACCCTGAGGATTTCCAAGCGTTGACTCCCGGTCATTTTTTAATCGGAGGGCCCTTGATCGCCATTCCCGAACCTAGCTTGGAAGAGTTGCCGACGTCCAGACTGTCCCGATGGCAGTTAGTGCAACAGCATTTTTGGCGTCGGTGGTCGAAGGAGTACCTGAATACGCTGCAGACGCGTGGTAAATGGTGTCAGGTGCAACCCTCACTTCAAAGGGGGACACTGTGCCTTCTAAAACAGGAACTTCTTCCACCGACGCGGTGGCCCTTAGCCCGAATCACGTCTGTACATCCCGGTCCAGACGGACTCACACGAGTTGTTACGGTGAAAACCGCCAAAGCGGAGTTCACACGACCTATTAACAAGGTCATTCCATTGCCCACACCATCGGGGAGTAGTCTGGACGCGGCCCGATCTTACGATTAACCATAACCTCAAATTTTTTGTAAACATGCGCTCACTCACCTTTAATGGTGAGATAAATGTCCGTCCTGTGTGTTCACGGTGGTGGGGTATTTTTTCTTTTATCCGGCGTTTCACTGCACTGTCTAACCTTGTAACGAGATGCACTGTATATTATATCGGTATTGTGTTTTGTAGAGAAAGCTTACACTTGCTGCGACACGGACAGCTATTGTCCTCGCGGGGACGCCGGTGGCCCCCTCTCACGTCTGTTGCAGTCGATGGCCGTTATGAAATGTACACACATTGAGCATCGAGAAGCACTCTAGTTTGGACCCTATTTCGTCAAACGTCTTGACGAAGGCGGGCGGGAAATGTTGAGGACAGAATGAAGGGAGGGGGACCATCGGCTTGCCTGGCGAGGAGCGCGTATTTCTCGCGCTCGACGCGGGCTCGGCCCAAAACTCGATGATGTTTACAACAGAGCTGAGTGAGCCATCTCTGGGTGTTCCTGCTAATTACGGTGCCTCACTCAGCTCCTAATTACGTAATTTCGTCCCACGTGACTTCGTGGAATCCTCTGCAGGATTCCGGGAAGCGAGACTTCCGCCTTCTTCTCGCGTAGAGTACAGAACGAAGAGCACGTTTACGCGATCGCGCGCTAAGTTCTCTCGTACCGAATCGAATCGTCTTAATCTAGTGACCAGATCGCTGGCGCAACGACTGAGTTTAATGATTGCAATATTGTATATACGGTGAAGTATTTTATTAAATGATACATTGTGAGTTTTCTATAACTGTTCATATAACGACCGAATTCATTGTGTGATTCTTACATTGCTTAATTTCTGTCGCTACATTTATGTTACTAGGTATATTACTCTGATATTTTTTCCGTGCATTACTTTTGTCACACGAAGAGACGCGATTTATAATCACTATTGTAGGAGCCTCGATTGCACGCAAATTATTCACGAGGTATATAATATGTGTTCAGGAAATATAACATTTAAACGCCATCTGTCAGGTCCACCGCTAATTAAGCAATGGCAACGGCGCGCTGACTCATGTGGAGCGTCGATCACGGCCCCTTCCATCGACTTACGATCGATGGAAGGGGGACTCTCTTCTTCCTTCCAGGAAATCGGGCCGATTTCCTGGAGCTCTCTCTGTTCGCGACTACGCTACTGTTTAGACAGGCCGTCTACTAGTTGCAACTTGCTTTGTCTTGCTTGCTAAATTAACTAAAACGCTTCGCTATTGTTACGAGAATCGGGCCGATTCCACGTGCGTCGCGCTGCTTAAGCTAAACTCGCTAACCGTGCTGGAAAGCTAGTACCGCTGCTACTATATTAGAAATTAGTGTGTAAATAATTGTGCTCCAGAACTCTTTATTGTATAATAATTGTAAATAGACACATATATAGACTTTTATAATTAGTGCTTAAACTAAACCACTACCCTCTCGCGAGTATCTAGAACTTTCCCACGTGCGCTATCCGTGATAACTGCTAACAATATGTGACGTATACACCTTATTCGATGAACACGTGCGAGTCCTTTTCATAAAGAGTCACATCCATGCGAGACTTTACTTAGTACGAGATACACAAATTATCCACGAGGTACATATTAGGCGTATATACCTCTAACCTGTATAATCGCGCACGACACCGCTTATACTTCTTGCGTGTATAAGCGCCACGAGACAGCCATATTTGACTACTCGTCGTGCATGAGCCAGGAGCCGCACTGAAGATACGAAAGAATATCCGAGCACATACGCACTGTAGATTACTGTTTTTCGCTCTGCTACCATGTTTCGATTTAGAGGTATTGCAATAAGTCAATGCACTTCTTTATACTAATATTAACTTTATTAATTCATGATGGGCACTCATAAGGCCCACAGTGCGTTGGCCGTCGTTGCGCTTCGATATTCGACTGACTAGAGAGACGCGCTCGTCCCGGTGAACGAATTATGTGTGCACACACTCACACTCATGACCCATACAGGTATAAATCACGCATACAATACAAGAGGGCCATACGGCATTATCCAATCGACGCGAAGCTACGACTTTGAAAGAACTAATCGATTTACTAAAGAAAATCTTTGCGAAGTCTTTTAATGTCCATGGCATGAACGCGGGACTGATGAATGCGCGTCAGTACATAGATGAATCGGTAGAGGTATTCGGGGCCCGAATACATGAAATACTAAATAGTGGATTAGAGAACGCCCGGGAGGCATATAACCCGGAACAATTAGATGGTGTGAATGATTTACTAAAGTACACGGTAACGATTAGCTTTATTAAGGGGCTGCAGAATCAAACTACTCGATTCTACTTGAACAGACAAAAAGATAGTGCACAATTACCTGATCTCCAGACCGCTATCACCATCGCGAATAAGATTGAATCCGAATTGGTTGACCATCCCGGGACGTCTCCTCTTCCATCCTCACAATCTGTTGTCAGATGCGCAAAAATCTTTAAAGCCGACTTTGAAAATCGCAAATGTTACTATTGTAACCAAACAGGGCAACTACGCAGTGATTGTCCTAATACCAGGGGAACTCAAATGAATCTTCCAGACCGTGAAGAGATTAGATGTAGCTATTGCAAGAAGACGGGTCATCTTGAGGCTCGCTGCTATAAAAAAAAAAACAAAATCAGGGTGTTAATCAATCTCACGGTGAATCCTCACATCAAAATAATTTAAACTCGAAATGGGTCCCACGAGCGGGTGCAATGTGGAACAAACCCCTAATTGCCAGCACCAAAACCAACGAAACTGCTTCCAAGTCAAAGTAAACCGATCCGGTAGTTTACCAATAATGAAGTTAAACCATCATTGTTTCCGAGAAGAGTTCGGCCATTTCCTTGTTAACACCAGTTGACCGGTTCTCAACTCAATATAATAAAGCGGAGCAATATAATTCCCAGCATAACTGTAAATGCTAACGTCGTTTACAATATTACTGATATTGATTCAGGAAGTATACGTACTTGTGGCGAAGTCATCATTAAAGTCAACCACATTGATGTGAAATTCCAAACTGTAGGCGATGGTCTGCCTATCCCCGAATCACGAATCTTAGGAATGCCGTTTTTAGAAAACCAGAACGCAATAATGAAATTCGGGAACGATTAATCTAATAGTCTTCAAATCGGTGACGAGGAGTTTTTCCTTCTTTCGTTGTCCTCCTTTCGGTTACCTCCTCTTGTAGCTTTGCCTGTCAAGGAATCTGGAATTAAGGAAGGTTATTTAAGGAAATTGACCACTGAACCAGGCGTTTTCAAAGGGGAAGCGTTGGTTGCACAACAAAACGAGTCTGCTAAACTATATGCAATCAATACTATTCCTAATCATGTCACTGTAACTATACCACCTGTTGAATTAGAAGCATTCACGGAGTGTTCACCTTCGCCGCGTTCGTCTCGCACAGGGAATCCTAACGTGGATCAGTCGAGGGCTGATGCGAGTAGATTAGTGCAGATAGCTAAAATATTAGGATTAGATGGTTTGAACGAAGACGAGCAACCTAGTATTTTGGAAATTATTAGGGAATTCCCTTATCAGTTTTACCTTCCATTTGACAAATTGAACTCCACGAATACCATCCAGCATTCAATCGAAACTGTAAATGAGTCTCCGATTAATACAAAACAGTATAGGTCCCCCCCATTCATAAAGAGGAAATAAGGAATCAAGTCAATGCATTGCTAGAAAAGAATATTATTGTTACGTTTTGTAGTTGCCATAATATAACTTTAATGTGCAAGATGGATAATAGAACAGTAATGGGAACAGTTTAAAAACACAGGGAGCGGAATACAATCTCTAATACAGGGAAATGTAATGATCGGTATGTCTGCTTGTAATGGCGGCTGACTCTCGAATGACAGCTTGACAGGCGATCGCGATCCGATCGCCTTCTACTCACTGTCATTTTGTCTTCGTCGTAAGCACCAGCGGGCCATGGATTCCATCCATAGGGTGCTCGCAACATTATTCAACCCTTAAATTCTCCTTATAACTCACCTGTTTGGGTGGTCCCAAAGAAATCGGATTTCACTGGTAAGCGCCACGTTGGCGCATGGTCATAGATTATCGCCTGTTACAATCTCCCACACAACCTTCTCCTATACAATCGCTCCTTATATCTACCTTAACATTACTTACAGTCGCGTCGGTATTTAAGTTGACGTTGTAAATTTCAATATATACTAGGGAAATAATTCTATTCCAGATAAGTTTAAAGTTCTTTTTTATTATAAACATATTTCCTAGTTCTTAACAAACACAATAACATAAATTAATTAATTTTGTATCACTATAATAATATAAACGATAGATATGTTATAATTTATTTGGGTCGGAAATTAAGTTGTCACTTATAAGTATGCACATTTTATCTAATTTAAATAAATAATTACTATGAGGTTTGGTAGCCTTTAGCTTTTATGACCTCGAACAATCGATGCTGCATACTGCAGATCAATATTTTTAATACAGAAGGTGCAATTTCACGCCATTTTTGTTGTAATGCGGTTGCTAATTGGGACTTAATATATCTTTGATTTTGCGGTATAAGGCGGTCTAATTCTTCCCATAAATGTTCTATAGGGTTTAAGTCTGGACTTTGAGGTGGCCAGGACAATACAGGAATGTTTTGTTCCTGCAAAAATTGTTTTGCGACTTTAGATGTATGCTTTGGGTCGTTGTCCTGTTGAAATATATATTCCTTATTTGGTCTCAAATTTTGGAGCGTGGGTAATAAATTTTCCCGCAGTATTTCGACATACCTTACACCAGTTAGTATGCCCTCGATAACAGTTAAATTTCCCACTTGTTCATTATTAAAACAACCCCAAACCATAATGGAGCCACCGCCGTGCTTAACAGTAGGAGTCACTAAGTTTGGTTTGAAGGCTTGGCCCTCTTTTCTCCACACATACTTTCGTTTTCTATTTGATTTTAACTCAAACTTGGATTCGTCGCTCCAAATTATTGTTTGCCAAAATGAAATTGGCTTTTTATAATGTAGTCTTGCGAACTCTAAACGTTTCGCCGCATTCACCTTTGAAATGAAGGGCTTTTTCCGGGAATTTCTCCCATGTAATTCCGCTTCGTGAAGGCGAGATTTAATTTGCTTAATACCTATTGGTAATTGCAGAGTTTCTTTTATTCCCTTTGCGGAGATAAAGGGTTTTTTTTCGCCTCCTTAAGTATTTGCCTATCTTGACGGGCAGATGTCATCCTTTTCCTTCCAGTCCTGATCGAATTCTCTGCTTTTCCTGTTTTGTTTAATTTAATACATATTTTGCGCACACCTTCCTTGGATATTCCAAACTCCGTGGCAATTTGTTGCAACGATTTACCCTGCTTTCTTCTTTTATAAATTTCAACTCGCTCCGTAGCAGAGCATTCTCTAGTCTTCGGCATACTGAAGCAAATGTACAATTTGTATGGGACATTCCACGCGAACTCGGACACTTTTTGGAGTAACATTTCGGAAGTGGCTCAAATTTGCATATGTTGTAGTCTTTAGGGATGCATAAACATGTGTAGAAAGATTTTTGAAAATTTTGAAAAATATAGATTTTACAGCTGTTTGAAGGTAAGTGCTAACTTTTTTTCAATAAATTATAACTATGGAAGTAGTAAACGGATGGAGATGAGCTTTACGGGGATTTGTAGAGAAGACATTGAAGTTTTAAGGAAAATTTATTTCAATTTTTAAAAGAAAAATTTGAACCATTTCTGTGCAATTATTATAAACAAATGCATTTTTTTAACATGGGGCGAGTGAGGATGAGGAAGGGGATATAGAAAAGGAGGAGATAAAAAGGGTAGTGAGGGGGTTGAAGGATAGGAAGGCGATGGGAGGGGACGGAATACCCAATGAAGTGTGGAAGTATGGGGGGGGGGGGGTAGAGGTGGAAGAATGGTTGGGGGAGGTCTGTAATAGGGTGTGGAAGGGGGAGGGTTGGCTGGAAGATTGGAGAGTAGGAGTGGTGGTGCCGGTGGTGAAGAAGGGGGTGGGGAAAAAAGTAGAAGAGTACAGAGGAGTGACGCTGACACAGACTGCATATAAGGTATATGCGTCTGTGTTAGCTGAAAGGTTGAGGAGAAGGGGATCCTACCACCGCCTTCCCATGATTCCTCTCCTTGCCCACACATTCTACACCTCCTTTTCTCCTCCTCCTCCCAATATCTCCCCCCCCCCCCCTCATCTCATTCCCTAACCTAAATCTTGCAAGCCTCTTCCACCTATCTTCCCCCCATCCTTTCTTCAGATATCCCGGCACACCATACCATTTATTATATTTCCCCTCCACCTCTCCTCTTCCTGTGCCCTTCTTTCCCTCTCCACCAGCTCCTCTCCCCTTAACTCCCCCCTATCCCTCATCCTTTCCACCTCCTCAACCGTCCACCCCTTGTCTTTAAAAAACTGCTCCCTCTCTTCCTCCCCGCCCTGCAACACCCTTCCCCTCCTCAACCACCTCTTCATTTCCTCCCAACATTCTCTCGCCAACTCCCCCCCTTTTCCCTCCTCCAGCTTCCTCTCATACCCCCATGCCCTCATCCCTGCCCCTCCTTTCATCATCCCCCTCTGTAGCTCCTCCCTTATCATGTACCCTGGGGTACTCCGATCCACTCCCAACACCCACTTCAGATATCTATCCTGCAGCCCCTCCACCGTTTCCCTACCCTTCCACCCCACACCTCCACCCCGTAACTCACTATCGACCACACCAGCTTGTCGAAGAGCCATAGTCTTCTTCCCCCATCTTCCCACTCCCCTTCTACACCTCATCACCTTTGTTTTTCCCACGTTAACCTGTAACCCCTTCCCGTCCACATACTTTTCCAATTTCCCCATCAGTCCCTTCATCCCTTCCATATCCTCTGCCAGCACCGCCACATCATCCGCATAGGCCAGAGTATATACCCTCCTCTCCCCCAGCATCACTCACCTCCCCTCCCCTTCCCAATTCCTCATCCATGTCCCCAATCAGGAGCGTGAACAGGATTGGACTCAGCGGGCACCCCTGTCTCACCCCCCTGGCGGTCCAGAACCTCTCCCCCTCCTCTTCTCCCACCCTGACCCTTCCTGTTGTTTCCCTCAACGCCTCCTCACACCTTGCTACCAGCCCTTCCCTCACCCCCCTGTCTCACATCGCCTTTATTTAAAGCTCCCTGTCCACCGAGTCGAAAGCTGCCTTCATGTCCACGAAGAGTACTATAAGCTTCCTTTCTTTCCTCCCTACCTGCCTATTTATCAAATAATTGAGGGTGTAGATGTGGTCGACACATCCAACCCCCCTCCTAAATCCCGCCTAACTCGGTGGCAGTAGCTTCTTCTTTTCCATCTCTACCCTCAATCTTTCCGCCAGCACCGACGCATATATCTTGTAGGCCGTCTGGGTCAAGGTAATCCCCCGGTAATCCTTCCACCCTTTCCCCAGCCCCTTTCTTCACCACTGGCACTACAATCCCTTCCTTCCACTCCTCCGGCCACCCTTCTCCCCTCCATACACTGTTGCATAACACCCATAACCATTTTTCCACTTCTTCCCCCCCATATTTCCAAACCTCATTTTGTATCCTATCACCTCCCCCCGCCTTCCCATCCTTTAAACTCCTCACCACCCTTCCTATTTCATCCCAACCTATATCCCTCTCATCGTCCCTCACTCCCTTCCTCCCCCCCCCCACTTCACCCTCCACTCTACTCCTCCCAACAGCCCCCTGAAGTACTCGTTCCATTCCACCATCTTTATTCTATCATTTACCCTACTTCTCCCCCCTCTCTCTCTGTTCACCACCTTCCATACCTGCGCTTCCGTTCTCACGCCCTCCAGTTCCTTTTCCCAACGCTCCACCTCCTTTCTCTTTTCCTCGCACAACCTTCCATACCCCCTTTTCCTCTCCCTGTACACCATCCCATCCCCCCCTCCCTTCTCCACTTTCTCAGCTCCTTCCTCACCTTACTCTTCTCCTCTCTACACTCCTCATCCCAACATCCTCCCTTCCTCTTCCTCTCCCCCTCCCGCACCACCGATTTCCCCAACGCCCCCTTTATTCTTTCCCTCAACTCTCCCCACTTCTCATCCACACTCCAATCCCCCTCCCCTCTCTTCCCAAAGTTCCTCACAAACTCCCTTCTCCCCTCCTCCGCCCAATTCCCTCTTCCTCCTCCCCTTCCCCCCTACTTATCCTCCTCTCTATATTGACCCCATCTCTCCCCTCACCCAGACTACTAGTGGATGATGATCCGATTCTACCCTCTCTCCTACTTTTACCCTTTCCACTTTCTCCCATGTATCTTCATTCCCAATAACATAATCGATCACCGCATTCCCCCTTCCTCCTGTAAATGTCCACTCCCCCTGCTCATCCCCCTCAACCCCTCCGTTTAGAATACTCCATTCCCTTTCCTCCAGGTACCCGCACAACCTCCTCCCGTCACAATTTACCTCCTTATCCTTCGACCTCCTACTTCCACACCCCCCTCCCTCGTCCTCATCCCCTCCCAGCATCCTCCCACCCTCCACCCCGGTCCCCGCGTTAACGTCCCCTCCAATCAACATCCTCAGTCCCCACTCTCTCTCCTCCATCCACTCCCCTATGTCCTCCAACTTCCTCTGCAAATATCCATTCACGTAAACCCCCACTATCCTCCACCAATCCCCCCACCCTTATTTTTTTCATCATAATCCCCTCTCTCCCTCCTTCCTCCTCCATATCCACCTCCAACCCTTTCCTCACCCCCATTAACATCCCCCTCATCACCCTACCCCTCTTCTTCTCCCTCCGTGCCCATTGCCTGTCCCAAACATACCCTCGCGGTAGTCTCCTTTCCACATTCCTCTATCCCCCCCCCTCCATCCACGTCTCCGACATCACTACCACGTCCCACTTCTCCAAACCTTTCCAGAACTCCCCGTCTTTGTTCCTCAATCCTGCCACAATCCAGAAAGCTACCTTGTACCCACTCGCCTCTCCCCCCTCCCCCCCTTTTTTCCCCTCTCTCCCCCTATCCCTTATCTTTCGTTTCCCTGCTGCTCCATCCATCTTTCTCTCAGCTCATCCCAGTTTCTCATCCGCCCATTTACCCACAGCTTCATATATCCCACTTGAACCTTCTTTCCTCCTTCCCTCTCCCTCTCTGCCTCTCTTTCCTCCTTCCACCTCGCCTTTCTTTCTTCCTCCGTCAAATCATCATCAATCCTTTCCCTCCTGCCCCTCAGTTTTTTCCTCGTCTTCAACACCCTTATCTTCTCCTCCCTCCCCACCAGCTTCGCCAGAATCACCCCCTCTTCCTTTCCCCTTCCCCCACCCTTCTCACCTCCCTTATCCCCCCTCCCCTATTCCCATCGTTGCCCACAACTTCTTCTCCTCCTTCTCCTCCTCCCCTCCCTCTGTCCCCATCCCCCTTATCACTACATTATTCCTTCTCTCCTCCCTCTCCCTCTTGTCTTGCTTTATCTCCATCTTTCTTACTCTCAGCCAACACTCCTCCATACCCTCCCCCCTTCCCCCCTCTCCAAACTAAATCTCCCTTCCCTTTCCCCTTCCCATTTCTCTATCTTCCCTATCATTTCCTCCACACTACCCCCCCCCCCCCTCTCTTCCACCCTCTCTAACCTTTCTTCTATCTTTTCCCCTCTTCCTCTTTTCCTCCGCTCTATCCTCCTTCCATCTCCTCCTCTCCTCTCTCCGCTCCTCCATCTCCTTTCTTCTCTCCGCCCTTTCCTTCCTCATCTCCTCTTTCATCTCCCTCATCTCACTCCTCATTTCCTCTTTCTCCTCCCTTAACTCCTTCATCATCTCCCTTAACATCCTCTCCAATTTTCCCACCTCATCTCCGTCCTCACTTCTCCCCTCTTTCCCTTTGCCATCAGGCGACCTCATCGTCCTCGAACTCTTTTTAAACCCTGTTCTTTCCCACTCCACCTCCCTTCCTCCTCCCTCCTCCCTCCTCCCTTTCCTTCCTTTTTTCCCCCGCAGCTATCCATGCTTCCCGCATTGCTTCCCACACTGCTCATACTGTCATTCCTGCGCCTTTCCTCACTTTTCTGCCTTCCCTTTTCCTCTCCTGTTGTCCCCCCTCCCTCTACGCTCCCCTCCCCCTTAATTCCCTCCATTTGTCCTCACACTCCTTACTTTTCCTCCACCCCCTTCACAGCTCTTACCCTTTCAAATTTCCCGCCTTCCTACCAGCTCTCTCTGCTTCCACACCTGTCCGCTAGTCTTCTCTACCTGCTCCTCCGTCTATACTTTCCCGCGCCACACTACCTGTCTCCCAACCTAACCTCCACACCGTTCCCTTCACCCGCCTTGTACTTCGCAGCACACTGTCCCCGACCTTTTCCCTTGCTACTCCACCCTTCTTACCCTCCCATGCACCTTCCCCACTAACTCCCTACCCTCCCGCACCCTACTTCACTCACACTATCCACTCCCAATTCGCAGCCACACACACACGCATCAGCCACTCTCGCATCCGGAAACGGAAGTCCTCGGGAAATGTTAGTGATGCCTCGTAACTCTTAATTAAAGTTGATACAACTCGAGCGGTAAAGTTGTATCTGTGGGTGAGTGCTACTAATATTATAAGGATCGCTGGGTAAAAGGTGGATTTAACGAAATCGACTCGATTTACAAGTGAACACCATAAGTATATTGAATGGACAATTGATACAAATGTAAGTGTCGCGATTAGTTAAATTAAATAGAAAGTGTGTTTTACCACTGGTTGCACGGTGTTGACGCACTGGCGATGCGGGGCCTACGAGTGGCTACTTTGATTCTGACCGAGACTTTAGCCCGATCTTACTTGATATAACCGACTCTGTACGAGCGTGACACGACGTGACGTTACGCGTGACTCTATAGCTTTGAACCGGCGAGGGTAGAAACCAAAGGGTATATAAAGGGACTATAAAACTATTATATAAAGGGATATATATATACATATATATATATATATATATCCCATATAAAATATATATATAAAGGGACTATATAAAGGGACTATATAATTTATATAGTCCCAAAAATGAGTGGGGGTTCGTTAGGAATTTCCATATAAGGAGATCCTTCGGGGTCGTCGTCGTGTCACTCGTCGTTCCCATGGTCGCGCTCCAGATGGTCGAGATCATGATCCCCCTTAGTGGTGATTGATAAACGAAAGGATTTTAGGGCGTTTTCCCTTCGAGCTCGAAACACGGTTGAGAGCGACGTATGGGAAAATTCCACATACGTAACAAGTAAAAGCTTATAATTGCTTTTATGCATACGGGCCAATGCAACCAAAATAGTTCATGTGAATAAATTAAAATTAGCCTGTATAAGTTTAAATACCTCATAGACCGTTACCTTTGTTTGTATTCCTTATCTTGGAATGGGTTATGCCATCTTGGCCTAAGTTAGGACTACTTTATTCCATTGGTTTGCGAATTCGATGCCACGTTAGTTCATAATTAAAAATTTTTGTATTATCATAGACTACTCAGAATTAATCTGGAGACGTCGTGTCTTGGAGACAAAATTGTAACAAATTATAACACAGTGAATATTCTGTAGCATATTTCGAATCGCATTCTTCGCGGGAACCCGGGTGGACCGAGTAGATTAGCTACCGTGTGGAAGGCGAGGAGCGGAGGCTCCGAAAAGCTGCACTGTGGAAAGTTCATGTATAGATTAGATTAAAAATGTAAATCAAAATCAATAAACGTATTTTTGGAAAAGTTGTTCCTATTGGGAAACACCTTTTAAATAAGGGGGGGGGGGGGGGGAGTGTTGCGACTCCCGTCTAGCGGCGTGTAGTATAAACTTCAGAAGCGCGAAGTTCGAATCGCATTACGCGAATGTAATAGCAAAGGGAGACAAAATAAAGTTCGCACAAACTGATGGGTTTGAAAATAGTTGGAGATTCTTTTAATAACAGGACTTCAGAATGATAAATTAATCGATACCCACTTGGAAACGGGTGTTTGATTAAATGAACTGCACTTTGATCCCTTCTCCTAGGTGTAATTCCAGAGCAATGTTGTTAAACGCTTGATTATAAAAATCAATAACTGCAAAGAAATAGATTGACCAATAGGAATTTTGCTAATAAATATTTTATTGGCTTTAGGTTTTAAGGACATGTTGAAAATAACAAAAGTTGTAAAAGCGTTTGCTTAGAAAGACTCACTCGAGCCCCTAGAGCAAAAACGAACAGACGTATAATTAAAACCCTCTTGAAAATTCATTTTGTGTTCAAATCGTTTATTGGGTTCATTAAAGTTATAAGTTATTTGTGTTTAAATTGTTTTATTCCATTATTATTATCAGTTTCATTATATTTAGCACTTAAATAATCCACGTCCAAGGAGCAGAGTGCCTTAGCGCTCCACGGGCATCGATCCTCGCCGAATTCCCTACGAAGGATCCAGGGAAGCCAGACGGTCACGCAACAGTACAATAAAGATATTTAATAATAATAATATTCTGTAAAATATTTTGTAGAATATATATTCTGTAGAATATATACCTAGCATTTAGAACTGTTCATAAGGAATTGTATTGCAGGGGTGAGCACTCCGTACATCGATCTGTTGGCAAAATGTAGTGGGCGGCACAATCCATCAGAAGCGCTGGGATCAATAAAGTTGAAAATATTTGGTAACAGATGCCGCTGATTAGATTATTTTCTGGCGGGAATAGGACATAATCAGCGCAGGAAGATGCAGGAAAGCGTCATATTGAGAGGTAAGAAATAAACTATTAACAAAATAAGTAATTGAACGCTTCAATTATTGTCGCCGCGTTAATTATTGGTCATAGATACAAGATGGTTCGTCGTACCTGCCATTTATGTGCTGTGTCTGGATGTTCAGATACACATTCAACCCGACATTGATCTCCAAATCCAGATAAAGATAGATACCGTTTTGACATGTGGCTTCAACTTGTTCAAAATCCGAATTTACTTGAGCTGGATCCCAAACGGATATTTACCAATTATCGCGTGTGTCATCAACACTTTACTGGGAATGATAAGTTCTCCAACATATTCTTGGTATGATGTTACGCAATTCTGTGGAGATTTCTATAGGACGGCGGGTTCGTGCCCGTGGAGCCCTAAAGCACTCAGCTCGCGAGTTTGTGCGGGATTTTTGATGTGAGAAAATAAAATGAAATACTTCTGAATAACTGGTAAGTTCGGATTTTAATTTAAAAGCTTGACATTGACTGTTCTGCTAACAAGTTCGATCTGACTTCTTACAAATTAACTCCTCGTTTGTAACCTCCGAGCGCCCACTCCCCTAATATCTGCGTGTTCTTCCGGCTCCCTCCTCGGATCCCTTCGTCCAATCAGGACGGTGTTGTCCCTCAAGCTTCGTCAGTGGGTTGTCCTTCAGCCGTCTCCCATCCTTGGGCTGTTCTTCGCGCTTCCCTCCACTTTTTGGACGATGGTCGAAGCACGCTTCCTAATTAAATCGGTTGCACGCGCGCCCGAGAAGGTAGGCAAGTTGTACCCATAGAATCGCGAAGCGACTCCCAACAAGGTTTATGACTTAATTGCTTCCCGGATTTCCTACGTCCCTTAATAGCAGTAACTATTATAAATGAAAAACGATATTTCGAGAGTTATATGAGACTAACGGTTGTCCGCTCCAGAAAAGTTTGACAAGCAGATGTGCAAGGGAAAATAAGATTATCCATTGTTCGTACCTAAAGCTAAAATCTCTTCCAAGTCCTATTTGGCCTTTACCTAAAACCTTCCAGATGTGCCGTTCGCCTCGAATCTATATACAATATATTTATCTTTCAATACAAAAGGATTATTGCTAACTTCACGCAATTTAACCAGCGGAGACCACAACAACGGACAGTAATACCTACACAGAATGTACCACCTGCCACAGGTATTGTTTCTGCACAGTATGAGTAGATACAGAACTATTTTTGAGAAGGATATAGAAACAAACAGTGGCTACATTTTTAATTGTTGTGTGCATAGAATCAACAGCAAAAGCATCAACCTCAACGTCAACAACATCAGCGCCAGTGTCAACATCAACATTACAAGTTACTGGAGAGGAGTTGTTGAATTCCAAAAGAAATGAGGAATTGCCTTTGTCAGTGCAAGCTGGTCAATGTAAGTAAGAATCATGTACAAAGGTTTACATATTTCAGTTAATTATAGTATTTCTTCAATTTTACAATACATGATATCAACTGCTGAGTGCACATTGTATATCCACTTTTTGTTAAATTTGAGTTTTTATATGCAACAAATAGTTCTTTACATGTTTAAACCTATTTTTCTCAAAAATACTAAAAGTGGACATACAATATTTGTACAGTGTATTATAGAATATTATACAGGGTGTCCCAAAAATGCTGCGGGTCCTTAAAGGGGGTGATTCGGAGGGTGATTGCGAACAACTTTTTCCTTTGCGAAAATGCTCTCCGAGGTTTCGTTAACGAGATATTAACAAAAAGCACCGAACAATCAGAGCGCGAGTCTGACGGCCGAAGCCCCGCACTAGCGTGGCTACGAGCCGCGGGGCGACTGCGAACAAGCAACTCGGCATGCATCGAAGAAAATTGCGTAGAATGGCAAATGAAAAAGGCGTAACAAATAAAATCGAACATGTTGTCATGGTTTGTTCGTCATTTAAAGTGTATAATGAATAAAGGATAAAGGGATGAAAATCACGTGTAACGTAAAAAGACGAATACGCAATTGTTTTTAGAAGATTCGAAAATAATAATTATTTGAAGTGGGAGAATAAGGAATACGTAAATTTCCTTGTGTTAATAACTTAGCCACGAAAAGGGAATGTAACAGGAAATTAACGAGAAATGATTTGGTGGCCGATTGTTTTCAATTAAGGAATTGTTCCATATGGCCACCGTCATTGTCGACGCATCCTTCAGCGCGAAATGTGTCCTCGTTGGCGTTTGGATGTGAGGATATTCTGTTCCATGTGACATTATCGGCCCCTTTCGGGGCCACCAATTTTTAAAACGTAGGAACAACACGTTCCATGAAAAGTAAATAAAGGAATCAGTGTTATTAGCCGTGCAGTGAAGTGAATATTCGGTACGATGACCTGGACGCATCCGACATTGCGACCCTTAACTTTGGGCAGTGTCGTATACCTGGGAGCAGCTGTGCACTGAGCTCGTCCATCGATTACCAGGATCGGTTCAGTTTCCCAGTGACACAGGTTTTCAAGCTGCAAGTGAATTTCCAACAAGGGTGAGTTTTAGTTACTTTATTGGTGATCATTCATTTTTAAATTTAACGCAAGCGATGGCTTATTTCCAGCGATAATTCTCCAAATTCCCGTATGAAAATATTTATTCGGGCTTTTTAAACAGACTTATTCGTTATCACCAACAGTGCTGGCCGTTCTTGAATTACGGATTTTTATCACAATAACGAACTACTACCACTTCTCGTTAATTTCCTGTTACATTACCTTTTCGTGGCTACGTTATTAAGGGGGCCGTCTCACCGGGCCGCGAATGTGTGCGGACGCTCACACAAGCTAAGTTAAGCGTGTACGTATACGCGTGTAGTAAACAAACCGGTTCAACCGATTTTCGTCCTGGAATCGGCCAGAAGGAAGTTTTTGCGGGTATAGTTGCCTTCAGTAAACATCTGTGGGGGGTGGGACGGTGCGTTTGAACGCTAATAAGCACTGTATATTGAAGTAATAATGAATTTATACGTCACGCTGGTGCTACGTAGCTACAGTGCACCATTAGCGCCACAAACGGAGAAGCCTTGAAGCTTCATTCTGTCAGTTTTCGATTCATAAATTCATTATTATTTCAATGTACAATGCTTATTAGCGTTCAAACGCACCGTCCCACCCCCCACAGATGTTTACTGAAGGCAACTGTACCCGCAAAAACTTCCTTCTGGCCGATTTCAGGACGAAAATCGGTTGAACCGGTTTGTTTACAACACGCGTATACGTACACGCTTAACTTAGCTTGTGTGACCTGTCCGCACACATTCAAGGCCCGGTGAGACGGACAATAACAAAACTGAGACGGCCCCCTTAATACGTTGAGCGCGGAGCCAGTTTTGCTCTGCTTTCTGTTCAGGCGGCAAATAGCGGCGGCGGTGACTCCGCGAGATGTTCGGTTACAAAGTATATACAGAATAGAACACACATCGCGGTGGCGTTTGTTGGTTGAGTCACTGTTTATTTGGGCTACCGCAGTGGCGCAGCAAATGCAGAAGTATATAAAATATAAACAAAAGACAATCAGATGGGGAATGGTAAAAAGGCGACCTCCAAGAGACGATCAGTTAGAAAAAAGATACGAAAGACGAAAGACTATTTCACAGGGATTATTTTCGGGAAGATTTGTTGTCCATTATACTGAAAATGTTGTGGGATGAACGAGATAGCGATTCATCGAGTGAGTTATTTTTACCATCTAAGCGTCGCCCAAACGAAAAGTCCACTGTCAGCCCCCAGGGGCTGACGCCGCCTGAACGGAAAGACCACTGTCAGCCCCCACGGGCTGACGTCGCGCTTAACGTGTTAACACAAGGAAAATTACGTATTCATTATCCTCCCACTTCAAATAATTACTATTTTCGAATCTTCTAAAAAAAAACTGCGTATTCGTTTTTTTTACGTTACACGTGATTTTCATCCATTTATCCTTTATTCATTATTCGCTTTAAATGACGAACAAACCATGACAACATGTTCGATTTTATTTGTTACGTCTTTTTCATTTGCCATTCTACGCAATTTTCTTCGATGCATGCCGACGTGCTTGTTCGCAGTCGCAGCGCGGCTCGTAGCCACGCTAGCGCTCTTATTGGTCGGTGCTTTTTATTAATATCTCGTTAACAAAACCTCGGAGAGCATTTTCGCAAAGGAAAAAGTTGTTTGCAATCGGCCCCCGGAATCACCCTCTTTAAGGACCCGTAGCATTTTCGGGACACCCTGTATATTATGTCTTATGACAAAAAATTAGAGTTTTGATGCTTTCGGTTGCAAGGCGTGCCCACGTGGGAAAGACTCCCAACGCCTCTTCCAGCACCGCAGTCAGCCCTATCAGGGGTCTGAACCGACACGAAACATGATAAAAATCAGGGGCGCGCTCAATTGAAATTTTTTAATCTAAAATGTACGGAACATTATTAGACGGTGTTTTTAATTCGGTTATATCGTTTTCACTCCTGCAACAGGGTTAAGAATTTCGATTATCGTTTTAGTTTCTGTTCCGTTCCGGGTCCCTGCTCTCGTCATCGCCATATTTTTGTTCCGAACCTGGACCTAATAAATACATCTTTAAGATGTGTTGATTCCTGACATAAGGTGTACAGAAGACACGTATAAGACGTGAAAATGACGTTTGCAGACGTCTTAAAGACGTCTTGAACGTCTGGCTTCAGAAGTTTTTTAAGATGTCTGTGTGCTGTCTGGGTAGAACACTTTTGCTGCATCGACTTTGCTTGTAAAGCCGAAAAAAATACTCTTTGGCTTTGTAACATTTTATTTCGCGTAGAAATTACAAAACTTTATGTAACGAGGACCACAAGCGGCTCGTATAAAAATAAATCTTCTATATAAATGCATTCGTTACGTGTATGTATATATATGTATATGTAAATTTGTGTTTCTATAGAATAGACGAGGTCACGCATCTTACGAGTCACACATGCGATGCACCTCGATGAATTCATATTTTGTTTTAAGCGAAACAATAATCACTAGAACAATGAATATTTCTTCAGTTATCGATTATGCTCTCTCTTAGAGAATCCGCTTTTAAAAAGAATTCTCGTGTTTGATCCTTTCTGTTCGGTGAACATATCTAATTTTAAGACAACTGTTGTAAGGTTGCCTATATTGAAAAATTGTTTAAAATATTAAGCTTCACTGTCGTGAAATTCTGATACTAATGTATTACTTAAAAAATAAAGCTTTACAGTTTCTGAACAACAGTAATACATGTCGTTGTAAGAATTTTCCATAAGAAGCATACCATTTTTCATTCGACTCTAAGCCCCTCGAATTAACTTCATCCCGATTCACAAATTTTTTTGAAGACATCGATTTCGCTCTCAAATTTTGTACAAGAATATAGCTCTGTAACATTCAAATCCTTGTTTTGGACAAATCCTTCTCGACGGATCTTCTTTCTATATTATCTAGAATCTAGATCGACAGCATGACGTGTACATACATACTTCAGCCTCTCAATTAGTTTTCACGTGAACATTCAACCAGCTCTCTAGCTGGCCACTATTTTTGGCTAGCCATTTGATATTGTTCGATACTGTTTCCAGTGCTTTGGCACGATTCATCGCTCCAGCACCTGCATCTGGGTACTTGGCAAAGAAGGACTTAATCTCGTTTAATTTCGTCTCTGTGGCGAAAGTCTTCGTAATTTCAGGGATCAAGGCGCCGAGATTTCGATCATTCAAAGTATATCGACCAATGAGGAACTCCCAGTTAGAACGTACCCAGTCCCACAACAGGGGAGTTCCCACGGGATTTCCGGAAATAGTCGACAGACAGCCGAAGAAATCCTGGGCGCGAACGTAATTCTCGTCCGTAGCTGTTATAATGAACCTGTATCAGCATGAATTTTTTTTTTATTAATACGGAACATAGCCTGTGGTACATATCAGCAAAAGGAAAAAGAGCAATTAGATTAGCTGCAGGTAAACAGGGTATCCTACAAGTCGAACAGTGATAATCATAGTCAGTGTCGCATGAGGTCACTTACCTGAGAGAAACTGCGACGAAAACGACAATCGGCATACTCATATGATTCTGCGACACTGAATCCAAAATTTAAAAGATATCATTGAATTACACCAGTCCTGCCTACACGCTAGTGATGGCGATACAGCCCCACATGTATTGATATTTCGTATCGATACGTATTGACAGTCCAAGTATCGATACAACTGATATATCGGAGACGAAGTATCGATATATCCAATATCGATACGTACGTATCGGCTCATATATTCCTACCCCCTTTCATGACCTTTTTTCACACAGCATGCACAATATTAATTAATATAATTCAATGTCTAGGATACTCATGAAATCAATACGAATAGTCATTCTAATCGATGCATATGGTGTCGATGCAACTGACATATTATTATTGACATTGCTAATTAAATTAGAAATGGAATCCAAAAATGAAAATATTAATATACAAAAAAATAATTTATTCATTTATTCATTTGCATTGAAATTCCAATCTTCGTAGGATAGTGAGCCCAGAAACAATAAATGTTGCAAGTGCGCACTATTTAACCGATTCCTTGCTTCGGTCATAATCCTACCCGCTTTAGAAAATAATCGTTCCGACGGAACGGACGTCGCAATCACTGATAAATATTTCTTGGCTAATTTGCTGAGCAGTGAATCTGTTTGATTCCAAAATTTAATTGGCGAATCGTGTATTTTAGTTGGTGCCTGACTTAGATAACATCGTAAATCTTCAGTCCGCGTTTGTGCTGCGGTGCAGTTGTATCGATATTCATGGGTTAAGTATCGATACAGCAATATATCGCTACATTAAGTATCGATACAAAATATCGAGGTATTGTTTACAAAGTATCGATATTCCGATATATCGATATTGTATCGCCATCACTACTACACGCTAATATTCATTGTTTCCACTATATATCCACTGTAGTCCATTGTGTTATCGAGGCACACACGCAGAAATGACACAAAATACAGAATCACATCGCCCCCAAAAAATAAAAAATTTCAGATCTCCTGCACTAAACCTGTAAAAATATTAAAAAAACACACGCACAAATTTGCTCGCACTGAACACGGAAAAATATTAGATTTACACGCACTCGGACAATTGAAACTGAAAAGTCTTTTAATGATTGTCTACTTCACGATGGGACGATGCTCATTGAAATAAATTAATATCCGCGGAGATAGGTTGAATAGGAGGATCACCAAAACGAAAACGGTTGAATGAGTTTATTTGAGGCAGTCAGAGCAACAACGGACCCAGCCACATTTTTTTCGAAATTGAATTAATAGCAATAACGTGTTCCCATAGGCTCTACTAACCATATAAAATAGGGAAAAAAAGTTTTTTAATGTGGGTTGGTCCGTTGTTGCTGTGACTGCCTCATTTGTATGCTTGCTTGGTCACGTACTGCGTTCGAAGAATTTGGCGAGACTGACGTCTTCGCCGGTCAACCCAAAAGAGTTCCCCTAAACTGATGTTGAGAAAGTTAAAGTATTTTCAACCTGTAATAAACAACAAAAAAAGCAACTTTAAACCTTCTGCCACATGTGGTTATAAAGTAATTTGGGCCTACCTGCTCGCGCCACGGCTCGTTCAAGTTAACCACGCCGCACTTCATACACATACATTTCCTTTTGGTGGTTTTCATAGTCAACACAGCTCAGTCGACACGCGAATTTACGCCGAAAAACTTACTGAAGTTTATTCATTAACAGTTATTATATTCAATTGTCTGGGTGCGTAAAAACCTGTTTCTTTTCATGGCGAATTTTAGTCCGAATAAATTTGATGTATATTTTTAATTCATTTGCATTTTACAATGCGGGTAATTTGTTCTTTTTTAAAAAAAAATTGCACACGCTTTAGTGCAAGAGATCAGATATTTTTGGGGGTATGGTGTGATCTGTTATTTCTGCGCGGGTATCGCGATAGCATAATGGATTGCAATGAATGTAATGGAAGCAATGGATTTTACCGAGAAAGCAGGTCTGGTGTAATTCAACGATACCTTTTAATTTGTGATTAACTGTCGCAGAACAGTATGGTTAAGTATGCCGATTGTTGTAAATTTTGTCACAAATTTTCTGAGGTAAGTGATCCCGTGCGACAGTGACTACGGTCACCACTGTTCGATTCGTCGCCTGACTTGACCCGCGTGCACGGCTGCACAGGAGTTGCCTGTGTCTTGATCTCCGCCAAATAACAATATTCCGAATTTGCTTAAATACTGTTTATTGCGTAAATTAAATCGATGTATAGTATGACATTGGAGAGATGCTTTCGCTTGCGTGTCGGAATACGAAGTAGTGTGACTCTCTCGCTGACCGTTAGGGAAAGTCTTCACTGTAGGGGTGTGGGAAAACCCGAGGTCCTTGAGCACCTTGACAAAAATCGGCCGTACCTCGGTACGTCGCGTAGACACGAAGAAATAACGTGGTGAAAGTTCAAACCTAGCCTACGCTCTTAAGATATACTGGCTGACGAAAAATACATGATGGGGTATCTAACACCTGCTTTTAGGCATATCTTTAACCGCTTATACCCAGCTAACGAAGCTTCAACTGCAATATCGTTATTCTTAATTTTCGTCTTAGATTGTTGTCTAGCCCCTCAATTCACCTCTTAAATTTTCTCGTAGCAGTAGTCGCACATCCTCTATAATACAATAATTAGATGTAAACAGATGTTCTATTTGACCTTTTTCTATGTTATGGCAAGTTTTGAGTTCTTATAATTCTTTCGACAAACGAAGTTAAAATGCTCCACTATAAAAACAAAATTAAAAAAAAATAAACCGACTTCAAAATGGCTAAAAAAAACATAAAATAATTGTTCTTAATACTTTCTTAATAATACATCTAACAAATAACAGTTTATTCTTTTTGAGATCGGCGCCAATCAGTTTTTTCGATGAAGTCGATGCCATGTTTTTTCTTTTCAATTTACTGATTGGCGCCGACTTCGGAAAGTATAAATTGATATTTATTTGGTATATCAATAAAAAAAGTAATAAGAAAAATTATTTCATGCTTTTTCTATCCATTTGGAAGTTGATTTAATTTTGTTTAAAATTTATTTTATTTGCATATTTTATTTTAGTTAATAGCATATGATAGTAAGTACAATGGGGCGTGGGAGTTTGAAAGGAAGCTGGAGGAGGGGCGAGGGGGGGGGGGGGGGAGCTGGCGAGGAGGTGTTGGGGAGAAATGAAGGGGAGGTTAAAGAGGGGAAAGGCTTTGGAAGGGTGGGAAGAAGAAAGGAAAGTGTTTTACGAGGAAAGGGGGTGGACTCTGGAGGAGATGGAAGGGATAAGGGAAAGGGGGGGAATAAGAGGGGAGGAGTTAGTGAACAGGGAAAGGAAATTGCAAGAAGAGGAGAGGTGGAAAAGGATAGGGGAATCACAATACAACGGGTGGTATGGTAGGGTGAAGGGGGAAGGGTTGCCGGGGTATCTGAAGAAGGGGTGGGGGGAAAGTAGATGGGGAAGGGTTGCGAGGTTTAGGTTGGGAAATGAAATGAGGGGGGGGGGGGGAGGTACTGGGAGGAGGAGGAAAATAGACTATGCAGGGTGTGTAGAGGGGGTGAAGAGACGTGGGAGCACGTATGGGAGGTGTGTATGGGGTTAGGGGAAGAGAGGGGGTGGCAGGAAATGGCAGGGGAGGTGCTAGATGATGGGGGGGGGGGGGAGGGGGAGGTATGGATGAGAAGAATTGAGGAGAGGAGAGAGGGAAGGGAGCATGGATGAGGAGATGAGAGTGGAAGGGGAGTCGAGCGGAAGCGGGGGTCCGGGAGAGAGCGGGAGACGCGTTGCGAGCGGCGGAGCGGGAGGTGGAGGGCGAGCGAGCGGGGAAGGGTGGAAGTAGATTAAGATAGGATAAGATAGGCTAAGATAGTTTAAGGTAGATTTAAGGTAGAGTAAGGGAGAAGAGTGTGATAGGAGGCGTAGGTTAAGGAGATTGTAACCCCGAGGGGAGTCAATAAAGACAGTATATAGTAAGTACAATGGGCGAAGAGCACTACAGTAATGTTTCGTTAGCCGCTCGCTGATCAGGACCGGCGTTAAGCCCGTATCATGAACGGAGTCCTAATTCCGAGTGTGAGTTTCTCGCTTCTTTCTGGCCGAAGGGGGAGCGAGATTTAGCTTTGCCTATGTAGCGGCGTGCGCGATGGTTGCAAGCGCTTACGGTGAGCAGCGGGACCGCTTCGCAAAATCTTGACGCAGGCTCGGCTCAAATCTTTTTTGCGCCCTAGACGAACTTTCAAATTGCACCCTTTATTATAATATGTTTAATTGAGCTGCAAAGTCTTAAATAATCTCAAATAAATGTACTATCATAAAGGTCGCAATTTGACAAGTTCGCCTACGGCGCAAAAAACTTGTTGCGACCATCGCGCACGACCGTCGCGCACGAAAAAGACGGAGTGTCAGGCGTCCGAAAGACGGAGCGAGACAAAACATCAACACGTCATCGTCTGTCTCGTACTGGCTAGAGATGCCCGATACAGTCAAAAGTATCGATACTTTGTATCGATACGTATTGATTCCTTTAGTATCGATACATACGATATACCGAAGAGAAAGTATCGATATTAATGCGTATCGATACGGTACTGATAATAAAAACAAAAAAATCAGTAAGAAAATTACTTTTCTCTTTTAAGGGGGTAGATACGGGTAGCCCGCTGTATACCGATACAATCTGGCCCGAAACACGGGTTTGGGAAATTATGTTGTTTGTCCTTATATGGGCAGATTTTGGGCTGGGTGAGATCTCATTCGAAACAGAAAGGTTTAGTGCAGCGCGCTTTGGTCATGGTTCGACGAGATTGTGTTGATATCTAATAATATGACTGTTTAAAGTAGAGCAAAATTCGACAAAATACACCCGCAAGAATTCAAGTATTTTTAGGTCACTAAATGAGTTTTGTGACTCAAATGATGACCAGAGCGCGCTGCACTGACCCTTCCTCTTTCGAATGAGACCTCACCCAGTCCAATATCTGCTCATATAAGGACAAACAACGTAATTTCGTGACTGCATTCCCAAATACGAGTTCCGCCATATTGGCGATAATACAGGGCAAGTCACGTGACAAATTTAGTTCACGTAGTGGATACGAGATGACACCTACTCGGGAGGACTAGCAACTTGGAATCATAGCAAAACTGATGCGTTAGCTGGATACATGTGTCACAGTAAAAACGTGATGTAGTAAATGCATGCACTTTCGTATGATTGTAGGTTAGGTTGTATGCATTTTAGGCATATACATATTTAGCAGGAACTGCTGGGAATTGTATACATTTACTACATTAATGCTTTTACCGTGACACATACATCACTTGAAATCGCTGTCGAATTTATGTTATAATTATATGATCATATTATATAAAATAAAAAAAGAGAGATTGGAACTTTTTTACTAATACTGGAAATATTGATTTACTAATATTATATTTTCAGAATGTGGAAGTTACGGAAATTATTTGCAATTACTGCTCTTACTATTATTCTTCCGACTATTGTATATAACATGTAACAAGGAAAAGGCTCCAAATCGGTCAACAGTTGGCTCCCTAATTTTTATGTAATATTTTGCGATCCTATGCAGAGATGGGCATTATTTAAATAAAAGAATATACTTCCGAATGGCCCCAGTGGCCGATCGACACGAGGTATCGGGGAGGGTCTGTGTACCCTAAATCTAAAATTCTATTTAGCTTCGGGTATTTAGTTTCCTTTGATTATTCGAAGGCCTTTCATCTTGGGTTTCGAATAATTTGTTCATCTTTCATCGTATCTTTATCCTAAGATGGTATGCATATTGACCGGTCGATTCGTTTTCGTGAACAGCGATCGGGGTGAAATCAACCACCACCATCTGATGAACGTGGATTTGTCAGTTAGAGTTCCGTGGCCATCGAAGGGTATATCTGTATACGATCTTAGAAGCTCGAATAACCGATGAGAAACTTTGTAGTCCGAGCTGCGCGAGATCACCGTTATTTGGCGATATGTCATCGATTACAGTCTTGTTACGGGCACGGTTTGGTGTACACGATACGGACTTTTCGCTATTCCTACCACTTCTGTCTCACTCTTGTCCGGCGAAGTCGAGAGCGAGATGGAACGAGAGCGAACGAAGGCATTGAAAGCGAGCGCGGCCAGTACGAGACAGGCGTTGATATTTTGTCTCGTTCCGTCTTTCGGACGCCTGACACTCCATCCTTTGCGTGTGCGACGGGCGTGCGTGATGGTCGCAAGCGTATACGGTGGCACGGGAACCGCTTCGCAAAATCTTGACGCAGGCCCGGCTTAAGTCTTTGCACCGTAGGCGAACTTCTCAAAGTGCGCCCGTTATTATAATACATTTATTTGAGATTATTTATGACATTACTCTGAAAAATTAGGTAACTGCTAGGGCGTAAGGATGACAAGAGGTGGACTAGAACGATTTTGAACTACGAGTAAAAATTAAGAGTAAGGATATCAATAAACTCTCAATGTATTATAATAAAGGGCGCAATTTGACAAGTTCGTCTAAGGCGCAAAAAGACTTGAGCCGGGCCTGCGTCAAGATTTTGCGAAGCGGTTCTCGTGCTCACCGTAAGCGCTTGCGACCATTGCGCACACCCACCGCGCACGTTCCATCTCGCTCCTCTCTTCGGCCAGAAAGAAGCGAGAAACTCACACTTGGAATTAGGACTCCGTTCACGATACGGGCTCAACGCCGGTCCCGACGAGCGAGCGGCTAACGAGACTTTATTAGAAACAGAATTGGTTTATTTTTCATCGTATCAATATGAAAGTGACACAAATGGATTCCTGTTATTCTCCCGATTAAATTGACAAAAAGTAATTTAAATTGAACTATTTTTAACGAAACGGACTTTCAATTTTGCAAACAATTTTTCACGTAATTTCTTTAATTATATTCCGAATAATATTATTCTTTGAGTCAATTTGATCGAGAAAACACGAGGAATCGATGGATGTCACTTTCGCAAAGATCTGATTAAAAATGCAGAACTACAGATTTGTCGCTGCTTAGTGCGCAACATAGTATGACCCCGCTAGTTTCGAGCCTCGAAACCCTCGGAACTCAGCGAGTCGCATGATTGCCAGCGTGAAGGACAAGAAGTTTCCATGACGAAGGAAAGTCAGCCTTCTATAGAATTGAATTTTAAGAAAGACTTTGCTGACAAACTTTATCTTCACGTCAGATAAATATTTTAATTGTACAATTTAGACGATTCAACTATTGTTGAATTTCGCCAGTTCTTTCATATGCATCACTTGGTTGGGAATTCCTGATCCCAGAGTTTCATGCATTTCACTATTGAAATTTTGCTTCAAGTTTTGTGTCAAGTCATTGCTTTTTCTCGTACATGGGACATGTACAGTGGGTGTAGAAAGTATTCGTACACCCCTTAAAATCGCATAACTTTTTAAAAATTAATTCAAACAACTTGAGTTTTTTTTAGAAGCTAGAGGGATTAGTTTGCTAAATGATGTGATTCGTTGTTTTAAAAAAAAATGAACATGGTCGGAATAGCGAAAAAAAAAGTAGTAAACGTCGTTTTTTAAACTTTTTTTGTGAGCCTGTAACGAAAATTCAAAAAACCCGTTGGTAGGTTTATATATATAATACATACTACAACAAAAGATTTTAGAAATATGGGATTCTATCGAATCTAAAATAATTGGAAAGCTAGTGCACAGCATACGACAACGTCGAAAAAACGTAGTATTAGTATAAAATAAGGTACGTATAGATAATTCATGCCGTTGGAATACTTCTATGACCCTACTTCAGTACATCTGTGCAATGAATACTCATATTATTAGTTTACAAGAAATATATAACGAAAACATAATCCCATAATTTTTGGATTTCAACTAGTTTTCTTATTTCTTGGGAATTCTGTGGGATTCTGTCCCACTGTTGAGATGGATCGCGCGGCGCACAGTGGGTCAAACTGCTCTTTTTTGTGTCAAAATCGTAGAACTCTTGATAGGAATAAGGTAGAGGGATGGGACTTTTTGGAGGTTAAAGCTAAGATGTTGCAGATTAAGGGAAAAATGTTTAGAATGCATAAAAAAAAATTTTTACCTTGAAAATCTAAGTCAAAGTTGGCATTTTCGACGAAAATTTCGGTTTTTCCGTTATAATTCGTGGTTGAAGTTTTTCCATTACTTCTTATACATCATTTCTTATAGATTTTGACGCGCTGAATTCAAATATGACCGAGAAATTGGTCTAGCCCTTCAGGATTCGATGAAAAATGCGTTTTAAATTGAAAAATCGACAAAAACCGTGTTTTTTTATGGTTTGCGTGCTTTGATGACAATATTTTAGATTTATTTATTGTATTTATTCATATGGAGTACAAACAGATAATAGAATACTTGAATACTAATAATTGTGCTATATAAAGGGTTTACATGTCGTATCCTGTTGCGTACTATATGCTCGCAACTCGATTGCCGAACCGTATACGCAGCTCACACGCCATATTAACTTGGTAGGAGATAGTTAAGAAAGGAAAATGAATATACTCGTGGATAACGTAAGAATCACTATATAATTAAATAAGAAAAATCTAAAAACTGTTATACATGTGTATATTTCTATCTTTTAAAACTCTTTTGTAACCGCTTAATACATGAATGTTGCATTCTACTTAGAGCATGATTACAGGAAAAATAGATATGTAGAATTAGTAAAAGATTCTCGATCGAGAAACTGTGCAATTTATCCGGCCTACCAATTTGTCAGAGAAGCTATGACTGAATGTCAACCACAAAATTATAGAATATCGGAAATACAAGTTATCTTGCCATTACAAGATATACTCAATAAAACAGCTGAGCGTTTGTGTAGTGCAGTGGCTGTAAATTGGGATCAGCATAATTTATTGAATTTGAAATTAATTGTCACCTTAGGGTTTGATAGCTCGTCAGGTCATACAAACCCCCATCAACAGTATGAAAATACAGAAAACGAGGCGCAAGATAACTTGTGTTTCCGATATTCTATAATTTTGTGGTTGACATTCAGTCATAGCTTCTCTGACAAATTGGTAGGCCGGATAAATTGCACAGTTTCTCGATCGAGAATCTTTTACTAATCCTACATATCTACTTTTACTGTAATCATGCTCTAAGTAAAATGCAACATTCATGTATTAAGCGGTTACGAAAGAGATTTAAAAGATAGAAATATACACATGTATAACAGTTTTTAGATTTTTCTTATTTAATTATATAGTGATTCTTACGTTATCCACGAGTATATTCATTTTCCTTTCTTAACTATCTCCTACCAAGTTAATATGGCGTGTGAGCTGCGTATACGGTTCGGCAATCGAGTTGCGAGCATATAGTACGCAACAGGATACGACATGTAAACCCTTTATATAGCACAATTATTAGTATTCAAGTATTCTATTATCTGTTTGTACTCCATATGAATAAATACAATAAATAAATCTAAAATATTGTCATCAAAGCACGCAAACCATAAAAAAACACGGTTTTTGTCGATTTTTCAATTTAAAACGCATTTTTCTTCGAATCCTGAAGGGCTAGACCAATTTCGCGGTCATATTTGAATTCAGCGCGTCAAAATCTATAAGAAATGATGTATAAGAAGTAATGGAAAAACTTCAACCACGAATTATAACGGAAAAACCGAAATTTTCGTCGAAAATGCCAACTTTGACTTAGATTTTCAAGGTAAAATTTTTTCTTATGCATTCTAAACATTTTTCCCTTAATCTGCAACATCTTAGCTTTAACCTCCAAAAAAGTCCCATCCCTCTACCTTATTCCTATCAAGAGTTCTACGATTTTGACACAAAAAAGAGCAGTTTGACCCACTGTGCGGCGGTCTCCGCTAGACTCAGTTTGGAGCAGTCAAGGTTTTGGCCGCCGCGATTAGCCTCCCGCCAGGAGATTCCGCCATAATGGCGGAAAACAGACACTCGTCGCATTGTGTTCAGGGGGACCAAGCCGTCATTCATTGGCCGATGTTCCCGTTTAGTACGCACCTTATAGGTAGGAGGCGCTAGGTACATCACACACACATACCTAGGTGTATCAGTGAGCACGACACACTACCTTTCGACGTTAGTGAAATGTTACCATCAGTTACCATGACGACCGTCGCCATTTTTAATTGTTTCAAATTGGCGCGGACACGAGGAGGTTTAACCCACGTGGATCTGTCATTGCTAAGATAAGTAATTTTTATAATATAGCGTCTTTGAGATAGTGTAAGTTTTTTTATTAATTGCATTAATTTAAGTTTTAGATTATGTCCGGACTTAGGAAGTGCGAAGTGAAAGGTTGCGAATCGGGAAATGCACTACTGAGGACATTTCCCGATATCCTTAAAGACCGAGAGAGGTGCTTAAAATGGATTGCTGCTTGCGGCAATCCATTGTTAATGCACCAATCTCTTCGCAACAAGAAGATCTGCGATGCGCACTTCTTAGGCATCTAAAAGTTACAAAGGAAACTTTGTAAAGGTGGAGTCTCTATGGCGCGGCCGGCGGCAGCGGCCCGACGGCCCATGACGGCGCCCAGCCTCCGGCCGCGCGGCGTTCGGGGTCCCACTTTTGTTCAAGCGCACTTGAAGGGGTCTACGGCCAAGGATTCATACCTGCTTCAGGAATAAAATAATTTTTTATTCTTTATTGTTTCGATATGTAAGTGACACCAATGGATTCCTTGTGTTTTTCCGATGTAAATCATATGAAAATCGGACTATTATGAACGAAGACAACTTGAAATGATATAAATTGAATCTGGAGATTCACCCTTTAGTGACGCGCGTCTGAATTGTCGACGAAGTTCCAGATTTCGTCTGCGGAGGACAAAACATTGATAGAGGATATATCCGATTAAATATTGTGTCCTTTATGATTGCAAGAAGTGAATGGAAATGTGAAAAAAAGCAATACCATGATAATTATTGCCGATTTTGATGAGATTCGCGTAGATGATAGTCTTCAAAAAGTATTTGACACGTATTTTCTTTTATTGGCAATCATCCATATCTGGTGGTGAAAAACACATTAGCCTCAATATCTCGGAAAGTATGCACCATATAGAATAATCTGTTATGCAAAACTGATGTATTTTTTTAAAACGAATTCAGCAACACAATCAGATTCGTACTACGTCAAATTGTTTAAACAATTTATTTAAAAGTAGTAATGTTTTACTCCTCCTTCTTATAAATTGTTGATCCATTATGGCGTAAATTTGTCAACCTAAACTACAGGCCCAACTGTGAACTACGGGTACATGGAATTCTTCAATTTCGACTTTTTAGTGAACACTACATACGCTATATTGAACTCGTTACTCGTAGGGAACGGGAACCTCAGGTATAAACTTTTAGTATATTTCGGGCTTAATGGTACCAGTTGTTTCCGAAAAACTAGCCAGGTCGATCGGCCCGATCCTCTCATCGAAGTCGCGGTTTACGATCTATTGTCCCGCACTTCGACGGCGGCCAACACTGCGTACGCGTGCGAGTCACCGTGCACGGTCAACGAAACGGCCGCTTTTTATTATATTTTCAAATTTTATTATGTTTTGGGCCTTTATATTTTGTGTTCTGTATATTGCCTTTATATTGTGTCCTTAATTATCCTAAACGAAGGGTCCTTTGGGAGGTAACAGTTGAGAGCGGTGCGAAAATTCATTTACCTATCGTTTATGGTTGACAATTCCGTATTTTCGAGGACAGCTTCGACACCATCTGGTTCCAGATTTCCGTAGGGCAATCAATCAAGAACATACCTTCGCCGTCTTTAAGAATTTAGAGATTATTTGCTGTGAACAAAAGCGCAACTTTTAATCCGCAGGTGTCCACGGGAACAGTAAACAGCTGGATATTTCCTAACGTATTGGAGATAAAAAAATTGTTTACACAAAGATTGCATGGTTCGAGGGGGCAAATTTAAAAGTGCAGACCAATTTTTCGTCAATTATTATTTTAACAGATACGATTAACAAGTTCGGTTTTTTAAATGTAACTATTTTTTTAGAGATCACTTGATAATGCGTTCGAAGACAAATTCAATAACCTATAATGTATAAACCTTATTTCAACTGGTTTTCGAGATATTGCGCTCGCAAATTTAATGATTTTCCCCGCAATCTCACAATCCGGGGGGGGGGGGGGGGGTGTCTAATGCACCTATAGGTACCGATACCACCCGAAGTTCATACACTACAATGTTCCTTCTTTAAACTATTTTATATTTTCTATTTTAATATTTAAAGAAGAGAAAGTAATATGAAAATAATTGTTGTAATTTAATTATGATACACACATTGGGAACACCCTTCCTTAAAGAGAGGGGACTTGCCCCCTGTGAATTCGGCGACGGAGGAGGAACCTTCTCACTCTTGAAGAAATCAAGGATGAAAACCTCGCATCTGTTTGCCAAAAATTATTGTGGCTGATCGGCCAGAGTGCCTCGCCACAGTTGTTGTTTATAACAATATTGTACCGCGCGGCGGTTAATGAGTACCTACGTCCAGGTACGAAGCCATCGTACGTACTACCCACCGAGAGACCGATATACGGATTAACCCATTGTGAGACTGAAGAATGCTTAAAATTATTACAGACGGCAGAACGTTCTTGACTGTCCTTTAGAAATGCTGGCAAACAGATGTTGTCGAAACGTTCTTGGGATTATCGGTCGAAAACAACGAATGAATTCCCGCTTGGCTCCGATTTCGCTTTTGCTCCAACGCAGTGGGCGTCAATCTGAAGAATAGAGAAAAAATTCAACACGCCACTTTTTCTAATCAAAATGTCGAATCTTATGAAGCTACTTTATAAAACACACTATTCCTGGATCTGAAGAAATCGATGAAAAGTTTAAAACATCTTCATTTGTATTGCAATGACAAAATTTTGAGCGTACAATCTTTCCTTCACTTGTAAAACCTTTACTTTATTTCTGGCATCTAGGGTCCCGTCACAAAATTAGGCGATTGAAGGGTTGCCCAAATATTGTATAATTACGTATGAATGTATTAACACTTTATGAACAGCATTTGGTATATAGGATAACATGGATACAGGTTTGCAAATATTTCTGCACTTTCCATAGTATATAGATATATTTATCAAATTGTTCTAGTTTTTTGGGGAATTATTGACTTAATTTTTCTAAATAACGGCAATCTTCCGTATGAGTTGTATATTAATACTTTTTTTACGAACTTCCTTAATTATATTCGGTAGTTTCAGTGTGAAAAATGTGATGCTGTTGAATTTATTCCCTATTTATTGGGATTCAGCCTCACTGTGCGACATAGAATACAGGTAATTACTCCATTATTGGTAAATATTGCCAAATCTCATTTTCGCAGTTGCAAAGCCAAATATATGTTGATTATAAAACAAAAATTCCCGGAGGGTAACTAAAAAGACGCTTGCTAATATAAAATTGCTAATATTTCTTCAATGGATTTCTTATGGAAAAGAAGAGTATGTAACTAATTCTTTGTTATTGCTTACCAAAAACGATACTACTCATTTCGGTTCCCAAAAAATTTGTGTCTTTTATAGCATCAAAATTTAAAAGACTCAATTCAAAATTTCCCACAAGAAAAAACATACAAACTTTGACACGTGTTTACACACAGATCAGATGTAGAGGCTACGATATTTTTCCCTTTTTTAGGAGTTCATACTATTAGTTTACAAGAAATATATAAAAAAACATAATCCCATAATTTTTTAATTCTATCTGGTTTCCTTATTTTTGGGATTCTGTCCCACTCTGCCGTTGGACCGGAGCGCGGCCGCGGCTATGACTCAGTTTGGAGGAGTCGAGCGGTTTGTCGCTGTGGCTAGCCGCGCGGCTAATAGATTCCGCCATCATGGTGGAAAACAGACACTCATCGCATTGTGTTGCGTCTCGAGTAGCCTAGGTTGCTGCTGTAGCAGACGCGCGGCCGCGGCCGGTCGAAAACGCGGCATGGAGAACGGTTACATGCTTCTCCATAAGAGCGGTGCTTAAGATTTGGCCGCCGGCCGCGCCATAGAGACTTCACCTTTATGGGGAGAGCGCGCGTTACATTGGCTCTCGTTAATATGCTGCTTCTGAGAAAACACTGCCTATAGAGCCCCGACTGCGGTACATTATCGAGCGTCCAGTGTACATATATCATTGCCTACGAAAAGCATGGAATTTAAGTGAACGCAGCGGCCGATTTTCAAAGGCAACGCCTCCTTTCTTAGGGCGACCAAGCTGCTTCGAGCCCCTCAGACCCGTACCATATGAACCGCGCGTCGTGCATAGGGGCGACAATATAGCAATAGATTTCCACATCGTCCCAGAGAGCACGATTGTCGATGCGTTTTTGTCTTGTCAACGCGTCAGGCGCGGTTCCCGTGATACGGACCTGAGGCGCTCAAAGCACCTAGGCCGCCGCGAGGGGCCAAGACGCGCGGCGGGAGAAAGGAGGCGTTGCCTCTGAAAATTGGCCGCTGCGTTCAGTTAAATTCCATGCCTGGCTTACAATATCGATACCAAAATATCAATATTCATGAACCTATATATCGATATTTACTTGTATCGGAATTGTATCGGACATCTCTAGTACTGTCCGCGCTTGCTTTCAGTGTCTTCGCTCGGTCTCGTTCCATCTCGCTCTCACCTTCGCGGGATAAGAGTGACACAGAATTGGTAGCGATAGCGAACAGCGCCGACGGAAGGTACTGACGAAACGGGCGACTGCCCGGGGCGCCAATTCCCGAGGGCGCTTCAATAAAAAAACGATGGGTGTAGGGTAGACGCACCAGTAAATGAACACTTAAGGCTAGTGAATGAACACTTTTATAAAATTATGTTTGCAGCGCGATTGATTCCACGCGTTGCAAAACTTCTTTGGATATGAAGCAAGAAACTAGAAAAAGTCTCTAATTAATTAGTTGCTTATTTTAATAACTTATTTTACTCGTTTTAATAAAAAATGTTCATTCACTGGTACGTGTTCACTTACTGGTACATCTACCCCACTACGGTATGAGTCAAGTATCATAATGAACTGAAATTTTGAGGAGTTGGGAGAGAGCGGGAGAGGACCCCTATTATAAAATTTTAGCTGCGGGTATTTGTTAGATTCTGAGATATTAATAAAAAACTTTCGGCATAATACATTGAATTCTGCCTATACAGACATTACTAATACAATCATCTCCTCGTCACCGTCGACTGTTTCATAGTCGACGATACAATGTATCTAGAGACGCGGTAGCGTCTCGACGCCAAGTACAGGGTCATCGTTTAATCCTGCAACCCGCGCGCGCGCGAACCTGTAAAATGGCAACACCGCCTCACGGACGCATTCCACTACAACCATGCACTGGCCCAGCGGAGAGCTGCCAGCAACCGATGGACAAGGGTGATGCCCGAGCTTCGAAAATTTTAGCGTCGCAAAGAGCTAGGTATTGGGAATTTCCCGGTCCAGGTAATCGAGCCGCGCGCTCCGCTTTTATGATCGGTTTACCACTCGCACCCGAGATTACTGTAATGAGGTTTGAAAATAATGTTAACTAATCTCGTACCCGTCTCGAATTTCAAAAATTTTAGCTACGACGCGGTTGACCGCGACGTATCCTATACCCTTGTACGGAAAGATTTTTCGCCACCTGCTTGTAAAAGCCACAATAATGGCACATCATTAAAAAAAATGACATCATCGGAAGCCGGTATAGGCGTGGCATTGAGTAGCTAAAACATTCAAACAAAAATTCTAGAGAAAAAATCAAATACCGCTACAATCAAAGACACGTCCCATTAGTTACCCCTTACGTCTGATCTAGGTATGCTCCGCATTAAGGATAAAATCATATAAAAGAAAACCAGAACAATAGATTCTGAGGTCTGCAGAACTAACACATAATTGAATAAAAATTTAATTTTTCAATTTATGAAAGTAATGATAGTAATGATACAGAAACAACTAGCCTATTGTTTATCAACATCACCAATTTTAAAAAAAGCGTTAAATACATTATCAAATAAACAGTTTGCAAAAGCTTTTTAAACAATTATGGTTGAAAAATTGATGAAAGAAAAATTAAGTAAACATAAAATATGTTAAATTATCAATCATTAAGAGGGTATAATTTTTCCTCATTTTTCGGCGCAAATTGCATTCCGATATCTCTTATAGTTCAAAAGTTATACGAAAAAGGCCCCAAATTTTTCAACCCGGGCCGGAAAATTCTGAATAGTTCTTTGCAACGTTAATTTGAAAGAGGCCAGCCCAAAATTCTCGAAGCTCGGGCATCACCGCTGTCTAGCGGTCACTAGTAGCTCTCCGAACACCGGGACGGTGCATGGTTGTAGTGGAATGCGTCCGTGAGGCGGTGTTGCCATTTTACAAGTGCGCGCGCGCGCGGGTTGCAGGATTAAACGATGACCCTGTACATGAAAGACACCCTATATATATATATATATATATATATATGTCGACTGTCGCGAGAAAACTAATCGTGGTGCGTGTGTGTAATTAAGTGAACAATCGCGGACGGGACAATCGCGGTGCTTTGGATGGCCGTGTGGGTGATTTTTGAGGGCAATATTTTCAAAGGCAATGGCATTCACCCTCTCTACTTGAGAATCCCGTTGGGCGGGTTTTGATATGCCCTTGTGGATTTTTACGAGTAGGCAGGTTTAATGCCGAACAACGTTTGCGTCTTTTCATAAATTATCGCAAGTACCGTATGTCACAGTTTCGGCGAGGTAGGTAAGTAACTATGCGCTCTACATGGCAAATCCGTCACGCATCCGCCGCCACTGCACGCCCCTTGGCTGGCCTGCCTCGCGCGGCCCGCTGTCCGTCGAGTTGCCGTCATTCAGGCTGATTCAGGCGATCCAGACGCCAATCTTTAACCATCGATAATTAATAAACGAAGCATTTACCGCAATTTCGTTACACTTGATTTTCGACTTATATATGCCTGTAGAATCACTCCCCAAAGTATTAACTATAGGTAGAGTAACACCCTGTATACTGGAATTTTTAAAATTTGAATTTTATTGTTTCTAGGGGTTTTTGATATCGCTAATCACGATTCTCAGGTCAGAGTATCGAAATTTTGTGCAGAAACAGTGTTGCCAACCTAAACAAGCCTAAATGAATAATAGCAGTTACTATATAATCGAATACATTTACTATTTCGTACTTTGGTGTATTATAATCACCTAATAAATAAGTGTTGCCGATAAGGGATTGTAATCCGTAATCTAGAAGAAGAAATCAAGTTAAGAATCAACGAATGGCAACTGTAAGCAGGAGGACCAGCACGAAGTAGGTAGCCGCACAGCTACTAGCTGCACACCAGCTAGCCAATCGCGCACACACCAAGGGGACCAGTGGCCGCCAGCTGGTGGGTCAGAGGCCCCTTCTGCCAGCGGAGTCGACACCCTCACGAGGCTGCGCTCCTGATCAACGACACAAAGGGTATAGCCGGTTAAGATGGTCAAATGTGCCCCTGAACCAAAATCAAATCCCGATGAGTCATTCGAAAGCTTATAAAAAAAGAATGATTTCTGTCAAGTTTCAACTTTGTATCTCGACCCGGGGGGTAGTAAAGGGTAAAAATAGAAAATCAGGTTTTTGGCGAATTTCTACTATACCAGGGAATAAAAAATTTTGAAAAAATTCAGAGGCATATCTGTTATCGGGGCACATATTAGGGAATTATTTCAGATTTTTAAATTGACAAACCAAGCTGTGAAAAATAAAAAACGCCAAAAAATGATGGAAAATGCCGGTTGTGTATCGAAGCAGTTGCAGAACTATAATCATATTTTTACTGTAAGTACGTATCATTGTTACTATTATACTGAATTTTTTTCAGATTTTTCAATTTGGTGCGCCGCAGTTAAAAAAATTAAAAACCGATTTTTTCGTCGTGTTTTCCGTGTCAGAGTAACTTATACGTCGAATTGCTTCATGAAGTAAGTGTTTTATGCGATCTTCAATATTTATACGTACAGTAAAACATCATAGGAATTAAAGAAACTGGAAAAACCGAATCATTTGAAACTATGTTATGCACCTTACATTGTAAAGTGTCTACTGTATTTTCCAACGGCGTCGGTGGCGCAGCGGTAGAGTGTCAAGCTGCTATACCGCTGCGAACTTTTTTAACATAGGTTCGAATCTCGAACTTCCAAGTCCGCTTGGGTAAAGTTTTTTCTTTTTTTTTTCGTAATTATATATATTTTCTAACTATATGACAATGATCAATATTGGTTTTCAAATGATTTAAGAATGTTTGAAAAATATATTAACCTGAAATATACGTAAACATGAGTTCGGACTGCATTTCTCTTGTCAAGTATCCTGCCAATTACGATATTATTTACCATATATGTGAAGATCGTTTTCGAATAAGAAATAATATTATTAAATTCGAAGTAAGATCCCGACATATTAACAGTAAAACCTATAGATGTTACATTGATTATGCACCAAACTCAATAGGCTACCCCGGAATTAAACGCTTTTTTTGTGAATGCGCAAATGATAACCGAACCGTTGGGTGCTGTTCACACATAGCTGCAATAATTTATTACTTGTCGCATGCTCGGTACCTTTCAAAAATTGTAAGACCTGCAGAAATTCTTAGTAAAATATTCAATAGTGAACACGTGACACCAATAATTAACGAAGACAGCGATGAAGATTAAAAACATCACACATGATTTTTGATGCTATCCATGCATAATTGTTAAAGATAAGAGATTCGAAAACGATCTTCACATATATGGTAAATAATATCGTAATTGGCAGGATACTTGACAAGAGAAATGCAGTCCGAACTCATGTTTACGTATATTTCAGGTTAATATATTTTTCAAACATTCTTAAATCATTTAAAAACCAATATTGATCATTGTCATATAGTTAGAAAATATATATAATTACGAAAAAAAAAGAAAAAACTTTGCCCAAGCGGACTTGGAAGTTCGAGATTCGAACCTATGTTAAAAAAGTTCGCAGCGGTATAGCAGCTCGACACTCTACCGCTGCGCCACCGACGCCGTTGGAAAATACAGTAGACACTTTACAATGTAAGGTGCATAACATAGTTTCAAATGATTCGGTTTTTCCAGTTTCTTTAATTCCTATGATGTTTTACTGTACGTATAAACATTGAAGATCGCATAAAACACTTATTTCATGAAGCAATTCGACGTATAAGTTACTCTGACACGGAAAAAATGACGAAAAAATCGATTTTTAATTTTTTTAACTGCGGCGCACCAAATTGAAAAATCTGTAAAAAATTCAGGACAATAGTAACACTGATACCTACTTACAGTAAAAATATGATTATAGTTCTGCAACTGCTTCGATACACAACCGGCATTTTCCATCATTTTTTGGCGTTTTTTATTTTTCACAGCTTGGTTTGTCAATTTAAAAATCTGAAATAATTCTCTAATATGTGCCCCGATAACAGATATGCCTCTGAATTTTTTCAAAATTTTTCATTCCCTGGTATAGTAGAAATTCGCCAAAAACCTGATTTTCTATTTTTACCCTTTACTACCCCCCGGGTCGAGATACAAAGTTGAAACTTGACAGAAATCATTCTTTTTTTATAAGCTTTCGAATGACTCATCGGGATTTGATTTTGGTTCAGGGGCACATTTGACCATCTTAACCGGCTATACCTTTTGCCCTCCCTTAATATCCCGTAAATCGAGCTCCATTATGGAACCAATGTTTAACCTCAATTCCTAGTATGTGGGCTGTACAAAACCAATCGCACAGAGCACATAGAAAACTCAAAAGCGTAAACCTTTAAAAAATGAATTAAAATAAGAATTTAACTACCGACGCTACTGAGGGTTTCGTATAACTACAGAAATACGTCTTAAGTCGAGCAGAAGACACCGAAATAGGTGCGCAATAGTTCAAATTCTGCAGTAAACAAAACTCTCTGATAGCTCGCTGGAAAGAATTCTTCAGGTGGATCCCACGCCAGATGATTGGGAGATTTCATCTCCCATCGTCTTAATTGTCATGTAACAAACCTGGAGAAGGAGTGATCAGTAGTCCTATAAAAAGGGACTGACCACCCGCGGCATTCATTAATTAATGTGCATTATTACCTATATAAAATATAAAAAGTGTTAAAATCCAAATCAAGTTAAAATAAAGGTGATTTTTGCCTTGATAAATCGTGAAGTTTTACCTTAGTGATCCTATTCCTTACTTTAGGCATTGACACCTTTTGCCATAATAAATTTTACAAATCGTGCAAATATAAACAAAGTTAATCGTGATTTGCGCCCGTCGAAGATGACACTAATAAGCAGGCCAGCCGACCACGATGTCACCGGGTATTGGGTGTAAAATGCGATTTCCGCGATTAATAACTTTACCGATGAACTTATAAATTTAATTTCGACCCTAATAATTAATATATATGATTTCGGCGCACTGGTTCGGTCAATTTAAAACAATAAAAACAAGCTATTTTGCAATTATAATTATATAATTATATAAGACGTTTCGATTTTGGTTTAGATCATCTTCAGGAAAGTTTAGAACAAATATAAAATACTGCTTTTGCTATTAAAATTGAGTCACAGTGCTCTGGCACAGGAATGGCCACATCGGGCCATTTGGGAGTAAGGTCTCCATGATGTAAAGGTAAAACAACGGTGTTCTTCCAACTAATTGATCCTACTTAATTTTTCCTTAATTCTTTCCGTCTTTCTATTAACAATGGATGGTAAATTTCAAAAGTACATTCTTTAATAATAGAAGAAACCGTTTCTATAGGATACCCATTACGTTTCAAGGTGTTTTTTAAAACAAGCAAATTAGCTGGTCGGAATTCCGGATTCGAAAGTAAAATCGCACGATCAATTAGTCCTTTAATTAATCCTACCTTGTGTTGCATGGGATAATAAGCAGGATAGCCGCCTACGGTGTCACTGGGAATAAGACGTAAACCATGGTCCGGGGAAAGAAAGAAATATTAACCAAACAAATTCCTTACCTAAAAGGTGGCGATGCCTAGAGGCCACACAGCGGGCAGGAAGTACCAATTGAGAAAACTGGCCTTCGCCTACAGAAACGCGCCAGCGGAACCCGCACACTTATTGGGAGTCCCTGCGCAAGCGGCGGTTTTACCAAATCAACAATATCAACCCTTCGGGAGAAGAGTAGAGGTAGGACCCTGGGCAGTGCCCCATTCAATCGCAGCGCCAGAAGAAGACGGGATTTCTGAAACACCAGTAGTAATACAAGGCAGTTTCTAACCCGGGTGTGCTGAGGGGAGCGCGGGGGCAGGGGGAAAGTGAAGGCGCGCGGGGGAGCGCGGCGGAGGGAAACATGGGCGCGGGGCCTGCGGGGTGAGGAAGACAGGTTGCGCGCGCACGTGCCGCGGAGTGGGGGAAGCCGCGATGATGGAGGGGATCAGTCCGGGCCGAGCCGCCGCGGAGACCTCTCCAGACCGGACCCATTTTTCAGAGGGAGGCATTGACCCCCGAAAAAAATCTCTCTCAGAACTTGGCCCACCCGAACCTAACCTAGGGTGGGAGCTGTCCTGGAACTTTTTTTTTCCAAACCAATAATTTATCAGAAAATCTTAAAATTATAAGGTGAGGAGGATGTCAGGGTGAATAAAATGGAGGAATAATATGTTTCAGAAATTTATTTAAAATTAAAAGAGTATAAAATTAAAAAAATACAATTTAACATTTGTTTTTCCTACGAGCATCAGCTAGAATATCATTGATAGCACATGCTACCAGTTCGCAATCTACAAGATAATCCTCACAGTAATGTTCGCTTTCACGTATGATTTTAGCAGCATGACGCGTATCTAATTTTTCACAGGCAACATCGCTCTGCTGTAGCACGTTAACAAATGTTTTAAATTTCGTCTGCACATCTCCTACAATTTGATAAAGCCGCGTATATACATAGTCTATACATAGCTCAAGATTTAATAAAAATGTTACAGTCTCCGGTTTGAAATACAGCGGCTTATCATGTAGTGTCATCTTTACAATCGGAGAATTATAGATCTCATAAAAATCCACCGTTAATTGACCAATCTGCATCGAAGGTGATTCAGGTAATCGTGCACGTTCTTCGATGGTTGTACGATTGCCGCATAGCGCATACCATGTATCCCATGATAACGTGAGATACATCCCACGATTGTCGCCGAGAACAAATTCCACATCGATCTTAGGTCGTACGCGGATTCCAATTTCTAGGTATTTACTACCCATGGATGTTAATGCGTATCTTCTGACCATGATACGCGATGTTCGTTGCGAGCTATGAGAACAATCAAAGCTATGAAATTGCTAACTTGTATTAGGAATACAAATTTTGAGATGTGAAAAATTACGCCTTACCAATCAACTGTAAAATCCCCACATTGAGCTACGCCATCATCTTGCACAGTCGGAACGTAATAATTCATGCGTTTAGCGTTTCCTTCGACACTGGTACTGCACATTTTTGTTTTCAAAGCACTACTTGTTCCGTCGAAAGTCACTGAGACTACTGAGTGATTGATCGAACAGCGTTCGGGAGCCGTCTTAAATAGAGGTGAAATTGCTTCCCCCACCACAGCATATTATTCTAAAGCTAACAATTTTTCCATAATGTTTTTGAATCTTAACGTAGCATGCAACTTGAGTCCCACCATCGAGGATAAAAGACTCCACACGTGTTGATTGTAATATAATACCTGTGGAAGCGTCGATCTCGCGCGCTAATTCGTCATACATAGTATGATGTATAGTATTATGCTGTATCAGCAGAAACTGCATAGAACCATGTTGGAACGAATCATCGTTTTTGCATGCAATGTATTCGAGAGAGAGGGAACATCGAAAGAGTTAGAGATAGCAAATCGTGGTATCAGTCATAAAGGCATGCTCCAACCTACACAAAGCCTCAAATCGTTGCAACGTGTTGTGTGGAAGGGACGTTACATATACATTCCATTTACAATCATGGGAGAATTCGTGCAAGTAAAACGCCAATTATTGGATCAATCTGCACGATTGATTTCGCGGGAAGAGTATCTCGCGTGGGAAGAACGGTGCAACGAGTGCATAGAATCGTTGGAAGAACGCAGCCGAGTGAAACGTCCCCGATTATCAATCGGCGTTCGACAATCGTTGGTTGCTCAAATCGCGCGACTCGAAGGATTGAAATATTCGTTGCGCGGACGTTTCGTGCGCGAAGGTGCCGGACATTCTAGCACAGGACTTTTGTGGCGCGAAATAGACACTGCGTTCAATACCCGCGTATTAACTGGTGCCGTGCTAAATTCGAATTACATCGAACCGTGCAACTTCCTCCAAGATGCGGGAACCATTCTGTTGGAGCATGTGCGGGGCGCTTTGAGGAAATATCGAAACCTCAAAGTGAACACGGTGTTCAACGGTGAATTTGTGGTGGGTGACAAGCGTGCTTGTAAAAGCATCAATACCCGGAACTGCGAACTCTTCCGCACATCCGATCTGCAGGAGTGGTACCAACGATGCGTCGTCGAACCCACCCTAGCATCGTTGGAAGAGTTCCAGGCACGCGACAGCGGATGGGCATTGACGAGAATTCTCAATCTGACAGTCAATGTCAACAAGTATAATCCGCTGCGCGCGGGGTGCCACCACAAGTTGCCGCGGGAATTGTTGTCGAAGAAGGCAACCATTAGTGTGCAATCCTCGGACAACGCCTGTTTCGCGTGGGCAGTGATCGCCGCTCTACATCCGGTGGAAAGACATCCCGATCGTCCAAGTTCGTACCCCGATTATGCTTCCACGCTAAATCTCCAGGGCATTGAGTTCCCAATGTCTCTGGCACAGATTGCAAAGTTTGAACGGCTGAACGAAATCTCCATCAACGTGTACAGCTTTGAGATGGAGAAGAAGAAGAAGGGGCCAACGGTCTTTCCACTGCGTCTCACCAATCAAAAGAGGGATCGACACGTCAATCTGCTCTACACACCAAATCAAGAGCACGGTGATGTAGGGCACTTTGTGCTGATCAAGAACTTGTCCCGGCTGGTGAGCGCACAGCTGAGCAAGAATAAGGCAAAGAAATTCATCTGCGACCGGTACGTATAGAAACTTATGAAATGCGTCGTGAAAAATAAAAAAAAAAAAAAAAAAACAAATTGTTTTTACAGCTGCATGCATTACTTCAGCTGTGTCGAGAAGTTGGAGGTCCATACAGTGGATTGTGAGCAAATGAACGACTGTGCCATCCTGCTGCCCAGCGAAGGTGAAAATCTCCTCAGTTTCAACAACCACTGCAGTAAGGAGCGGCTCCCCTTCGTGGTGTACGCAGATTTAGAGTGTATCATCGAGAAAACGGAGGACAATCGAAAGGGTGATAATAAATTACACAAGTACCAGCATCATAAAGTGCACAGCATAACATATTATATGCATTGCTCGTACGATACATCGCTATCGACGTCTCGATGTCGCCGCGACGCGGATTGTGTTTCATGGTTCGTCAACGAATTGGAAAATTTTGCAAACTTCGCTAAACCCATCTTGACTAGTAATGTTCCCATGCTGGATTTAACCATCGAACAGTGGACCACATTTCGCGATGCTTCACATTGTCATATTTACGAAGAACCATTCGAGGCTAGCGATGTACGAGTTCGCGATCACTGTCATCTCTCCGGACGGTTTAGAGGCCCAGCACATTCGGAGTGCAATTTAAATTATAAAAATGCGTTTTACATCCCCATAGTTTTCCATAATTTATCCGGCTACGATTCGCATTTCATTATCGAGGAAATAGCGACCGCTTTTGAAGGCAGCGTTGACGTGTTGCCCATAACTAAAGAAAAGTACATTTCATTCACAAAAAATGTCGAAGATACGGCTGATTCAGACTCGCGAAATTGTATTAAATTGCGATTCATCGATTCGTACAAATTTCTCAACACCAGTCTCGACAAATTAGCATCTTTTCTTAGCACAGATCAATTAAAAATTTTACGATCCCAATTTGAAACATAATCCGCCGATGATTTTAATTTATTGAGGCGAAAGGGTGTCTTTCCGTACGAATACCTTGATTGCGCGAACAAGCTGCAGGACCCATGCTTGCCACCGCGCGAATCATTCTACAGCTCGTTAACGGGTGAGACTGTATCCGAGAGCGATTACGCGCACACGGAGACTGTCTGGCAACGTTTCGAGATTAGAACCTTGGGCGAATACAGCGATTTGTATTTGAAGACAGATGTCTTGTTATTGGCAGATATTTTTGAAAATTTTCGCGAAAGTTGTATCAAGAGCTATGGACTAGATTCAGCGCATTATTACACTTTACCTGGTTTCACGTGGGATGCTATGCTAAAACATACCAAAATTACGTTCGAATTGCTCACAGACGTCGATATGGTCATGTTTGTCGAACGCGGTATACGCGGTGGTTTAAGTCAATGTTCCGGAAGATACGCACATGCCAATAACAAGTACATGCCATCTTACGACGCATCGGAAGAGTCATCGTACTTGATGTACTTTGACGTGAACAATTTGTATGGATGGGCAATGTGTCAGCCTCTGCCGTACGTTAAATTTCAATGGGTCGAAGATGTCGCAAATTTTAACGTGTCTTCAATCGCTGTCGATTCGTCCACGGGATACATTCTCGAGGTAGATCTAGAATATCCGCAACGTCTGCACAACATTCATGCCGATCTACCGTTCTGTCCGACGCGTGTCAAACCACCCGGCAGCAGACAGGACAAGTTACTCGCGACGGTATACGATAAGCAGCGTTACGTTATTCATTATCGCAACCTGCAGCAGTGCATGCGTCACGGTCTCCGTATTACAAAGATACACCGCGTGCTTCAATTCGTTCAATCACCCTGGCTCCAGGATTACATCGAACTCAACACACGGTTTAGAACAAGCGCGACAAACGACTTTGAAAAAAATTTGTACAAATTGATAAACAACGCGGTATTCGGTAAAACAATGGAAAATGTGCGAAATCATGTGGATGTAAAACTCTTAACGCATTGGGATGGGCGATATGGCGCGGAGGCAATGATCGCGAAACCGAATTTCCATAGCCGAAGTGTTTTTTCGAAAAATTTAATAGCTGTTGAATTGCGAAAGCTCGAGGTGAAATTCAACAAACCGATATACGTGGGTATGTGCATTCTGGACATATCAAAAATTTGTTTGTACGAATTTCACCACGAGTACATGTCGCCCAAGCATGGAACAAATTGTAAAATTCTATACACAGACACAGACAGCCTCATTTATCATATTCGATGCGACGATATCTATGAATCTATGAAGCACAATATCGACAGATTCGACACCAGCGATTATCCCATCGACAATGTATATAATATGCCGCGCTTAAATAAGAAGGTTCCAGGGCTGATGAAGGACGAAAATAACGGTGCGATAATGACCGAATTCGTAGGTCTTAGAGCGAAAATGTATGCACTTCGCGTAGACGGTAAAAAAGATACGAAGAAAGCGAAAGGCGTCAAGACCAACGTCATAGCCAGAACGATAACTTTCGACGACTACGCGCAGTGCTTGGAAAGGGAGATCGAAATGGTTCGCAGACAATCGTGCATACGGTCTAAACTGCACAAAGTGTACACCATTTCGGAATCCAAAATCGCTCTAAGTCCGCACGATGACAAGCGATATATCGTACCCGATTCGACCGACACTCTGCCCTGGGGACATTATAATATACCCTTGTGAAATAGAAACTATTGTATTTATTGTATAATATTCTTCGCACATGTATGGAAAAAAATTATTTGCACATGTATATGTATCATTGTATTTATTGAATCATGTATTATTATTATTATTATTTTTTACAATACATTATTTTTATTTATCCAAGAATTGTGCGATTTATCAAAACCCAACCACTTGACGTACACCTTATCCCCCTTCCTACGTAAGACTTTTTCCACTAGATACACATCAGGATCGGTGACGCGTTGCAGCTCATGTTCGTAGAATCCTCCAGCAACAGGTTTTCCACAGGAATCGACGAGCAGATACGTCGCGGGATCAGTTGCTTGTACTTTGGCTATCTTAAACACCTCCGTTGTCCAATTCGGCGTATAGCCTTTATCGAAGATGGTTTTAAATTTGCTCACGCGAACAAACTCGCCCAACTTGAATCTCGCTGGAGCGGCGATCTTTACGTTGTTGTACACGGTGGCTAGCAGCTTGTCGGCGATCGCAGGGGTAACATCGCAAGGACGCATCTTGATGGTTCTATGTTTTCGCGCGTTATACTCTGCGAGAAGACTTGGTAGCGCATCGGTCCATCTGTAGGTTCCATTGAGCGTAAACATTTTCCACATATTGTTCTTCAAAGTTCGATTGAAACGTTCCACGACGGAGGCCTTCATCACCGAATACGTCGAATAATGATTAATGTCATGCTTTGCCAATAGTTTCTGCATATCAGCATTGAAAAATTCTTTTCCTTGATCGGTGTGCAAATTTTTCGGATATCGATCTCTAAATATCTTTGCAAACGCTTTAGTCACCTCAGCGCCACTTTTAGTCTTCAACGGCATCGCCCAGGCATACTTGCTCAGCAGCACATCGATGACGGTGAGTATGTAGTGGTGACCTTGGTTGAATCGCGAGTAAGGACGCATTTCTACAACGTCAGCTTGCCACAGATCGTCGTATCCGTGCACTATGACGCGCCTCCGCGGGAAATGTCTTCGAGCTGGAGCGTGCAATTCCTCAACGAGTTGTCGCTTCTTGCGACCATGGGCTTCTTTACTCTTGGATGTCGATAATGGTGGCATGTTTGATCGCAGAGGTGTCTTCGACACGAATGATGCGATAATTATCGTGTACGCGCATTATGTGCTCCCCATCGGTCCGAGGAAATTCTGGACAAGATCAACCGTCTCGTAAGATTCTCCATCGCAGCGCTGCTGCGGGATAGAATTCGACGCCTGCGATATCTTTTGAACGCTGTTTTGCAACGTCAGCATATCTCTCTGAAACACGACCAGCTTCCTCTCTAATTCTTCCTGTTGCTCTCTCAAAAGTTTAATGCTCTTTTCCATATACAGTTCATTGACAGCATCGGTGTCAGCCGTGGGTTGCGCTACCCGTCGTATCTTGCGTGATTTTGCATCAAAGTCGACACCGGTCATGGAAAGAGCGTTATCTCGCATGTACTTTCGAAGCAAACCGTTCCATTTGTAGTAGTCCATTCCAGCTGTTCCACTCTTCTCGAGCGACACCCCAAATTTGTTGATCGGCATCTCGATGCATACAGTGCGCGTCATCGGTGTGCGGTTTAATTTATACAATGTGGCCCGCCTCGCGAAGTTCCTTCTCGATGGATGCGATTTCATTATCGAGACCCGTGTGACCTGCCGCGCGCGATGCAATGAGCAATTTAAGTCTATCGACCAGCTCGTTGGGATCGTCCCAGTGCACGTAATCGATTTTGTTATCGTTTACCGTCATGAGTCGTGGTGTCCTTAGACCTTTCCCTGCCCTTTTAGCCAATGAACTGGGGACTAGCGGTGCAATTACATGTTTGTACTTGTATCCCTTGTTGCTCATTATGCGATTGTGATCACCATGTTTGTGTCTGTGAGCGTTCGTCGCAAGCAGTATACTTTTGTATTTTTGTTTATCGGCCTCGGTGTATACAGCATCATTTGGAAGTTTCTTGAAAATCAGTTCGTAAAGGCCGGGCGTTCCCTTGTATCTTACACCATCGATGAGTATATTATCATGCTTGTCGATATCGAAAACCTTATTCCCAAGCATCATCTTATTATCATCGGTAAAGTATACACCGTATACATAGTCTATGGTCTTATTTTTATCCTCACTTAGGATTATATCTATGTATTTTTGCCCCAGCGGACCGAAATAACTGCGAAGCGCTTCTTGTCCCTCGGATGTTCGAAGTTGTTGTCTAATAGATGTCACAAATGACTCATTGGGAGAAGTTTCGAAAACGTCATCATCATAATCATCATCATCATCGTCAATGGCTGAGGGCGATTGTACAGGAGGAATTGTATTTGTTGGCGTGATAGGGACCGTAGGCTCGTTTAACGTAGTATTCCGTCGTTTCCGCTTCGATTGAACTGGTGTGGAGGTTACGAGTGATTTCCTCTTTCTCTTCAACGTCGACGTGTTCCCTTTCGGGCGAATTTTTGTTTCAGGCGTTAATGTTTCATTCTTTTCAACGTCAATGCTCACTGGTGATAATGTGTCTGCCTCTGTGGTATTTTTCACTATATGTTTCAAGGGTTCGACGATAGGTTTAAAGTGTCTCTCCAACGCGATATCTTCCTCCATCTTGCCAGTCTTCAAAGCCAAGTGTTTCTTGCGAATGGCTGCACTAGTTTTTGCAATTTCCTTCGCTATCCTCTCGCGATCCTTAACCTCCAGACTATCGATATCAATCATCATCGTTGTATCGCAGACGTTGCTTTCTCATCGAAGTGTTGACAGCGATTGACCATCTCACGGTATGGCAAACTCGTTAAATCCCTTTCTATAACGTCCATTGGACATCGCGCTATCGTTGTCTATTACCACGAAACCATACTCTCGTTGCCAACAATTACGACACAACGCGCAGAAATCCTTGTATGACATATCGGTGTTTACGTGATCGTTGTACACATGTTTCAAGTTGGTACCATCCTGCTTAAACAGAATCAACAGATTCGCATTGTCGCGTATAAGATGTTTGGGAATCTTTGCATACGTCTGACAGAGATAGAAGCAGTCAACGTTCGAGTGACGCCCCATTGCAAAGTACTCTCGTATCGTATTTTGCTTGTCACATGCCACGTCATCAAAGATAAAAATAGAATTCTGAAGCGATTCGCTCGGCGGGATGACGTCACTGTTATTCGAAAACGTAAAGTAGCCAATTTCATCTATTGGAGTCAATAAATTCTCCAAATATTGATATTTCGGCTGTTGCAGCGACTTGGAATACACGTACACGTTCTCGAAGCGGACACCGTGTGGACTTTCCAACAAGCTCACCAACACGTTGGTTTTTCCACAATTCGATGGACCGCAAATAACACAGCGGATAGTGTTTGGTATCATGCTAACGTGTCTACGCTTCGAATTCGGTGACATCATTTCCGATTTATCGTCAAAATTTGTCACGCGAATCCTTACAGGTTGTCGCACGAATCGCATCCTCGATGTGATCTGTGAAAACTGATTTTCGAAGCGACGACACCTCCTATTTATAGGTCCGCGACGAAGCGAAAACACCTCAGTATTCAAAATGCTTCTGATCCTGTCGGATAATTGCGATATTCGAGACCTAACCTCTGAGCAGTTGAAATATATACCAAAGATTATTCTACTCAGAGAGTTTGAAAGACACATTGATCAGTTGTGGGACAGGCTCCCCGAGCATATAAAAGCCGATACTGAGGTGCAGCAGTATCGTCGGTGCTTGGAACATTATAATCGCCCTTGGCAGCGAACGCATATCGACGGTCCAGCACCATTGATTAAAAACTGCAAAGAATGTCGCCGACGAGAGTGAAGAAAGGTCGTGGTTTGTTAAATCGGGCGATAAACGCGCTACCTTTCGAATTGCATATTCCGGGATATCAGTTTTGTGGTCCAGGAACTCATCTGACAAAACGATTGGCTAGAGGGGATCAAGGTATCAATCCGTTGGACGCCGCGTGTCGCGAACACGATATTGCGTATACGCGTAGCAACGACTTCGACGAAAGGCACGTGGCAGATAACGTACTCGCTGACAAAGCGCGAAAACGCATCGTTGCGCGAGACTCGACTCTGGGTGAAAGAGGTGCTGCGACAGCTGTTTGGGCAGCTATGAAAGCCAAGACGAAAATTGGAATGGGGGTGAAAACAAAATCCCGCAAAACTACTACTACTACTACTACGAAGAGATCATCGAAAAAAAAGCGGATTCTTCCGGTGGCAAAACGGGGTGGTATATTACCACTTCTCCCGCTGCTAGGTGTTCTCGGATCATTTACCTTCCAATCACCGCACGGATCGTTACGGATCTAACGATACGGGTTGTGGATCAAGACGGACGGCTGCTCGATTTTCAAGGTGAAGAGATTACCATCAGATTGCACGTACGACGGCGACGACGATAATACGCGTGGTGCGAACGAAAGAGATGCTTGTGTTGAACGACTCCAGACACTCGTTTCTTTCAAACCAAATTGTTTACAACAACAACAGCTCTGATCACGCTAAAAAGAAGAGACTCACTGCTACGAACATTGCATTTTTGAAATCCTTGGGATTCATTGTGCGCAGTTAAGTTGAAAAATGGTTGACATTCTAAGCATTGGGGGGAAGCCGACGTTTGATGATCGCATCGTCAAGCTCGAGACTCACACATACAACCCATACGTCAACACAACGTTTGGGTACAGCGATGAGATAAGAATACCCATACAACAGCAGGATTTATACACATTGCCGTGTGAAAGTTTCCTCTACGTGGAGGGAAAATTGAAGATAAATAAGCCAAACGATACATTAACGGTGACATTGGGAAATAATTGCATGGCGTTCTTATTCGATGAGATTCGATACGAGCTGAATGGTGTGGAAATTGATCGCAACAGAAACGTTGGAATAACTAGCACGTTGAAAAACTATGTATCGCTGACATCTGGCGAAGACAAAAATGTGGAGAATGCCGGATGGGGCTTGAAACGTCGCGATGGGCTAAAAGTGAAAAATCATTTCAATTTTTGTATCCCACTGAAATATTGGCTGGGATTTTGCGAGGACTACAAACGCATTATTATTAATGCGCGTCACGAATTGATTTTATATAATAATAATATATATATATTTCAACGGGATAAACCCTTTGTTATAAAAAGTACAAGCCACAGTCGCACAAGCATAGAGAGAATATTATATAAATAGGAAGTACAAATAGAAGTAATTAAAAGAAACAAAGGCAAGAAGCAAACGCAAAAGAACCATTAATGATAGTGACAAAAGTAGATATAAAAGAATCATAATAATAATATAATAACACAAGAAAACATAATATTAAAAGTTAGGGGGAAAAGGAGATACGAACAGCGATTAGAGCAGAGTGATTGAAGGAATCATAGGAATTATTGAAGAAGTCAACAGAATTACAATAGCGATTCGCAGTTATCAAAAGTCGATTAAGACTATTGTAATAGCCGTAGAGTGTACGATGTGACTCCGGAAGGAAGAGAGTATGATTTCTAAGGCAGCGCACAGGTGCATAAAAGGTAAGTTTTTGAAGGATTTGAGGACATGAGATAAGATGGTTAATAATTTTATATAAGAATAGGAGGTCGGCAACGACACGGCGTTGATCCAGGCTCATTAATCCAAGGCGTAACAGCATGAAGTCATAATTATGGCAAAAAATAGACATTGGTGATTCCGTACGATATGATGCAAGTCTAAGAAACCTGTGCTGTACACCCTCGATTAATGCAGAGTGGCATTTATAATAAGGAGCCCAAATAACGGAGCCATATTCAAGAATAGGACGAACCAAGGAGTTATAGAGAGTTCGGAGTGTGGTGATATTAGAAAATAGCTTGGAGGTGCGGTGAATAAAACCTAATGTTTTATACGCGGAATTAACAATATGTTGATAATGATAATGAAACGTTAAAGTGCTAGAAAAATAGATACCAAGGTCACGTACAGTTTCAACAGATTGTAGAGATGAGTTTTGAATAGAGTAAGGGAAGATTAATTTACTAGATTTACGGCTGAAACGTATAACATGACACTTAGATAAGTTAAAACCAAGTTTATTACGCGAGCACCATAAGCAGAGTCTATCTATGTCAGACTGTATTAAAAGAGCATCAGACACACTCGCCACTTGTCTATAAATTTTTAGATCGTCTGCAAAAAGTGAAAATTTACAATGTAAAAAGGCTTCGGATATATCATTAATGTATAATACAAACAGAAGCGGACCCAAATGAGATCCCTGGGGAACACCAGAAAGAACAGCAATCTCCTTAGATAGGAAATTATTATACTTAACTATCTGAATTCTATTAGTCAAATAGCTGGAGAGCCAGGCAAAAAATGCACCATGGAGGCCGAGGGAGTAAAGTTTAGAAAGAAGGGTCGGATGGTCAACCGTATCAAAAGCTTTACGTAGGTCAGTATAGATGGCATCAACCTGTTGACCCCTTTCTAAGCAATTAGAGAGGAAATGATTATAGGTAAGAAGATTGGTAATTGTAGAACGGCCAGACACAAAGCCGTATTGCTCGTCAATAATAACGTTCTTACAAATGAAGGAAAGCTTATTTGAAACAATGCTTTCAAATATTTTAGGCATAATATTCTGTAGACTAATGGGCCTGTAGGAATTAGCAAGTGAATTATCACCACCCTTAAAAATAGGAGAGACTAAGCAAGTCTTCCACAAGGAAGGAAAAATTCCAGAACTCAAGGATTTATTGAATATAATAAAGAGGATGCGAGCCATAATGAATTTGCAAGACTTAAAAAAGATCGGGGTGATGCCATCAATACCAGGACCCTTATTAGCACCAAGGAGTTGTATCTGGGATAGTACTTCACTAATTGAGATTTTAATACGATCGCGCAACGATAAGAATGTTCTAATTGGATCGCCGTTGTTGGAACCAGAAATTCAATTAGTTAAAGTACAATGGCGGATGCCTCATGTGACGCTGAACGACGTTAATAAGCTATCGTTGCTACGTACTTTGGACAGTGGACGAAACCTGAGCATTTGTTTTCAATCGTGGGATATGTACGAGTATCCTCTCTTACAGAGCACTACCAAGCACTCATGGGCCGTGAAGGCATCTGCACAGTTGGAGAAGCCGCGTGTCATTATCCTTGCTCTACAGACTGATCGAAAGAATGATATGTCCAAAGATGCTACTATGTTCGACAAATGCAAATTAACCAATGTAAAAGCTTTTCTCAACTCGGATTTGCACCCATATGATGACATGCAGGTGGACTTTGACATGGATAAGCATGCCATCTTGTTTCACATGTACACGCAATTCCGTAAATCATATTACAACTGTAACGATGGATTATTCACCGTGGCCAAATTTTTAGAATTTGGTCCCTTCGTGGTGATTGATTGTTCGCGACAAAATGAGTCGGTTAAAAGCGGTACCGTGGATGTGCGCATAGAATTCGAATGTAAAGAGAATGTACCGGCAAATACTACGGCCTATTGTCTGATTCTGCACGATCGGGTGGTTGAATACAATCCGCTGACAAACGTGGTGCGCAAAATGAATTAAATTGCCTGCCCTCTCCTGTGTTAAATTCGTACCAAAAGAAATGAAAGAGAATGCTTTACGAGAAAGACTGCATTCCCCCATCTGTCTTGGAAGCGAGCGGGCCTCTAAATTGTATCGATAATGTCCGTGCCAACATTTATTGACCTGCAAGGGTTCATCGTCGATGGAAGATTTGTCGTCAAGGAAGTGGCTGTCCTGCGAAAGGGAACAATTCTCTCGCATTATATTTTTCGGAGTTCGATGCCGCAATATCTTCTTACGAAATCTGACAAATCAAGCATCCGGTGGTTGACGACGAAACATCATGGGCTACGCTGGGACGATGGAGAAGTTCCATACAGTATGGCTAAACAGCTAATTACGAAAGCTGTAGCTGATGCGATCGACGAAGAAGATGACACGTGCCATGTCGTGTACGTTAAAGGGCTGCAGAAACGCGAATGGCTTGCGGATTTCCTCGATGAATGTACGAGAGCGGACGTGATCATCGAGACGCTGGACATTGACTACGAGGATATACAATCTCTAAATAAGCTAAATGTAGTTGATACTCTGCGATGTGGCAGACACGCAAAGCACTGTGCCTTGCAAAATGTATTTAAAATATTTAACTGGTGGACTAAACGCCAGAGAGAAATTCATAAATAAATATAATCATTTTTTAATGCGTATAATTTTCTTCACCCTCCCTAAACCAACTTCCTAAATATGATGTATGCTAGATTAAGACGATGGTTGCAATTATTATGTAGAAGTGGTACCATACATGTTCAGAGTGGTACAATAGACGTTGAAAGTGGTACGATAGACGTCCAATACACGTACAGAGTGGAACGACAGACGTTCGATACACGTTCAAAGTTGTACGAAAGACGTTTGATTCACGTTCAAAGTGGTATGATCTAGTCGAATGATGTGTCAAAGAAGAAGGGAAAGAAGATGCGTGTGAATAAGGAGAGGATGGTCAGTGAAGAAGAAGATAAGGACACTTTGAAAAAAATGTGCAGTTCCAGTGCTGAAGGGAACGCTAAACGTATGAATTATTACGTTCCGATCGTGCGGGATGATGGCGTAGCTCCATGTGGGGAGAATATATATAACGACGGGTAAGGCTTCTTTTCACATCTCAAAATTTTTATTTCTGATACGTGCAAGCAATTTCATAGCTTTGATTGTTCTCATAGCTCGCAACGAACATCGCGTATCATGGTCAGAAGATACGCATAAACATCCATGGGCAATAAATATCTGGAAATTGGAATCCGCGTACGACCTAAGATCGATGTAGAATTTGTTCTCGGCAACAATCGTGGGATGTATCTCACGTTACCATCATATACATGGCATGCGCTATGCAACAATCGTACAACCATCGAAGAACGTTCACGATTACCAGGATCACCTTCGATGCAGATGGATCAATTAACGATGGATTTTTGTGAGATCTATAATTCTTCGATTGTAAAGATGACGTTACATGATAACTGGCTGTATTTCAAACCGGAGACAGTAACATTTTTATTAAATCTTGAGCCATGTACAGACTATGTATATCTGCGGCTGTGTCATATTGTAGGAGATGTGCAGATGAAATTTGAAACTTTTGTTAACGTGCTACAGCAGAGCGATGTTGCCTGCGAAAAATTAGATACACGTAATGCTGCTAAAATCATACGCGATAGCGAACATTACTGTGCGGATTATTATATAGATTGCGAACTGGTAGCATGTGCCATCAATGATATTTTAGCTGATGCTCGTAGGAAAAAATGTTAAATTGTATTCATTTAATTTTAAATAAATTATCATTTTAAACATATTTTATTTCTCAATTTTATTTACCCGTCCTCCTCCTTACCATCTAACTTTAAGATTTGCTGACGCTGCATAATTCTTTCTATGATTCGCGCTAATTCTGTTTCGTTCGAGCGTTCTTCGCGCCATCAAATGATATCATCCCGCGCGGCTGCTCCAGAGGAGTCGAATTACGCATGCTATCGCGCGATACGCGGCGACGTTAAATCGGAACGCTTTGCTGAATGCATGCGATTCTATCCCCTATGTATTACTCTCTCTTTCCCTCCTAGAATTTTAACTTTAAAGTAATGCTCCGTCTCTTATGTAGTGGCGTCTCTTTCCCTCCTAAAATATTAACTTTAAAGTAATGCTCCGTCTCTTTCCCTCGAAGACGCGGTGTTGAAAAAAAAAAAACGCCGATCTTTCCCGACATTGTCCGAAATAATTTCTGAAAAATTATTGGTTTGGAAAAAAAAGTTCCAGGACAGCTCCCACCCTAGGTTAGGTCCGGAAAAAAATTTCGGGTGGGCCAAGTTCTGAGAGAGATTTTTTTCGGGGGTCAATGCCTCCCTCTGAAAAATGGGTCCGGTCTGGAGACGTCTCCGCCGCGGCTCGGCCCGGACTGATCCCCTCCATAATCACGGCTTCCCCCACTCCGCGGCGCGTGCGCGCGCAACCTGTCTTCCTCACCCCGCAGGCCCCGCGCCCATGTTTCCCTCCGCCGCGCTCCCCCGCGCGCCCTCACTTTCCCTGCCCCCGCGCTCCCCTCAGCACACCCGGGTTAGAAACCGCCTTGTATTACTACTAACACCCATTCCCTGGCGGCTCATAATGATCGACCAATAAAAAGTAAGCAACATAATATTCCGTACTAATACATATAACCAATAGCGCTCAACTAACCCAGAGCATAAGGTCCCTGGACTAGCTCGAAAGCGGATTTAGAATTTAAACTCCTTAAAAATCGCGTCCCCAAATAAGAATTAGGGACGTAACATACAAAAACCCCAAAAACAAAAAAATATCTACAAAACTTTCTACGTCCACGACGTTAGACCTGGGTAACGACAAAGGAAAAAATAATATATGAATGTAACTGCTGTTATTTATTTAGGCTTGGTTAGGTTGGCCACACTGTTTCTGCGTAAAATTTCAAACCTCTGACTTAAGAATCATGATTAGCAGTATCAATAATCCTTAGAAACAAGTTCAACTTTTAAAATTTTCAGTGGCCACTATAGTACCCAGCCCAGTCCTCTAAAGGTTAACACGCCACGCTACCCGACGCATCCACGCACGACGCGAATATGTGCACATATGTAACATGTGACCACACTCGACGCGAAGAAACATCAGAGTGAAGCTCATCTATATAGTTATGGAACACCAAACTGTCGCGTGTGAACACGTGTGTTTAGTACAAACACATTGCCCATGACACGTCGGGTGGCGTGTGAGTGCGTCGCAACGGGTGTTAATAGTATGTTTCTGTTCCATAGTAGAGCATGGAAAGTAGCAACATTTGATTTCAGTCAACATGCGGCGCGTCGCGTCGTGTGGCGTGGTGTGTCAATAGTGTGTTCCTGCCTTTACGCGCCCGCAAGCCGGTGCGCGCCCTCCGCACCAACTTAGCCCCAACCAATACTAATACCCGGGGGAAGTTGAAAAATAAAATTCTTTCCATTCTTTCGGCATTTTCTACTATTGAGCAATAGCCCAACAGATTTGCACCTATTCGATGCAAGTCTCTCGAGAACACAGCACTTCATTTAACAATCTTTCAATATTCCAACGCTCTTCAAGGGCAATATTGTAACTTGATAATGAAGCCATTGTAATAAATATTGAAACTAAGTACGTGACAAAAGGGCAAAGGCCTTAACAACAATCGCACTTGGCTTGGTGAAGACGGTTTGTGTCCAGTTTTTGTTACCACATCCATATACATACATTTTGAGGCCGATACCGTACATTGTGTCGTCGGCTGTGAAACAGTCGACGGCGACGAGAAGATGGTTGTGTTAGTAACGACTGTATAGGTAGATTTCAATCTATTATGCCGAAAGATTTTTTTATTAATATCTAAGTAACTAACAAATACCCGCAGCTAAAATTTTATATTAGAGGTTCTCCCCCCTTTAACCCAACCCCTCAAAATTTCATCGTACCGTAGTACAGCCATTATGCACCTATTATAATAAAACTAAATAAATCTATATAAAGTAAAACAGGTGGTTTTTTATTTAAAAATTAAGAAGGGGGCGCCAAAAAATAGTTTCCCCCGATATCATAAGTAGATAGGCTATGCCGATTCTGGATCAAATGGGGCGAGGGGTGAGGCGGGGCGGGGGGTGCCGCGCGATGGGCGAGGGGGAGGCGGGGAGGGGGTACCGCCGCGGTCTTCCGTGAGACGGGCGAGGGGGAGGCGGGGAGGGGGGGGGGTACGCAGTTCGTGGGCGAGGGGATGACGTCACAGGGGAGGGGGATTTTCAAAATTTTCAAAATGGCGTCGCGCGCGCATGTCGAGTTCGTGGGCGAGGGGGCTGACGTCACAGGAGAGAGGATGAGTTTTCAAAATTTCAAAATGGCGTCGCACGCATTTCGTATTGGCGCCATCTACTGGATGTTTAAGGTAATTTGGGTCCGCGTCGGTATTTGGGCCCGCCTTGGTAAAATTTCCAAGTTTTCCAGACATTTCGTATCGACGCCACCTGTTGGATGTTTAAGGTACTTTGGGCGCGCGTCGCCGCCGCGCAATCTCCGTACGCGTGCGGGGATCGGTACGCAGGCGCGACCGCGACCGATTCGTGGAAATTCAAATCGCGTCTTCGATGATGATTTCTGAGAAAGAGGGTGTACCAATGATTTCTGAGAAAAGATAAGGGATCGACAGGATTGAACGCGTTTTGAGCATCTACGTGCACGCGCTTCCTGCAGTGTGTATATATTTGAATCGTGGGACCGTTACAGCCCACGTACAATGATGTATACATATAGCGATAATTATTGTAAATCAATCGTCGCGATAGCCCATGGAATAAATACGACGTTGCATTCGATGGGGATTTCTGAGAAAGGGGTGGTACATGATTTCTGAAAAATCATAGAGCGAACCGCGCCGTGCCGTATGTTTATATCTGAGCAGGATTGAACGCGTTTTGGTGCCTACGTGCACGCTCTATGTGTCGTGTGTAATATACACATTACCGTGTACGTGTGCGTGAATCAGTATAAAATAACGTGGGTCAGTCCTACGGACATCATTACACCACGTACGCTCGAGTCCTAACAAGTATCGTTCGCGTCATTCTTTAGCCGTCGATGAAAATCATTCGTAGTGTATATCAAAATGTACAAACGCAGCTTAAACGATTCATGATGCGCATCCGACAACGATGGGGGCTTTCCAAATAAACACCAACAACATCACCAACAATCCAACATGAGGTATATATACGTTACTATACACTTTACACATACTTCATTCACTTACTACACGCAAACGAATGAAGCATTAATTCCGTGTACATATTTCTTACAGTTCTGTATCCGCAACGCCAAAAATGGTGAAAACACCAAAACCATCAGTCGTACGGATCCTGGGACGTGATTATCCACTGACCGCAACAGCTTATAAACGTCTACCTATTGGAATTCGTATTGGCATTGATTCGTGACACGTCGAGATCACCATAGTCGACAACAAAGGCAACGAGTTGAGCTTTTCAATGTCTACGTGGAAGCTCATGCTACAAAACGAGGTGGACATCCTCCAACGATTACGCAGCAACGCAACAGCACCCCAAACTCAAATCGGAATTGATAATTTACGACTAGACTTCACGCGGATACATGATAATCAACTTATTAAAATTACTGATAATCGCGTTGTTATATATATGACTGAAGTCACGATGCGTAAACTATTCGCGTACAACCAGTGCATTGAACATATGTACACCTGGCTAACAGAAAACATGTACTCTGTAAGCAGTAAATATGCAACCTTCGTGGAAGTTTTACGTACCGCTTCCATACCAACGAATTATGTGAAATTAATTTCCGAAAGCGAGCACTTTGAAAAGCATTCATTGATTGATTGTGAATTGTTAGCGTTAGGATTGCAATCCATGCTGCGTGATGTGAACCGCGTACCACTATAGTACATGTATATATATATATATATATTTTAAATAAATATTTTTTATTTTTTATTTTTTATTCAAAACAGTGTGTTTTATTAATGTACATCCACGCATGCATACTTAAATTATAAAATCAGTATTTGCGAAGAAAAAATAACGTTCGTATGGGAGGGATATTCATATTCATGGCTAGAGGAAGCAGGCACAGTTATCATCGATCTTATCACCGCCGCCGCCGCCGTTGTGTTCACTATAGAAAACAAAAAAATAATTCTTACATAGATATTCGTTTCTCTGCATATGACGCGTAAAGTAGATGCAACGCGTGTGTAGTACTTACATTAGGTGACGCTACGTATATAATTCCATATTTTATAGACATTATCCAGCGCGCAAACACCGTAGTTGTTATGAAATGCACATCGAATGACATCCGTGGAAGACATAGACTTTAGGTTAGGAACGTCGGAGTCCGCGATGACATGCATGATCCCGCAATAATCATCGTCAACGTCGTAGCCTCCGTCATCTTCGACAGTTCGCGCTGATGTTGTTGCTGTTGTTGCTGTTGCTGTTGTTGCTGTTGCTGCTGCTGTTATTGCTGTTGCTGTTATTGCTGTTGCTGTTGTTAGTGTTGTTGATCTTTTGCGTCGGCAGTTTATATAAATCACATACATCCACAACGAATATGTTAGGTAGTAGTTTCAGTAGCCACGTTTTCTTTTCCGCACCTTTTATGAGGACAAAGTCAATGTTTGCGAGTGCGCTGGTTAGGAGCCCCGGGAGTTTGGAGTATGGAACGTGACCGTCAGACCATGGAATCCCGTGATGATGCTTCGCGAGCCAGGACGCTTGACGGTGTTCCCGCGAATTCAGGTGTTCCCAGAAGTATGGTGGTTCGAAGATCCAATGACTGATCGTAGTTGTTTCATCCTTGATGCTGTTTACACGAATCGCAATCTCTTTGGCGACGAACTCGCGTTCGATATTGAAGCCTTGCAGATCGACAATGGCGAACATTATTATTCGTTTAGGTAGTACCGTCTGCGACGGTGTCAGAACAGTAACTGAGCTCTTCGACATTGGCGTTTTTAAAACAGTAGCAGTATCCGCAGTAGTAGTAGTATTATTATTAGTAGTAGTAGTAATAGTTCACGCACGCGTACTATATTAGTTTGCGTACCATGTTGGATAAAGGGCTGTATTCGACTATACAATCGTGTATGAATAAACAGACGGCGGAAGTATTAGCAGGTACATTTTCTTTGCATTCGAAATCTATTCGCACGTCCACCGTACCACTCTTCAACGATTCGTTTTGCCTAGAACAATCTATGACCACGATAGGCGCGTATTTATAGAATTCGTTCGCGCTCAGTAACGGTTCCCCGTGACCGTAGTACGATCGGGCAAATTTCGTCTACATATTGTACAGGACCGCGAATTTATACTTATTAAAATCTATTTGCATATCGTCGTACGGATACATCTCGGAATTTAGGTAGAGTCGAACGTTCATGAGATCATTCCGGTCGAGCATCCACGCAGGGGTTTTGACATCATTCTTTGGATTGGTTTGCATACCGAAAAACACGTATCGAGGCTTCTCAATTTGCGACGTAGTTTTCACGGTCCACGTATGTTTCGTCGTCGTTTGCAGTAACGGATACTCGTGTAGGCTCCACGATCGGAAACTCATCGCGATCGGTCGACCGCTTTGCAAGATACGCAGCATCGATAGTTTATTCACTTCATCCAAAGCAACGTGAGGCATACGCCACTGTACCTTGCGTATCTCAAGTTTTGGAATCGCAGTGGCGGAGGTGCAGTGCATCGCGTTCGAATCGTCTCGTGCGCGTATAAGAATCAGTTCATGTCGCATGTTCATCACGATGCGTTTGTAATCCTCGCAAAATCCTAATAACATGTTCAGGGGTACGCAGAAATTGAAAGAGCCCGAATGAAAAGTGTCGTTTTTGTAATCGATTTCATAATTCCAACCAGCATTCGCGAGCACTCTGCTTCTCTCGGGTGACAACAAAACGAAATTTTTCAACGTGTTGGTGATTCCCGGATTTCGGCAACGATCGACCTCAAAACCGTTCAATTCGTATCGAATCTCATCGAGCATGAACGCGACGCAATTATTATCGAGAACAGCGGTCGCGGACGTTGCCGGACCTTTCGCGTCCTGCGCTGTCAACGTGCCGCGACCTTCGATGTATAGAAAACTTTCGCATGGAAGCGTGTACAGATCTTGCTGCTGTATAGGTATCCTTATCTCGTCACTATTGTCAAACGTCGTGTTGGCGTATGGATTATACGTGTGTAACTCGATCTTCGTAATACGATTGTCGAAGGTTGGCGTATTCGTTACGTCCAAAATATTCGTCATCGCGCTTGCGCGTCTAATAGGTTACGATGAAACCTAACGATCTTAGGAACCGTGCGTTTCGACGAGTCAACGGCTTTCTTATGCTTCTTACCGGTGCTCCTCTTATCGCACCTCCCGTCTTTATTCTTCTTATACTTTCGTCGGTCGATAAAGGGTCGCGCAGATGACGCGAGACAGAGACGTCAGGAGTAGCAACGGCGATTGATGAGTCGAACGTATGATCTAACACTAACATACTACACACGCATACACGTGATCGCACACGCTATCTATCGCGCTGACGTCGTTGAACGTGCAAACGAATCGTTATTTCTTCTCCACGAAAATCTATAGGACGATCGTGTTGATCGACGATGCGCAACGTTAGATCTTGTATTGCTCGCGCAACGATCGGCAGGTAAATGAGGTGTCGCGGAGTTTCCGATATCTTATATCCCGGCGGCACGCGAGGTGAAAATTCGTGGATCGTGGGTACTGGTTTATCGTTGCTGTACGCGCCGATAGTGACGTTGCACGTTACTCTGATCACGTTAACGTTTATAATATTCACCGAGGCGTCTGACTCGTACCAGATTCTCGGTAATAAGACGCGATTCGGGGAAAATCCTACCAACGAGCTCACATTGTTCGGTTTCGTAAAGTCCACATAGAACGAACAGTACAGTTCACTTTTCATGGTGTTGTTGTTAGCTCGTAGCATTAGAGGGTACTTGTCGTCATCGTCGTTCTCACTGTTACCGCGTTTTCGAGGATATCGATCAAGTAATTGCTGTTTCAGGTACTCGGCGATAGCGTCTAATTCATAGGAGCCGTGAGGTATCGTTATGTAATCATGAGTAGCGTCAGCGCGGGTGCTGTTATAGTTCACGATGAAATAGAATTTATCGTTGCTCGAGTCGATGTTCGGTATTGTGTGAAATGTCTCCAAGTCCGCGAGTCCTAATTCGTATTGACCATCGCTCAAATCTATCGGTGGAAAATAGTTTACCGTGAGCATGCTGCTCCGTCCCGTTAACGTAAGCGTGAACGACATATCATAGATTACACTCCCGAGACTGTGGGAGGGTAAGTGACGCACGCGTAAGAATTCTCGCCAATTTATCGATATCGTGTGTCTTTATTACAGAAGATATGGATTGTCATTGCGCATGAATACATTGTAACATAATCTTAGTACACACCGTTATTATTATTATTATTAATTATTAGTATATAGACCATAATTCCATAGACTTTTGCTGTAAAAATTGCATGCATAAGTGACCGCAATTCATCTCGTCGAAACGTTGAAAACGATCGTGATTATACGTGATCGTTGTACCGCGTCCGAAATAGTAGATCAATTCCGCGGGAGGTTGCAGATTCCCAAAACTATCAAAGTATTGTACTCGTGGTCCGCGTTTCGCATACGCGACCCAGTGCGTACCGGCGCCTCGATTCTCGTCCAGATTCGCGATACCGCATTCGTTGGTTCGTACGCGCGTGGGAAGCGTATCGCGCATAAACACCCCTCGAAAGAATGGGATGTTTGCGCACTCGCGCTCTAATTGCAGGTTCGTCATAGGTTGTTGAATTATCGCCGCCACCGTCGCCACGCGCCTACGCGATCGACGTTTTTTTTTTCGTTTCCACTCGTCGTTGGCGCCGCCGTCTCGGGTTCAAGCCCGCGCCTCGCTTGTACGGTGTCAGATGCATCCCTCGCCCCTCCATCGCCCGATGATGACGCAACGTCTCTTCCAGCTGTTTTCGAGAGGCCCTTGAATCGTTGACCGCTTTGGTTATACCAGCCGCTCTACCGGCCAATGCTCCGATAGCCGATAAGGCGGGTAACACCAACGGAAGAAATCGAAGAAAGCCACCACGTTTCGCCACTCGTAGATTACGACGTTGTCGTCGCCGTTGCGGATTTTTCCTTTCAGACTTTCTATGTTTTCGTTTCGTCCTTCTCATACCCATGCCGAGTTTAGTCTTAGCCTTCATCGTTGCCCACACACCAGTGGCTGCAGCTCTTTCGCCGAATGTCGCGTCGTTTGCGAACACCCGTTCTCGCGCTCGTTCGGCTAACGCACGAGCTGCCTCGTGTCTCCCGTCTAAATCCTTTCGACGAGAGTACGCGATATCGTGATCGCGGCACGCTGCGTCTAGGGGATTTACACCTTCGTCGCCACGAGCCAATCGCTTGAGTAATCGCGTTCCCGGTCCGCAGAACTGATAGCCCGGAACGTGTAGTTCGAACGGCAGACGGTTTATGATATCGTTAACCAAACCAGATCCAGTCTTCCTATTCTTTTTCAGATTCTTCTTATTCTTATTCTTTTTCTTACTCTTTTGATTGTTGTCTAGCCCGTGAGACGTCACAATCGCTGATGCACCCATGTACGTTAGAATAGTCGCGATAGCTACTACAATAATAAACGCATACGCACGATCCACCGATCACTGTGGTAGTGACCTGCGCGACGCGTGCCACGAATATAAATAGTAGTCCATTGTCATAGACGTGCGCGCGAATATGCGATTCGTGAAACAGTCGGACGTCATTCGCGTGACCGCGAACAGGATGCTCGAGGATGATAGGCATTCGAGTCGATCGAACCGACACGGCCCGTTGCTGCCGAACAGCGTGCGAGGTGTGATTTGCGGACCGTCCGGATGTGGAAAAACTAACGTGCTTCTAAGTATGCTGGAGAGTCCGAACGGTTTGCGTTTCGAGAACGTGTACGTGTACTCGAAATCGTTGCATCAGCCAAAGTATCGATATCTCGAACAGGTGTTGTCGCTCGTCGACGGAATCGAATACTTTCCATACTCGGACAACGCTGAAATCGTTCCACCTAGAGATACTCGGCCCGATTCAATCTTCGTATTCGATGACGTGGCTTGCGACGAACAGAACGCGATACGCGAATACTTCTCCATGGGCCGTCACTCGAACGTGGATTGCTTTTATTTGTGTCAGTCGTACGCTAGAATACCTAAACATTTGATCAGGGACAACGCGAATTTTCTCATGCTGTTCAAACAAGACGGTACGAACTTGCGTCGCGTGTATAACGATCATGTGAACACAGACATGACGTTCGAGTCGTTCAACGACTTGTGTGCGAGATGTTGGCGTCGACGATACGATTTCGTGGTGATCGATAAGGATAGTTCCATGTACGAAGGTCGATATCGAAGAGGATTTAACGAGTTCGTCGTAGCTCGTTGACATTAGTAAACCGCGAATCGTTCATCGAGCAACACGAAATGTCTAACGAATCGCCAGAGACAACCTCGAGCAACGTCGACGCGAAGCATTCGCAAAAACATCGCCGACATCATCGACACAAAGGAACGAAACATCAAAAAGGATCGAAACATCGAAAAGGGGCGAAACGTCAAGACGTTGACGCATTGGTGGAAATCGCCAAAGTCAGCGACGTTATACGTAAAAAGAGCATGGCCTTGAAAATTGGTAAAATGGCTACGGAAGCGGCTGTGGAAGCGAACACGCGTCCCATCGTTGAGCCGCTGAAACGATTGATCGAGAACTCTGCCGCGTTGAAAATACGCCCAACACCTCGATCGCGATCAGTGAAAAGGAAACACGAATACGATCAGCAGCAATCATCCAAGAGACTTCGACCCGTTACTCCGTTGACAATCAAGGAACATCCGAATAATCTTCCAGATTCTAGCGACTATGACGACGATGACAACGACAACAACAACGACACCGACAACATCAATGACAACGACCGCAACACCGATAACGATGTTAACGATGAAGATAATAATGTTGATGATGTTGTTGATGATGTCAATGACGAAGACAATGAAAAAATTCAGGATGAAGAGTCGTCAACAAAGGTTCATGATTTGGGTTCGCTGCACAACCACGTCAACGATATCGAAGTGTATGTACGGAACGCGAAAGGGCCCTTGTCGCGAGAATACCTGAGACTGTTATTCACCGATACCAAGAGACTAATCGACGACGTGTACGGCGTATACTTGGGACCCCACGAGGGTCTAATGATCGGCGATTCCGTGCTAACCATCGACGCGGACGGTGATGACATTCGCGTGAACGGAACGCGATACCCGGGGACTCGGGGTTTGTACGAATTGGTGTTTATGCGAGAGCCCGACGAGCAGGCGTGCACGGAGGCTGATTTTCGCTCGTACCGACGTATCTTGTTGTCGACGAGTGCGCATAAGCAAAACCATTCGCCAAGCAAGCGCACGCTGGGTAACAGGGGGTACAAGTATAAGAAAATCATATCGTCGATGACCGGCGGTGTGCGGACATCGAGCGTCAGACGTGTTAGGGGGAGCGCGGGCGGCGCGGGTACGCGACGAGGTCGAGGATTACCCATCGACGAATCGATGACGGTAACCGATAACGCGATCGATTACGTGTACTGGGACGATCCTAACGAATTAATCGATAGACTTAGATTACTCATTGCATCGCGCGCGGCATGTCATACGGGTCACGATAACGAAATCGCATCCCTCGAGGAGGAACTTCGCGAGGCTAGATATATATCTTAAATTGAACGAATCGGTGATCGTCGCGTCAGTAGTGTTCGCGCATACGCATCGTTATGTCGGTCAACAAGTTTGGTACCTCGTTACACAATAACAACAACAACAACAACAACAACAGCAACAACAGCGACGAAGCGAGAATGACAATGACTAGATTATTATCCTCGGTGGATGAACGCTTTACCCAAAAAATTGAAACGGCTATCGCGAGCGCGCGACTGGACTGCGCGCATCAAAGATCTGAACTCGAGACGCGAGTACAACGAACGATGTCGGATATCGTTAACGCGCAATTATCCCAGCTAGAGGATGATTTAAATACCGCGATGGAACGACGCTTCGATCACTTGAAAAACATAATCGAAGCATTCACGACGACGTCACCGACTGCGATAACAACCACGGATCTATACAAACGAAAGGAACCGCGAAAAGCAAACGAGGGTCTACGACGTCTTTGGAACATCGCGACCATCCCCGACCCACCCGCGAAACATGAGCAAAGAGCGAATACAACTAGTGAATGAATTACATATTGCGGCAAAGCGATAGATGTCCGCGAAATTTACAAACCGACATGGGAAAGGAATTCTACAACGCGGAGTTTCAACGATACGTGAAGATGCGCAGGATCAACCACTATTCCACGTACAGTGTGATGAAAGCACCGATCGTTGAACGGTTCAATCGCACGCTGAAAAACCTTATGTGGAAACAATTCTCCTTGAACGCGTCATATCGTTGGGTCAATCTGCTATCCGCGCTAGTACACACGTACAATCATCACAAGCATCGAACGATCAACGCCCGACCCGTTGACGGAACCCCCGCGACGCGATTGCCGTTCGCCGCGAATGAACCACTCCCACCAGCCGCATCGGAAGGTATTCGGCGACGCGCGAAATTCAAAGTCGGGGACAAGGTACGCGTGAGCAAGTTCAAGACACTCTTCGAGAAGGGGTACACTCCGAACTGGTCGACCGAAGTGTTCGAAATCGTAACGGTACAACGAACGTTCCCGGTGACGTATATGCTGCGTGATTCCGCGGGAGAGTCGATCTCTGGCGGTTTCTACGAGTACGAACTGCATTCGGTCGCGAATCCAGACGTCTATCTGGTCGAGAAGATTATTCGACGCAAGGGAAACCAGGTGTACGTCAAGTGGCTCGGATTCGATTCGTCGCGGAACTCGTGGATACGCGACAAGGATATTCTATGATTCGCGATCGTATACGTACTCTATGTTACTGAAATAAATAAAAAATAAATACATATAAATATATACATTGTACATTTATTCTTCTTCTTCATCATATATATATACGTACAATTTATTTTTAAAATATGAGGAAAAAAATATAATTTTTGATTATTCAATGATATACATATATTACATATTCGTAAATTTATATGAACAAAAGAAAGGCTTACAACGTAAGATATATACATATGTATATGCAAACATACAAACATGCAAACATACAATCATGCAAACATACAGTCAGGCAAACACTCTATACAACAGGGTTTACAAGGGACTCGTCGGGTGCATATGCGAGTAATTCGTGAGTCTGGAGCTCGGGGATTCGATAATGCCCCCACGGGAGGGTGTCGACTCCACCGGCTAAAATGCACCGCTTATCGTCAAACGGGCTGAGTGCATTCTTTTCCTCGCTTACGGAATACACGTCATGCTTCTTCGAGCGTATATTATTCTGTCGAACCGACTTCTCAGTGAGATCGCGGAGACAACGAATGTAATCGTTAAATTGAATTTCATTCGCGACTACATGTCTCCGCACACCCTTCACTTTTTTCGTCTCACTCGTAGACCCCACTGTCGCGTTAAATGTTCTAGTCGCGTACATCTTCGATCGCAGTCCGACAAACTCCGTCATCAAGGCGCCATTGTTCTCATCCTTCATGAGTCCCGGCACCTTTTTATTTACGCGGGGCATGTCATACGAATTGTCCACCGCGTAATCACTTGTGTCGAACCGCGCGATGTTGCACTTCATCGTTTCATATACATTCACACATTCAACACTATACATTAAACTATCGGTGTCGGTGTACAGAACCTTGTGTTACGTGGAATGTGAGAGTAATCAGTTTATTTAGTTACACACATGGGACATACACTTACTAAGCGAACAAGAGAAACATTTAATCGTATGTATTCGGAAACTTTACCGGCCTTTCTCCCAACGCGTATCGCACGCATAGCGTTCGTCACCAGAAGTGACTGCGCAGTCGCGTTCTCGAAGGTTCGCGCACACTTACATACATCACCCATCGGCACGCACACACGCGTAGCCGACACACACACTCATGACCGGTGCGCAGTCATATTAGGATACCGATGACCTAGTGCCCTCGGCTTCGTGTATCTCCAACACCTTGCACCGATCACCGAACCTCGCACGCATATACGAATAATGAAATTCGTACAAACATTCTTTTGATACGTCCAAAACACTCATTTCCACGTATATCGGTTTGTCAAACTTCACTTTAAGTTTACGCATTTCGATCGCAACGAGTTGTTCGGAGAAGATCGTACGACTATGAAAGTTCGGTTTCGCGATCAGCGCTTCCGCACCGTAACGACCGTCCCACCGCGTCAACAGTCGCACGTCTACGCGATTCCGAACATTTTCCATTCTTTTTCCATACACCGCATTGTTCATTAGCTTGTATAGAGTCTTCTGAAATTCGCTATTGGCGCGCGTCCTCAAATCGGTATTCAATCGGATGTACTGTGCTCCGATGGAAAGATGAGACTCGAGAAACTCTAGGGTCCGAATCAGGGCCCGAATAGTATATCCCTATTGGCTGGCGCGACAACGTCGACGAATACAAAGTAAGGAAACGGGGCACAGGCAGCGGGAGCCAATGCGAGCGAAGAACCCCTCTCGCCCCCCTGACATTTCGGGTTTCATCTTTCCATCGGAGCACAGTAGTTACGCAACCAATGCGACTGATCGAATCGCAACACCCGATGAATTCGCGTCACGCGTAAACCATGTCGAATGCACTGTTTTAGGTAGCGATAATGAATTACATATCGCCCCTTATCGTCGAGCGTGGCAAGCAGCTTGGTTTGTTTACCGTGCGGCGCGTGCTCGCGCACCGGGCAGAATGGTAGGTCAGCGTGGGCATCGTGGATCTCCTTGGGATATTCGATGTCAACCTCCAGCAGGTATCTCTCGGTTTCCTCGTCGCCGGATCCCTCACCGTCGGGCAGGGATGACACGTCGAGCGCTGCCACTGCCGCATCGTCCAACCATTGAAACCCTCCATGCGGCATAGCCTGTGACATTGCCCATCCGTACAAGTTGTTGACGTCGAAGTACATCAGATACGTCGACGCCTTCGACTCGTCGTACATCTCTGCAGGCAGGTGCTTGTTGTTGGCACGCGCGTACCTGTGCGAGCACTGACTCAGACCGCCGCGTATGCCGCGCTCCACGAACAGTAACATGTCCACGTCCGTCAGAAGCTCTAATCGTACACCGGTGTACTTGAGCATTGCGTGCCACGTGAAACTCGGTAGTGTAAAATAATGCGCGGGATCAAGACCGTAACTCGCGATACAGTCCGTGCGGAAACCCTCGAATACATCGGCGAGTAACAGTACATCTGTTTTCAAATACAAATCACTGTACTCACCCAATGTCTGTACGCGAAAATTACACACGTTCACGGCGTGCGCGTAATCAGGCTCCGACGCGGTGCTATCGTTCAATCGGTTGTAGAACGCTTCGCGGGACGGTAAACACGCATCGTCCAGCTTGGCGTATGACGTCACGTAGTCGTACGGGAGGACGCCCTTCCTGGTTAGAAGATCGAATTGGTGGTCGGGCAGGTTTTGAAATTCGCGTCGAAGAATCGCCAGTCGTTCCTTGCCAAGGTCCGAAGCGAGTTTCTCCAGACTGGCTGCTAAGAACTTCAACGAATCGATGAAACGGAACTTCAAACCCCGCTTCCAATCCTTATTCTCGGCGTCGATTCCCTTCACGTGTTTAGTGAACGATATGTATCGTTCCTTCGTCAACGGCAGCAGGTCGATCTGTCCCTCGAACGTTGTGGCCAACTCCTTGATGACGAAATGCGCGTCGTAGCCTGATAGATTATGGAACACTACCGGTATAGTGTACGACCGCTGAAATTGTAAATTGCACGACACGTGGGCCGCGCCTCGGTACTCGCCCGTCGAGTGACAATCATCGCGCACTTTTTTGTCCGTGACGACGAAGGGTTGTCCGCACACGTGACACGCGATCGATCGCTTCCTTAAAACTTTGCCACTGTTGTCTCGTCAACGAGTTCATAGGTTTCGCGTTCCGCAACCACGAATACGCAATGTCAGCAAAGTCACGAAGTTCTTTCACGAACCACTTCACGCACTCGGTTTCGTGACGATACGCGCGATAACGGCACAGAGATGCGTCGCACAGTGGGGCTGGAGAGGAAAAAAGTCTTAAAATGAAAGTTGTATTTTTATGTATCCATCACTATATCCTGATAGTCAATAGACCAACGTATCTAACCTATATGACAGATATGTCATATTCATGTTAATTGCAAAGAAAATTGATCTGAAGTTGACCTTTCGTATTCTAACGGGAAACGTGTCAATATTCGTACCAGATTGTCGATGTTTTTCTGAATTCCGCTAGATATTTTTATTTTTTTACCGCATGTATTTCGAATGTGTATAGTCTCAGTTTATTTGTGACATAAATAGTTTTCGAAAATTCTTCACCGTAATCCCACTATACAACTTCAAATGAAGCTACCTAGTATTTCAAGTTTTTATTAACACTTTTAGGTTGATAAAAAAAGCTCCGCCTTCCTCCGGGCTCTAGATAGTACTAATTGAAAGCAGATACCATCTACTAACAGCCCTCCAAAAATTGGCTGCATATATTTGCAAGTTTGGCTGTTATTAATACATAATCACCCGAGTGCGCTGTGCATTCAATTGTGTTATTTTCTTTCTCTAATATGTTTCATACTGTTCATAGCTAATTAATACATTGTTTATGTAATATTACATATTTATTAGTACATAATTATCATATATGGTCTTTGTATACCGAATGTTTACAGGGTTTATTATTGTTTCATATGTTAAAAATGCTTCAATTTTATTTATGTTCCTGTCCATGTAACCGTTGGCTATTAACAAATAATGTAAAAAAAGTACTCAAAAATATTTAGAAACACCGAAGTTATGAGATTTTTTCCGCGAGTCCTATGTTACGTGCCCCACTGTGCGTCGGTGGAGCAATGGATGTAGTATCCTACGCTGTACACTCTATGCTGCTGGTACGTGTACGTCCGTCGCCGGTCCGCAGGCTCAATGTCCTCCAGCATGCATTCCAAGTCCGCGTAAATGGTAAATGGTGCTCGTTCCTTATTCTTAAAGTTCTTGAACTGCAACCATTTATCCTCCACGAACAGCAATTCGACTGCACACTCGTTCATACGTTGGCAGTCCACGGTATGTTTCGTCAATTGCTCGGACGAATAGAAGTAATTCAGACATCTGCAACGATAATAGAATTAATAATAATAATAAAAATAATAAATAATACATCGATCGAAGTATTTCGTATTTCGATACGTCGTTCATCCTCTCGAACTTCGTCAGCTGATCCAACGTCACGGGAAGAGTTATATCGTCCGTGCGAAGCAACTCCGAGTAGTATTGGTACGACGCGACCCTACTCACATTTGTAGCAACAGGGTACAAACTGGCGATGACTGCCCACAAGAAGCACGCATTGTGTCTCTTCTTTATGTTCACCACCGCTTTCTTCAGGGCAACGGCGCGCGGCAGCGGTACGTCGCAACCGGCTCGAAGTGGATTATGCTTATTAATATTCACTAGAATATTTAGCACAGCCCTTAGGGTCCATCCACTGTCGCGATCTTGAAACTCCTCGATCGCCACTAACGTGGGAGCGACTACGTGTTTCGAGTACCACTCGCGCACGTTCGAAGTCATCAACAGTACATGATTTCGCGTACCGAAACTTTTCACGTCTGTAGTTTCACCCAATATAAACTCCGCGTTAAAGTTTGTATTAACGGCGACGCTCTTATACGTCGTGATAGAGTCCGTGACGCGCGAAATCACAATGCGCCGAGCATCCTCTAAAAATCGACGTGGATCGCCATGTCCCACGTTGATGACCGCACCGGTTGAAATACGGCCTAGAAACGCGGATTCCACGTCTTCCCATTGGACTTTGGGTGTCGTCGATCGGCCCGAAACCCCGCAACCGACTCGCGAAAACTTTTCCCGCACGATAGCGCGCAATGTCTTTATTCGCGCGATCAGCGACACTAGGCGTTGTTTCTCGGCCACTGTCACCTTTCCGCTGCTCTGGTACTCGCGGATGAGTTGCAGGTACGTGTCGCATTGATCCACCCAGTCTCGGAATTCCGCAATACTGCGTAAAAGCTTAGACATCCGAGACAAAACTTTGTACATGTTCATGAACCCCTCCATATTCGCTTAATCACAATGGATTTTGTCTACCAGACACGCACGAATAGCGCCGAATGGGTGATACGACTTTTCCAGGTGATGCGGTCCGTGTTCGGAAATCGGTAACCTAACGGCAAAATGATGCGCTTCGAGTGTAGTCGTAGAATCGGTGTCGGGTGCTCATCCAAAAATCTCACTAATTCACGACACAAAAACGAGTCCACGGTAATAGTAAATGTTCGAGGGTATAACACTTTGTTCACTTCGACCGTGCCGTTCTCAATGTCATGCAGAAGCGTTAACGGCGTACACACGATCGCGGTAAAGTACTTTACTTGCTTGCGATGCACGTCCTTATCACCAACGATGCACTACAATGTGCATTTACTCGCAGTACTATATCGCGCAATATGGCGTAGCAATTGACGATGGTGATGTGACAATTGCATAAATCCGTTTTGAATGATACTACTCCACGAAGTCTCGAATAATGACGGTGGGCTTAACACGTCGCGGATCTTATGCTGCTCGATCGTAAGCGTTTGGTGGTCCAACTGTGCCATCGCAGGGTACTGACATTGGTATACTGTAAATCAGATACCCATGGGTCTACATCGAACTCTTTTAACTCTTACACGGTCGCTACTACTCCCACGACTGAGATATAAACATACGGTATCGCGCGGTGCAACGTCATGTTTACTCTATGGGCTACCGCGACGATTGACTTACAGCCTCCTCGATCGTGAAAATGCTCGGAACTCTACCCCGAATAATTATCGCTGTATGTTTACGATGGTTGCTTGCGCGGCCCTATCGGTCCCACGATTCAAATATATACACACGACACGAAGAGCGTGCACGTAGGCACCAAAACGCGTTCAATCCTGCTCAGATATAAACATACGGCACGGCGCGGTTCGCTCTATGATTTTTCAGAAATCATGTACCACATCATTTTCTCAGAAATCCCCATCGAATGCAACGTCGTATTTATTCCATGGGCTATCGCGATGATTGATTTACAATAATTATCGCTATATGTATACATCATTGTACGTGGGCTGTAACGGTCCCAAGATTCAAATATATACACACTGCAGGAAGCGCGTGCACGTAGATGCACAAAACGCGTTCAATCCTGTCGATCCCTTATCTTTTCTCAGAAATCATTGGTACACCCTCTTTCTCAGAAATCATCATCGAAGACGCGATTTGAATTTCCATGAATCGGTCGCGGTCGCGCCTGCGCACCGATCCCCGCACGCGTACGCAGATTGCGCGGCGGCGACGCGCGCCCAAAGTACCTTAAACATCCAACAGGTGGCGTCGATACGAAATGTCTGGAAAACTTGGAAAATTTACCAAGGCGGGCCCAAATACCGACGCGGACCCAAAGTACCTTAAACATCCAGTAGATGGCGCCAATACGAAATGCGTGCGACGCCATTTTGAAATTTTGAAAATTCATCCTCTCTCCTGTGACGTCAGCCCTCTCGCCCACAAACTCGAACTGCGCGCGCGAAGCCATTTTGAAATTTTTGAAAATCCCCCTCCCCTGTGACGTCATCCCCCTCGCCTACAAACTCGACCTGCGCGCGCGACGCCATTTTGAAAATTTGAAAATCCCCCCCCCCCTGTGACGTCATCCCTCTCGTCCACGAACAGTGTACCCCCCTCCCCGCCTCCCCCTCGCCCATCTCACGGAAGACCCGCGGCGGTACCCCCTCCCCGCCTCCCCCATCGCTTGGTACCCCCCCCCCGCCCCCCCCCCCCCCCCCCCCCCCCCCCCCGCCCCGCCACACCCCTCGCCCCCATTTGATCCAGAATCTGCATAGCTTATCTACTATCATATGTACTCTCACGCCGGCCCTGATAGCGAAAAGTCCGTATCGTGTATTTACACCAAACCGAACCCGTAATGAGACTTTACTGTATTTGCGAAGGGCGAAGCGTACGTTGCCTTAAGTAGGGTAAGAATCGTAGATGGCGTTGTTATCGATGAACGAAGCATCCAACCAAGCATGTAAGACATACAATGTGTAAATCATGAAACAGATTTCTTACTGTTGGTGTAACTTCACAACTACTTAACCGATTTTGATAATTCTTTCTTAGTGACCTAAGTTGATTGAAGCTAAACTAAATGCAATAAATATCACGAAAATCGGTCCTCTAGTTATGAAGAAATTCGGAACAGAATACATACTACACACGCGCGCGCATCCGCACACATCGAACTAGGAACCTCTTTCTTTTTGGAGTCGGTTAAAAAAGTGACAATTAGCATGGATTCCACTAAATCCATGCAAAATCTAGAACACCGTTGCCCCGATGGGTGGTCCGAGGGTACGAGAATCCATAGCGTTTTCCAAAGCTCACACGAAAACCGACCTGAAGACAGCCTATACCCAGAAATCAAATCAATTTAATCACAATGTAACGGTTACATGCTGATTTCAGGGTACGAGCCTACACGCACATTACTAGAGCTCGCAACTTCATTGGTTTCAAGCGCTCCCTTCCACGCGAGCTTTGGAAAACGCGATGAATGCTCGTACCCTCGGACTGTCCATCGGGGCAACGCTGACCTAGAAGTATCGAGAGAGCAACAAGATTAATGATAGCATGTTTGTACGCACGCATTGAAATGCATTTGGGATCATTTAAGTACCTGTTATGCAGCTGATCAATTACAAGTTAACAAAACCCAAAACTCGCTGTAACTCGTCAAAACGGTCAAAGAGGACATATGTTTGTATGAATTTATTTTATTATGTTGAAGAGCTGCGCGCATCCCTAATATTTGTCTCATATATTATGGAACATCGTGTATAGTTATTGCAAGAAGAAATAAAAGTACAAATTAAAAGGAAACAGTTCATGACCTTGTTTGAAAATAGAAATGCAGTCGTTTTTCACAATTGTTTAGGACTGTTGTCCAACGCAGGATCGGCGGCTCCCGATATACGTTTATTTCACGCAAATGTTATATGAAGAAAGAACGGTTCGAAGGGAAAGCAGGTGCGTCAGAGGTCCTTAAGGTACGGTTAAACATGTGCAATGCGCGCTGCGAACATCATTACAAGGGTCGACTTTTATGGTTCAGCGCGCAACCAGGTACTTCGTGCAACGTGAAGCCGCGCACGCGAATGTTTGCGCGCATCGGCGAAGAATTTGGTAACATTTGTCTATAGCTTTTGAACTATAAAAGATATCGAAACGAAATTTGCACCAAAAAACAGGAAAAAATTATCCCCTCCTAATTATGTACAACTTAATATTTTTTACATTTATTTATTTATTCTTTTTTCAATTTGTTTCAGTTAATTTTTATAAAAAAAATTGCAAGCTGTTTATTTGTTACTTTATTTAAAGATCTTTTGAGTAGTTTAAGTCGAATGTTAAGGAAACCTTTCATTTCCAAGTTATAAGGAAAATAGTCGGGAAAGCAGAGTGGCAATGAAGACAATGAAGACAAATCATGCATTTGTAGAATACCATTTATCTCACCTGTTATTTGCATATTAATTCTTCAGCTTCGGGATCTAAATTTTTGTATTACATGATTTTATTCGGATTGCAGATATATATGGGTCGCATGTTAATAGAAGTTTATGAAATATTTCTTCATTTGTTGATTTTCTTGACATTTTTATCGTATTCCAATTTCTAAATTTTTGAAAATCTTTGTGACTTGTTTCCTGTGCCGCTTCAGACAGTTGTCCAATTGGGAGTAATGCGTGTTCTATGATTTCTGTACCATGCATTAATATCTTGTGAACAGAAGCTGGTCTAAAGAGTTCTACATGATATTTGGTATGATTTTAATCGGGAGCACACCAGGAATCCATTGGTGTCATTTCCATATCAACACGATGAAGAATGAAGAATAACGAAATTCTTAATACGCTGAAATGAATATTTCACCCTCGACCGCGGGGACCCGCCCTCGAATCGCTGCGGTCAACTGAGGATTTATACCTGTTTCAGAAATAAAATAATTCTTTATACTTTATCGGATCGATATTGAAGTGACACCGAAGGATTCCTTATGTTTATCCGACGAAAATTATATAAAATTCCATGTAAATGGGGCTACATTAAACGAAGTTAAATAGAGATGATGAAAATAGATTTTTCATCGTATTTCCTTCATTATGCTTCTTGATGTCAGTTTTATCGGCGAAAAATAAAGAATCTGATGAGAAATGTGGAATTTGGATTTTTCCTACTTTTAATGGTATTCCAAACCCTTCGAGGGTCGAAAGCCATAAAATTCGGTGCGGCCTGGCCGCGCCATGGGGTCTGCGCGGCGAGCATTCGCTTGCGCGTGATGGCATGCGTCACTTTCGACGAACATTTGCGCGGCTGGAATGCGCGTCTCGCCATAAAAACCGACCTTTTTGGAGGGTCTCAAGTGCAAATTCGGCCGCGCATTGCAGATGTGTGGACGTGATTTTCCGCTGCGCACGGTGTTCCGCGCGCAATGCGCGCTGTTGCACATGTGTAACCGTGCCTTTACGCTAGACAGCACTGGTTTAGATTTTAAAGAATAGACACAGCTTATTTTCAAAAAGTACAATCTACTTTATTAAATTGTAAAACTCACCTGTTCAAAATCCAACTGGAGCGTATTCCAGCTAATCCACGCATTAATTTGAGCTTCTCTGTCGAATCAGTTTCAGAAACGAACCTTTGGAACATTATGTTCCACGCCGCTTCATCGCCAACGTGGTGCATTCCTGAAATCATAAAAAGAATGACCGATATTCCTCCAATTACTTCGTCGTTCTACCCAATTTCAAGTTCCTTAGTGCTACAAAATTTAAAAAACATGAAAATGACCCTAAAATCTCCTCTGCACCTCTAGGCAGGAAAAAAATGTTACTATTATTTTATTCCTTCTTAGAAACCTCGCAACATTTGTATACAACTCTGTATGCAACGCATAGTTTAAGACTGAACTGAGGTAATCATCTGAGATGTCTCACCCTGTACATTATGTACCTAATGAAGTGGTTACTATATTATTATTGTAGAAATAGGTTATGTAATTCCTACGTATTTGTGGGAGCCACAGGAAAAGAGCGTTTCGGATGATGGAACCCAGACTGCAAGATCTGTGGATCTTCTGCGTACTCACCAGCTGCCTAACCAACTCTACCAACGCCGACCCTCCCAGGTCTCTGTTACGGGCTGCCACTTATGGGAATTCCTGATCTCATATTATTATATAATTGACTGATAATTAAGTCTACAGTTCACTACTAAATGAAACTTAGATATTAAAAAAAAAAGATGAAACGTGAAACAAGAGTTAAAGTAGATATACTGCAAAACATTTACCATAGTAATAAACGAGCGCGCGGATATCAGGATGTAAACGAACATCCTTGGGATCTTGTATCCAACATTTAAATATGTTTCCAGCGTCTTCCAAGCATTCGTCATGTCCCACAGAGCATGCCAATCCAAGGACAGTCGTACGAAGTCTTCTACATAAGATAAGGCGATATGTATAACTGATTTCGGCGCACAGGTTCGGTCAATTTTAAATCACTAAAACACAAGCTATTTGACTTAATTCAAACAGCAAAAGCAATATTTTATAATTTTTCGCAACTTTCCTGAGGAAGATCTAAATCAAGATCGAAACGTCGAAAGCTTTTATTATATATTGCTAAATAGCTTGTGTTTTAGTGATTTAAAATTGACCGAACCTGTGCGCCGAAATCAGTTATACTAATTATTACGGACGAAATTATATTTAAAAAAAATTTTTATAAGGCGATATGTGTACATACACCATAAGAGGAGTCTTTCTTAAGAAAATCAAACACGGATTGCAACAACGTAATGTTTACGTACAAAGTAACACGATCCTCGACGTTATCCACGGTCCATGTTACTTCATGATAAACGCTGTCCACCACATCTCTGACGTATTTCTAAATAGTATTATAGAAAACTAATTTAGTTTCTAGCAGATGAATCTGTACTTAACAGTATAGTAAATAATAAATGGCTAAAATGCTGGTACAGAGTATGTCAAGCATATGGTATAAGTAGAAGGGTGGTAATTATACAAGAATAAATATGTAAGTAAAGAATAATCTATTTATTGTCGAGAAAGTTGTGTTTGAGATTCAGCTAAGTGCGTGTACGTCGAAATACAGTTAAAGGCACCCGAGGGGTACGTTGAGGTAAGGAAATCGCTTTTCGTAAGATTTATGGTGGTGACGTCAATGGGTGGGATCACTTACGAGCTTCTGTAATTCTTTATACGCTGTATTTTGTATGTATATTGTATACGCATAAGACACGTACACAGAACACAGCACCAACTACGTACTATCCACATGCATGGAAACGAAGGCAGATTTGGGGAAGATGCCTAACACTTTAAGTGACTCAAGGTTTGCGTTTTAAGACAATCAGGCCTTTTTAACCCTTCAACGACCGACCCTTTAAACGAAAAACTGACTGTAAGGCCCGGGCCCTCGGAACGAAAACCTCCACTGTACGCCCGGGCGGTATAGGAAATACGGCTTTAGGGTCCGTACGAGATACGAAGGTGGGCGACCAGTGGAAAACGCAGGGTCCGTACGAGATACAGAGGTGGGCGACCAGTGGAAAACTTGGGGTCCGTACCAGATACTGAGGTGGTCTTTGAGGGGTTAAGCGATCACTTTTGTCGGAAAAATATAGTACAGCTCGTCCCACATTTAGAATAGATACTGACCAATCAATAGGCAATGTTTTTCTGATGAAAATGTATCCAAATAATATGACCTTAGTCCGGATATTTTTAATTACATAAAGTTCGAATCATTCATAAATTCCGTAGACCAATTACACATTACATATAATGAAAACTAGTTTGAATACACACGATTTTGAACGCAGTTTCACCAGGCGAATCTTGCCAGTCTATTCGCGGTACCTTCACGATGATCTAATACAATCTAAATAAGATCTGTGAAGTTAGAACCCCTAAATGCGAATTTTTGGAAAAATCGATGACATTCGTTGGTCCATTGTTTGTCCACGGTTGTCCAACAAAAATTTTCGTTTCTCTACCCTTCAAAAAAGTTATACACAAAAAAAAATTCACCAGCACCCCTATGGAAATTCTTTAATGATTTGTCAGTGGCAAATGATTGTTCACGATTTATCCACGTTTGCCCAGCCAAAATTTCTGTTTGTCCAATCTTAAAAAAAAGGTATGACCAAATTAAGAAAATATGTCATCAGAATCACCTATGAACACTTTTCAATTTTTTAAAAGTGGGATGCGATTGTTCACGATTTGACCACGCTTGTCCACCAAAATGTTTCGTTTGTCCACCCTCCAGAATCGAATTATTAATAAAAATCGCGAAAAAAGGTGCTGAACCGATCAACCTCCGAGGTGACAAGTTGATTGTTTTGGTTACGCAAGTGTCAGCGCGTGTTGTCGGTTAGACTTTTGAAGTCTGTGAACCGTTATATCCGTTGCTGTTTCCTGGATTTTTTGGAGTATCGTTAGGGCATATTTCCTGTGCCCTTGACCCTATAAAGTTTTGTGCTAACGCGTTTTTGTGTCGTCCGACGTTGGTGCACTGCGCTCATCAGACACTATGCCTGGAGGTCCAAAGAAATGGTGTAAAGGCTGCGGCACCCAGGTTACTAACCCGGTCACCTGTCCTGGTTGTGGTATGACCTGCCACCCTGGAATTTCCTGTTTGACTCGATCGGGTCATCCGCTGTCTCAAGGAACTCTGTTGAATTGCCATCCTGGATCCCCAAAGTCGATATCTGGGGCTAGCAAATCGGTCACTTCGCCGGTTCAGTCGCCTTCTGACTTACCAGTGGATACGCTCCAGGCGATTTCCTTCTTACCGTCGGCTGATGATTTCCAGAATTTTAAGGAGGAATTAAAGATGCAGCTCGCGGCCTTTAGAGACGATGTCTTGTCCAGCATAAATTGCTTGAGAGCTGATCTCTCTGACATGAAGGCTGAGATTAAGTCTGTGTCTGATCGAGTCAAGGCTCTTGAGGATAAACCCTCCATCCCCGCCGAGCTGATGCCTTCATCTCAAGTGGACGACGTCTTCGAGGAGTTGAACGATAGAGAGCATAGATCCAGGAATCTAATAATTTTTGGACTACCGGAGTCTGCTGATTCTTCGCAGGAGATGGCTAAAGTTGCGGATGTTGAGGGTGTGCGTGCCGTCTTATCCAACATCTGTCCCCTTGGCACCCAGAACTTGACTGCTCATCGCCTTGGTAAGATGGGCACGACATCCTGCAGGCCTCTGTGTGTGCGTCTAGATTCGGCTGCTACGGTCAAGAAGGTCCTCCAGAATAAACACCAGTACAAGGGACCTGTGAAGATTTCGGATGACAAGACAAGGCATCAACGAGAGACTCTTTCCCAGCTTAGGTTGAAGTTGCGTGACCTTCATGAGCTGGGTGACACCCACATGACTATACGCTATTCCCATGGTGTTCCGAAGATTGTGCCGGGTAGATCACTTAAGAACTCTACGCAAAAAAACTAAATTTAGGTCCTTTAGTTTATTTCCAAAATGTCCGTGGTTTGCGTACAAAGCTCGACACTTTACTAAACTCGGTTCTATCTTCTGCGGTGTCATATGACATTATTATTTTAGTTGAGACTTGGCTCACTTCCGCAATCTCTTCTGCTGAGCTTGGTCTAATGAATTACATCGTGTATAGGTGCGATAGAACCCGTCAAACAAGTTGTTTTACTAGGGCGGGGGGGGGGGGGGGGGGGAGTTCTTATCGCAGTCAAAGATTCGTTACCGTCCCGTCCTATTATGATCAGCTGTTCCAATGTGGAGCAGGTGTTTGTCCGGGTTTACATTGGCGATAATAGACATCTACTGTTGGGTGCTGTTTATTTTCCGCCATCGTCACATCCTTCACTTTATGAGGCTCATGTTAATTGTATTAGTGAATTATTCCATAACTACAGTGAGGACACTTTCTCTCTGTTCGGGGATAATAATCTGCCTCATGCTGTGTGGTTCAACGACTCGGATGCAGCGTGTTTCAATAGGTCGGGAGTGTCATCGGGCGAATCAGCTCCTATAGATCTCCTCCTTGGTTGTGCGGGGTATTGTAATTTTACCCAGGTTAATACTGTTTTTAATGAATACGATGTGATGTTGGATCTTATTTTTGTGAGCAGTGCTAAAGTCTTAGTTGATCGTGTCATTGACTCTCTTGTTGAACCTGATGTTTACCACCCACCTTTGTATATGTTATTCAGCGATTTGTTTGTTTGTCCGGATCTTGTGGGTGGAAACATTGTATATAGGGACTTCAAACATGGTGATTACCCTAGTCTATTATGTTACCTAAACTCTGTCGATTGGGATAAAGAGACTGGTGACATGGAGCAAAACGCTGCTCTGGACAGACTTTATGATCATATTTATCGGGTAATTGATGCCTTTATTCCTGTCCGGTCGGTTGTGCGATCTACGTTTCCGCACTGGTTTTCCCCTGGTTTGAGGTCCCTGATCCGTTACAAGAAAATAGCGCATAGATCCTTTAAGCGTTCGGGTAGACACAGTGACTATCTGCACTTCTCTAGTCTTCGCTCGAAATGTAAGACGGCTTTATTGCGTGATCATCGTAGTTATATCGATGGCGTTGAGGGTGCTGTATTGGATAATGTTTCCTGTTTTTGGAAATTTGTTAATACCGTGCGAAGTCCGCAAGGTATTCCTGCTAAAGTACACCTTGACGGTAATTCTGTCTCGTCACACTCGGCAGCTGCTAATGTTTTTGCAGAATTCTTTGGGTCTGTTTACAATCCCCAGTCCGGTGCGGCGCCTGTCTTGAATCCCGGTCTGTCCTCTGGTGTTGAAGTAAACATTCACTCAGCATCTATTTCAATAAGTGAAATATATTCCAAGCTCGTGGCGCTAGATTCCACGAAAGGACCGGGCTACGATGGTATTCCGCCTCAGTTTTTAAGGGAGTGTTCCTTTATTCTTTCTAGGCCCCTCTGGCATATTTTTAATTCCTCTCTTTCTATGGGCACTTTCCCTGCGTCTTGGAAGACCACTTTGGTCACTCCGGTATTCAAGGCAGGCGATCGCTCCGATATAAGAAACTATCGGCCGATTTGTAAATTATCTGTTACGCCTAAGACCCTCGAAGGAATTATTACAGAGCATTTAACACCCTGTATTGCAAACGTTATCTGTGATGAGCAGCATGGATTTGTTCCGGGGAGGTCGACGACATCTAATTTGGCGGTTTACCATAGCTTCGTTTCATCGGCCTTGAACTCGGGTTTGCAGGTGGACACTGTATACACTGATTTTCGGAAGGCATTTGATTCGGTTGATCACCGTATTCTGTATAATAAGTTATTTTCAACTGGGATCAATGGTCCGCTCCTTGCCTGGATTAGTAGCTACTTGGAAGATCGTGTGCAGATTATTACTGTGTATGATCAGCGCTCTGATCCTGTTAATGTAACGTCTGGAGTACCTCAAGGCTCACATCTGGGCCCTCTCCTGTTCCTTCTTTTTATTAATGATCTTAGCGCTGTTTTCCTGCACAGTAAGTTTCTCATGTATGCTGATGATCTGAAAATCTTCCGTACTATTAGTGTGCCTGCCGATGCCGAAATGTTGCAGATGGGTCTAACGAGATTCGATGGGTGGTGTATCGCCAATAAGTTGTTCCTTAACACCAGTAAATGTATGGTTGCCAGGACTCATAGGTCTATCGGTTGTATCCAATCGTCATATATGCTTTGTGACACCCCACTGACAGTGGTTACTGAGATCTCTGACCTCGGCGTTACGTTTACTTCTTGTTTGGATTTTCGTAATCACTATAGTATTATCACTCGGAGGGCGATGAAAACCCTTGGGTTTATCGCCCGTTTTGGCAAACATTTTAGACAGATCAGGACACTGAAGTTATTATATGTTGCACTTGTTAGGCCATTGGTCGAATTCGCGTCAGTTATCTGGTGCCCAAGGCATAAGCAATATGTCTGCTTAATAGAAAGGGTACAGCATAAGTTTCTTAGACTTGTTATGAGACTTACTGGTAGCCCTATGAGGTTTGACGATCATAATTATGTGCCTGCCTTACGTAAGACTGGACTTGCTAGTCTTAGCGATCGCCGTGTCTGTACCGACCTAATATTTCTCTATAAAGTAATCCATGGTCTGATTAACTGTCGGGATCTCGTTGCATTGATTTCATTTCATGCCCCACAACGGTCGTTGCGTCCGAGACCTCTTTTTGCAACGTCTATCCCAGACTATTTTCATTATACTGTTGATCCCATAAATCGGGCCATGGTTGCTATGAATCAGTGCCCGTTTGAGATTGATTTATTTGCTGTCTCCCTTGCTTCGTTTAGAAGTCTGTTGTTTAAAAGACTGTTACCTCGGTAAAGTGCTCGCTATTGTTACTGTTTTATGTTATCTTGTTTATTTTACTTATATTAATTATTGTAGTATTTATTATCTCTACTGTTACAGTTTTATGTTTTTCTTGTTTTACTTTAATAGTATTACCTATGGTAGTACTTATTTTCTTTTTGTCTTGTTTTCTTTCTTTGGCTTGTCTTTCTTTATATGTATTATATCTATGAATACTAAAGGGTCTTCCCGTTAATGAATATATAATAAAAAAGAAATCTTTGGGTGGACAAATGTCTACTACATCTAGTCAATCGAAAACCATCGTTGGACAAACGATCCCATCGTTTAATTAACAAAAAATCGAACTTAAATGTGATCGGTTCAGCCATGCCCTTCTTTACCGCGATTTTTATTAATAATTCGATTCTGGAGGGTGGACCAATGTGTATTAATCGTGAATAATCGTAGCCCACTTAACAAGAAGCGGAAAGTGTTCATAGTTCATGCTGATGTCTTAATTTGGTCATAACTTTATTTTTGAAGGGTGGACAAACGAACATTTTTGTTGGACAAACGAATGCTAAGTAAGTAAGGTAAGTAAGGTAAGTGCGAGTAATAAGGTATACCTAAGGATCTATAATTGAAAAAAAAACTTGTACATATTGCTGAAAACCTGTATAGTGCAGGTAATAAGGCCCACCTATTTCGTATGTACAATTCGGGTAAACAAAGACATCTTCTTCTACAGGTGTGAGCCCAACACAATCCTCGTGCATCAAGGCGAGACACATGAGACACTGTCGCATATCACTCTTGAATGCAGTTCTGCATACCTAGTTTGCAAAACCAATTATCTGCAGAATTGCCGTCCACGTTTTCTCTGGAGGTGGATGTCATGGACTCTTGTTCACACAATCTTGTCTTTTTTCTTCTGGTTGAATTGATACGTGCTTTGGAGCTCTTCTATACATCGTTGCTGCTTTGCAAGAGGGCCCTGGTTACTTCCTGAGCCTTAAAGCCCACTTAATATTTTGGTCGGCCTTATTATCTGCTTTGTCCCTGCCTCATTGCCGAGGTTATATGTTAAGCGTGCACTTTAAAAAATCATCAATTTTCTAGGAATATGTTGCCAGCATATGTAGTTATACGTACCTATAGTTGTACAGTAATTGGATATTGAGTACTCCCTATACAAAGCCAAGAAACCGACGTATTTTTTATAATTGTAGCAACGCTAGTTGCCGGCGTAACATTTCTTGAATTTAACCCTCCGGTGGTTCGCGCCCGAAGGGTTAACGTCGACAAATGTTATATTAATCGTGAGGAAAATTTTTGAATGACATTTTCATATGTAATAAAAATTACATACGTAATTTGTAATAAAATTGTAATACAAGTATCTAATAAAAATTACATACGTAAGTAATAAAATTGTAATAAAAGTATGTAATAAAAATTACATACGAAAATGTCATTCGAAAAGTTTCCTCGCGATTAATATAACATTTGTCGGCTTTAACCCTTCGGTGGGCGGGCTTTTGCAATAAATGACACTACCAGTATTGTAGATTGACCTACCAAAGATAAATGACAGGTGGGCCTTATTACCTGCTGGGCCTTATTACACCCATTTACCTTACTAATTTATTCCACAAATTCGCATTTGAGGGTGCTGACTTCACGTACCTATCTCAATGTCACTTTACCTTGAACATTGATGATGAACTGGTCGATGATAACAAAGTATCGATGGCTGTTAACTTCGACTCCACTACTTTCCACGGAACAGCGTGATGTTCTTCAGGAAGATACGCTGTCATATCCATTGCGACTCCATAATCCAGTTCTCCAGCGGCTGCCAAACAAAACGCATCTTCCAAAAGGTGCGCTCTGTCTGACACTGACAGTCTCTGCAAGTTAGATGAAACTGATTTCATGAAAAACATGTAATTTCTTATCCAAGTTGTGCTAATATGAAAATACATGTCAGAAAAATTGCAAGTCCGAGTAAAAAACGAAGATACTGAACAATAGACGGTTCACGACAGTGATGCCAGAATCGTGGGACCCGGGACCAAACACTTACCCTCACTATAACCTACCGTTGTCTCCCACTATGGCCTACCGTCGTCCGCCACTTTCTTCCCATCGCACTGCACACAAGCATATCTCTACCCCTATCCGTGTGCTCGGCAGCCCAACAGGCAGCTCACACGAACAAGAGTAAAAATATGCTTGTGTGCAGTGCAGTGAGAAAAAAGTGGGGGACACCGGTAGGGCATAGTGGGAGATGACGGTAGGTCATAGTAGGGGTAACCGTTTGGGCTCGCGTTCCACAATTCTGGCATCACTGGTTCACGAGTAAGTGCCGTGTTGCTGCTCGCAATCCTCTTACCAAATGGCACTATTACATAATCACACTCACACAGCACACGCGCACACGCACGCACGCATACAATTATATACATTGTCATTTACCTTATGATAATATCGAAGGAGGTGGTTGAGAGTCTCCCACTCTGTCGCTTCATAATTAACCCGATAATATCCAACTTCATCCGTGTTAAATTTAATCCACTCGATTGTCTCGTTGAACTCAATCACCACTACGATATTCATACACCAATTTTAGTAAAAAAATACATAAATAATACTCAATATTAATAAACTTTTATCGAATATCGATAAACGATTATAAATATTATGCCTGATTGCTTATTGTGAAAAGTCTAAAGTATTAAAAGACACGAATAATTACAGTTATCTGCATTCTTATCGAACCACAAAAGATTTGACTTGGATGTCCTATTCGTGATGTAAGTGATGGGAATAGTCCATTTGTAACTTGGAAACAAAATACATTGATTAACATTGCGTAAAGTGTAACATATTTCAAACTGATCGTGTTAGGATATCATTAGAGTGATAAATAGGCTGTACTTCCGAATGGCCCCAGTGGCTGATCGACACGAGGCTTAGGGGGAAGGGTGGGGAGGGGGTGTGGACCCTAAATCTAAAATTGTTTCTTCGGGTATTTCTTAGTTTCCGATTTATTAATAAAAAACTTTTATTACTTCTATTGACTTATTCCGACATAATGCATTCTACTTTCCATCTTGTCCCGGGTATTAGTATTGGTTGGAGCTAGATTAGTGCGGGGGCGCGTAAAGCGTGGTAGCGAACCGATGTGAGTTTGGAGATTTGAACCAGCAACTTGCGAATGCAACCCATCCTACTATACAGGGTGTTACTCTACCTATAGTCAATACTTTGGGGGGTGATTCTACAGGCATATATAAGTCGAAAATCAAGAGTGGCGAAATGGCGGTAAATGCTTCGTTTATTAATTATCGATGGTTAAAGATTGACGTCTGGATCGCCTGAATCAGCCTGAATGACGGCAACTCGACGGACAGCGGGCCGCGCGAGGCAGGCCTGATAGGCCGAGATATGCCCTTGTGGATTTTTACGAGTAGGCAGGTTTAATGCCGAACAACGTTTGCGCCTTTTCCTAAATTATCGCAAGTACCGTATGTCACAGTTTCGGCGAGGTAGGTAAGTAACTATGCGCTCTACATGGCAAATCCGTCACGCATCCGCCGCCACTGCACGCTCCTTGGCTGGCCTGCCTCGCGCGGCCCGCTGTCCGTCGAGTTGCCGTCATTCAGGCTGATTCAGGCGATCCAGACGTCAATCTTTAACCATCGATAATTAATAAACGAAGCATTTACCGCCATTTCGTCACTCTTGATTTTCGACTTATATATGCCTGTAGAATCACCCCCCAAAGTATTGACTATAGGTAGAGTAACACCCTGTATATGGTGTTATTCTACTGATAGCCAATATTCTAGGGTGTGATTCTGCAGGCCAAAATAAGACCAAAATATAGAATATAATTTTTTAATATCGAGCTTCGTTTTCGAGAAAATAGATTTTCAGCTAAATACGTGTGCCTTTCCGGCGCCTGAGGATCATGCGGAGGTAAGGGGAAAGCGTACAGCAGTTCTTAAAATAGTTTGGGGAGACGGGAGGGTCGCCGAGTAGGGGTGCCCGCATCTACGTCCAAAAAAAAATAGAAAAAACGAACAATAATTTTTTATTAATATTTTGGAAAATAATAAATACCCGAAGCTACAATTTTAGATTTTGGGTCCACACCCCCTCCCCAGTCCTCCCCTCAAACCTCTTCTCGATCGCTATCAAGAACCCTGAGATTACCGAATCTCAATAACGGCTCATTCGATTAGATTTGGAATGGCCTTAATGGATAGCCTGGGTTTGATTTACATAAGAAAAGTGTCTTCGTTTTGTTCCTACGGGCCATATGAGCTGAGATATTTCAATGCAAATTTCCAATTTGGCGAATTTAATGTTCTTAAGAATTAAGAATCGTCATCGTCAAGTGTAGGCAAGAAGGGAGCACAAAAGGGTGAGGAAATGTCTCTCAGGCACGTCGTTCATTGGATGCGGGTTCGGCCAGTCGCGTAACAAATTTTATTGTGACCTGACATCTAGACAGAGATATTATATCAGTCAGCAGTCAGCTATTACACAGTACAGACGTGTTTATAATTAGCTCGCTGGGTGTTGTTGTTTCCTGTTTGGCATTGGCCTTTTGGCTCGTTGGCTTCAACTGTCATATTTTGCTTAATTTTATTGAGCTCATTACTCAGTGGTTCTGGATTTTCTTCCTTCCTGTCACTTATCCGGTGTTGAGCGTCGTGTCACCACCTCCTAAGAAAATGTGCAACGGATGCAGATCTTCAGTCGTTAACCCACTGTCCTGTGCCTCCTGTGGTGTGCTCTCCCACCCGGCTTGCCTTAGTCGTACCGGTCATCCGTGGAAAATGGGAATGTTAATTGATTGTGCTGACAACTCAGGTGTGGTGACTCCTACGCCCTTATCCTTGGTGCCCAGTGCCTCCAACGATGTTCTGCTTAGCTCGATGGAGGACCTTATGAATCGGCAGCTGGCTAAGTTCAGCGAACAGCTCAGAAGGGAGAAGAGGGAGGAGCTCATGAACTGTCGTAGTGAGCAGATGGGAGATTTTGAGTCCGAATGCAACTAGCTCAGTGCATGTATTGGGGCGCTTTCAGGACGAATGGATGCCATTGAGGCCAGAGTCAACGATCTGGACATGAGCGCTCCACTGAATAGCTCAGAAGTGATCGAGGCGGCTGTTGCAGAATTCCAGGATAGGAAGTCCAGAGAAAATAATGTCATGATTTTCAATGTGGAGGAGGCTAGTTCATCAGTGGGATTGGATTTCAACTCACTAACCGTCAACGCTGACCGCATCAAGGTCGCGGAGATTTTGAACGCAGTGGCTCCCAACTGCTACGACAGCATTAGGGTCAGGAGGATAGGCAAGAGGTGTCGGACAAGGCCCGTCCGATTGTCGTTTCTCTACCCTCGGACATACCGGCCCGTACGATAATCCGTCTCAAGAGCAATTACAAGGGTGTCGCCAGGGTTTCGATGGATTATACTGAGCGTCAGAGGCAGCATCTCATGGCCCTTCAAGAACGTCTTCGGGCATCGGACGACCCGTCGTTGATCATTAGGTTTAAGAACGGTACTCCTACAATTGTGCGGAGGGGGGCGGGATCTGTCCCAAAAAACCGCGTGTAGCCCCTCTGGTGTATTATCAAAATGTAAGAAGGTTGAGAACAAAACTGTACATATTAAGTAAGTCTATTGCTTCGTATCATGTTGATTTTGATATATTGGAGTTCGTCGAAACCTTGCTCACAAAGGATATTGCATCCTCCGAGCTGGGTTTGGATAATTATTACGTTTTCCGTAAGGATAGGAGCCTACATACTAGCAGTTACTCTCGAGATGGTGGAGTATTAATTGCGGTTAAAAGAGGTTTAAGTGCTACTGAGATCTTTCCGTCAGCCGCTAATATCGAACAGTTATTCGTCAAAGTTACCATAGGTGACTCGTCATACGTTTTTGGTTCTGTTTATATTCCTCCCGGATCACCGTCCTCGACGTATACGGGGCATTGTAGCAGTATTGACGAGGTGCTCGATCATGCTGTCGATGTTAAAATGTGCATCTTAGGTGACTTTAATCTGCCGCTTGTCTCTTGGCTGTGTGACTCCACCTCAGCGTTGGTCCCAATTATGCATTCTGGCTCTATTGATGTTAACCTATCCGTGTCGGCGATGGCTGAATGCTTTAACTTTCATGGTTGTTTGCAATATAACAATAATCTAAACGGCAATATGTTGGACTTAATATTTTCAAACTTTCCTTTGCTTGATATTTCTTCCCCTGACGATACTCTCCTGCTGGTGGACTCGTACCACCCAGCCGTATTTTTTTCTGTTGGCTCTATTGCAAGGGGACCTTTCTCGCGGGCCGTTGTCAAGCATGACTTTTTTAGAGCTGACTATGACTCTATTGTATGTGCCTTAAATTGCATTGATTGGGACAGCGCTTTGGGTAACTTGTCTGCTGATGAGGCTGTCAGATTACTTTATTCTCATTTGTATCGCGCTATTGATTTATACGTACCTAAGCTTTACACCGTTAAGACGTCCTTTCCTAGTTGGTTTTCGCGGGAACTTCGTATTGTCGTTATTAATAAGAAACGGGCTCATCGCACTTGGATACGCTCTAATCTGCATTGTGATTTTTTAAATTTTTCTTATCTCCGTGCTCGTTGTAAGATGTTGGGTAAACAGAACTATGCCTCCTATATTGCCAGGCTTGAAGGCAATATTTCGCATAATATTAAGGCGTTCTGGGGGCACGTGAACTCCAAAAGGGGCGACACTCTCTTGCCGGCTAGTATGCATCAGTCTTCGTTCCACCGTCTAATGTATCCCTCAGTTCAGACCATGTTGGTGCTTTCGTAGTGCATTAAGCGAATCTCAATATTGGTCTTGCTGATGTGTTTGATGCCATTATGGCTCTAGACCCTAATAAGTCTGCGAGCGATGCACAGTGGTCCGAATCGACGAAAACGTGAAAAAAAATCCTTACGCTCACATTTCACCATTTATTATTATGAAGATGGTCATTCCAGGGGTTTTTGGGGTCGCAGAATCTGATTCCGAGGTCAAAATTGTTATTAAATTAAAACTGAGCCCTGTAGGAGGGGGGAAATGTTGATAAAAAAATATTATGTTTTTTTTAACAGTCCTGTTTGATTTAATTACGTTATTTGAACATAATTACGACATCAAATTTTGAAAAATTAACATGGATAGTGTTTTCAAGATAGCAAAACGTATTGAGCGCGCGAAAACTAAAAGGTCAATAATTTGTATAAATTCACACTTCAGATATTGAAAATGCTTTCATTTATCCATAATATGAAATTGTGCATTCATTCGATGTTATTAAAATACATAAAAAGTTATAAATAACTGAAATACGAGATGGTCGTTTTTAATCGCATGTAACATTTTTCGGAATCGAGAGGAATCTTTGGAACTTACATTATTTAATAGTCTATAGTTTAAGGAATGTATGTGCAAAAGGAGAAGTTGCACTTTTTTGCTATTCCCGAGTAATCATCAATTATGTTGGCAGAAATCAGGCCGCTCGCGCAGCACAAGTAAGTGTTTTCGTCCCGGCGATACTTGTGCCGCGCGAGCGGCCTGATTTCTGCCAACATAATTGATGATTACTCGGGAATAGCAAAAAAGTGCAACTTCTCCTTTTGCACATACATTCCTTAAACTATAGACTATTAAATAATGTAAGTTTCAAAGATTTCTCTCGATTCCGAAAAATGTTACATGCGATTAAAAACGACCATCTCGTATTTCAGTTATTTATAACTTTTTATGTATTTTAATAACATCGAATGAATGCACAATTTCATATTATGGATAAATTTCAAGTATTTTCAATATCTGAAGTGTGAATTTATACAAATTATTGACCTTTTAGTTTCCGCGCGCTCAATACGTTTTGCTATCTTAAAAACACTATCCATGTTAATTTTTCAAAATTTGATGTCGTATTTATGTTCAAATAACGTAATTAAATCAAACAGGACTGTTAAAAAAACATAATATTTTTTTATCAACATTTCCCCCCTCCTACAGGGCTCGGTTTTAATTTAATAACAATTTTGACCTCGGAATCAGATTCTGCGACCCCAAAAACCCCTGGAATGACCATCTTCATAATAATAAATGTTGAAATGTGAGCGTAAGGATTTTTTTTCACGTTTTCGTCGATTCGGACCACTGTGCGATGATGGTGTACCTCCTATTCTCGTTAAGTCGTGTGTTTTCCGGTCTTTTCTTTGGATTATATTCAATATGTCATTCAATTCTGGGGTCTTCCCTGTACTCTGGAAGTCCAGCGTGGTGGCCCCGATATTTAAATCGGGGGTGAAGAGTGAGGTTAAGAACTATAGGCCTATTTCTCTTCTTAGTTGTTTCCCTAAAATTTTTGAAAAGATAGTCACTGGCAAAATTTCGGGGTTGATTAGGGGGAGTTTATCTGAGGCCCAACATGGTTTTTGTCCGGGTAGGCCTACAGTGACCAACCTTGCGGTCTTCTTGGCATTCGTGTCCTCGACTTTGGACTTGCGTCAACAAGTTGATGTTGTGTACACGGATTTTAGGAAGGCTTTCGACACGGTTGATCATAGTATTCTGCTGAGCAAATTGAGTGCCTTTGGATTCCATGGTAGACTGTTATCATGGATACGTAGCTACCTGATTGATCGGTCCCAAGTAATAAAGGTTCGCGGTTGCCGCTCTCAACCTATTTCTGCATCATCTGGTGTACCTCAGGGGTCACATTTGGGTCCAGTGCTTTTCTGTATTTTTATTAACGATCTTGCGGACTCCTTTCACTTTGCTACCCCATTGTTTTACGCAGATGATCTGAAACTATTCGCTCGTATTAATTCCTTTGATGATGCACGGGATCTGCAATGTGACCTCGATCGATTAACGGATTGGTGCAGTGTTAATAGGCTTTCCTTGGATCTAGCAAAATGCCAGGTTATGAGGATCTCCCGATCATTCAATAGGACCAGTTATGCGTATTCTCTAGATGGGATGCACTTGTCCGGCATTGAGAGCGTCTGTGACCTCGGGGTGACGTACAACTCTGTTTTTTCTTTTAAGCTACATGTTTATAAAGTCGCTAATGCAGCATCCAAGCAATTGGGATTTATAATGAGGCACTCGCACGGGTTCAAGAACATGCGAACGTTCAAATTGTTGTTTAATGCTTTGGTAATACCCTTTTTGGAGTATGCTTCTGCTGTATGGTCCCCTCACCAAGCCTACCTAGTTGTTGTGCTCGAGAGAGTTCAGCACAGATTCTTGCGATTTGCGGCGTTGCGACTTGGGCAACCTATGCATAGATTTGATCACGATTACCAACCGTGGTTGCTCAGGTTTAACTTCTTGACGTTGCAGTAGCGCCTTTGGCTTGCTGATTTAACCTTCCTGTTTAAGGCTCTTAATGGTCAAGTTAGCTGCCCCCAACTTCTGGGGTTAATCGATTTTTATGTTTCGAACAGGCCGCTGCGACATACTCCGCTATTTTATATCAAAGCCCATAGAACTAATATCCACATGAGTGATCCTATTTCTAGACTTTGTATGCGCGGTAATGAGATAGCTGACCGTATTAACTTATTTGGAGGCTCTGTCTACACCTTTAAGCGGTCTGTTAGTTCCTCATTTCGAATGTCCTTGCCATAAAATGTCAATGTTACTGTTATCAGGCGTGTTTGTATTCATCTTTGCATTGTGTTTAGCGTCCTGTACATTACTTTTCTTTATTACCATGTGTTTTTTATTGGGGCTAACCCGTTTAATAAATAAATAAATAAATAAATAAATTATAACCTATCAAGTGCTAAGTGTCAAATGAAATAAGTTGTCCGAATTTGAAATGTCACGAGTTTTTACACTAAATAGGAGACTGAATTATTGTCTTAATCAACAAGATAAGGCGCCATAATTTTTTAAATCGATTTAGTATGTAGAGTCAGGGATTGGAGGACTCCGGTGTGACAGCACACCTGCATGAGCGGTGGTAATATCTGCGTGAATTGACGCTAGCGCCAAGCCAGCCACGTGGCGACATCGCGAACTGAATGTGACGTTACGGATGCACCGATGCCAGCGCCCAACCAAGCCACATGTGCCACGGGCGCGCATGCGTGAGACGCCACGATTGGAGACGAACCGACGTACAGTGGTCGAAAATGACATAGTCGGCGTCAAAAATCATTCGCCACGCCAAATCGAAAGGAAAATCAAAGATCCTTGGTATACCGGGGTATTAAGTATCGCTGATTACGAATCCGTTGCAGGTTTTTTGAAAAAGAAGATGGCGGTGTGACGTCCCACAAAATTTCTCCCCAAACCTCAACTCTTACCCCTTTACCACTGACCACTGGCTACCTTGGCGATGTACCTTAGCGGTCCCCATCTCAAGACGGTCAATCAGTGAATTCCCTTCTCTTATTCGCCCAACGCGGCATAAATTCCTCTCTCATGTCAAATCTACACAAGTCCCCCGCCCCAAAAACCTCTTAAATCGAGACCACGTCTCACACCCTCTAAATGACCAAAGAAGTCAAAGCCACTACCACCCCTTTCCTATCAAAACACCCAAAACCCATTCGAGGAGTTGAGCATTTCCAAATCAAATGTATAAAAACCCCGGAAGGATAATCGCGAGGATTATTTGGCGTACGTGTCGAAAATGCGAGTCCAAATATAGACCAACCTTTAGTCCTTACAAAAACCCCGGAAATATTACTGCGACGCACATGCGTAAATAGGTCAAGGTGCATACTGCGCACCCCCCCCCCCCTTCAAGCCGAAAAGATTGTAATTAGTATAAATACGAGGAACCGCGAGAGCTCCTTCTCGTTCTACGGAAATCAATCATTGAATCTCGTTCTACGGAAATCTATCATCGTTCTTGTTCTACGGAAACATTCCAAGAAGCCTTCAGTTTTATTAAACATTATAAAGTATTATTCAAAGTGTTCTATTACTATAATTATTCAAAGTGTTCTACGACAACTACTGTAAGCCACTAAAATTATCTTTATTGCCACGGGATATCATCTCCATTCATATTTTGTATTTCTACGCGTATTGCGTTCACCTATTATTTTGTATTGCTATGCTAATTGTTTTCATATTATATTGTCTTGTTACGCTTGTTGCTTTTTCATATTGTATTATTAACGCTCATCGCAATCATATTTCATGTTCTTATCAACGCTTACAGCTTAAATCATTCTATCTTAAAACATATACTGTATGTCACGCTCATAATCACATTTTATATATTGATAACCATTTATATAAATGTTCTGTGCCAATGCTTAATGTCTAAACGCATTCTATGTTCAACAAAGCACTTTCATAAACAGTGCGAACAAGGCCTGGTTAAAACTAATAAACCGCTTTGCTTAACTGACGTTTCGAGTCATTGTGATAATCCTTTGGCTGCGAAGATCCCTAAATCGATACGAGCTGCCGCAACAGCTGATTCCGGGCAACGACCGCAGAAAGTATTACGGTGTTTACAAACTTACTTTTGCATAGCTCGCGTACAACCGTATGACTAACAGATTTCGCGGAATCATTACGAGTGTCTTTTACCTCGATGCAACGGTAAATTCGATTATCAAGCCAAACCACAACAAGTGCTCTAACGGGTGTCTCCACGGAAAGTACCAGTTATTAAACCTTCCCTGGTCGATTAGAGTGTAGGATTACAGATTCTCGCCTGAAATACATCTCCGATTAGAGTGTAGGATTACAGATACTCGCCTAAAATCCTCCTTACCCTCAGCGTGCAGGATTCAAGATCCTCGCCTGAGTCCCTTCTGCCCTCAGCGTGCAGGATTCAAGACCCTCGCCTGAGATCCTTCTTACCCTCAGCGTGCATGATTCAAGATCCTCGCCTGAGTTCCTTCTGCCCTCAGCGTGTAGGATTCAAGATCCTCGCCTGAACACCTTCTTACCCTTAGTGTACAGGATTTAAGATCCTCGCCTGAGCTCCATTTAAAAACCCCATGTCATTGTCCCCAAAGACCTCCACCCGGGACGTGACAGCGGATCCAATATGGCCGCTCAAAGTTGACAAAAAATGGAAAAATACGAATGCTACGAACGAAACAAGTTGTTTATTCAACAGCTCCAACTATATATTTTATGAGTCTAGAAATGTGCATCACACTCTATAGAATGATATTCTAATGAATAGTTGTTAAAATATTATTGCTAACAATAAAAAAGCACAACATTATTTACTAATTTTTTTCATTTCCGCGACAAATACTGCAAATACGTGATTAATATAAGCATTGAATATTTATCGGAGACGAAAATAAAGATTATTGACATAAAAAAATGTAAGTATAATTGTTTATTAATAATTTGTTTAAACAATTTTTTAACAAAGTGACTGAAATCTATTTCATACAATCAAATTGATCATATTTTGTTGTAACATTATTATAAACAATTAATAACAATTAATTGTTATTAAACAATTTGTTAACATAATAGATTTCAGTAATATTCAACATGATAAGTGCAATTTGGAAGGTACATTGTTTTTATGACGTAGGTACGCACTAAGTAAGGATTCTTGGAAATTTCATCCCCAAGGGGGTGAAAAGGGGAAAAATTTATTTTCTCGGACTCCTTAATATCTCTTAGGTCCGATTAGATATCACCTTGGTTTTCACTTACAACGGTTACCCACACAAATACTTAAAACTCAATTTCAGGATTTTGCCCTAATCAACCCCTAAGGAGGTGAAAAGGTGAATAATTTGTTTTCACGGATTTCTCAAAAGCTCTTCGGTCCGATTCGATATCGATTCTTGGTTTAAGCCTAGTAACAGAAATGCCTAAAAACCAATTTCAAATTTTTACCCTATTCAACCCTTAAAGGGTTAACTCTGAATATGGTGTAGGGGAGACCGGGGTAAAGTGACCCTAAAAAAGTTTGAAGTCGAATAAAATTTTTCCCTTTCAATAAAAATGTGTGGAAATAGATTTATAATATAATTTAAACATAGACTTCCGTTTCCGGTCACGGTGGACGAAAGGCGAGCGAAAATTGTATGATGCTACAAGTGTAGGAAAGTGTGGTGAGGAGGTGAAAGGGAGAATAGAGTGAGAGTGTGGAGGTGGAGGGAGAGGTATGGAAAGGATAGTGATAAGAGGGAAAGGGCTAGGATAGAGGGTGCCAGGGGAATAAGAGTGATAAAGGAAGGTTTGCAGGTTAGGTGATACAGGTGGGAGAAGTGAGCGGGAAAGAGTAAGAGAGCTGCAGGGAGTGACACCTGTAGGAGAGGAAAGGAGGTAGAGGTGTTGGTAAGAAGGCGGGAAATTTTGAACGGGGGCTAAAGAATTAAGGTAATGAATAAAGGGAATTTGGGAGGGATGGGGGTGAGGGGAATGGGGGAGAAGGGCAATTGGGGGAAGAGGGGAGTAAAGTGGGGGGGGGGGCAGGACAAGGGAATGGGGAGTGAAATGATAAAGGAAAGGTGTAGGAAAGACAGTGGTGTAGTGTGGGGAGCAGTGCGGGGAGCTTGGAGAGTTTTTGGGTAAAGAAAAGAGGGAGAGAGGACGAGGTAGGGACGATGGAGGAGGAGGGAGGGGCAGGGTTCAAGAGGAGTGGGAAAACGGTGAGGTTCCCGGTAAAAGAGAACAAAGTGGGGGGAGGGGGGTTGGAAGGAAAGATGATGGTTGTTACTGGAGATGAGGGAAATGAAGGAGGAGATGAAGAAAGAAAGGGAGGAAAGAAGAAGGGTGGAGGAGGAACGGAGAGGGGAAAGAAGGAAGTGGGAAAAGTGGATGAAGGCAAGGAGGGAAGGAATAGAAGAAAAGTTAGAGAAGTTGGAAGAGAGGGATAGGAGGATGGAGGAAGTGATGGAGAAGGTAGATAAATGGGAGAAGGGAGGACGAGATGGTAAGGAAGTGGTGGAGGAAGGACAGGTGGAGGAGTGGAGACTGAGGCTGAGAAGGTTGGAGGTAAAGCAGGATAAGAAGGAGAGAGAGGGAAGAAGGAACAATGTGGTAATAAGGGGATTGGGACTGGAAGGGGGAGAAGTAAAGGAGGGGGTGAAGAAGCTATGGGGGAGGATGGGACTGGATGAGGGGGTATAAAGGAAGTGACAAAGATAGGAAGAGTGGGAGGGGATGGACGAGGAATGGCACTCGTGAAGTTGGCGGGAAGGGAAGAGAAAAGGAAGGTAATGGAGGCGAGAAAAATACTGAAGGTAGGGAAAGAGAGGATTGAGGACGACCTCACGGAGGAGGAGAGAAGAGGGAGATAGAAGATTGAAAGAGAGGCGGAGGAGGAGAGGTGGAGGGGAAATAAGGTACAGGTAGGATAAATGAAAATGTGGGTGAACGGGAGAATGAGGAGGTGGGACGAGGTAAGCGAGAAATGGATGGAGGAACAGGGAAACGAGAAGGGGGGAAGAGGAGGAGGGGAGAGAGAATAAGGGGTGCAGGGGATGGGATAGGGAAAGGGGTAGGGGAAGGAATATATAAGGTAGCGTTCTGGAATGTGGCGGGGGTAAAAATAAAGATATAGAGTTTTGGAAGGGTTTGGAAGAATGGGATGTGGTGGTGTTATGCGAGACGTGGTTAGAGGAAAGAGACTGGGAGAGGGTGAGATATAAGATGCCAAGAGGATATGTGTGGGAGAAGCAGTGGGCAAAGAGGGAGAGTAAGAAAGGGAGGGCAATGTGTGGAATGATAAATGGGGGTGAGGGTGGGGCTGGATACAAGGGAAGGTGAGAAGGGGGAAAGGGAAGGGGTAATAGTGAAGAAGGTGAAGATGGGGGGGAGTGGTGGAGGGTGGTGGGAGTGTATGTAAATAAAGACTTGCAGAGGAAGCTGGAGGAACTGAAGGAATGGATGGAAGGGAGAGAGGAGGGGGTGAGGGTGGTGATAGGGGGAGATTTTAACGTAAGGACTTCGCGTGAAGGGTGGGGGAGATATGGGGGGGCGAGGAAGAGAAGGGAATGGAAAGTAGGAGATCGAAAGACAGAGTGGTGAATGGGGAGGGCAGGAGGTTGTGTAATTTTTGGGGAGAGAGGGGATGGGGGATAATGAACGGAAACATGGAAGGGGATGAGGAGGGGGAGTGGACTTACACAGGAGGGAGTGGGTATACGGTCATAGATTATGTGCTGGGGAATGAGGATACGAGGGAGGGACTGGAAAGAATGGAAGTGGCAGAAAAGGTGGACTCAGACCACCACCCACTGGTAGTTTGGTTGAAGGGGGAATGCAGGGAGGAGGTGGGTGCGAGGAAAAAGGGGAAAGGAAGAGGGGAAGAGAGAGGGGGAACTGGACAGAGAAGGGGAGAGAGGAGTTTATAAGGATATTTGGTAGGAGAGAGGGAGGGGGCAGAGGAATACAGGAAAAATGGAGGGAGTTGAGGTATAGGGTAAAAGGGGTGTTAAGAAAGGTGGGGCAAGGAGGGGAGAGGGTAGGACGGGGAGAGTGGTGGGATAAGGAGCTGAAGGAGGAAAAAAATAAGTTGAGAAGGCAGTTGAGGAGATGGAGGAGGGAGGGGGGAGATGGGAAAGAATATAGGAAAAAGAAAAAGGAGTTTAAAATTATGTGTGAGGGGAAAAAGAGGATGGAGGTAGCAAAGTGGGAGAAGGAGATGAAGGGGGTGAAGACGGAAGGGCAGGTGTACGAGTACAAAGTATACGCGGCTGTGTTGGCGGAGAGGCTAAGGGAGGAAGTGGAGGGAAAGGAGTTGCTGCCACCGAGTCAGGCCGGCTTTAGGAGAGGAATGGGTTGCATTGAAAACATTTATGTGTTGAATTATTTGATAAACAGGCAGGTGATGAGGAAGGAAAGAAGAATGGTGATCTTCTTCATAGACCTAAAGGCGGCTTTTGACTCGGTGGACAGGGAGGTACTAGTGAAGGCGGTGCGGAAGAGGGGGGTGAGGGAGTGGTTAGTAGAAAGGTGTGAAGAGGTATTGAAGGAAACGGTGTGTAGGGTGAGGGTGGGGGACGAGATGGGAAGGGATTTCTGGACGGCTAGGGGAGTAAGGCAGGGATGCCTACTGAGCCCCAGCTTATTTACATTGCTGCTGGCGGATCTGGATGAGGAGCTGGAAAAGGGTGGATGGGGAGGAGTGAGGCTGGGGGGTAAGAAAGTTTACACTCTAGCGTATGCGGATGATGTGGCGGTGGTGGCGGAGGATGAGGAGGGTATGAAGGGTATGATGGCCAGATTGGAGAGATACTTGGAAGAGAAGGGGCTTCAGTTGAATGTCGGGAAGTCAAAGATAATGAGGTGTAGGAAGGGAGGGGGGAGGTGGAAGAAAGTGGCATGGAGGTGGAGGGGAAAGGAAGTGGAGGAGGTGCGGGAGTTTAAGTATCTGGGATATACTCTGATGGCAAATGGGGGGCAGGAGGCCCATGTGAACGATAGGGTTAGAAAAGCGGCGGCGGAGATGGGGCAGGTCTGGGGTATTGGGAAGAGGAAGTTTGGGAAGGATTGGGGGAAACGCGTGTGGTTATTTGATAGATTGGTGTGGACGACGGTGGGATATGGAGTGGAGATATGGGATGGAGAGAGAGGGAGAGGGTGGAAGCGTTACAGGAGAGGTACTTAAGATGGGTGTTGGGGGTGGATTGGTGCACACCGGGGTACATGGTGAGGGAGGAGTTACAGAGGGATATGATGAAAGGAAGGGCGGGGATGAGGGCTTGGACTTATGAGAGGCAGTTGGAGGAGGGGCAAGGGGCGGAATTGGCAAGGAAATGCTGGAAAGAGACAAAAGGTAGGGCGAAAAGGGGGAAGGTGCTGGGGGGATGGGAGGAGGAAAGAAAGGAGTTTTTTGAGGAGAAAGGGTGGACAGTGGAAGGAATGGAGTTGGTGAGGGGAAGGGGGGAATTGAGGGGGGAGGAGTTGGTATGTAGGGCAAAGAACTTAGAGGAGGTGGAAAGATGGGAGAGGATTGGGGACTCAAAATATAATAGGTGGTATGGGATGGTAAAAGGGGTGGAGGTGCCGCGGTATTTAAAGAAGGGGTGGGGTGAAAGCAGGTGGAGGCGAGTGGCGAGGTTTAGGCTGGGGAATGAGATGAAGGGAGGGAAGTATTGGGAAGAGGAGGAGGATAGGAAATGCAGGGTGTGTGGGTGGGGGGAGGAGACGTGGGAGCACGTGTGGGAGATGTGTACAGATTGGGGGAAGGATAGGGGGTGGCAGGAAGTGGTGAGGGAGGTGTTGAGTGATGAGAGAGGGGGGAGGAGTGGATGAGGAGGATAGAAGAAAAGAGGGGAGGTGGAGTGGAGGAATAGAAGGCTAAGGATTGAGAGTGAAAAGGAGGCGAGCGGAAGCGGAGGTCACACGATAGGGAAGGGAGGGGGAGGGAAGGCGTGCGTGGCGGTGGCAGGCGAGCGAGCAAGCGAGCGGGTATAGGTTAAGTGCGCGTAGTATGTGTAAGGATTGTAAACCCTGAGGGGACACAATAAAGACTATTATACAGGGTGACCCAGAATTGATGTACATCCCGGAACATGCAATATCCTGATGGAAAAAGACATCGAAAAGTCCTTAATCGTTTTGGGATCCGGGGTTTCGTTTTCGAGATATTAAGAAAAAACTCCGACCAATCAGAGCGCGAGCTTTCCGCTGGAGCTCCCGCGCTAGCGTGGCCGCGCGCCGGGCCGCGCTGCGACTACGAACAAGCAAGGCGACATGCATCGCAGGAAATTGCGTAGAATGGCAAATGAAAAAGACGTAACAAAAAAATCTAACCTTTTGCCATGGTTTGTTTGCCATTTAAAGTGAATAATGAATGAAGGATGAATGGATGAAAATCATATGTAACGTAAAAGGACAAATACACAGTTGTTTTTTTTTTAGAAGAATCGAAAATACTAATTATTTGGAGTGAGAGTATAAAGAACATGTAAATTTCCTTTTCTAATAACGTACACACGAAAAGGTAAGGCAACAGGGAACGAGTGAAAAGTGATCGTAGGTCGTTATTGTGACAAAAATCCGTAGTTTAATAACGGCCAACACTGGTTGTTGATAATGAATAAGTCCGTTTAAAAACTGGGAAGAAAAATAAGGGGAAGGAAATTTGGAGAGTTATCGCCGGAAATAAACCATAGCCTGCGTTAAATTTAAAAAATATTAGTCGCCAATAATGTAATTAAAACTCACCCGTTCGGAAATTCACCTGCAGCTTGAAAACCTATGTCATTAGGTCATTGAACCGATCCTGGCCATCGACAGACGCGCCAAGTGTACAGCTGATTTCAGGTACACGACACCATCCAAAGTTAAGGGTCGAAACGTCAAGTGCGTCCGGGCCGCACATGTACCGAAATCACTTCACTGTACGCCTACTAACACTCATCACTTAATGTATTATTAGAACGTGTTCTTTCTACGTTATAAAAATTGATAAATAAATAATTCTTTACTCTTTATCGCATGGATATGGAAGTGTCGCCGATGGATTCCTTGTAATTTTCCGATGAAAATCATACCAAATATCATGCTTATCGGACTACTTTGACACAAGCTATTTGTATTCCCTATGTAAAGGTTGTCCGATTTGCATGATATTTGGCATGATTTTCATCGGAAAACCACAAGGAATCCATCGGCGACTCTTCCATATCCATACGATAAAGAATAAAGAATTATTTTATTTATTATTTATTTATTAAGTAGCATTTCTGGCGGAAAAGAATTGTCCAGCCTTTGGGGCTGCCATTTCTGGCGTAGACCTTTAGCAGGTAGGTATCGGTTTCAACAGGCAAGGCAACTGTCCACTGTCCTTGCTATTCCGGCGGGTTTTCTTCAAGTGAAAATCAGTGAATTTGCAAGCGCAATATCTCAAAAACCAGTGGAAATCAAGTGCATACATTAATGCTCATTGAATTTGTCTTGGAACGCACTATCAACTCAGCTCTTCAGAAAAAATAGTTCCATTTAAAAAACCGTACTTGACCATCGTATCTTTTACAATAATAATCGAAAAAAAATTCGTCCGCGCTAATGAATCGGCCCCCTCGAACCATGCAATCCCATATTTTTTTCATTTTTTATCCCCAATACTTTAGGAGATATCCCGCTGTCCACTCTTCCCTGGGACACCCTGTATATTCAGTAGCCAAATACATAATTAGTAAGAAACGAGTTTTATTTTAATAAACGCTTTAGACACACTTGTTATTAATAAAAAAATAAGTTGATTAATAAAAAACGTGTTATTAAAAATTGTAGTCCACATCCTATACTTTATAATTCTTATATATTATTTATATAGCAGTGAGTAAAAAAAGGAATAAGAAATAGAAATGCAGTTGGAAAAAAATAAAAAAATAAAACAACTTCCATTGCAGAGTCTCGAACGTACGACCTCGAGAACATGAACCTGCGGCGTAACGCTCGCAGCTACAACAGCTTCTGTTAAGAACTTAATTGTTTTCTTATATCTAGTAACCTGTAAATGTTTAAAGCCATTTTTTATAAAAACGGCTGGCGAGATACCCCTAATGTTTTGCACTTTTTTAATGCCCATCGGCCCCCATAATTTGAGCCCGGTCTCGTTCAAAAAGCGCTCGTCCGGATCGCGACCTTCCCTTGTAAGTAAGTGTGCATTGAATTGGGGCGTCTTAAGTTTTGAATAGTAGGTGAGAACGAACATATACCTACATATATCAATATCCGTTATACGGAGGTTACTTTACGGAAATTGTATAAAAAATTGCTACATTTTTATATACATTGCTACAAATTTTATTATTCGTTTCTTGAACTTCCTCGGACAACCAACCATTGCCGATGAGTTTTAGTTATAAAAGACCATTAATCAATATAAATATTATTTAATTCAATAAACTTCAAGTAAACAAAAAATTATAAAAAAAAACACGGAAAAAATTATAAAACTGAAAAATGTAAAAAAAGTCTAAAAAGCTGAAATACTGGGTTTAGGGTTTTTATTTACGTATAGAAAAATACGCGTGCTTCGCTGCGGTAGAATAATTAAAAGGAATTACTTTTATATCTGCTTTTTGTAGCAATTTTTTATACAATTTCCGTAAAGTAACCTCCGTATAACGGATATTGATATATGTAGGTATACATGTTCGTTCTCACCTACTATTCAAAACTTAAGACGCCCAAATTCAATGCACACTTACTTAGTACACCATACTCAGAGTTAACCGTTTAAGGGTTGATTAGGGTAAAAATTTGAAATTGGTTTTTACGCATTTCTGTTGCTACGCTTAAACCAAGTATCGATATCGAATCGGACAAAAGAGTTTTTGAGAGATCCGTGAAAACAAATTATACCCCTTTTCACCTTCTTAGGGGTTGATTAGGGCAAAATCCTGAAATTGAGTTTTAGGTATTTGTGTGGGCAACCGTTGTAAGTGAATGTTGAATATGTAATGCTCTCTCATTTGAGTTTGAATGTATGTAATAGGATGGTATGTGGCGCCGCGTTCGGTGAATGAGTGGTATTGGGAACTTGAGATTCTCACTCTCTTCCTGTGATTTGGACTGTGCGGTATGCACGAGTATAATGTGAAAGATACAAGTTTAATTATATCCATTTTGGATCAAATATATATTCACTAGATCGAAGATAAAAGAGTCTCTATATTATTTACCTAATAAAATAACAGTGAAAACCAAGATGATATCTAGTCGGACCTAAGAGATATTAAGGACTCTGAGAAAATAAATTTTTCCCCTTTTCACCCCCTTGGGCAGATGCGGCCAAACCGGGCCATTTGGGAGTAGGATCTCCATGATGTTTACCATAGCCGCGCGGAAGGGGAGCTCGAAAACCAATGGTGACGTGGGCGCGCCACGGATAGGGAAAACTGTAGTAGTGTGCGGTGCAACCTCATACCCGTACGATAGGCTTGAATGACTGTGAATGTTGGGGGCCTCAGGGATCGCTGCCACGTGGACTCCTAAGAGGGCCAGTTATTTCAGCCTAGGGGTAGGAGCCTGTACCGCACGCTACTACTTACATTCTTACAGTCTTCCGTATCCGTGGCGAGCCTACGTTACCATTGGCTTTCGGGGCCCCTTCCGCGCGGCTGAAGTAAACATCATGGAGGCCTTACTCCCAAATGGCCCGGTTTGGCCGCATCTGCCCTTGGGGATGAAATTTCCAAGAATCCTTACTTAGTGCGTACCTACGTCATAAAAACAATGTACCTACCAAATTGCACTTATCTTGTTGAATATTACTGAAATCTATTATGTTAACAAATTGTTTAATAACAATCAATTGTTATTAATTGTTTATAATAATGTTACAACAAAATATGATCATTTTGATTGTATGAAATGGATTTCAGTCACTTTGTTAAAAAATTGTTTAAACAAATTATTAATAAACAATTATACTTACATTTTTTATGTCAATAATCTTTATTTTCGTCTCCAATAAATATTCAATGCTTATATTAATCACGTATTTGTAGTATTTGTCGCGGAAATGAAAAAAATTAGTAAATAATGTTGTGCTTTTTTATTGTTAGCAATAATATTTTAACAACTATTCATTAGAATATCATTCTATAGAGTGTGATGCACATTTCTAGACGCATAAAATATATAGTTATAGCTGTAGGTTTTGAATAAACAACGTGTTTCGTTCGTAGGATTCGTATTCTTCCAGTTTTTGTCAACTTTGAGCGGCCATATTAGATCCGCCATATTCTTTTTCAAAAAACCTGCAACGGATTCGTAATCAGCGATACTTAATACCCCGGTATACCAAGGGTCGTTGATTTTCCTTTCGATTTGGCGTAGCGAATGATTTTTGACGCCTACTGTGTCATTTTCGACCACTGCGCGACGCCAGCGCCAAGCGAATAACGCCGCGGCCAACCAGCGTCGACAACATGTTTTCCGGCGACGCTGATTGGCCGTGGTGTCGGTTCTGTAGGTGTTTCCTTCTGACCAATAGCAGCGGTGGCCGATCGACCCTGCCCGAAATTTTGAACAGCCAGGCAGGAAGCCGTCGAAGCGCACTTTTTAGGTGGCTAAGAGTCCACCTGTGACATCACATTCATTTCGCGTTATCGCCACGTGGCTAGCTTGGCGCTGGCGTCAATTCACGCACACATTACCACCGCTCCTGTAGGTGTGCTACCACGCTGGAGTCCTCCAATCCTTGTGTAGAGTTGCAGACTCGGAAGTTGTCCGGAGAAGGATCGACAGAGAAGCATCTTCTTTCGCATACGTTTTTGGAAATTTGTACCATGCATGTACGAAATAATATATATTGTAACAAATTGCATTGCATTTAAATTGACAGATATTTTTATAGCAGCAATTTTTAGATTTTATGTAAAGTTTATATATGAGCCGTTTATTTTGAAAGTGGCCTAAGTCCATTTATCTTTAAATCGAGATATTTAAGGGTTTGCGTTTCAATGAATTTAAAAATATACGTACAGGATACTAATGAGTCATACTGCTTAAGTGTATCTAAGGGTGTTAAATTTATAGTTTGTGACGTCCCATTATTTTCGCGCGGTCCTAACTAGCTTCCTCCTTATATGACCTACCCACGAATCTACTACTATCTATAAAACCACAACTCTTAACCCTTTACCAATCCCCAGATCTTGGACGATGTACCTTAGCGGTCCCCATCTCCAGCTGATCATATACGAAATTCCCCTTCCCCTCTTCGCCTTAGAGGCATGATTTCCCTCCTCAACCACAAATTGCAACAAGTCCCTCGCCCCAAACCCTCTAACTCGAAACCTCCCTCCCCCCACTCTCTACCAATGAAAACCATAAAATCCACCCAACGGATTGAGTGCTCCTTTTAGAAATCCCATTGTCTTCTAATCCAGGCATGGAACTAAAGTGAACGCAGCGGCCGTTTTTCGCAGGGGGTGGACAGTAATATAGGCGCCGTGCAGAAACATAGTTCATCCCGTTTTGAGTAGTATCGAGATGGCGCTGTTGCGCCCCTCCACGCCCCGCACTCCGCTGGCGCTTGGTTGCGTCTGTCTTCGTTGCACTCAGTAATCAGTTCAAATCAGTTGCACGTGGCCGCCATTTGCCGTGATTTGCCGCCATTCACTGTCATTTGCTATATTATATCTGATCAAATTGTCAGCAACCGTAAGCAATTTTCAGTGAAATTTTTATCGGTAAAGTGCAGTAAAGTGTTGTGTTGTGTTTGGTAAGGTAAGTAATTTTGCGTTGAAAATGAACATGAAACGTTCAAATGACAAGCAAAAGTGTGCTGTCCTGGATTGTCCATCAACTCGACAGGTAAAATCTCATCGTTTTCCAAGAACTGTAATCGCATCGCAGTGGATTGAAGCAACGCATAATCCGCGATTGCTAGGCTTAACCTCCAAGCAAGTTTACGATGACCGATACGTAATTTGTCATTTACATTTTCAAGCACAAGATTATCAATGCAGTAAACAGAAAAGGCTGAAGAAAGGAACAGTACCTTCCTTGTTGCTGCCTGACAAAAGGGAAAGCAGTTCATCGTCAGAGGAAGTAGATAAGAAAATTGATGTGGACAGGAAGGAAGATTTGTCACTCGGGATCAATATTACTCCGCCTACTGCAGATTTTTCACCCGATACATTTGGGAATTGGTTTCCAAAGTCAGCGCAAAAAAGGTCTTACAGAGAAAGCTGTTCCCTTGCAGTTGCTGAACCTAGTGACTCAATTTTTCCAACTACGCCGAAATCTACCGTAAGTAACTTTTCCAATATAGAAAGCAGTAATGTACTTCCTGGTCCCAGTTCCAACATATATTCCCAAGATGAAAATGTACATAATGCCACAAAATCTAGGGCTTGTAAACGTTTAGTTTGGAAAAGGAAAGATTTAGATGAAAACACAAGAGAAATGTATCAGCACGTATTACAAGCAAAAAAGGATATGGATAATTATAGGACCAAAAGCTTACGATATGCAGATCGTTTGAAAAAGCTTATGAGCAATGCGAAGGCCGTGGAATTTGACAAACACTTAGGAGATCTTAGTACACTGCAAAGGAACTTTGTCAGCATGATACTCAGAAATGCTGGTAAACATAAACATGGACGACGATACACGCCAGATGAAAGGCTCCTATGTCTGTCGATTTATAAAAGATCAGCGTCTGCATACAAATACTTATGTACTTTTCTCCCAATTCCTGCTCCAAGAAGAGTTCGCCAACTGTTAAATCACATCCGTTTGGATTGTGGTGTTACAGAGACAATGAAAAACTGCTTGAAGGAAACAGCCAGCCGCATGATGGATCCACTGGATAAGGTATGCGTACTCATGTGGGATGAAGTATCGCTAATGCTGAATGTGCAATACTGTGCCGAAAAGGACAAAGTTGTTGGGCTGGAAGATTGGGGTACAAATCGGACCTCAAAGTATGCAGACCACGCACTGGTTTTCATGCTGCGAGGCATAAAAACCGGTTGGAAGATCCCGGTCACATACAATTTTTGTGCTGGACAAACAACATACGAGCAACTAATACGTTGCATCAAGGAGGTCGTCCGAGCTGTTACTGAAGCCGGTTATATAGTCGCAGCAACAGTATGTGACCAAGGCTCCTCCAATATGAAGGCCATCAAGACAATGCAACAAGACACGGACAGAATTCGAGAGCCGAAAGGAATTAAAAAGTATTGGACGATCCTCATCGATGACGTCGAATTTATTCCACTGTACGATGCTCCGCACATGCTGAAGTGCATGCGGAACAATTTTTTGACTAAGGGTATAGAAATCGATTTTGATAGACCACATTTGCAGAATGAAGATAGAAAATTTGCAGCGTGGAACCATATTATCACAGCTTACGAAATCGATGTTCATTCGGATTTAATTGAGCGACACGTACCGGATTTGACGGATCAACACGTTTATCCCGAAAAAATAAATAAAATGAAAGTCAAACATATGATGGAGATTTTCAGTAAAAAGATGTCTTGTTTCGTAGATCTCCTTGCAAGGACAAGTGCATCGATGAAGACCAGTATTGGAGACAGGAAGATGCCAGTTGAGGGCATCAATACGGCTTACATCCTCCATTTAATGAATGGGATTGGAGATGGGACAAAAGGTGTTAATTGCGGAGATAACCACCCCAAGAGAATACCGTGGTCTGCAACAAGTTACCACGCCGAATTTTTCGCGAACGTAAGGAGGCAACTAAGAAGCATCAGATTTATTAATTCCACAACCAAGAAAGCAGTTAAAACAGACATTCCGTGCCTGCAGAATTTGATGGATACTCTGCAAGGTTTCCAATTGTTGTGGGAAAAATTAGAAGGAATGGGCTTTGAAAGTTTTGCTACGAGGAACGTCAATCAAGATCCACTAGAAAATTTTTTTGGCAATGTTAAGAGCCACGATTTCAGATCGAACAAGCCTACGTGCTACCAATTCGAGGCCATATTCAAATCGTTGTTGATAACAAGTTTGACGTCGAAGCACTCGCCGGGATATAATTGCGAGGACGATAGCGGAGATTTTCTTCTGCCGCAATATACAACGCTACTTAGTGGCACTGAATATCTACCACATGAAGTGGACGATGAGGAAGTCGATGAGGACCAAGATGAGCACCAAGTACCCCTTACCAATATGAAAGAAATTAAAATGTACAATTCCGGAGACATTATTAAAAGTATTAAAAACAGCCTACCTGCATTAAAAGGATGTGCGACATGTTTTGACTCTTTTCAAAAGCAGTCGTCTAAGAGGCAGGGAACTACGTGTTTTACAGACCAGCATTTACTTGCAAAAAGATATTTAAGAAGAGCTATTAGTAAGAATATCTCCCACAAAAGAATGGGCAATAAGTTGCAAAACATGATCCAGCGTATGCTAGAATTTAATTTTTGGACATGTAGCGATCATAAATCCCATGTTTTCAAAACATTCACCCAAATATGCGTGAAAAAATATATAGAAGACGTGGTCACGTACGTGAATAGAATTTTTAAAGGCCGCATTATACCGAAAACCCGACGACTTTGTAAACCATTTAAACTAGCACAGGAGTGCTATATGAAAACCATACGCAAAGGAAACAGATTGGAATGCGGAACGTAAAATAGGTTCAATTTTATTTAGTCCGGCGTCGCACCGCGCTGTGAAGTGCGGTACCACTGACGAGGTCAGTGGTTACAAGTGCCTGCAATGGCACTTGTACTCGTGGATCGTACGATCACGCGAGTCGATCGACACCGGCGTCACTTTCCCAAGAAAGTGACGAAGGAAATAAAAAAAAGAGTCTCTCCGATAATAGTAAAACTACTGTATCGGTTCGGCGTCGCACCGCGCTCTAAAGTGCGGTACCACTGACGGGGTCAGTGGTTACAAGTGCCTGCAATGGCACTTGTACTCGTGGATCGTACGATCACGCGAGTCGATCGACGCCGGCGTCACTTTCCCAAGAAAGTGACGAAGGAAATAAAAAAAAGAGTCTCTCCGATAATAGTAAAACTACTGTATCGGTTCGGCGTCGCACCGCGCTCTAAAGTGCGGTACCACTGACGGGGTCAGTGGTTACAAGTGCCTGCAATGGCACTTGTACTCGTGGATCGTACGATCACGCGAGTCGATCGACGCCGGCGTCACTTTCCCAAGAAAGTGACGAAGGAAATAATAAATTTAATTCACCGTTTAAGTTCACAGGACATGACTTAAATTTAGTATTTATTATTCACCCTTTATGTTCACAGGAGATGACAGACAGAAGACCTAAGAAAAGATGCAGAGAAGGATCTACGTTGAAAATTACTTGCATACGTAAGGGTGCTGAGTCCGGGTCAGGTCAAAGTGCGCAAAGACTGGTACGGGTGTCGCAGGTATGCATGATGTAATAGTAGTAATAATTATGATAATTACGATAATAATTAGTAAAATATCCTTTATGTTGTATATAGAACTCGTCGGTTCCTGTCTTATAGCGAAATTGGTCGACGATGTATCGGTCAACAGTATATATGGAAGTCGCGTACGAGGGCATATGTGAGGAGTGCTTTTTCAACAGTGAAAATTTCCACATGAAACAAATTTTCAATGTCTGCAAAAAAACTGTGGTATGTATCTATGTTTATTGAAAAAAAAAAATTTATTAGCACACGTACATTTTATTCTTCCATCTAATAGCGGCAATGTTTTAAACTCAGAGACAATGGGCCTAATGAATAAAGTGAAAGCAATTGCTTTTCCTTAATATTTTACTAGGAATTGCTTAAATTCATATGAATAAAAACACAAGCAATTGCTTTATCTTATAGAAAATCTTAAATTGCCAAGAATTCGTTTAAAGCAAACGCTTTTCCTTAATATTTTAAGGAATTGTTTGCAATCGAATGCATAAAAGAAGCAACCTTTTTTCTCCTAATAAGTTTTTATTTTAAATATCATTTCACTCGTGTACCTATAATTACTAATTTATTTTTAATTAAAAATAAACCATTTTTATCATTTTAATATTAATTGTAATAACCAGTATTTAATGTTGTGCCTTAGGACGAGATCGGGTGAGGAGCACTGAACGCGAGCGAGCAGGGATAGCCCGAGAGAGAGTGAGAACGTTACCGGCAGTCACAGATACCATTTACTTATACAGTTTAGTATAGAGATAAGGTCTCTTGTATGAAACCATTTGGACATAAGCCCTTTTGTTATAAACACATTTGGAAATAAGTACTTTTGTAATGTACACATTACTTTGCTTGGAATATAATAAAAAAATTCTTTAAAACAATTTCATTACCTGTTCTTATTCATAAAACACACTTTTATGAATAAGAACTTAATAAAATGAAGAGACCGATAGAAAAACATACAGAAATACATAATTAGTTATTACAAATAGTTACTGTAACAACTAATCATGTATTTTTGTATGTTTTTCTATTGGTCTCTTCATTTTATTAAGTTCTTTAATTACGTACAGCACATTATCTGAATAATATCTGCATCATCTGAACGGTCATCTATTATCTTATTTTGGGGTCATGAGTAGATGCTAGATGGCGTCGCTGGCGTCTATCCTTCTGCATGCTTAAAGCATTGGAGTGTCCATGCCCTGGTTTTTCGGAGGCAACGCCTCCTTTCTCCCGCCGCACGTCTTGGCCCCCGCGGCAGCGAAGAAGCTTAGAGCGCTTCAGGCCCGTACCATATGAATCGCTCGTGGTGCGTTGACAAAACAAAAACGCATCGACAATCGTGCTCTCTGAGACGATGTGGAAACGTATTGATACAATGTCACCCTAATACGCCACGCGCGGTTCATATGGTACGGGTCTGAGGCGCTCGAAGCTCCTAGGCCCGCCGCGGGGACCCAGACGCGCGGCGGAAGAAAGGAGGCGTTGCCTCCGAAAAACGGCCGCTGTGTTCACTTTAGTTCCATGCCTGTTCTAATCTAATTATAGATCAACCTTTGCCCCTTACAAAAACCCCAGAGTTATTGCGACGCATACTTTGGGCATGAGTCATCACGCATACCGCAAATTCCTCGCATACCTCACATTCCATCAGTTTTGTATAAATAGCGGTGCCGCGTGGCCCACGCACAGTCAGTCACGATCATTAGTATCTTCAAACACAATCAGTCTCACCTCAGTCTTACGCGGCTTTACTTCGCTATTACTTCTGTTTATCAGTCATATTCTAACGCGTAAATTCAGTGTTCACTAACCAGCGTTTACATCACCGTAAGCATTTCAATTTCTTTATATTATATTATTGTTTATGCTTTTGTTTATAACATTTAATTGCTTACGTTATTTCTTTATATTAATTTCTTTGCTTAGACTTACGCTTATAGCTTTACACTTATATCGTTTAATTGCCTTTATATTGGTCACTCTTGCTTAGGCTCTAGCCTCATATTGTTATATTGCTATCTTTATCATATAATCACCTTATTGTTTAACTCCATTGCCTCGCATCTTTTGCTATTACTAATACCAATTTGCCTAACGTTAATTATCTATCATTTACCTTTATATAAATGTTATGTGCCTATGCTGAATGTCTAACGCATAATTATAAAGTGTTTATTGCTATCTGTTACGTGTTCCAATAAATAACGCTTTCGCTTTTACCTTTAACTGTGAATTCTCGCTATTTCGCCTCGAATACCTGGAACCATTACGCGCAACAACTACAGCTGATCGGTCTCCGCGAGCGTCGGGAGTTCTTGCCCGTGTTTACTAACGTTCTTTCATATAGAGACCCGTATGGCTATTCCCAAACCTATAGTAAAAACCTACTATTTACGCCTCTTTTCATGCGATGCAGTTAGTAAGCCAATTATCGAGCCATAAATCAAAGCCAGTACTCTCACGTGCGTCACTCGGGTGAACGATCACCGTACAGCCTTCCCTGGTCGACACAAGTTGCGAAGCATAGCCTTCATAGTGAAGCAGGTCTTCCTACGAAGCAAAGTCTTCGAGCTCACCTACATCCCCCCTCCAGTGCGAACCATAGCCTTCATAGAGAAGCAGGTCTTCCTACGAAGCAAGGTCCGCATGCAACCTCCCTATACCCATATATGTTACGATCCAAGTCCCGCCACCCAGGACGTGACAGTTCCTATTAAAATAGTGGCAATTATTAAGTGAATAATATGCGTTTTCTTATCAAGAATGGAGTTAGGCCACTTTCAAAATTAACAACCAGATTCATTATAAAATTTGAAGGTGCCCAAGTCCATTCAACATAATTTAAGATGCTTCAAATTGAAAAAAAACAATACTGAATTTATTTGACATATCTTTAAAACACTTCGGAATCATAATTTATGCGATTCAAAATATTTTTTAAGTACATAACGTACAAAATTACAAACATAAATTCATTACAAAACAATTTACTACTCATCTACATTTTGTGCGTGTGAAAGGGATTTGAAGAAATCATGATGTTCCGGTGGTATATATCGTAATAGGTCAATTATGTCCTTGAATTTTGCTGTTGTAATTTGTCTGATATTTTTATACAGTGGTGTCAATACAATATTTTCGAACTTTCTTGGTCTACTCCGATGTGGTAATACATTCAGGACTTTAAAATTTAAGTATAAATGGAGTTAGGCCACTTTCAAACTTCACGGTTCAATTATTGAACTAACTCTGAAAACTTATGTGTCAAGAATTATCGTATTTGCTCGGAATATAAGCAACCTGAAATGCTTTACTGATAAATAACATGAAGCTGTACATGTAACCATGGGAACCGGAAAAAATTGAAAAATGGAGTTAGGCCACTTTCAAAATAAACGGCTCATATATATATAGAAATAAAGGAGACGCAGAGGACTTGGATAAAAATGAAAGGTACGCACAGACTTGGATAGAATTGATGGGGACACACAGGTTTGGATGGATAGAAATGAAGGAGATGCACAGGCTTGGAGGTTGTCCAAAGAAGATTAGATAGATAGACAGAGCATCTTGTTTCGCACAAGTTTCTAGAAAATTGTCAAATAAGGTAAATCGACCAAAGGGTATAGCCGGTTAAGATGGTCCAATGTGCCCCTGAACCGATATAACAAAATAACCATTTGTGCGAAGTTTCAACTTTACATCTTAACCCGGGGGGTAGTAAAGGGTAAAAATAGAAAATCCTATTTTTGCCGATTTTCTCCTATACTGAAGGATGAAAATTTTTGAAAAAAATCAGAGGGATTTCTGTTACCTTAACACATATTCGGGAATTGTTTCAGATTTTTAAATTGAAAAACCATGCTGCGAAATATAAAAAACGCCAAAAATGCTGAATAATGCCGGTTCAGTATCGAAGCAGGCTTAATACTATAATTATATTTTTACTGTAAGTCCGTACCATTGTTACTATTGTCGTGAATTTTTTTCAGATTTTTAAAGTTGGCACGCCGCAGTTGAAAAAATTAAAAACAAATTTTTTCACCGCTTTTTTCGTGTCAGAGTAACTTATAAGTCGAACTTTTGTACATACTTTATGGAATAAGTCTTTTATGCGATCTTCAATGTCGTCACATACAGTAAAACAGCGTAGGAATCAAACGAACTAAAGGAGCTGTGCCATTAGAGTCTAAAATGTCTACCACTTTTTCAACGGCGTCGATGGCGCAGCGGTAAAGTGTCGGACTGTTGAATCGCTGCGATTTTTTGGACGTATATTCGAGCCTCGGAACTTCTAAGTCCCACAGGGTCATAGAAAGAGACACGGCAGTGTCTCGCACCGAGTATACAGGGTCATCCGTTAAAACTGCAACCTACGCGCGCGCGAACAGACAAAAATGGCAACACCGCCTCACGGACGCATTTCACTACAACCATTCACCGACCCGGAGTTCTCTTTTTAGGATGGTCTCTTTCAAATTATCGTCGCAAAGAGTTACTTGAAATTTTTCGGCCCGGGTTGAAGAATTTGGGGTCATTTTCGTATAACATTTGAACTATAAAAGATATCAGAATGCAATCTGCGCCGAAAAATGAGGAAAAATTATTTATTGCATTATTCATTCAATGCATTGTCGTCACAATATTTGGTTATACTGTTGTTAATGATGGCTTCATATACTTTGCTCAAACTGGGAGTTAGGCTAATCGGCCTATAGCTAGCAAGATCTTTCGGGTCTTTGCCTTTTTTATAATAGGTAGGACTTTGGCACATTTCCAACATTTGGGAAAGTAATTTCTGTTGATCGCATTGTTGAAAATTATTGCTAGGTCTCCTATTGCATTAGACGGTATGTGCTGTAAAACAAACGGTGGAATGCCATCCAAGCCACACGATATTTTGTTTGGCAGAGTTTTTAAGGGTTGCAGAAGGGTTGTATTGTATCATCGTTAAATTCTGGACTAATGGCCTTGTTGATGCTGCTAAATTGAGTTATCGTTATATCATTGACTCTGTTATTGCTGAAAGTTTGTTTGGTGTTCTCGGCCGAATGATCTATTATTTGTTTTAAGCGCGAGCCTAGGTTGAGATATCGCGGCGAGTTGATCGACTCATAATATGCACCTATTACATTGAGTTTATCTGTCGGGTCTGTGAAGATGTATTCGTTGTCCAGTTTTTGTGTATTAGCTAGGTTACAGTTGCTTCTAGTGCGGATAAGATTGTTATCAGTTTTTATGTGTATATTGTTATAGGGATAATGATTTTCCTGATAGAGACAAAAATGTTTTTTTTTATGTTGGTATCTGCGATGCTTGCGCTCTGCGGCTGCGTCTATCATTGTAAAGCGCAAGGAAAAGAACGTTGGATTAAAAGTCGTTTTGTATACTTATATTAATATATATATTCTAATAGTACGAACCGTATGGTATTATTGGTTATCAACCTGCAAAAGAACAACATATATTGTCAACGTCATTAAATTGTTTGGGCCTAAAGATTGCGTTGATTTTTGAAAAAAAAAAAAAAACACTCCGCTTTCCTGTAGTTTATGTTTTTAATGGTACTTGTCCAATATTTTTTTATTACTTTTTCCAATTCAGATCGTAATGATTTGTTTATTATTTTTAGGGTTGTTTTTGTTGCTTTTGTTAATGGTCTAAGTGCGTATGGGTCTTCTATGTGCATCTTATGTAAAAGGGAAACTATATATTTTTTGTTTTTTTGTATTTTTGTAAGTTTGCGGTTCATATACTTGTCTACATTATTACTGTTTATGTATGTAGGAATCGTATTGTTTATATTTAGAGAAATTGCGTTGGTTATTCTTAGTAAGTGACTATCAATTTCTGTTAATGTTAAATTGCTTTCGTCTGGAATGTCGTTTATATATGTCTCTGCTAGTCTTTGGGCGAATTTGTCCCATTTTGTAGCGTTATAGTTAAATCTATGCTTTGTCGAAGACCAGCCGGTTAATGGGAAGCCATCATTCTGGGTTTTAAACGTGAAAGATATTGCTGCGTGGTCGCTGTCATAAGGGAGTGTTCGCGCTTTGCCATTAAGGTCGTTTAGCCAGTCCAGCCTGGAATCCACCAGACACGCGTCGAGGAAAGTCTACGCGTAAAAGTAGGAAAGGACGAAGTGATTATTCTTAATTTATAGGTTATGCTATGGTCCGTATGCCATTGCCTAACATATTTTCCACGCTGATTGTTTACTCGGTCTCCCCATGCCTCACGTCTGGCATTGAGGTCACCCGCTATTATATAATAGTTATTGTTATCGTTAAGGTTGAGTTTATTAAACAAATCGTTTAGTTCTTCAATGAATTGTTTTCTGTTATCATTTGTTGCGTATACGCTGACTAGAAATAAGTTCTTACTACTATTCAGTTTTATCTTAATTATTGTATATTCTAAGATTCCATTTGCTGAAGATGACGGGTATTTAATTTCATCGAATACTATATTTCTTTTGATAATTATAGCTGTACCACCGCCTTCTTTCGCATTTGGTCTGTCTTTTCTAACGGTTTCATAGTTTTTGAAAGAAATGACATGGGACTGATTAAGTTTGGTTTCTGATAAAAATATTATATCGTGGTTATATTTTTCAAGGAATTGCAGTAAATCTAACCTGCGATGGTTGGCAATCAGCGAGTTGACGTTGATTGCTGCTATTTTAATTTAATTTTTGCTACGCGAGTTTTCAGACATTTTTATTTAGAAAACAATGTGTTAAGAATAAACTCTATTCTTTGTGAGTTTTCTGCTACTTGCGTGGCTAGGGTTCTGAACTGATTGTTGACCAGGGCTGCTATCTCATTTTTAAGGTCCGTTGCCCAAGATGGAGGATCTGAGTCTGTGTGAGGTTTCCAGTGGTGTGCCTGGAATTCGTTGTGTATTGACTGTGTGTTGTTCTGCGTTGTTGATAGTCCCAGGGTTGGTGTCGTTGTCATGTGGACTCGGCTTTGTAGCCCCTCTGCTTGCTTGTCCGTAGGTAAGGTTACTGCTTACTGATGTAGCTATTTTGGCAATCTTCTTCATTGTTGATTGCGTTTTTATTGCCTTTGCATTCTTTTCGTGGTCCATAGCGAACTTGATGTAGGGGCATCCATTATATCAGGCTGGATGTCCTTCCTGACCGCAGTTTGCACATTTGAGAAGAGTTGTCGCTCCTTCTGTTGTTATGGAGCATTTCATGGAGCCCGGTTCATGGGTTCCAGTGCATTTTACACACCTGTATTGCAGGTGGCAGTTTTTGCTTGCGTGTCCAAGCCTCTGGCATTTCCTACATTGGAAAATAGGGGATTTTCTAAGGTGTTCCCATCTAACTTTTTGGTAAGCTACATTTTTAACTTTGAAAAGTTCTTTGGTTTTGCTGCTGTGAGATAGTTGTATCAGGTGATGGAAATTTTCTGGTTGCGCCTTGTTGGCAATGAATTTGGAGATGTTTAGGATCTCTGGGTTTTCGAATTTGAGGTCTAATATGTCTCGCTTGATGTCATCGGTGCTGAAATCGCCTCGTACACCCTTCAATATAATTGAAATGGGCTTTTGATCTTTAGGTGGGTATGTAAAAAATTGTCACATATTTTTCAGTAGTAAGTCAGTGACAGCTTTATATTGGATGGCACAATTAGTGTATATTATATGGTTATCCTTATCTACTTCTTTGATTGGGAAGGTTGTTTTCGGTATATTAGCAGTAACCATTATTTGGATTAGCCCATTAATAGTAGTATTAACAGTATAAATGGGTGGCTGTTTAGAGGCTTTTTGTTTTGCAATACCTGTTGGTGCGGTTAACGGTTCGTTGTTTTCTGTATCCATATTAGTTAAATCAGCGAGCGCTTGAAATTTATTGTGATCTGGAATATTTGGAGCTGTTTCAGGCGATCCAATTCTGCTGTTTTTTTTTTTTTTTTTTGGTGTTTCCCAATTTGGCCCTGATGAGGTACTAAGATATGGTGTTCTTTCCTCTTGCGACATTATAGTAGTTTGTTGCTTTGGGCCATGCTTGCGGGAGGCATTGAGGTTAGGCCTCACGTGGCTTTGTATGCCTATGTTGTTTTCTTTCAAAGCTTTTTTGCACTTTTTGTCTAGATTGAGGGAGTGCAGTTTGGGTGTTTTTGTCTGATTGAAGGTACGAGCCGTTTCAGGACCTACATTTTCTTTATAAGCGTCAGGTGATAAGTTACGTTTTGCGCCATGTGCTGTCTGAGATGACATGATTTTCGATGGCGCCCTGGAGGCTTCCAAAGCATCCTCAGGGCCGAATTGCACTTTATCACAATCACTACTAATGTTGTTAATGATATTTCTTGATCGTTCGCACTTTGTACTCATGATATATCACAAATATTAAGAAATACGTAAGAGCTTTTGTAGACACGTCTGGTTCGGTCCACAGCTCTACCGGAAGTCCCGCAGTCCGGCACTTTACCGATGCACCTTCGACGCCGTTAAAAAGTGGTAGGGTTAGGGTTAGGGTACCTTTTAGACTTTAATGGCACAGCTCCTTTAGTTCGTTTGATTCCTACGCTGTTTTACTGTATGTCAAGACATTGAAGATCGCATAAAAGACTTATTCCATAAAGTATGTACAAAAGTTCGACGTATAAGTTACTCTAACACAAAAAAAGCGGCGAAAAAATTGGTTTTTAATTTTTTCAACTGCGGCGTGGCAACTTTAAAAATCTGAAAAAAATCACGATAATAGTAACAATGGTACGGACTTACAGTAAAAATATAATTATAGTACTAAGCCTGCTTTGATACACAACCGGCATTTTTCAGCATATTTTGGCGTTTTTTATTTTTCACAGCATGGTTTTTCAATTTAAAAATCTGAAACGATTCCCTAATATGTGTTATGGTAACAGAAATCCCTCTGATTTTTTTAAAAAATTTTCATCCTTCAGTATAGGAGAAAATCGGCAAAAACATGATTTTATATTTTTACCCTTTACTACCCTCCGGGTTGACATATAGTAGTAATACAAGGGGGTTTCCAACCCGGGTGTGCTGAGGGGAGCGCGGGGGCGGGGGGAAGTGAGGGCGCGCGGGGGAGCGCGGCGGAGGGAAACCTGGGCGCGGGGCCTGCGGGGTGAGGAAGACAGGTTGCGCGCGCACGCGCCGCGGAGTGGGGGAAGCCGCGACGATGGAGGCGATCAGTCCGGGCCGAACCGCCGCGGAGGCCTCTCTAGACCGGACCCATTTTTCAGAGGGAGGTTTTGACCCCCGAAAAAAATCTCTTTCAGAACTTCGCCCACCCGAAAATTTTTTTCAGACCTAACCCAGGGTGGAGACCTAACCCAGGGTGGGGACTGGGGAGCATAATTGGCTCTGGAAGGGCTCTCCATCGGCTGTCGGCTTGCCGGCACATGGTCGATGGAGAACTCCGATGGGTTCCATGTTCTCTCAACTGGGTCGTCGCCTCTGGTGGTACCCCCGGGCCTTAGGGCCGCAGTGGGAGGATCCTGAGGCAGCCCGGAGCGGAGAACTTGGACGAAGTTGGAGGCCCGACCGGGGTAAGACCATGTACCGCACCTCCACGTTGGTGCTCCTGGGGTCCCTGCACGACATACTCGGGCAGGCGCGCGAACGCGGGCATGGCACTTGCGCTCCCCTGCGGTAACATCTTTCGCAGGGGTACCCTCCTCGCGAGTTCCCGCGAGGTGGGGCGTTCCTGCAGCAGGGAACTAAAATAATTGCTGGGTGTTCCCCCCGCCTTAGTGGGGAGGGTAGGGAGACCGCTGGGCGGTGGGGTCGTCGCCCTTAAAGACACTTCTATGGAATGTTTAGAACAAAAGGAGAAGCCTCGGAGCAAACGCCGCTTCCAGGGGGTTATCGCCTGGCTCAAGTCTGCCCTGTCAGCAACAGGCTTGAAGTAAGAAATCAGACTGATGGCATCGAGCTGGGGCCGCGGGCCGATGTCAGTGGTAAGGGGTGCGGTATCCTGCGAACCCCCCCCCCCCCTCCCACAAAAAGCCACAGCAGCCGACCAAGCAACGTCCACGGACACGACACTGGGAAGGAAGGAGGGAGGTGTTTTGGCGCCCTCTCATCTGGACCGATCTACGATCGCGGTTTCGCGGGTGTTCGGCCAGATGGAGGAGGGGTGTTACAGCGATTCCTCGCTTAGCGAGGATAGCTATTTTCTTAAAAGAGAGGCGGTGGCTTCGCAGCCGCGTGGGACCAAGGCGGGCTCTGGACAAGGAGCGGCGTCGGGGATACCTCCGCGGAGGAGCGAGCGCTTGCGTGGTCGAGCGGGCGGGGATGCGGCGGGGATTCGTCGCGGCGTGTCGCGATCTCCGATTCGTGGGGGGGGGGGGGGGGGTGCGACGACGACGTCCGATCCGCCGTCGCCGGGACCGGAGGATCGGCCTCCGGGGGATGACGTCAGAGGTCGCGGACTATTCCGCGATTGTCGGCGATGGGTCGAACTCCGACCACGGGGGCGTCCCACACTCCGGCGAGCGCGACCGTGGGACGGGGGTGATGTTGTCGGGGGGCGGTGCCTGGCCGACGTCGAGCGTGAGCTAGCGGAGGAGAGGCGTCGCTCGCGCGATCTGCGAGAGCGCGTAATGCGGCTCATGGATCGGCTGGAGTCGGACCAGTGCGGCCCGGGGACATGTTTGTCCTGTAGCCAGGGTCGGGCCGCGGCTGATGAGCTGTGGCGGGAAAACGCCCGACTCAGGAGGGAGCTGGCGGCTTCGGCTGCCCCTGCATCCGGGGTTCCTGTGGCTCGGCGCAAGGCGTGCGCCGGGGCCCCCGCGGACCCCACGGATCTTTCGGGTCCTCCCGACCTCTCCGGTCCCCCGCCTGCTTCCGCGGTGTGGGACGTAGCCGGGTACATGGAGCGATTCGCCTCCAGATTTGAGAGGCTGATCGAGTTTGTCACCACCCTGTGCGACAGGGTCGTGGCCTTAGAGGGTGGTCGTGTCCGACCGGAGGCGGGGGTTGAGCCCCTCTCGGGGGATGTTCCTGCCCCGAAGGGGAGGAAGAAGGGCAGTGGGAGTGCCCCTGGTGGGCCTCGTTTGAATAAGGGGGATCCTCGGGATACTTCGCCGGCGCATTCCAGCGTGTCGGCCGGGGGTGGTGAGGCCCGTGAGCCGCAGACGCGGGCCCGCGTCGTCGGGCGTCGGGAGAGGAGGGCTGGGGGTGGTCCCACGGTGGGTCCACCGACCCTCGCTGCGCGATCATCGAAGCAGCCAAAGGGGGGGGGGGGGGGTGGCGCAACAGCCGCCCGCTAAAAGGGCCGTGCCGCGATTGCCGCGGCTTCCTCCGGCGCTGCGGTCAGCGTGATGGCCGAGGAGGGGAGGGAGGAGGAGTTCGCCGGGGCAGTAGTGGAGGCCATGCGGGTCGTGGACCTGACTCCGCTGGGCATTACGGCGCTCCGCCCGAAGAGGGCAGCCAACGGGGCCCTCGTTATCGCCGTTCCGGGAGAGGGCTCCCAAGAGAAGGCGGATGCCCTGGCGAGGGCCCTGGGGGAGGCGACGCGGGACAAGGGGGTGAGAATCACCCGCCCCCAGAGCTGGGGGGAGATTCGCGTGACGGGGCTCACGGAGCTCTCCACCCCCGCGATGGTGCGCGAGGCCCTGGCCTCTGCTGGGGAGTGCGCGCTCGAGGACGTGCGCGTCGGTGATTTTGGCCGGGACAATGCCGGGCTTTTCTCGGCTTGGGCCCGCTGCCCGCTGGGGGGATTGTCCCGGATCCTCAAAACCGGCGAGATTCGGCTCGGCTTTCTCGGTGCGAGGGTCGAGCTGCTACGGAGGAGGGCGCTGCAGTGCCATAAGTGCCTGCTCTTCGGGCACGTGCGCCGCGCGTGTTCCTCGAAGGAGGACAGGAGCGACGCGTGTTACAGGTGTGGCGTCGCGGGGCATAGGGCCCTTGGCTGCGTGGCGGCGCTGAGCTGCCCGGCCTGCGCCGCGGCTGGGTTGCCCGCCGGGCATCGCATGGGTGGACCTGCGTGCCAGAAGCCCTCTAGCTCTGCGGCTGGCACGGCCAAAAAGAGCAGGGCTGCGGGGAAGAAGCGAGGTGGGGCGGTCCCTCCAAGGAAGGGGGGTGTCGATCCGCCGAAAGACAGAGAGGAGGCTGGCGCTCCTCGTAAGGTAGGGGATGTACCGCCGGTTGCGGCGGAAGAGCCGGCTGCTCCTGTGGGGATGGCCGAAGTGGAGGGGGGTGATTGGGCTCCCATGGAGCTGGAAGATGTCCCTGTGGCCGGGGGCAAGCGCGCTAGGGACTCGAGCGCGGGCAGGGTGGAGCTTGCTCCCTCCGATTGCTCGGGTTCTCCCCCTAGAGGCCCTTGCAAGCGCTCGAGGGCCTGCGGTCTCGGATTCCGAGGGGGACGACGGGGACGAGGGAATGGGGGGTGCAGCGGTGTTCGTGACTCCGCTGCCCGATGCGTCTCCAGAGGGGGTGGTGTCCGCGGTCGCGCTGGTTCACCCCGCGCCACTGGATTGCGGGCCCTTCCCAGACGAGGAGGATGTCGGGGACTCGGGAGTCGGGGAGCCGCAGCCGTCCATAGCGGAGGTGGTGCCGGGGGAGATAGTCGAGGTGCTCGAGTCACCGGTGCCCTCGCCTCGGAGCGACCCGGTCCCCGAGGGAGGAGTGGTGGAGGCCGTTGACGAAGGGACGGCGGAGAGGGAGGTCAAGCCCTCTGGCGTCGGGGGAGCTGAGACGGGGATGGGGGTACCGGTGGTGCAGCTGGAGCGTCTTGCCCCTGTTGCCTGCGGCTCGGGGTCCATTGAGACCATTGAGATCGTCGACGCCTCGCCGGACGAGGAGGAAGAGGACGACGAAGGGAAAGAGGCCGTCTTTATGGGCCAGAGGATCTCCGTGGCTGGACCGCAAACGGAGATCCAGGAGTCGGAGCTGGGCCCGGATAATCTGCCCTTCGAGCTCGACGATCGCCCGTACTGGGCGGATGTGTACGAGTTTGACTCCGGGCAGGTCCTCATTATGAGGGGCGACGTCGCTGGTGAGCGGAGTTTCGCGAGTCTCGTCGAGCTCGGGTGGGATGACCTCACCGCGGCGGGACTCGAGAGGCGGAGATGGAAGGGCCGCGTGGTGTACGCGGGCACGTGGACGCGTTGCGCCGTGTTTAGATGCCCGTCTCCTGGCGGCAAGAAGCGGGCGCAGAAACTTGCGGCGGCCTTTGAGAAAGGGCTGAAGGACAAGGGAGCGGTGGTGTCGGAGGCGGGGCCGGTCCCGCCCTGGTTGAGGACCGACCTTCGGCCGCCGGAGACGAGGGCTGCCGTTAAAGCGGAGGGCTGCTGGCACGAGCTCTGCCAGGCGTACGCAGCGTTCGTGGATCGAACGCTGAAAAAGGAAGCGGACGTGCTGGAGAAGCGCAAGAAGGCGGGTCGCGACACCGGGGTGTCCTTTTTGAAGAAGGGCGCTAAGCTCTTCGGTTAGGGCCACGGGTTAGCGGCACGGGAACGGGGGGAGGTGCGCAGGGATTAGAGGGACCGGGGAGGAGGAGATCACTCCGTCTCAGGAGTCTTCTCCAAGCTGGTCCCCACCTGCGCGCAGTGTTACTGTGGGAAGGTGTTGATTGGGGGGTGGTAGCGGCGCGCGCGCGGCGGGGGGTTCTTGGGTTTGGGTTCATCCCCCATCCCTCTCGCCGGGCGATCGCCCCCTCACCTCCCTTCCGGGCGAAGTTCAACTTCGCGGGGCGTGAGTCACGGCCGTGGGGGGGTTCGGTGGGCCTGGGGGTTTCTCCCTAGGCCCCCGCACCCTCCCGTACAGCGCGCTCCAAGGCGGCTGGCGGCGTCGGAGGGCTGTGGGGGAGGCGAGCGGGGGCTCGCCGAACCTAGTAGCAGCAGCCAGAGACGTGGGGCGGCATTGGCGAGTAACCCGCAATGCTGCCCCGGAGTTAGATGGATGATTTCCGGGAAGCTTCTCTCCCCCTTGGAAAAGTGCCTACTCTGGCAAACGAGCGCGAGGGTCCGGGGTATTGGAGGATGGCCTAGCGAACGTATCGCTAGTTTGATCTCGCGCAAGAACGGCCATCTTCCATGCCAGATCCCCCCGCTCTAGGCGGTTACCGTGCAGGTTTTAGTTGGTTGGAGCCCAACATAATCCCGAGCCTCCCCCGAGGTTCGGGATATCCGTTCCGTATTTCCTGCACGTAAAAAAAAAAAAAAAAAAAAAAAAGGTGGGGACTGTCCTCGAAATTTTTTTTTTCAACACAGTGAAATAATTTATTTTTATCGGACGATGTCGGGAAAGATCGGCGTTTTTCGACACCGCGTCTTCGAGGGAAAGAGACGGAGCATTACTTTAAAGTTAAAATTCTAGGAGGGAAAGAGACACCACTACATAAGAGACGGAGCATACATTTTAAAGCTAAAATTCTGGGGGGAGGGAAAGAGACAGCAATACTTGGTGGTACAATCGCATTTTATTCTAAAGCCAACAGTATTAAGCGTTCCGATTTAACGTCGCAGCGTATAGCGCGATTACGCGAAATTGGACTCCTCTAGAGCGGCCGTGCACGGTGATGTCATTTGGCAGCGCGAAGAACGAAATAGAATTATAGAAACGCTGAATCTTAAAATTAGGCGGCGAGGAGGATGACGGGTGAATAAATGGAGAAATAAAATATGTTTAAAATGATAATTTATTTAAAATTAAATGAATACAATTTAACATTTTTCCTACGAGCATCAGCTAAAATATCATTGATGGCACATGCTACCAGTTCGCAATCTATATAATAATCCTTACAGTAATGTTCGCTATCGCGTATGATTTTAGCAGCATGACGTGTATCTAATTTTTCGCAGGCAACATCGCTCTGCTGTAGCACGTTAACAAAAGTTTCAAATTTCGTCTGCACATCTCCTACAATTTGACACAGCCGCAGATATACATAGTCTATACATGGCTCAAGATTTAATAAAAATGTTACTGTCTCCGGTTTGAAATACAGTGGCTTATCATGTAACATCATCTTTACAATCGAAGAATTATAGATCTCACAAAAATCCATCGTTAATTGATCCATCTGCATCGAAGGTGATCCTGGTAATCGTGAACGTTCTTCGATGGTTGTACAATTGTTGCATAGCGCATGCCATGTATATGATGGTAACATGAGATACATCCCACGATTGTCGCCGAGAACAAATTCAACGTCGATCTTAGGCCGTACGCGGATTCCAATTTCCAGATATTTACTGCCCATGGATGTTAATGCGTATCTTCTGACCATGATACGCGATGTTCGTTGCGAGCTATGAGAACAATCAAAGCTATGAAATTGTCAGCTCGTATTAGGAATAAACATAAAAAAAATTTGAGAAGATGTGCAAATTAAGCCTTACCAAACAACTGTAGTGTCCCCACATTGATCTACGCCATCATCTTGCACAATCGGAACGTAATAATTCATACGTTTAGCGTTCCCTTCGGCACTGGTACTATACATTTTATGTTTTCAGAGCACTATTTGTTCCGTCGAAAATCACTGAGGCTAATGAGCGATTGATGGAATAGCGTCCGAGAGCTCGGCTTAAATAGAGGTGCAATTGCCTCCCCCACCACAGCATTTTATTCTAAAGCTACCAATTTTTCCATAATGTTTTTCAATCTTAACATCGCAGCATATCGCGCGATTGTACGTAACTTGAACCCACCCTTAAGGATAAAAGACTCGACACGCGCCGAATGTAATATAATACCTGTGGAAGCGTCGATTCTTAGAATTATGCGGAATCAGCAGAAACTATGTCGGACGATTTTGCGCGCTAATTCGTCATACGTGTGAATCATAGAAAGAATTATGCTGTATCAGCAGAAACTGCATAGAACCATGTTAGAACAAATCGTCGTTTTTGCATGCAATCTTTTGGGGGGGGGGGGGAGGTACGCCAAAAGAGTTAGAAAGAAAGAGCAAATCGTGGTGTGGGTATAAAAGCGAGCTCCAAACTGTACAAAGCCTCAAATCGTTGCAACGTGTTGCGTGGAAAAAAAACATACTACATTTACATTCCATTTTTTTACGATCATGGAAGAATTCGCGAAAGTAGAACGCCAATTGTTGGATCAATCTACACGATTGATTCGCGGGAAGAGATTGATCTCGCGTGGGAAGAACGGTGCAACAAGTGCATAGAATCGTTGGAAGAACATAGCCGAGTGAAACGTCCCCGATTATCGATCGGCGTTCGACAATCGTTGGTTGCTCGAATCGCGCGGCTCGAAGGACTGAAACATTCGTTGCGCGGCCGCTTCGTGCGCGAAGGTGCAGGACATTCTAGCACAGGACTTTTATGGTGCGTGTTACAAAGTAATATAGGATCAGTGCTAGAGTATGCAATAGTTTTTAAGAAGCACAGTCACAAGCTAAGGTTTGTCGCACAACACTAATTTAAGATAAGATTAACGAAAGAGTTTAGTTTAAGCGTGTAGAATTTATTAGCTAAGTCGCATTAAACGTTTGTTTGGTCTTTGTTAAGCGCAGAGTATTTAATGATAATTTTAAGCGTTTCAACACGTTACAGTTATAATTTGAATATAGTACAAGGTCAAACACAATAAATAGTTATTTACACAAATAATTTACACAAAATATCATTTACAATTTAACAAAGTATTATCTGGTGAAAGCAAAGAACACCAGCGTAATTTAGCCAAGCAAGGTAGCTAAAACAGTTATTAACTAAGTCGCAAGCAATTAGGGATTGCAAATTTACCGACTTTTTCAATTACCGGTAATTCGGTAGAATTTTCAATCAAAACCGGTTTACCGGTAATTTACCGGTATTTTTTAAGGTATTGAAAATAGAAGAAAATATATTACAAAGAAGTCTAATCAATCACTATAAAACATAAATGTAAATAAAACTATTCTTTATTTATAATATTTTTTATTTATCGACACTTTTTAATAAATATGCACGCAAAAAACATAACTTATTTAAACTTTCATCCGCTAATCGCGACCTAATCTTCGTACAAAACAAACCCGCCGCGGAAAACGCCCTCTCCGATTCCACACTTGTTGGTCGCGTAGTCATGAGGAAATCATATGCTAATTGGATATATTTTCCTTTTAAATTTTCTTCGTGAAAATATACTAATTCTTTTTTTATGACTTGATTTATGCTTTTATTTTTTTTGTTAATCAGAGTTGGCTGTGTAGGTACTTCAGTTTTTGCCTTTATTAAGAAATTAAGTTTTTCATTCATTGACATTGTAGATGTCGAAGGCATTATATTTACAGAATTTTCGGAATCAGAATCACTAATTATTTCTGATAATTCTGTTGATGTTTCATTTTTATTATAAATACGTTCAATTAATTGCCCGATTATCTTCCTAATTGTAGGTTTACTGGTTTTATTAAAAATTCCGTAATCTTCCTCATTCGACTTTTTGAGATTATAATCAGAAAGATATTGCAGAACATCAGAATAAGAAGTTCGTCTTTCCTTTATTCGTTGTATCAAAGCATTCTTAAGTTCGTTACTTAAAAGTGTGTGTTGATTCGTTAATTCGTCAAGCATGAATTTCAGTGTAACATCAGCAATATATAAATTAACATTTTCAGAACAAAGTGTTTCAACAGCAAGTTTTATCGGTTGTAACGCTGATATTGTATCGGACAACAATGTAAGTTCACTTTCCGTAAAATTGATTTCTGATTTTAAATCTATAAGACTCTTTCTAATACAATCTTTAATCCTTGCGAAACGCTCCAACATAGCCAGCAAACTATTCCAGCGAGTTCTAGAGTCTAGTATCAACGAGAATTCTGTACCGAATTGTTGTTTTACATGTTTCTGAAGTATATCATCGTTTTTTGTTGGGGATTTGCGGAATATTTTAACTACTTTCCGTATCTTTGTTATTAGAGAATTCAGTTGTTCGTTTTGTAAAGGATTTAGGTGAGAATCAATAATTATGTTTTGTACCACTTCTAAACCTTCACAATTATTTTCAATATCTGCGTCGTTGTCATCGTCAGAATTGTCACAATCATTTGTATCAGGTAATTCAACAGGTTCCTGATCTTCGTCCTCAATTTCGTCGGTATTATTTTTATTATAAAGAACTTTGATTACGGCCAACTGAATTCCATGTACAAGACATAATTGATGATTTGCATCAATCAATTTTATTGTTTTTTTCATTACTGAAGCTCCATCTGTAGTCACTGACACAATATTTGCTAACGAAATACCAAATTCTTTTAGTTTACTTTTAATAACAATTACACATCTTTCAGCAGTCATAGATCCACGAATACGACATAATCCAAGGTTCCAAAATTTGTTGTTACTTCTATGGACATTAATGTTCATATATCGGCGGTTATTAGTAGATGTCCACTCGTCTAATGTTAGGCTAAATGCTTCATTACTAAGTTTAAGTTGTGATATTTCGTTGACTACTTCTTGCCTAATTTTATCTGCATATTGCAATACAATATTTTTAATAGTATTTGGAGATCTAGGAATGTCTCTGTAGCCTTTTGCAATTAATAACATTCGTAAATCTTGAGATGTACAAAATTTAATGAACGGTATTCCATCCCGCGCTGCCATTCGCGCTACTACGGCAGGAAAAGATTCATCACTTGGATTCTTAAAATATGAAGTAATTTTTGATCGAGAATCCACATCAACAGTTTGAATCGAAGTAGATGTATCATCACTTTTTTCTTTTCCTCGTTTTAATAAATTAAGGTTGTGTTGGCTTTTGAGGTGGTTATGTAAACCGCTGGTACTTCCACCTACGGCTTTTATTTTTTTTGTGCACTGTTTACACACAGCTGCATCTCTTGCTGCTGTACGATTAAAATAATGCCACGGTGAATTTGTATCCATTGCTACAAAAAATAATAATATTCAAAATAAAATGAAAGAAAAACTTAATTTCTTAATAAAGAAATAAACTTTGTTTGACGTCGAGTGGTTTTCTGGCGCACGTTCGAACCGCCTAGGACCGTCGTTGGGCGATACTGGGTACCTACATTGTAACGCGCGCGCCAGCCTGGCCAGGCCACAATCGCCGGTACATATTCGCTAGCTCGAACGTGCGCCGGAGGATTATTCGATGTCGAATATATTTAAGCTTAAAGTTAAAGTTGAGGGATCTATTGAGCGGTAAAGTTGAGCGGTAAAGACGAGTGAACAGGTTGGCTTTATTCATCGAATAAAGTCAACCCCAGTCAACTTTGTTTGACACACGACGAATAATGTTTTTAACTTTTATTCGTTATTCGAAATTTGTTTAAATAAAAATTTGGGTCATCTCTGCCCATTACATACCTTTGATTTGTTGTTTTATTCACTTTATATCACTAACTGAGCAATCGACTAACCCACTCACTATGAGTTGAAAACTTTAGTACGTATAAAATGAATCAATGGTTCGATCGTGGACAGCCCATCTTGTCGCTGTCAACTGTTTCGTTCTCCCACCACTCGCCGGTTGCCGAGCAGCCGTAACTGAGCAGCGCGGCGCAAGTATAAAACGCATATACGCGCTATATTTGTACATATATGTAATTTACCGAATTACCGGTAAAAAAATGTCGAATTACCGGTAAATATTTGACGAAAATTTCCGCGATTTACCGGTAAACCGGTAAACCGGTTTACCGGTATTGCAATCCCTACAAGCAATGTGCGTAAGAAGTATCGCAAGCAATGTGCGTAAAGCAAGTAGCGCAAGCAATGTGCGTAAGCAAAAGAATAATTACCAAAAGGTGCTGAGGTCAGGAACAAAGTGGCCGATTCCCAGAAATCGACCGTGATTTCTAGGAAGCGCAAGCCTTCCCCTTCCATGGATCGCGAGTCGATGGAAGGGGACGCGATCCGCGCTCCACATGAGTGAGCAGGCCATTGCCGCTTGCCTAATTAATATCGATCACCAATAGGTGTCACTAATATCCTCGTTTCTTGAACTGTGCGAAATAGACACCGCGTTCGATAACCGCGTATTAACTGGTGCAGTGCTCAATTCGAACTATATCGAGCCGCGCAACTTCCTCCAGGATGCGGGGACCATTGTGCTGGAGCATGTGCGGGACGCTTTGAGGAAACATCAAAACCTCAAAGTGAACACTGTGTTTAACGGTGAATTTGTGGCAGGCAATAAACGTGCTTGTAAAAGCATCAATACCCGGAACTGTGAACTCTTCCACACGTCCGATCTGCAGGAGTGGTACCAGCGCTGCGTCGTCGAACCCACCCTGGCATCGTTTGAAGAGTTTCAGGAACGCGACAGCGGATGGGCATTGACGAGAATCCTCAACCTGACCGTCAATGTCAACAAGTATAATCCGCTGCGCGCCGGGTGCCACTACAAGTTGCCGCGAGAATTAATGCTGAAAAACGCAACGATCAGTATACAATCCTCAGACAACGCCTGTTTCGCGTGGGCAGTGGTTGCAGCTCTCCATCCTGCTGAACGACATACCGATCGCCCAAGTTCGTACCCCGACTATGCATCTGTGCTAAATATCCAGGGCATTGAGTTCCCAATGTCTCTGGCACAGATTGCGAAGTTTGAACGGCTGATTGAAATCTCCATCAACGTCTACACCTTTGAGATGGAGAGGAAGAAAGGGCCAACAGTCTTTCCACTGCACCTCACCAGTCAAAAGAGGGATCGACACGTAAACTTGCTCTACACGCCGAATCAAGAGCACAGTGATGTAGGGCACTTTGTATGGATCAAAAACTTGTCCCGATTGGTGAGCACGCAGCTGAGCAGACACAAAGAAAAAAAATCATCTGTGATCGGTACGTATATAAACTTATGAAATGCGTCGCGAAAAAAAAATTAAATAAAAAATTAAATAAAAAAATTTTGTATTTTTGTTTTATTACAGATGCATGCATTACTTCAGATCTACTGAGAAGTTGGAGGCGCATGCAGTGGACTGTGGCAAGATGAACGACTGCGCCATCCTGCTGCCCAGCGAAGGAAAAAATCTCCTCCATTTTGTGAACCACTGCATGAAGGAGCGGCTCCCCTTCGTGGTGTATGCAGATCTGGAGTGCGTCTTGGTGAAAACGGAGGACAATCACCGAATAGGTGATATAGACAATAAATTACGCGCATATCAACACCATAAAGTGCACAGCATAGCATATTATATGCATTGCTCGTACGATACATCGCTATCGGTGTAACGATGTCGCCGCGACGCAGATTGTGTTTCATGGTTCGTCAACGAACTTAGCAATTTGGCAAACTTCGCTAAACCCATCTTGACCAGTCATGTTCCCATGCTGAATTTAACCACCGAACAGTGGACCACATTTCGCGATGCAACTCATTGTCATATTTGCGAAGAACCATTCGAGGCTAGCGATGTACGAGTTCGCGATCACTGCCATCTCTCCGGACGGTTTAGAGGCCAAGCACATTCGCAGTGCAATTTAAATTATAAAAATGCGTGTTACATCCCCATAGAATTCCATAATTTATCAGGCTACGATTCGCATTTCATTATCGAGGAAATAGCAACCGCTTTCGAAGGTCACGTTGCCCATAACTAAAGAAAAGTATATTTCTTTCACAATAAATGTTCAAGATACGGCTGATTCAGATTCGCGAAATTGTATTAAATTGCGATTCATCGATTCGTACAAATTTCTCAACACCAGTCTCGACAAATTAGCATGTTTTCTTAGCACAGATCAATTAAAAATTTTACGATCCCAATTTGAAACATTATCCGCCGAGGATTTTAATTTATTGAAGCGAAAGGGTGTCTTTCCGTACGAATACCTTGATTGCGCGAACAAGCTGCAGGACCCATGTTTGCCACCGCGCGAATCATTCTACAGTTCGTTAACAGGTGAGACTGTATCCGAGAGCGATTACGCGCACGCTGAGACTGTCTGGCAGCGTTTCGAGATTAGAACCTTGGGCGAATACAGCGATTTGTATTTGAAGACAGATGTCTTGTTATTGGCAGATATTTTTGAAAATTTTCGCGAAAGTTGTATCAAGAGCTACGGATTAGATTCAGCGCATTAATTACACTTTACCTGGTTTCACATGGGATGCTATGCTAAAACATACCAAAATTACGTTCGAATTGCTCACAGACGTCGATATGGTCATGTTTGTCGAACGCGGTATACGCGGGGGTTTAAGTCAATGTTCCGGAAGATACGCACATGCCAATAACAAGTACATGTCATCTTACGACGCATCGGAAGAGTCATCGTATTTGATGTACTTTGATGTGAATAATTTGTATGGATGGGCAATGTGTCAGCCTCTGCCATATGGTAAATTTCAATGGGTCGAAGATGTCGCAAATTTTAACGTGTCTTCAATCGGTGTCGATTCGCCCACAGGGTACATTCTCGAGGTAGATCTGGAATATCCGCAACGTCTGCACAACATTCATGCCGATCTACCGTTCTGTCCGACGCGTGCCAAATAGGGAATCCAATCCCGGTCATTATTTACTATCCCGGGATTGCGGGATTTCTTAAAGTCTATCCCGGGATCCCGGGACTAACCCCGGGATTGGGTAATAGAAAAATTCAGTGTAAGCGTATTATTATTATTATATTATTATAGTAGTTTGGTCACCCCATCAGGCTAAATACAGGGTATTGTTGGAGAGGGTTCAGCCCAAATTTTTACGACACGCCAGCTTCGTGCTGGGTAGAGTTATGTCCTTCACGGATCATGATTACGGCCCAATTTTATCTTGCTTAAAAATGGACACTTTGGAAGTACGTAGGTCTGCTTTTGACCTCACCTTTTTTAGGAATCTGTTGCTTGGGGAGATTGATTGCCCTGATATTTTAGGCCTGGTGGGGCTTAATGTTCTGGCTAGGCCACTCCGTTTCAAACATCTTTTCCATACAGGTTTCTTTAGATCGAATCTGGGGGAAACTGACCCGTTAAACAGAGCATGTAATAAAGCTAACCAGCTGAAGTGTAATGCGGATATTTTTGCCGATTCTCTACACACTTTCAAAGTGAGAATATTGTCCGCGTTACGTGAGCCTACTTAGACTAGTTTCGAGATACTTTGATTAGCGTGTCGTGGTGATTCAGCCTTGATGACTACCGTTTATAGTTTAGGCTTTATTGCCATTTTCTTTGTACAAGTGGATTTTATGTCCGTCAAATAAACTATTATTATTATTATTATTATCCGCGGCCGGTATTGGCGCCACGCGACTTCCGCTCGGTTTCGCGTCTTTGCGATGCGACTTTCGCACTGCTTTCTCTCTCTCCGTGTCCGACCGCCAAGCGGGCCACCACGCGACGCGAGTCCTGAAAAAGCGCGAAGAGCACTACGCGGCCGTTCAATCGTGCAATTAACCGAGTGCTCAGTACAGTATACTTATACCACTTATGTAATCATAACTAATACATGTTTTGTAACACGTGCGGTGCATACTGTGGTTTGCAAAATTGTTGGCAGTCGTATGCGGAGCGGGGCAAGGGGACTACCTCGCTCGCGCCGCCCCACTCTCTGCCGCGGACTCCCCAATTCCCCCGCTCGCTCTCTTCGTCATGCGGTGCTGCTGACCGATTCGTTGACGAGACGTGTCGGCCAATAGCGATAATACGTGTGCTTTACATCTGCCACAGTGTTAGAGAAAGTGGGCCTATGAGGATACACTCAATCGGACCACCAAGTTTCTGCCGGCAACATTTTTGCAAACCACAGTAGTTATTGTAATCTGCGCCAACAAGGTTATGGGCCCAGTCCGAAGTGAGGTTATGTTACGGCGTGCTTTCGGCCGTTCAACGTGCTAGTGCATACGGTTCTTATTCTCTGTCTCGACGCAAGTTAGACAATGACGAGTGTGTCGAAAGTAGGAAAAATCGACAGATTAAATGGGGAGAACTATAGAACGTGGAAATTTGCCGCAAGGATGTACCTCATACAGACAGACTTGTGGCCGTACGTGAACGGGGATGCGGTGGTAAAACCAGAAGCGACCCCAGAGGAAAAGCGGCAGCACAAAAGTAAGATGGAGAAGGCACTCGCAGCGATCGCGTTAGCAGTAGAGGCGGATCAGCAAGTCCACATTGTTGATTGCAACACGGCCGCAGAAGCATGGAACATTCTCGAACAAGTGTACGAGCCGAAATCCAGGCAACGGATCATGCAGCTAAAACGAGAATTCGTTAGGATACGGCTCAAGGAAGGTGAGACAATGGCTTCATATTTATTAAGAATGAAAATTATAGCAGGATACCTGCACGATGCGGGATCAGAAATGAAGGACGAGGACTTGGCATATGCGATGCTCTCAGGCCTGCCCGACTCCTACGACGCTCTGACAATGTCACTGGCAAACTTAGAAGACGCCAAGTTCACTTCTACAGAAATTAAGAAGATGCTATTAATGGAATACGAGAGAAAAATGTCCAAGGAACAGGACCAAGAACCGAAGGGTGAGTTATCGGCTTATGAAGTAAACAAAAATAGTCACTCAACTGAAAGTAAAAAGGGAGATAAGAAATGTTTTAACTGTGGCAAAGTTGGCCATTTCATAAGGCAGTGTAGGAAAAAGAAGCTCGATGCGAAGAATCAGACGCAGGTGCATCAAAAGGAATCCTTTATTCTTTCAATAAATGTAAACCACACCGTACTCGACGATGATTGGCTAGTGGATAGTGCAGCCACGCACCACGTATGCAAGAACGAACGGTGGTTTCACAGGTTTAGAAAAATTGAACCTGAACCGGTGGGTACGGCAGAAACGCTGGTAAACAAGGACGAAGCTGCACTGGTGGCTGAGGGCATCGGTGACATAGTATTGAAAACAAGAGTTGATGGCACCAACTATGAAATAACACTGGAAAACGTATATTATGTTCCCAAATGTAAAAGGAATCTCTTATCAATTGCCCAAGTAGAAATGAAAGGAAAGACTGTCGTTTTTGAGCATGGGGTTGGGAGAATCACAAGCAGCGTGTCAAATAAAGTGGTGGCCCAGGCTCGGCGCCTGGAAAATTTATATGTGTTGCAGGCAACGGTGATGCAGCCCTCACAAGAAGAAAAAGGGTTACATCCGGTAATGGTTAACGAGACAGGGATGTGGCACCACAGATTTTGCCACATCAACGACCGAAGTATTTCTGAACTGGCTAGGAAAGGTTATGTACGAGGATTGACAGATGACATTGCCGCATTGGATCAGTGCCATGGATGCCGTATGGGGAAGTCTAAGAAAATGCCTTGTAAGAAGCTTGATGTAAAACAATCAGAGGAAATATTGGAGTTGCTTCACTCGGACCTATGTGGGCCTATGCCAGTAGCATCGGAAGGCGGTTCAAAATACTTCATAACGATCACAGATGATTATACACGGAAAATCGGCGTGTTGTTTTTGAAGTCAAAAGACGAAGCTCCGAATAAAATAAAGGAGTATATCGACCAGATAGAAAACGAAAATGGGGGAAAGGTCAAGCGTTTTCGCTCCGACAACGGGCTTGAATATTGTAATAGGACGCTACAAAGTTTCTTCACAGGACGCGGGATAAGACATGAAAGAACATGCGTGGAAACACCTCAGATGAACGGGGTGGCCGAGAGAGTAAACCGCACACTACTCGACATGGTCAGATCAATGCTCTTTTCTGCGAAATTACCACAAAGTTTTTGGGCCGAAGCAGTCGCGACGGCTGCATATGTTCGCAATAGAATGACTCACACCAACGTGCAGGGAGGAGTCCCAGAAGGTCTTTGGATGGGAAGACAGCCGAGTGTGAGACACTTGAAAGTTTTTGGGTGCCTAGCTTATGGGCACCTCCCAGCCCAGGGGAGAAAGAAACTGGAACCCCGCGCAAGGGCTTGCATATTCGTTGGATATTCCAATAGAACCAGAGGGTATAGATTATGGGATCCATCCACGAAGAATATTGTGCACACCAAGCACGTACGATTCGACGAAGGCAAGGTAGGCTATGAGTACATAAACGGCAATACCTCATCCTGTCATTACGAATTTCAGAACAAAGAGTGCAAGGACGGGTCAGACAAAGTAAAGAGTATGAATAAATGGCCCGACGAGTTAAGTGAACATTCCGAAGCGAGCGAAGACGACGACGAACCTGAAGACGACCAGGAAGTCGACCAGAGGCCACCGGAGACGAAGATAGTGGGGGTCAGCGGTGAGTCTGCCGACGAAACTAAGAGGAAACCCGGGAGACCTAAGAAAACGCCCCCCAGAAACCTTTATGGACGGAAGGGAAAACCGACCGAAAAGGTGGAATTAAATTTGTTGGAGATCGACGAACCAACCAACCTGAAGGAAGCGCTGTCATAACCTCAGGCGGAAAAATGGAAGGACGCAATCCAAGAAGAAGTAAAAAATCTGGAACGGCTAGAGACTTGGGTAGATGCCCAGCCACCACCCGGCAAGACTTGCATAGGAAGCAAGTGGGTGTTCAAGATTAAAACAAGCGAAACCGGCCAGATTGCAAGGTATAAAGCAAGGCTGGTGGCGCAAGGATTTGGACAAAAGGAAGGCGTTGACTACGACAAAACATACGCTCCAGTCGTTAGGTTTGGAGTGGTAAGGTATCTGCTAGCATTATCATTATTCCTAGGATGGAAATGCAGACACATCGATGTAAAGTGCGCATATTTGAACGGAAGCCTCGAGGAGGAAATCTATATGAAGTTACAGACGGTCGACGAAAAGAAGGGAGTACGGACCGTACGACTTCGACGACCTATTTACGGACTGAAACAGAGCGGTCACAACTGGAATGACGCTCTAGATAGCTTCCTTGTCAAAATTGGACATACACGATTGTCCTCATCGAGTTGCGTGTACCGGTTGAGCAATCATACATTTGTTGTCGTGTATGTAGACGATATCTTGATATTTTCAGGTGACGAGAAAACGTTGAGTTGGGTTACAGAGAGGATTGGAAGTCAATACGAAATACGGGACCTGGGAGAAATATCATATTTCTTGGGAGTCGGAGTGTGCCAATCCGATGGGGAGGTAATCCTCAGTCAGCAGGCTTACATTCGATCACTGCTGAGAACGTATGGGATGACGGAGTGCCGGCCAAGCTGTACCCCACTACAACCTGGAATGAAATTGAGCAAGGACGATTGCCCTTCCACGGACGAAGAGAAGGATGAAATGAAAAACGTCCCATACCGCGAACTTGTGGGATCGCTGATGTACGTCGCGCAATGTACGAGGCCAGACATAGCGTTCGCGGTTGCGAAGCTGTCGCAGTTCTCATCCAACCCTGGTAGGACACATTGGGTGGAAGCGAAGAGGGTGCTGAGGTATTTGAGCGGAACACTTCAGCACGGACTGAACTACAGAACGAGGACGCCATCCATGGAGCTGTGGACGGATGCAGACTGGGCTGGGGACCTCGACGACAGCCACTCCTTCAGCGGTATGGCAGTAAGCCTTGGAGGAAATGTCGTGGACTGAAGGGCCTCGAAGCAGAAATGCATCACACTGTCGACAATGGAGGCCGAGTATGTGGCCATGTCGGCCGCGGCCAGGGAAGCGACGTGGGCCATAGACTTTATAGACTTTATAGTTTGAGAAAATCGATAAAAACACCCTACACGATGTGGTGTGACAATCGGTCGGCAATTGATTTCGCGAAAAATCGAATAGAAAGGTCGAATACTAAGCACATAAGGCGCGCGCATCATTACGTGCGGGAGATGATAGATAGGGGCGAGGTTACTCCGAGGTACGTTGCAACGACAGAGAACCTGGCCGACATATTCACGAAGTCGTTAGGTAAGAACCTGCACAGAGAAGCCGTGGCGCGACTCGGATTGATGCCCGCGAGCGAATAATATAGTGGGGGGTTTGTAAGCGTATTATTATCCGCGGCCGGTATTGGCACCACGCGACTTCCGCTCGGTTTCGCGTCTTTGCGATGCGACTTTCGCACTGCTCTCTCTCTCTCTCCGTGTCCGACCGCCAAGCGGGCCACCACGCGACGCGAGTCCTGAAAAAGCGCGAAGAGCACTACGCGGCCGTTCGATCGTGCAACTAAACCGAGTGCTCAGTACAGTATACTTATACCACTTATGTAATCATAACTAATACATGTTTTGTAACACGTGCGGTGCATAGGTATTGTAATCTGCGCCAACATTCAGTAATTAAAATGATTTACTATATGTTAAAATTCTAAATCTTTATTAAATGTAAACAAACAAAAATTAAAATCATTTTTTAGAATAAACAAACAGTCTGAATACATATAGATAATATCGGTAAACCATTATGAAGCGTTTTGGAAATGTATACGAAGAAATAGCAAAGTATCTAATGTATCATCTCCTAGCCGACTTCTTATTTTATTTCCTATATAACCGGCCGCTGAAAAAGCTCGCTCTACTTCAATACTTGTTGGAGGAATTGACAACAAATATTGATAAGCTTGTTCTAGATGACGTCCACGGATTCCACCACCCTCAAAGAGACTCATTTCTTTTTTTATGCTTGACAATAGATCTTTTTTTTGGGGGTTTTCAGGTTCCACACGCTTCATACTCTTTTCGATTTCTTTTTCTAACTTTTCCTGCAACGTTAGCTGACTATCTTCTTGTGTTTGAATGGGTTGATTTTCCACAGTTAACCCTTTTAGTGCCGGGCGAAATAGAGGTGCCTATGCGAGAAAAACCGGCCGAATTTCACAGTTTTACAAGGGTTCGGGAAAATGCTTATAAAAACCAATGCGAATAGTAAAGCGCTACGAGGCGCGGGCCGCTATATCGGCTCTGGCACTTCTCGCCAGTGTAGCAGGAGCCGATATATCGGCTCCCGGCACTCAAAGGGTTAATATAATTTTTTCATCTCCACCTTCGTCTTCAGCGTAGCTCAATCTTTCAATAAGAATCTTTATTTTTTTTCTAATTACAGTTTGACTAGGGCTTAAAAATATTCCTCTCAAAGTTGCCGAATCTTCATTAATACGTCTACGATTCTGGAGATAATTTAATATACCAGATAACTCCATGCGTCGTCTTTGCTCGATGCGCTGTAACAATGATGTCATCATTTTGTCACCTAATATAGTTTTTTTCTCAGCCAACGTATTTAAAATAAATTTTAAAGCTGCATCAGCTGTGCACAAATTAGCATCTCGTCGACAGAGCGCTTCTACAGTCAATTTAATGGGTGCAAGTACATCGATAATTTCTGTTATCAACTTAAAATCGGACTCTTGTAAACGAATCGGATGCTTCAAATCAATAAGAGCTTTTTCAATGCTAGTTTTCAAAAAAATAAAACGTTCTAGCATAGTTAGAAGGCTATTCCATCTCGTTTTAGTATCTAACAGAAGTAAAAATTCTTTGTTGTGTTCCAGCTTTACGTATTTTTGTAAAAGAGTATAGTTTTTTGTGGGTGACCTTTTAAAATAAAGCACGACTTTGCGAACTTTTTTTATAATTTCATTAATGTTTTATTCATTGGAAAGATCAGGGACTTCCTGGTATAGATCATCGTCTGAAACCAAAGTGAAACCTGATTCTGATTCCAATAAATAATCAAAACTCTCCACATTTTCTGTATCATTCAAATCTTCAGTATCATTATGAGCCTGAATAGATAATGATTCATCTTCAGTTACTTTTTTATTATAAAGTACGTCACAGACGGCTAAATGAATGGCATGTGCAAAGCAAACTTGATGTTCAGTGTTTACAAGCTTCCTTACTTTTAACATTACATTTGGTCCATCAGTTACGATAGCGACGATGTCTTTGTCGAGTGAAATGTCATGCATAAGACGATTTTTTAAAATTTCAATACAGTTCTCAGCCGTCATAGATCCATTAACACGAATAAGACCTAAACTCCAAAATTTTTCAGGCGAATGAACGTTGATATTCATGTAACGTTTATTGGCATTGGATGTCCACTCATCGAAAGTTAAGCTAAATCTTCTTCCAGATTTTTTCAAAATTTGTATTTCTGCAGTCACTTGCTCTCGAATTATTTGGCTATAATTCATTACACGCTTTCGAATTGATGTTGCTGATGCAGGTAAATCACTGTACCCCTTAGCTATCAGTAATTTTCTTAAATCATTTGAAGTTATAAAAACATTGAATGTTAAGCCGTTCAATGCTGTCATACGCGCCAAAATCAAATCCAGGAAATCACGTTTTGTAGTACTAAAATAATCTACTATCTTACTTTTTGTAGGCGGTCGTGTACTGGGGGATTTTTTATGCCCTTGACTTGTACATGGAAGATTCACCTCCTTTATAACTTTGATACCATGTTTTGATGACAAATGTACATGTAATCCCTTAGTCGATCCACCCAAAGTTTTAAGCACAACACTACATTTTTTACATTGAGCACTGCTTCCGTCTTTAGATGTTAAATAGTGACTCCATACCGACGACGTATCAGAATCTTTCTTATGAATAATAAAAGCACTTTCCTCAGACATTATTGAATACTTAACTATGTTATTACTTTATGTGTGTACGAGAACGATAGTAAGAGAGATCTTTATATCATGCTGGGTTTACAACAACTAACTGCTCGCGGAAGCTCTGATTTGCGCTTTTATACGATTTTCAGTAGGCACCTCCGATGATCTCTTAATTCTTATTGGTTCCGACGTAGTTCAAAACTTTGAAAACGCTTCAGAGATCAAAAGCGCCTACTATGTTGCAGCTCTGTTTATTGTTAGATGTGCCGCGGCCGCATGCCGGAAAGATACAGTTGAATAAAAGGCAGCAGTTTTTTATACGTAGTGACTTATGGCAGCCTTATCTGATCCGGGTTGGATCCGCTCCGCGCCGCGAATATTCGCTTTGGTTTGGGGGAGCCTTTAACACACTAATTGTAAGCCGGTGCGGCGCGTTTCGACCTACAAAGTTTCGACTTCACGTGTTCAGACAAATTGCAATTTGAAACTCGCACGATTTCGAAATAGTGAAAAGTGTGATATCATTGTAAAAATAAATACAATTTAGTTAGTTATATACGACTCAATACTATTATTTAAATAAATCATTATTATTGTCCATATTATTATGACATGATTATGTTGATTTATTCTGTTTATTTTTATATTTTTAAGTTGTTGATAAAGTAATGCGCATTTTTAAAAAATCCGGAAAATCCCGGGATTAGTGACATCAAATCCAGGGATTTTTTAAAGTAAAAAACCAGCCGGAATCCCGTATCCCGGGATTGGATTCCCTAGTGCCAAACCACCTGGCAGCAGACAGGACAAGTTACTCGCGACGGTATACGATAAGCAGCGTTACGTTATTCATTATCGCAACCTGCAGCAGTGCATGCGTCACGGTCTTCGTATTACAAAGATACACCGCGTGCTTCAATTCGCTCAATCCCCCTGGCTCCGCGATTACATCGAACTCAACACAGGGTTTAGAACAAGCGCCACAAACGATTTTGAAAAAAATTTGTACAAATTGATGAACAACGCAGTATTCGGTAAAACTCTTAACGCATTGGGAAGGGCGATATGGCGCGGAGGCAATGATCGCGAAATCGAATTTCCACAGCAGAAGTGTTTTTTCGGAAAAATTAATAGCTGTTGAATTGCGAAAACTCGAGGTGAAATTCAACAAACCGATATACGTGGGTATGTGCATTCTGGACATATCAAAAATTTGTTTGTACGAATTTCACCACGAGTACATGTCGCCCAAGTACGGAACAAATTGTAAAATTCTATACACAGACACAGACAGCCTCATTTATCACATTCGATGCGGTGATATCTATGAATCTATGAAGCACAATATCGACAGATTCGACACCAGCGATTATCCCATCGACAATGTATATAATATGCCGCGCTTAAATAAGAAGGTTCCAGGGCTGATGAAGGACGAAAATAACGGTGCGATAATGACCGAATTCGTAGGTCTTAGAGCGAAAATGTACGCACTTCGCGTAGATGGTAAAAAAGTTACGAAGAAAGCGAAAGGCGTCAAGACCAACGTCATAGCCAGAACGATAACTTTCGACGACTACGCGCAGTGCTTGGAAAGGGAGATCGAAATGGTTCGCAGACAATCGTGCATACGGTCTAAATTGCACAAAGTGTACACCATTTCGGAATCTAAAATCGCTCTAAGTCCGCACGACGACAAGCGGTATATCGTACCCGATTCGACCGACACTCTGCCCTGGGGACATTATAATATACCCTTGTGAAATAGAAACTATTGTATTTATTGTATAATATTCTTCGCACATGTATGGAAATTATTATAAATAGTGGAATTATTGCATATGTGTCATTGTACATTAACTGGATTATAAATGGTGGAATTATTGTATAAAAAATTGTTCGCACATGTATATGTATTATTGTATTTATTGAATCATGTATTATTATTTTTTTACAATACATTATTTTTATTTATCCAAGAATTGTGTGATTTATCAAACCCCAACCACTTGACGTACACCTTATCCCCCTTCCTACGTAAGACTTTTTTCACTAGATACACTCCAGGATCGGTGACGCGTTGCAGCTCGTGTTCATAGAATCCTCCGGCAACAGGCTTTCCACTGGAATCGACGAGCAGATACGTCGCGGGATCAGTTGCTTGTACTTTGGCTATCTTAAACACCTCTGTTGCAGCCGAAATCCGCCGATCAGCTGTTGCGCGGATTTAAACGTGCGTGCGAGAGCGGGTAAACACGGTGACACACCGTCCGGTAAGACGGCGACATACGTCACGTCTTTTTTCTGCCTGGATTCGAGCGTTGCGCGGTTCGAGGAATCCGGGAGTAGATTCCAAGAACACCTTGTCACAACAAGACGCTCTCGCACGCACGAAATTTTAACGGACCAGAAATCTTGTCGCCCAGCGATCCTCGATTGACTAGCCAAAAACGGCCCTTCGAGCCACAGCGCCCAGCGCATTGCATACCACCGACTAAGCCAGTTGGTCATTGTATCGTCGTGTTTTGTAAGTCGTGTTTGATCGTGTGTTCATTACGTGGAGTAATCGTCCGTTCTTGTAAACGACGCCCACGTGGCCGAATAAACGTGTCGTCTCCTCACCGGTGGACAACTCCTTGGAGCGCATCCCTTCCCTGGCCAGACCAGTGGCAATCCACCAGTCTTCCCAAGGCATCGTTTTAAACAACCTCCGTTGTCCAATTCGGCGTATAGCCTTTATCGAAGATGGTTTTGAATTTGCTCACGCGCACAAACTCGCCCAACTTGAATCTCGCTGGAGCGGCGATCTTTACGTTGTTGTACACGGTGGTTAGCAGCTTGTCGGCGATCGCAGGGGTAACATCGCAAGGACGCATTTTGATGGTTCTATGTTTTCGCGCGTTATACTCTGCGAGAAGACATGATAGCAAATCGATCCATCTGTAGGTTCCATTGAGCGTAAACATTTTCCACATACTGTTCTTCAAAGTTCGATTGAAACGTTCCACGACGGAGACTTTCATCACCGAATACGTCGAATAATGATTAATGTCATGCTTTGCCAATAGTTTCTGCACATCAGCGTTGTAAAATTCTTTTCCTTGATCGGTTTGCAAATTTTTCGGATATCGATCTCTAAATATCTTTGCAAACGCTTCAGTCACCTCAGTGCCACTTTTAGTCTTCAACGGCATCGCCCAGGCATACTTGCTCAACACATCGATGACGGTGAGTATGTAGTGGTGACGTTGGTTGAATCGCGAGTAAGGACGTATTTCTACAACGTCAGCTTGCCACAGATCGTCGTATCCGTGCACTATGACGCACACCTCCGCGGGAAATGTCTTCGAGCTGGAGCATGCAATTCCTCAACGAGTTGTCGCTTCTTGCGACCATGGGCTTCTTTACTCTTGGATGTCGATAATGGTGGCATGTTTGATCGCAGAGGTGTCTTCGACACGAATGATGCGATAATTATCGTGTACGCGCATTATGTGCTCCCCATCGGTCCGAGGAAATTCTGGACAAGATCAACCGTCTCGTAAGATTCTCCATCGCAGCGCTGCTGCGGGATAGAATTCGACGCCTGCGATATCTTTTGAACGCTGTTTTGCAACGTCAGCATATCTCTCTGAAACACGACCAGCTTCCTCTCTAATTCTTCCTGTTGCTCTCTCAAAAGTTTAATGCTCTTTTCCATATACAGTTTATTGACTGCATCGGTGTCAGCTGTGGGTTGCGCTACCCGTCGTATCTTGCGTGATTTTGCATCAAAGTCAACACCGGTCATGCAAAGAGCGTTATCTCGCATGTAATTTCGAAGCAAACCGTTCCATTTGTAGTAGTCCATTCCAGCTGTTCCACTCTTCTCAAGCGACACCCCAAATTTGTTGATCGGCATCTCGATGCATACAGTGCGCGTCATCGGCGAGCGGTTTAATTTATGCAATGTGGCCCGCCTCGCGAAGTTCCTCCTGGATGGATGCGATTTCGTTATCGAGACCCGTGTGACCTGCCGCGCATGATGCAATGAGCAATCTAAGTCTATCAACCAGCTCGTTGGGATCGTCCCAGTGCACGTAATCGATCTTGTTATCGTTTACCGTCATGAGTCGTGGTGTCCTTAGACCTTTCCCTGCCCTTTTAGCCGATGAACTGGGGACTAGCGGTGCAATTACATATTTGTACTTGTATCCCCTGTTGCTCAATATGCGATTGCGATCACCATGTTTGTATCTGTGAGCGTTCGTCGCGAGCAGTATACTTTTGTATTTTTGTTTATCGGCCTCGGTGTATACAGCATCATTTGGAATTTTCTTGAAAATCAGTTCGTAAAGGCCGGGCGTTCCCTTGTATCTTACACCATCGATGAGTATATTATTATCCTTGTCCATATCGAAAGCATTATTCCCAAGCATCATCTTGTTATTCTCGGTAAAGTATACACCGTATACATGGTCTATGGTCTTATCTACATCCCTACTTAGGATTACATCGATGTATTTTTGCTCCAGCGGACCGAAATAACTGCGAAGCGCTTCTTGTCCCTCGGATGTTTGAAGTTGTTGTCTAATAGATGTCACAAATGACTCATTGGGAGAAGTTTCGAAAACGTCATCATCATAATCACCATCATCATCATCAATGGCTGAGAGCAATTGTACAGAAGGAATTGTATTTATTGGCGTGATAGGGACCGGAGGCTCGTTTAACGTAGTATTCTGTCGTTTCCGCTTCGATTGAACTGGTGTGGAGGTTACGAGTGAATAATCCGATGACGCGCGCGATTTCCTCTTTCTCTTCAACGTCGATGTGTTCCATTTCAGGTGAATTTTTGTTTTAGGCGTTAATGTTTCATTCTCTTCAACGTCAATGCTCACTGGTGGTAATGTGTCTGCCTCTGTGGCATTTTCCACTATATGTTTCAAGGGTTCGACGATAGGTTTAAAGTATCTCACCAACGCGATATCTTCCTCCAACTTGCCAGTCTTCAAAGCCAAGTGTTTCTTGCGAATGGCTGCACTAGTTTTTGCAATTTCCTTCGCTATCCTCTCGCGATCCTTAACCTCCAGACTATCGATATCAATCATCATCGTTGTACCGCAGACGTTGCTTTCTCATCGAAGTGTTGACAGCGATTGACCATCTCACGGTATGGCAAACTCGTTAAATCCCTTTCTATAACGTCCATTGGACATCGCGCTATCCTTATCTATTACCGCGAAACCATACTCTCGTTGCCAACAATTACGACACAACGCGCAGAAATCCTCGTATGACATATCGGTGTTTACATGATCGTTGTACACATGTTTCAAGTTGGTACCATCCTGCTTAAACAGAATCAACAGATTCGCATTGTCGCGTATAAGATGTTTAGGAATCTTTGCATACGTCTGACAGAGATAGAAGCAGTCAACGTTGGAGTGACGCCCCATTGCAAAGTACTCTCGTATCGTATTTTGCTTGTCACATGCCACGTCATCAAAGATAAAAATAGAATTCGGAAGCGATTCACTCGGTGGGATGACGTCACTGTTATTCGAAAACGTAAAGTAGCCAATTTCATCTATCGGAGTGAATAAATTCTCCAAATATTGATATTTCGGCTGTTGCAGCGACTTGGAATACACGTACACGTTCTCGAAGCGGACGCCGTGTGGGCTTTCCAACAAGCTCACCAGCACGTTGGTTTTTTCACAATTCGATGGGCCGCAAATAACAGAGCGGATAGTGTTTGGTAGCATGCTACCGTGTCTACGCTTCGAATTCGGTGACATCATTTCCGACTTATCGTCAAAATTTGTCACGCGTATCCTTACAGGTTGTCGCACGAATCGCATCCTCGATGTGAACTGTGAAAACTGATTTTCGAAGCGATGACACGTCCTATTTATAGGTCCGCGCCGAAGCGAAAACACCTCAGTATTCAAAATGCTTGTGATCCTGTCGGATAATTGCGATATTCGAGACCTAACCTCTGAGCAGTTGAAATATATACCAAAGATTATTCTACTCCGAGAGTTTGGGAGACACATAGAACAGTTGTGGGACAGGCTCCCCAAGCATATAAAAGCCGATTCTGAGGTGCAGCAGTATCGTCGGTGCTTGGAACATTATAATCGCCCTTGGCAGCGAACGCATATCGACGGTCCAGCGCCATTGATTAAAAACTGTGGTGAATGACGCCAACGAGAGTGAGGAAAGGTCGTGGTTTGTTAAATCGGGCGATAAACGCGCTACCTTTCGAATTACATATTCCGGGATATCAGTTTTGTGGTCCAGGAACTCATCTGGCAAAACGATTGGCTAGAGGGGATCAAGGTATCAATCCGTTGGACACCGCGTGTCGCGAACACGATATTGCATATTCGCGTAGCAACGACCTCGACGAAAGGCACGCGGCAGATAACGTACTCGCTGACAAAGCGCGAAAACGCATCGTTGCGCGAGACTCGACTCTGGGTGAAAGAGGTGCTGCTACAGCTGTTTGGGCAGCTATGAAGGCCAAGACGAAAATTGGAATGGGGGTGAAAACAAAATCCCGCAAAAGTACTACGAAGAGAGCATCGAAAAAGCGGATTCTTCCGGTGGCAAAACGGGGTGGCATATTACCACTTCTCCCGCTGCTAGGTGTTCTCGGATCATTAGCTGGTGGAGCGGCGGGGATAGCCAAGGCGGTAAACGATAATAAGGCGGCGCAACATCAGCTGCAGGAAATGCAGCGTCATAATCGCTCCATGGAAGGTCGCGGACTTTATCTCGCACCGTACAAGCGCGGATAGGGAATATCGAAACGAAAAAAAAAACCACGAATAGAAAATAAAAATGCCTGTGGGCGTAACTACCGATGCACAATTGACTGAGTTGGCAAAACGTATGCGTATTCCATTCTTTAGAGGTGTTTTTATGCGTAACGCGCTACCAGCCAAAGCAGCACGTCGAAACGAGAGCGGTATCATAAATTTGGACAATGTCGAGGGGTCGGGAACTCATTGGGTAGCGTATGCAAAGAGAGGGTGTCGAGCTATATATTTCGACAGCTTTGGGAATCTTCGGCCGCCTAAGGAATTGGTACAATATCTGGACAAAGATGCTGTGAAAATCGAATACAATCGAACGGCTTATCAGAAGTATGATCAGAGCAATTGCGGGCAACTATGTCTACGCTTTTTACAAACGATCGGCACCAAATTTAAGGATTGACTTCCCACCACTCTGATTCAGTACTAATCGAGTCGTACAGCTTGGAATATGTCGCTAACGTTCACTCTTACCGGCAAGAGTAGCACCCTCGCGGTGAGTTACTTTCCACCCATAAATTTGAGCGACGATGATTACGAGCTTGGCCTAACAACCTTTGAAACTTATCATACAATACCAAACATCGACTCGAGCAACGATAAATTCTACTTCACCGCAAATTATGACATCGGCAACAGCGACGACGCCACTCCTGAATACATTACGATTCCCCACGGCTCCTACGAACTAGACGCCATTGCCAAGTATTTGAGGCAGCGATTACTCGAGCGGTTTCCTCAAAATCTCGGCGGCCCCGATGGTAACGATGGTGATGTGTATCCTATAGTGTTGCGTCCCAACAACAATACCATGAAAAGCGAGCTGTACTGGTCGGTGGCACGAATCAGACGATCCGATTAATATCATGAACGTGAACATTATTCGAGTTGAATATAGCGCTACCGCTGGCGCGTACAACAATGGAAAGCGCGTACATACGATACATGAATTTTCTCCGAGAGTCCCACCAGGATATATGATATCGGAAACGCTCGCGCAGATCATTTACCTTCCAATCACCGCACGGGTCGTTACGGATCTAAGGATACGGGTTGTGGATCAAGACGGACGGCTGCTCGATTTTCGAGGTGAAGAGATTACCATCAGATTGCACGTACGACGGCGACGACGATAATACGTGTGGTGCGAACGAAAGAGATGCTTGTGTTGAACGACTCCAGAAACTCGTTTCTTCCAAACCAAATTGGTTACAACAACAACAATAACAATAACAACAGCTCTGATCACGCTAAAAAGAAGAGACTCACTGCTGCAAACATTGCATTTTTGAAATCCTTGGGATTCACCGTGCGCAATTAAGTAGAAAAATGGCTGACATTCTAAGCATTGGAGGGAAGCTGACGTTTGATGATCGCATCGTCAAGCTCGAGACTCACACATACAACCCATACGTCAACACAACGTTTGGACACAGCGATGAGATAAGAATACCCATACAACAGTAGGATTTATACACATTACCACTACTACATTAACACATTGTTATTAATGCGCGTCACGAATTAATTTTAATACGATCGCGCAACGATAACAATGTTCTAATTGGATCGCCGATGTTGGAACCAGAAATTCAATTAGTTAAAGTACAATGGCGGATGCCTCATGTGACACTGAACGATGTTAATAAGCAATCGTTGCTACATACTTTGGACAGTGGACGAAACCTGAGCATTTGTTTTCAATCGTGGGATATGTACGAATATCCTCTCTTACAGAGCACTACCAAGCACTTATGGGCCGTGAAGGCATCTGCGCAATTGGAGAAGCCGCGTGTCATTATCCTTGCTCTACAGACTGATCGAAAGAATGATATGTTCAAAGATGCTACTATGTTCGACAAATGCAAATTAACCAATGTAAAAGCTTTTCTCAACTCGGATTTTCACCCATATGACGTCATGCAGGTGGACTTTGACATGGATAAACACGCCATCTTGTTTCACATGTACACGCAATTCCGTAAATCATATTACAACTGCAACGATGGATTATTCACCGTGGCCGAATTTTTAGAATTTGGTCCCTTTGTGGTGATTGATTGCTCGCGACAAAATGAGTCGGTTAAAAATGGTACCGTGGACGTGCGCATAGAATCCGAGTGTAAAGAGAACGTACCGGCAAATACTACGACCTACTGTCTGATTCTGCACGATCGGGTGGTTGAATACAATCCGCTGACAAACGTGGTGCGCAAAATTAATTAAATTGTCTGCCCTCTCCTGTGTCAAATTCGTACCAAAAGAAAATTTCATCGTGAAAATCGAGATGCTTTACGAGAAAGACTGCATTCCCCCATCTGTCTTGGAAGCGAGCGGGCCTCTAAATTGTATCGATAATGTCCGCGCCAACATTTGTTAACCTGCAAGGGTTCATCGTCGATGGAACATTTGTCGTGAAGGAAGTGGCTGTCCTGCGAAAGGGAACAATTCTCTCGCATTATATTTTTCGGAGTTCGATGCCACAATATCTTCATACGAAATCTGACAAATCAAGCATCCGGTGGTTGGCGGCGAAACATCATGGGCTACGCTGGGACGATGGAGAAGTTCCATACATTATGGCTAAACAGCTAATTACGAAAGCTGTAGCTGATGCGATTGATGAAGAAGATGACATGTGCCATGTCGTATACGTTAAAGGGCTGCAGAAACGCGAATGGCTTGCGGATTACCTCGATGAAAGTACGAGAGCGTATGTGATCATCGAGACGCTAGACATTGACTACGAGGATATACAATCTCTAAATAAGCTAAATGTAGTTGATACTCTGCGATGTGGCAGACATGCAAAGCACTGTGCCTTGCAAAATGTATTTAAAATATTCAACTGGTGGACTAAACATCAGAGAGAAATTCATAAATAAATATAATCAATTTTTAATGCATAAATGTTTTTCTTCATCCTCTCCAAACCAACTTCCTAAATATGATGTATGCTAGATTAAGACGGTAGTTGCAATTATTTAGAAATGGCTCGATGCACGTTCGACACCCATTCGGTACCCGTTCGATACCCGTTCAATATACAATCAAAGTGGCGCGACCTAGCCGAATGACGTGTCAAAGAAGAAGGGAAAGAAGATGTGTGTGTATGTGTGTGTGAATAAGGAGAGGATGGTCAGCGAAGAAGAAGATAAGTACATAGAGGATGGTCAGTGAAGAAGAAGATAAGTACATGGAGGATTGTCAGCGAAAATGCAGCTGGAGCACGGGTGGTCTGCGACGAAGATGATGAAGAACAAAAGCATCCTACTTTTGCAAAGCTAAACACTTCTCGATGTCATGACAGGAGGCGATTTTAACATGCGGGAGCCAGGAGATGCAGCGAGACCAGTTGTCTTCAAAGCTTTGAAGATAGTTTTTGTGTAAGCTAAAAGTTGTGGAATTTTTTCTTATATAAAACAGAATGGGCCTGTCGAGAATCGCCCCGAAGTGCCACCCCGAGGTATGTACATATAAATATTTTTTACATTTATCGCGTTTAACACTATTCCTACCACGAATCGATCAAATAGACCGTTTTTAAAATATCGATTAGAATTTCCTATATACAACGTACTTGAATCGCCTTTAAACTTCACGACTTCGCCTCAAATATACGTATAATACATTTTTTTGAATATTCACGTCTTGTTTTATTGTTTATTTTCTGTGAAAAAATTTGTAGTCTGTCTTATCTAACGCGACCGGTCAAATGATGTGAAATCTATCGGTAGGAATAGTGTTGATCATTGAGATTATGTTAATATTATATCATGTGTTTCTATTTTTTCCAGAACTCGCCACCACCGTCGCCTCCCCCACCACCTCACTGGCCATCGCCGCCACCGCCCCCGCAGGTATGTAGTAGTTTGCATTGTTTTATACATTTATGTTTATTGTGTTAATATAATATCAATGCTTGTGTATATGTTTCAGAATTATGAACTATTGGCGGAGCAAAAACAGCCGATGTTTTATATGTCGCGGTTGGCGCGACTGCTGGCGGAGGTCCCGGGCGCACCCCGGGTCGTACCCCAGGTCGGCCCCCCCATCATGCGAGAAAGATTGCGACGACCATGGCTGTCAAATCAGCAGATGGGGCCTTTGCGACGGCCGCGGTCCCCACCCCCGTCAATATTGTTTTTTAATTTCTTTTTATTTTATTTTATTAAGATTATTTTATACAAAAATATATATATTTTAATCATATTTCTGTGTCACATTTTATTTACCTTCTATTTTTTTTACCTTCTCCTTTCGCCACCTAATTTAACACGTTCGCGGACGTAATGCTATAGCATTCATTGTATATAACGATTAAAATATGATAATTTGCACCTCGCTAAAACTTTCGCCACCTAATTTTAAGATTTGACGTTTTAAAATATTATTTCTCTGTGCGTCGAGAAAAAAAAAACATTCTGCCGATGCCGCATAATTCTTTCTATGATTCGCGCTGCCAAGTGACGTCACCCTGCACGGCCGCTCCAGAGGAGTCGAATTTCGCGTAATCGCGCGAAACGCTGCGACGTTAAATCGGAACGCTTAATACTGTTGGCTTTAGAATAAAATGCGATTGTACCACCAAGTATTGCTGTCTCTTTCCCTCCCCCCAGAATTTTAGCTTTAAAATGTATGCTCCGTGTCTTATGTAGTGGTGTCTCTTTCCCTCCTAGAATTTTAACTTTAAAGTAATGCTCCGTCTCTTTCCCTCGAAGACGCGGTGTCGAAAAACGCCGATCTTTCCGGACATCGTTCGATAAAAATAAATTATTTCTCTGTGTTGAAAAAAAATTTTCTATGACAGTCCCCAACCTGGGTTAGGTCTGAAAAAATTTTCGGGTGGGCCAAGTTCTGAAAGAGATTTTTTTCGGGGGTCAATGCCTCCCTCTGAAAAATTTCCGACGGTGGGTCCGGTCTGGAGAGGCCTCCGCGACGGTTCGGCCCGGAGTGATCCCCTCCATCGTCGCGGCTTCCCCCACTCCGCGGCGCGTGCGCGCGCAACCTGTCTTCCTCACCCCGCAGGCCCCGCGCCCAGGTTTCCCTCCGCCGCGCTCCCCCGCGCGCCCTCACTTCCCCCGCCCCCGCGCTCCCCTCAGCACACCCGGGTTGGAAACCCCCTTGTATTACTACTACATATAAAGTTTAAATTTGGGACAAATGGTTATTTTGTTATAAGCTTTCGAATGACTCATCGCGAGTTGAATTCGGTACAGGGGCACATCTGACCATCTTAACCGGCTATACCCTTTCTACGTTTCTATTATTTTATACATTACCAAAGAACAAAATATTCATAGAGGTTGTTCTAATGTCGATTTTAGAAATTTCTGTGCCCTCTTTTATGTGGAGTCTGCCACGACCCCAGTATACCAGTTACGTTTGAAAAAAAAAAAACAGTATACCAGATAAGGGTTATGAAAATTATGGTGCACTGCTTGCAATGTAGAGTGAGTCACATTAGTGAAGAAAGTACGCTGAAAATGCATCTCCCTCGATACTTTCCAATCTTTTGTGAAAGATATTTTCTCATAAAATTTGAAATCTCTGAAGTATTACTAAAGCCTTGTGGCCACTAGCAATAAACTTGCGACATTTATTTCGCAAGAAACTTGCATGAGTGTTTAAACTACAGCAATTTTTCCCGCAAGTTCTTGCCTGCAAATAGTTGCGAGAAAAATCTTGCGGAAGATATGTCCCGCGTGTTTACACTGCAGTGTTACTCTTGAGCTCTGAGAGTGGAAATCGACTAGTGAATACATGAAGTGTCTATTAAAATGTCAGTACAACAAACAAGACATGCTGCTGCATGTACAGTGTTACTTTTGTTAAGAAAACAAAAAAGAAAAGAAGAATTTGGACGAGAGATTGAATTTTAAAGCCTCGTGGCCACTAGCAATAAACTTGCGACGTTTATTGCGAGAGTTGATGTCAGCGCTGTGTAAATTACGCCTGAGAGTAACACTAGCAAGTTCTGATTACTTGCGACAGTTGATCTCAGCAAGTGAATTCTGCCATAGCGTAGGCACCCGACAGTCTTCTCTCAGAGAGAAAGATTTTACTTCCAAACGTGCTGGAAATTTTTGGCAAGAGTAGAAAGCAAGCAGGTGGGCCATCATAGAAAACTGACATGCAGAGGCTTTCAGGTGTTCGCCTCCGATTGCTTTGGTTTTCGGATACGTATTAGAGGACCGGAATATACCAAATACGTTTTTTTTTTATTTTGGCCCCCACCCTTCAAAGTTCATAAGAAGAGGTACAAAAATTCCTATTGTTAGTTTAAAGAATATTATAACATTGTGTTGAATAAAACATGATATAATAATACTTCATATTAGTTTCCTAGAAACAATAGAAAAGGTAGTTGACCCAGTCGCCGATCGGTTTAGGCCTAGTCGTCGATCACTTAAATATTGAGATGTTATAAGGTTTTTGAACAATATTGTGATGATATATGTAGGTAAAGACTCTTAAATATTAACTTGCAATTTTGTCCTTTACACAATATTGTTCAAAAACCTTATAAAATCCCAATATTAATTCAAATGATCGACGACTGGGTACCGATCGACGACTGGGTACCGATCGACGACTGGGTCAACTACCTTACGCCTAATAGTTCTCGAGATATTTCAGAAAATATGTTTTCCACTATGTATTGTTTACTATTGTTTCTAGGAAACTAATATGAAGTTTTATATTATGTTTTATTCAACACAATGTTATAATATTCTTTAAACTAACAATAGGAATTTTTGTACCTGTTCTTATGAACTTTGAAGGGTGGGGTTTTCACCCCCTAGATATGCAAACGGGCCAAAATAAAAAAAAACACGTATTTGGTATTTTACGCCTCTAATACATATCCGAAAACCAAAGCAATCGGAGGCGAACACCTGAAAGCCTCTGCATGTCAGTTTTCCATGATGGCCCACATGCTTGCTATCTACTCTCGCCAAAAATTTCCAGCACGTTTGGAAGTAAAATCTTTCTCTCTGAGAGAAGATTATCGGGTGTTTCTACTTTTTTTTCTTTCGGAAGTCACTTCCTGCAGATAGTTGCGAGAGAAGTCTTGCGCAAGATATGTCCCGCGTGTCTACACTGCAATGCTACACCTGAGATTTGACTGCAAATATTTATACGTAAAGTATCTATTATATGGGATCTGTGGACCGCTCCTGTCTTGGATCCATAGCTATTTTAAGGATCGAGTACAGATTGTCAGGGTCGGTAACCAGTTATCGACTCCGGTAAATGTGTGCTCCGGCGTCCCTCAGGGTTCGCATCTTGGTCCCCTTCTCTTCATTCTCTTTATTAATGACCTCAAAGATGTATTCGTGAATAGTAACTTTCTTATGTATGCGGTCGATTTAAAGATATTCCGGTCTATTCGCTGTGGTCTGGACGTGGTTGAGTTGCAGGACGACCTCTGCAGGTTCGAGCAGTGGTGCACTGTCAATATGATGCAGCTTAACACTGCTAAATGTGTTGTAACGAGATCGCATAGTACTGTTAATCCCATTTTATCGACCTATACTCTATGTGGTACCCCCTTGATTGAGGTGGGTGAAATAAAGGATCTTGGCGTAATCTTTGTGTCTGGGCTTGATTTCCGGAACCACTACCGGATTATCGCGTGTAAGGCGATGAAAACCCTAGGGTTCATTGCCCGATTTGCTAAACATTTCAAGCGTGTCAAGTCGCTTAAATTGCTGTACGTCGCACTTGTTCGTCCACAAATTGAGTATGCGTCGGTAATCTGGAGTCCGAGGCATATTGTACACTCTAGCTTACTCGAAAGGGTACAACATAAGTTCTGTCGGCTAGTTATGAGAGCAACTGGTAGCCCTATGCAATTTTTCGACCATGACTATGCTCCTGCTTTACAGAAGTTAGGGCTCACTACCCTCAGTGCCCGTCGTATCTGCTCGGACCTTTTGTTCCTGTATAAATTAATTCGCGGTCAGACTAATTGCCAGGAGCTAGTGTCCCTTATAAATTTTCATGCCCCACAGCGATCACTGCGTCAGAGGCCCCTTTTCGAAGCGAGGGTCCCCGATTATAGACACTGCACTGCTGATCCGGTAAACCGTGCTATGGAGGAGGTCAACAGTTATATATCTGATATTGACCTATTCTCGATCACGCTCGACTCGTTCCGGAGACAATTGTCAACTCGAGTCCAAACTTAGTTTAATTTGTAGTGTATTACTATGTATGTCCGTTGTTTGCTGCGTAATCACGTCGTTGCCTGCTGATTGCTCAGACTAGTCTTTTGTTTTTCTCTTTTGCTATGGTTATGTTTTTGTATTTTATTTTTATTATTATTCTATTTCATTTTTTATTTTATTGTAATTTTTGTTACACAAATCTGGTCACATGTTGTATCCTAAAGGGTTTTCCCGTGAATATAATAATAATAATAATAATAATAATCTATTAAAATATCGGTCCAACAAAATAGAATTTAGAATTAGTTGGACCAAACATTACTAAAAAGTGATACAAAAATGCTGGCGTGCACGTAGATTCGAAACCGAATACTATGGTCCCCCTACGTGCTTTCTACTCTCGCCAAAAATTTCCCATTCGTTTGCAAGTGAAATCTTTCGCTCTCAGAGAAGATTATCGGGTGTCTACACTATGACAGAATTCACTTGCTGAGATCAACTATCGCAAGTAATCAGAACTTGCTAGAGTTACTCTCAGGCGTGTTTACACAGCGCTGACATCAACTCTCGCAATAAATGTCGCAAGTTTATTGCTAGTGGCCACGAGGCTTAATACAATACTTTATTAAAATCCACAGTAGTTCCTACGCTATTCATTAATTTTATTAGTTTTCCATTAACAATATTTCAATTCACCAAAAAACATACTAAATTAATTTTATTCCAACACCAATAAATTGTGCGTTAAAAAAATTGAATCCCTTTGTTCATTTTCACTAAATTACCATTAGCATTTAAATTTCCTCCAACAAGACTTTCTGCGCTCTAACTTCCTTCGGACACGTTTTGTAGTCTCTACACTTACTATAGAGCTATTCCACGTCAAAACGGATAGAGAGAAAATTTAGTTTCACCGATTCTCTTCAAAATTACAGTATGTGTCGATAACCTTGCAAAAATAAAGTATACTGAATTATAGAGGCCTATGTCAAATAGTTTTCGAAATATTTAATGTTAAAGTCTTAAAAATTGGAACAAAATCGGCTGCCGCGTCATCACTTAAACTGTAATATCTCGGTCATTTTTACAGATAATGTCTCCGCCATGGACCCATTTTAAAGCTGAAGCAATGCTTTCGCGACCCGTATATAGAATATTTTATTTATTGTTAATAATCTTGACAGTAATTGATGTTAAAGTTTCAAATCCCGATTTGACGTCGTTCCAACCCATGTTCCGGCTTGAAAAAAATACCATTCGATTCGTTGAGCCTTCAGCTCATAAATGCGTTTTTCAAAAAAAGTGGAGAGATTATGGGAATAGTTAACAAAAAAATAAAACTTTCGATAGTGCACACCGCTTAGAACTGCACAGATCCCATGGTCAGTCCGCACGCACGCGCTTTCAAAACAATCGCCTAGCGTAGGAAAGTATTTATATACGATGCGACAAAACAAACTTTTTGTTCAGTGACAACATGTAAAAAAAGAAAAGGATGAATCACTAAAAGCTACCTACTATTGCTGATCTTTTGTATGGTAAGCAGATATTCCTATTATTTTTGTCGAGAATACCGAAAACATTGAACGAAAAGTTTGTTTTGTCGCATCGTATATAAATACTTTCCTACTCTAGGCGATTGTTTTGAAAACGCGTGCGTGCGGACTGACCATGGGATCCATGCAGTTCTAAGCGGTGTGCACTATCGTAAGTTTTATTTTTTTGTTAACTGTTCCCAAAATCTCTCCACATTTTTGAAAAATGCATTTATTAGCTAAAGGCTCAACGAATTGAATGGTATTTTTTTCAAGCCGGAACATGGGTGGGAACGACGTCAAATCGGGATTTGAAACTTTAACATCAATTACTGTCAAGATTATTAACAATAAATAAAATATTCTATATACGGATCGCGAAAGCATTACTTCAGCTTTAAAATGGGCCCATGGCGGAGACATTATCTGTAAAAATGACCGAGATATTATAGTTTAAGTGATGACGCGGCAGCCGATTTTGTTCCAATTTTTAAGACTTTAACATTAAATATTTCGAAAACTATTTGACATAGGCCTCTATAATTCAGTATACTTTATTTTTGCAAGGTTATCGACACATACTGTAATTTTGAAGAGAATCGGTGAAACTAAATTTTCCCTCTATCCGTTTTGACGTGGAATAGCTCTATAGCAAAGGGCCACTCTGTTTCTATACATGTTCTACGTTAAGTTGGAACTAATATGTGGATTTTATATATTTACAGATAATCGAAGCAGAAGATGATGCAGTGTGATCTACGTTAGAGAAAAAAATTTATTGTGACATAGTATTATATTAATTAAATGATTTTATTCAGCTTCGATCCTATGTTTGTTTCGTGTATGTTTGCTTCATATCTGAAAATTCAAATTTAAACGAATTCCACCAATCCACCAAATGTCTTGTAGCTTTGCAGGCGTGCGTAGTTTGGATGACAATATAATATTTCGCTTAATATTAATAATTCGCTCGAGGGGGTGAAAAGATTATCCAATCATAATAAACACTACAAACTGTGTGAAATCCCCACAAAATTACCTTTTTTAAAATGAGGTACAAAAAAGAGCGCCAAGTATATAATCTCATAAAAAAGAATCCCATTTAAAAACATTGTCGTAAATTAATATAAATTTATCAATGAGCTATATTTAACTTTACAAAAGTAATAATATACAACAATTGCGCCAATTATCACAATGGCTATTAACCCTTTCGCTACGACGTACATTTCCACCAAAGTGACTATAACTTTTTTTTTATTTTATTTTTTTTTTTTTTAAACTGTTGGAGATGTCGATTAAAGTCAGCGCTAGGAACGACGGCTCGTCCCGTGCCGCCGGATATATCCGGCACTCGGCCACGCAGGGCGTCAGATGGCTGCCCGATATATCCGGCGCTCGGAGCGAAAGGGTTAAGAAAAAAATGTATTCAATAATATTAAACAGATATATTTTTATGCAAATCAATATTTTAATACGAATAAATATTTTATTCAAAATACTTGGCGCTGCTCTCCGAAAAAATTTTAATTGTCTTGGTTAATAAATAAAACAAGACAAGACACCACAGAGACAAGAAAAAGATTTGAATGGAATTTTTGAATAATTATTGAGTTCAGCAACACCAATTCGGAGAGCAGCACCAAGTATTTTGAACCCTGATAACCAGATGTCTGCAGTCTGACGTCAGATTAACAGCAGGGTCTGTCCTGAGAGCGCAGCGCCTGACGTCAGATTCGTAATCATCTATGTCCGCTTTAGGCTGCGTTCTGAGGTACAGAGCCTGACATCAGGACCCTGACGTCAGATGGGCAGCAGATCCGCAGCAGATCCTGCCGTTTGCCTGACATAGAGACACTATAATAAGAGTCTGGACACTAGGGCTGGGATTATTCGAATAATTTAATATTCGCATATTTTACAAGTATTCGAATAATTTAATATTCGAATATTTTACAAGTATTCGAATGCTACGAATAAACTTCGAATTTTTGAGTATTCGAATGTTATTATTCGAATACTATTCGAATATCGATGTATTCGAATACTATTCGAATATTGCTGTATTCGAATAGAGCAGTATTCGAATAGTATGGTGTGAAGTGGATCAAAATTAGCTTACAAGATTTTACCCTGACAAATGAACAACTTGATTTATAATTCACACTATACTATTCGAATACATCAGTATTCGAATACTCAAATAATCGAATAGTATTCGAATACTCAAATATTCGAATAGTCTTCGAATACTCAAATATTCAAATAGTATTCGAATACTTGGATATTCGAATTATATTCGCTAAATAATTGAACAACTGAAGTATTCGAATATTCGAATACCAAATAATTAGACAAATAGTCCCAGCCCTACTGGACACGAGTGACAGTCCGCCATGTTTGATCGAAATCCTACGAGAGAGAAAGAGGTATACGGCATTCCACTCTTAACCAATCTTAACAACTCTTACGGTTATGGTAGCAAATCTGTGGCAATGCATTGCGCATTTAAATAAGTATAATAAAAAAACATATCAAATCGAACACAAGATTTAGTTTTTTTACCTTATATCTTCATTATCTTGGTATAATGGACAGATTTAAAAATCAGCGGGAATAGATGAAAAATGACGGGCCAATCAAAAACCCAAATGCACTTTTTGTATGTAAAATACCGCCATAAACGTAAGAGTTTTTAAGAGTGGTTAAGAGTGAAATAACAGCGCCATCTGTGGGTCAGAATTGGCAAACAATTTCCTACAGGTGTGTCCCTACCCTTACATAACATTCAAGCAGATTCTGCAGTTTATTAAATAACTCAGGATCACAAAATTTTTTTTCTAAAATACAGAAACTCGGCCACCTGTCCTATACATATTTTGGGTCGCTGAATTCAAATCCGTTGCCTGTTTTCGTCCGTCACGTCTAGATTTTGAGTAAATTGCAAAAAACTGTTGTAAATCCGTAAAAATTCCATATAAACACAACATATCCTATTTCCACAAAGTTATAACGTCAAACACTCTAATCTACTAATACCAAGACCACAAAACATATAATTCTATATTTCGTTAACCCTCTAAACCCAAAAACCGTTTTTTCACATATCCCCCAACCCACTACGGGGCGTTTATACTGTAAACGAAAAATTCATGCGGGACCTATAAGAACAAAACGAACGAACATCTTTCTGGGAAAACAACTTTTTTGCAAGTAGAATTCAAGACATGAAGTATTTTCACATAGGAAAAAGAAGATAACTTCTTGTAACTTTTTGGTTGACCGGATGGTCCGCCCTACAGACGTTCTACGGTTTTAGGTCGTATGATTTTAGCAGGTTTTCTTTAAATGGCTGTATCTTCCTTAAAAACCACCCTTTTCCGATGAGATTCAGCTTAACCTAAAGACAAAGGATCACACTTTCCGTCAGAATACATAGAAACTGCAACAAATATTGTCTGTACTTCGTAGTACAAAACAAACATGAAGAAATTTTTGCAGTTTGGCACACTTCTCTTTAAGGGTGGATTTTACCTCCTGGATATCCATTTCTGTTATGTCGGAGCATTTGAATTTAGCGCGGTTTGGTAACACCGGCAGCGGGCAGCGCCGCCCGCAGGAAAGCCGGGGATCGAGGAGAATCGCGATTATTTTTGCGGTAAAGAAGTTTTATCAATTCCTATACGGGAACCGTTTCACGCTGTATACGGACCATCGTCCATTAGTACAGATTTTCTAGCAGCAAAAAGCACTCCCGATACACAGTGCAATGCGGATGCAGCACTATGCAATTTTTCTACAAGCATTTACATTTGATATTAAATATAAGAATACAAAGTTACATGGAAACGCGGACGGGTTGTCGCGATTGCCCATCAAGATAGAAAACGACTACGAATACGACACGGTCGATGATTACGAAATTAAACTAATAGAGACCTTACCGATTACATTTAAGGATTTAGCGAGCGAGACAATGAAGGATGCGGAATTACAAGCGTTAAGAAACGGGTTAGTAGGAGGAAAGAAAATAGAGTTAAGCGATCGTTTTAACATTCCACAAGAGGAATTTAGCTGCCAAAGCGGAGTAATTCTACGCGATAGTAGAGTAGTTATACCTCGCCGATACCGAAAAACAATATTATTAGATTTACATACGGACCATGTGGGAATAGTTAGAATGAAGGTCATGGCAAGAAGATATTTGTGGTGGCCAGGCATCGATCGCGATCTCGAAACTACTGTAAAGGACTGTGTAAACTGCAACCTGACGCAAAATGAGCCACCAAAAGCACGGGGGCAAGAGTGGAACTCAGCGGAGTTCCCGTTTCAGAGAATCCATATGGATTATGCAGGTCCATTCATGGGACATTACTTCCTCATTATGATTGACGCATTTTCAAAATGGCCAGAAGTCCATATGACAAAGGATATGACTAGTGCCACAACGATTCAGAAATGCAAACAAACTTTTTCTACATTCGGAATTCCAAAATTAATAGTATCCGATAATGGACGTTCATTTGTCTCAGGTGAGTTTACACAATTCCTAAAATTCAATGGAATTAAACACAAGACGACAGCGCCTTACCATCCTGCCACGAATGGGCAGGCGGAAAGATTTGTTCAAACCCTTAAAGCGGCATTAAAAAAAAAAGTTTCAAGGTGCGCAAGTGAATAGATTAGAACTTCTCGAAGCGTTACAAGGAATTTTACTCAGGTACCGGTGCACACCCCACCAAACCACAGGTGTGACACCCGCCGAAAGAATTTTTAGCTATAAAGTACGTACAAGATTAGACCTTTTGTTACCTGAAGTGGGGGAGACGGGCGATAAGGAAAAGGCGACCCAAAACCTACGAACACTGAAACCGGGTGACAGAGTAAAATGCAGAAATTACTACGGGAAAGCGAAATGGATTTTCGGCGTGATTAAGCAAAAATTAGGGACATTACATTATATAGTGCAGTTAGACGACGGGAGAAATTGGAAACGTCACATAGATCAACTATGGAGAATAGGAAACATTCTAAGGCAAGCTACAAGCCAAACCGAAGAACTGGACTACGAACCACCGGAAGCTGCAACGCGAGGAACCGAAGGAGTGCAGAGTCCAGAGGAACCGAAGGGGGCAGCAGATGTAATTGAAAGACCAGCCCCAGGACAAGAGACCGTCCAGACGCCAATGACTCTACGGAGATCAGAAAGGAAACGTACCGCTCCAGATCGTTTCGGTACAGCCGTACCATAACAGAAATAAGATGCGCCTAGGTTAAGTTTGGATTGTACAAGTACGGGTGGCGGATTTCTCGTAAGGGGAGGAAGAGATGTTATGTCGGAGCATTTGAATTTAGCGCGGTTTGGTAACACCGGCAGCGGGCAGCGCCGCCCGCAGGAAAGCCGGGGATCGAGGAGAATAGTTGTTCACTTCGCTTGCGGCAGTTCCACCGATATCAGCCTTTGTACCTTTGTAACTTTGTATCTATTGTGACGTCCCACAAAATTTCGCTCACAGATAAAATAATATTTCTTCATAAACTATTATACAACTCCTCTCAAATCTCCCCAAACACCAAATTACCCCTTCTCCATGACCGCCTTGGCGATGTACCTTAGCGGTCCCCATCTCAAGACGGTCAATCAGTAAATCTCCCCAAACTTCAATTTTTACCCCTTCTCCATGACCTCGACCGCCTTGGCGATGTACCTTAGCGGTCCCCATCTCAAGACGGTCAATCAATGAACCTCCTCCACCTATTCGCCCAACGCGGCACAAACTTTTCCCTCCTATCAAATCTAAACAAGTCCCTCGCCTCTTATATCTCTTAAATCGAGACCCCGTCTCATATCCTTTAAATGACCAAAACAGTCAACGCCACTATCACCCCTTTCCTATCAAAACACCCAAAATCCACTCGAGGAGTTGAGCAGTACGAAACTACGTGTAGAAAAACCCCTAAAGGATAATCGCGAGGATTATTTGGCGTACGTGCCGAAAATGCTAGTCCAAATATAGACCAACCTTTGGTCCTTACAAAAACCCCGGAAATGTTACTGCGACGCATATGCGTAACTATGTCAAGGTGCGTACTGCGCACCCCCCTTCAAGCCGAAAAGATTGTAATTAGTATAAATACGAGGAACCGCGAGAGCTCGTCCTCTTCTACGGAAACATCTCCAGGAAGGCTTCAGTTTTATTAAACCTATAAATTCAAAGAGTTTTACAAAGTGTTCTACAAAGACTAACGTAAGCCACTATAATTATCTTTATTACCAAGGGATATCATCTCCATTTATATTATTTTGTATTGCTACGCGTATTGCGTTTACCTATTATTCGTATTGCTATTCTAATTACTTTTCATATTATATTATACAAGGACGCGTATTGCGTTTACCTATTATTCGTATTGCTATTCTAATTACTTTTCATATTATATTATACAACGACGCTTATTGCGTTCACATATTATTTGTATTGCTATTCTAATTGCTTTCATACTATATTGTCTTGTTACGCTTGTTGCTTTTTTCATATTGTATTATTAACGCTCATCGCTATCATATTCCATATATTGTATGTCATGCTCATAATCACATTTTATATATTGATAACCATTTATATAAATGTTCTGTGCCAATGCTTAATGTCTAACGCATTCAATGTTCTACAAATCACTTTCATAACCAGTGCATATATTCTTGCCTAAACTAATAAACCGCATTGTTTTAAATTACGTTTCGAGTTAATGTATTAATCCTTCGGCTGCGAAGATCCCTAAATCCACACGAGCTGCCGGAACAGCTGATTACGGGCAACGACCGCGGAAAGCATCGCGGTGTTTACAAACTTACTTTTACATAGCTCGCGTATAACCGTATGACTAGCTGATTTTGCTGAATCATTACGAGTGTCTTTTACCTCGATGCAACGGTAAATCCGATTACCAAAACCAAATCATAACAAGTGCTCTAACGGGTGTCCCCACGGAAAGTACCACATTAAACCTTCCCTGGTCGATTAGCGTGTAGGATTTCAGATCCTCGCCTGAAAAGCCATCTCTGATTAGAGTGTAGGATTTCAGATCCTCGCCTAAGATCCTTTCTACCCTCAGCGTGCAGGATTCAAGATCCTCGCCTGAGATCCTTTCTACCCTCAGCGTGCAGGATTCAAGATCCTCGCCTGATTTCCTTCTGCCCTCAGCGTGCAGGATTCAAGATCCTCGCCTGAGATCCTTTCTACCCTCAGCGTGCAGGATTCAAGATCCTCGCCTGATTTCCTTCTGCCCACAGCGTGTAGGATTCAAGATCCTCGCCTGATTTCCTTCTGCCCTCAGCGTGCAGGATTCAAGATCCTCGCCTGAGATCCTTTCTACCCTCAGCGTGCAGGATTCAAGATCCTCGCCTGAGATCCTTTCTACCCTCAGCGTGCAGGATTCAAGATCCTCGCCTGATTTCCTTCTGCCCACAGCGTGTAGGATTCAAGATCCTCGCCTGAACCCCTTTTACCCTCAGCGTGTAGGATTCAAGATCCTCGCCTGAGTTCCTTCTGCCCTCAGTGTGCAGGATTCAAGATCCTCGCCTGAGATCCTTCTTACCCTCAGTGTGCAGGATTCAAAATCCTCGCCTGAGTATCATTTTAAACCCCATGTCATTGTCCCTAAAGACCTCCACCCGGGACGTGACACTATATCTATTATAATTACCTAGAGAACGGGAGAGAATTTATTTTGTCAAATACACGACAATTTCGGTAAAAGCCGTTTAAATCATCGAAAAGTAGAAAGTTTAAACTTTAAAATGTTTTTTTGTTTCATCAATGTTGGATGAATTTTAGCGAAGTTATGCGAGTTTCAAGATTGAGCAAATTTGAAAATATTTATTTTAGCGTTTGAGATATAAACGCCCCGTAGTGGGTTGGGGGATATGTGAAAAAACGGTTTTTGGGTTTAGAGGGTTAACGAAATATAGAATTAGATGTTTTGTGATCTTGGTATTAGTAGATTAGAGTGTTTGTCGTTATAACTTTGTGGAAATAGGATATGTTGTGTTTATATGGCATTTTACGGATTTACAACAGTTTTTTGCAATTTACTAAAAAACTAGACGTGATGGACCAAAACGGGTAACGGATTCGAATTCAGCGACCCAAAATACGTATAGGACAGGTGGCCGAGTTTCTGTATTTTAGAAAAAAAAATTTGTGGTCTTGTGTAATTAATTCTACTTATTTAACGAAGTATTTATTTTATTCTTTAATAATGTACAAGATGGGTGATTACAATTTTGACAAAATATAAATACAAAGAGGGACTTCCAACATTTACAATTACAAATCCACTTCCTGTAACCACTGGTATCTTGTAGGGCCCATATCAGAAAATTTTATTCAATATTTTCAACTTCTTTTTTTGTATAGAAGCATCATGTTTCTTGTTGTATTAGCGCTAAAAACAAACACAATATTAGTATAAAATTAAAGCTAACGTATGAATAAACAGGATATATGAGATACTTACTTCAGCTACATCTCCACACAGTACCAACCTTAATAAAACATGTGTTAAATTAATATTTACGAAACAGGACGCTAAATATTCGCGCGTAACCCTATTTTTCTGTCTTTCAGATAATGTAAAACTCGAGTTCCATGACGTAGATAGTAGGAAATTATTTAATTCCATAATTACGTTTACTTTTTGAATACGTCGAGATGATTTGTCTGGATATTGATGTTTGAAATTACTTGGAATATTCTTCGAGCGTACGTCTTCAAGCAGAACGGATACCACTTTGAACAAAGGGTATGTAGGTAGGTAGATGTACCACGGTAAAGGATCACTTAATGTGGTATAATGGGCCACGCTCGGATTGGCTGCGCCGAAACTGGTGATTGGTCAAGGCTCTACATCCAGTTTGCGTTCGTTTTCGAGGTCTGAGATGGCAGTCATTGTCAGTGGCAGTCAGTGCCGGAAAAATCGAAGAATATTCCAAGTAATTTCATCCATCAATATCCAGACAAATCATGTCGACGTATCCAGAAGACAAAGGAAATTGAATAATTTCCAATTATCTACGTTGCGGAACTCGAGATTTACATTATCTGCATGACAGAAAAGTATGGTTATGCTGGAAGTGCGAATATTTAGTGTCATGTTTATTAGATAATAATTTAACACATGTTTTCTTATAAATGCTAATGTTCGCAGGAGCATGCATGATTGCTTAGGGTGTGTATTGTATGGAGATGTAGCTGAAGTAAGTACAGTATTGTCTCTGTATGTGCTCGGTTTGGTGCACACGATAGGTGCTTGTCGCTATCCCCACCACTTCTGTCTCACTCTTGTCCGGCGAAGGCGAGAGCGAGATGGAACGAGAGCGAGCGGGAGCCACTGAAAGCGAACGAGGACGGTACGAGACAGACGACGCGTTGATGTTTTGTCTCGCTCCGTCTTTCGGGCGCCGTGACACGCCGCACAGTGGTCTGGAATTAAGGGGAGGTTCTGGTCTAGAGCCCCAAAAAATAGGTGATATTTAGGAATTAATTAAAGGAAAACTACTATATATAATTTAATGGGACTTTTTGCATTGTATTAAGGATGTCTTACATTATAGAAATATATTTTTTGTTTTATAATTAATCATTGCAGACAGCCCTGGGGAGTCGTTAAATTCAAGGCGTCAAAAAATTGATCCAAATCGGTGGGACCTGTATCTCCAAAAGTTATTATCCGATTCGACTGAAACCTTTTTTATTTTGAAGATTATTCTTTTGGCTAGACGGGGAACTAAAAAAATTACAAAAATGACATTTTTCTTAGAAAATAACGATACTTCAAGTTTGAAATCACTTTTCCCCGTATTTTTCGCCCTTTCATCGCCTTTGAAAATAATAAATTTTCAACTTTTTGTATTTTTTTAGTTCCACCCCTAGCCAGACGTATATTCTTCAAAATAAAAAAAGTTTCAGTCGAATCGGATAATAACTTTTGGAGATACAGGTCCCACCGATTTGAGACCGCTGATTCGAGGGAAACGCGTTTGAAGTTTTACGCAAGTGCCGAGTCGCCGGGTGTTATCCATGCATTTGCCGCTACTCAAATGCCTATAACTTCGGGAATTTTACGAATTTCAACAAATCCTTTTAAACACGTTTCCCTAAAAGGTTGACCATTTGAAAAATGAAATAAAAAAAATCGACATTTAGACCAGAACCTCCCCTTAAGAATTTGGTGACATTTGTCTATAGCTTTTGAACTATAAAAGATATCGAAATGAAATTTCCGCCAAAAAATAAGAAAAAATTATCCCCTTCTAATGATGCATAACTTAATGCTTTTTACATTTATTTATTTATTCTTTTTCAATTTTTTTTAAGTTAATTGTTATAAAAAAAATTAATAGCTGTTTAAATGGTATTTATTTAATACTTTTTTCAGTGGTTTAAATCGCATGTTGATAAAACTTTTCGTTTCCAAGTTATAAGGAAATTCAAATAGTAGAGGAAAGTAGTGAAAATCGCTGTTTTTAAATTCAAGAGCAGTCTTGTGCGACAAAATGGCATCTTTTATTAGTAATTAATGTAAATCATCCATTAAAAAAATAATGCTGAATGCAGCATGGTAACTTTTCGACATTCTTTACTTTAAGAGAAGATATCCTCAAAGTCCCAAAAAGTCCCACATTCTACCAAATTGAAATATTTTCTGCAAATCTTCCTCTATGTAATCACGTAAGAATTATTTCCAACTTCATCCAACTTCTCAAATTATTACAGTTTAAAGCTGTCAGTGTTATGTCGCGTCGCGTTTTACGCATCACGTCCGCATAATATAAAATAATATAAAACAATAATTGATGAAAAATTGATCTGCACATTTAAATTTGCCCCCCCCCCCCCCCCTAACCATGCAATTGCTTGTAAACAATTTTTTTTATCTCCAATACGTTAGGAAATATCCAGCTGTCCAATGTTTTGTCCTCCGCAGACGAAAACTGGAACTTCGTCGACAATTCAGACACGCGTCACTGAAGGGTGATTCTCCAGATTCAATTTATATCATTTCAAGTTGTCTTCGTTCATAATAGTCCGATTTTCATAAAATTTCATATGATTTACATCGGAAAAACACAAGGAATCCATTGGTATCACTTCCATTGTTACATTGAAATTGAATATTTCTTCTTTTCATAGGAAAATAAAATATATTCAATTTCTTTGTATATCCTTCTATCTGCTGCATACGCGTCACTGACGCGACGATCCGTGGACAGGTTTTAAAGTAAGCGGTGCATTACACCAATTCACACCAATTCACACATTCACAGTTTAGTACGCACCTAATAGGTAGGAGGCGCTACAAACTCTGCTTCAACTTTCATAAGAGGGAAGCTTGGCCCCCCTGGTGGGACCCCGAACGCCGCGCCATGGAGACTCAACCTTAAAGCGGACATAGATGACTATGGATCTGACGTCAGTCTCTGCGCCCCAGATCTGATTATCAGGGAATAAAATATTTATTCGTATTAAAATATTGATTTGTATAAAAATATATCTGCTTAATATTATTGAATACATTTTTTTCTTTGTATAAATAGCCATTGTGATAATTGGCGCAATTGTTGTATATCATTACTTTTGTAAAGTTAAATATAGCACATTAATAAATTTATATTAATTTACGACAATGTTTTTAAATGGGATTCTTTTTTATGAGATTATATACTTGGCGGTCTTTTTGTACCTTTTTTTAAAAAAGGTAATTTTGTCGGGTATTACTAACAGGGTTGTATTAATACTTACCCATATTCGGAGTCCCAAGAATCAAATTGAGCATCAGGATCAGCAAGGAATCGTTTCTGTGTCAATATGTATTTATTGTCAAACCTTTGCACGTTGACCACTGGGAAACCTTTTTGTCTGGTCCACGTATCCATAATGGCAGTTACGTTCAGATTATCTGGTGAGGCTTCTTGCAAGATTTTGAAAAGGTCAGCTGTCTCTGCGTTGCGGTAAATGAATTTATTCAAGTATATGGAAATGGCTCCGTAGAAGACGTCAGGCCCAATAAAGTTTTCCATCATTCGAATTACTGACGATCCCTTGAGGTTGATAAAATATGTTGCAACGTTCATAAAAGCATTGCTATTTAAGTGTTACTTTATTGCACGAATAACAGGATAATTAATCACCTTTTTGTAAGAAATCTCGTCAAAAATTGCGGTGATTTCATCAGGATTGCTGACAGCTTGCACGATCGGATGGGAGCTCAGTTTTGCATCGGTTACGAATACAGAGTGCATTTGATCAATAAGAAATAGGTCCATCTAAAAAAAGTATAGATACTATCTGTGCATAAATATTTCTACTTCTAATATTGAATTTCCAGTCTGTCATTTTTCAAAAATTATTTATAACACAATTTAATCCAGACGTGTCCAAGTGCCGGGCATAATGCCCGCTAGGGCAGCCAGCAAAGTGGCGCCTACAGCTGAGGGCAAATAATAACGTCACCAGCAGTGGTGAAGGAGTGGGAAACAGCGAGCGTGACGTGCTGTGATACAGCAACGGGCCAAAGCTCTGCAACGGACGAGTATATCGCGGGTCAACCTGCCTGTTTCCCGGCCGTCTTTCGTTTCACCTGATCCGCCCGTTTCCGCGGGCGGATAAGTCGGTTCAGCGCTGATTTCTATTCGCCCGAGGCGGCCGAGACACCCGAGACACCCCAACGCCGGAGACGGCCGAAACACCCGAAGCAGTCGCAAGTCATGACGTCACCACGTGTATCCGACTTACTCACACTGACTCGCCCTTAGCCGTGACTAGTGACTGTTCGGGCAACTCGGGCGGATATAAATCAACGATGAACCGACTCGTCCACTGCGGGTACGGGCTGTTTGGATAAGCGCTAGACGGCGGCGGATGGGTATCGCGGGCTAGAGAAAGTTTGGGTCCGGGCGGTACGACCCCATCGAGATACAGTTGTGTGACAAGCGGATCAAACCAGCTCATTGCAGGGCTCTATTACAGGCACACCGATGTACACGGAAAGACATCTGCACCGTTCCCGACGTTGCTCGAAAAGTGAGTACCGTCGGGAACGGTGCCGAGCACGGTAAAAACCGGTGCTGAGGCCCATTCACGTCGCTGTTTAGCACCAAACGCATTCATAATCTGTGATTGGTGCAAATATCGGTGCTGGGCACCATTCACAACGGTATTCCTGAAGTTCCTGAAGTTTCTTCTTTAAAATGACGCAAACCAAAAGTTTCATCACACTTGCATACAACGGTTGTTATCTTTATGATAGACAGCGTAACCTAATATTTTAGAATCGCTTTATGCAATGATGTATAAAATGAAAACCAATTATGCATGGGGCACGAACTTACCAACCCCCAATCCGGAAGTACTGAATCCGCACTTTTGTACTGCATGAAGGAAGCAAAGCCCTCATTGAGCCATAGATCGTTCCACCACGCCATGGTAACTGGGAAACATGAAAAAGTTTAAAGGAAAAGTCAAAATTGATCTCCTTTTTATTAATTCTGAGAACAATCATGATTACCCAAATTCCCAAACCACATGTGCGCGAACTCGTGACTGATAACAGTGACGATGTCATATGTGTTTGTAGTGGAACTTGTTCTATTGTCGTATAAGAGTCTTGCTTCCCTATAAGTGACGAGCCCCCAGTTTTCCATAGCACCAGATACGAAATCAGGAATAGCCGCCATATCTAAAAATCATTCCAACTTAATTTTAACAATACAAACTTTGTACAAGAACAATTTTATAGAAACAAAAATAAAGAGCAAATGAATCAAATAATGAATATATTTACAGGATAATTTCTGAATTTTTTCGTTGATAGCTAAGGATATTGTTACATGTGCCATGTTTTTTTAGTAACTTTGTGATGCAATGAAGTTTGCATACTGTCACGTCCCGCGACGTGGAGTCTAATGTTATTTAGCCTTTTAAATCATTATTTACTATTTCGTACTCTGAGGTATTGTAATCGCCTCGTATGAAAACATACAGATGTTATATAATGAATAGCCGATAAGGCGTTATCATAAGAAGAAAACCACGAAGAATACGCAAATGGCAACGAGCAGGACAGCCAGCGTCAAGGAGGTAGCGGACAGCCAGCTGCGTAGCAGGTAGCTGACCGCACGCACACCGTGGAGGCCCAGCCAACACCAGCTGATGTCCAGCATGGGACGGAGGACCCCTTATCAACCAGCGGAGCCGACACCATCTTTACAAAGCTGTGCCCCTGATCTTCAACAGAAAATTGCCCTCCCGCTAATTCTCGAAAAACCAACCACCCATACTATTACTATATACCTAACTTCAACCCCTAGTACGTAAGCCGTACGGAAAATATTATAAATAATCAATATGTAAGAATGAGGAATCTTACTATCGTCGCTTCTGGGAATCTGATAAAATGGAACGTGCTTAATTCGTAAACAAAGCCCAGAATAGAGCGATGGGAAGATTCTTCCTGAAAGTTTCCAGGTAGAAGCTGCGGAATGGGGACTCCCATCTAAGATTTGTCATGTGAAAAACGACAGCCCTATAAAAGGGACTGACCACCCGCAGCGCTCTTAAATATATTATATTGTTAAACTTAAAATAATTACCAGTGTGTAAAGTACAAAGTGCAACTTATTATAAAAATAAAGTGACAGTCGTAAGTGGAACTATTTTAATAAATAAAAGTGCTAAAATCATATTCAGTGAGTTTCAAGTGTTTCACCATTCATTTTCTAATGTTTTCGGGCATTTGAAGTTTTATTAATGTACCACCGAAAAAATGAAATTAAAGGATAACAGATTCACCTCCGTTGAAAGTGTCATTGGCGAGCATAGAATTGCCCACTATGTCACTAGATACTAAATGTTAATCTGTTACGCGGATAACGTAATACTAATCGATCTTTCAAACCACTAATTTAATTAAATTAACGAACTACGTTTGAGTTGATTTCGGAATCACTGGCGAGCAGAACATTGCCCACCGTGTCCTCTGGAGTCAAGCGCAAACCGGGTTCTATTCGAACAAAAATTAAAACAATTCAATAATTATCAGATGCCCAAAAGCAATCGAGCTGGACGAAGAGTACAGTTAAGAAGATTAAATTATAATTACAAGTGCGCCCCAGCAGATCAAGGTTCTCTATTGGGAATTTATACGCCGCCCAAATTAACTCAAATCCAACGCCTAATCGAAGTAGGACTCTGGGTTGAACCCAAAGAAAATCCAGCACCAGAGATCGACGGGCGATCTGAGCTACCTGACCCCTGGAGACTCATTTTGATCGACATATAAAAGGTAGGCATTATAACATCCTATATTAAACACTAAAATATCGCGCTGAACTAACCCAGAGCATAAAATCACAGGATTTGCTCGAAGCGGATTAATAATAAAAATTCCTAAAATTCGCGGTCCCCAAATAAATATTAGGGACGTAACACATACATATTTACGATTTCTATTATTACGGAAAGCGTCATCGTAAAATAATTCGTAAAATTATTAATTAATGTGTAATTAATATGGGTAGTTTAATTATTATGCAAATGATCCACGTAATGTGGCTATCTTTTTATCCGCGATAGCGCCGACCACTGTTGGTGTAAAGAACTGATTGTGAATAAAGTTATATGTAGTTAAAATAAATACGTAAAAAATTGTTTACTCTTCGTTTTATTTCTTAAAAATTATTTAATGTTATATAATTTTCAAAAGTTATCGATGATTATTACGAAGACATATCTTATGTTTATACAGGGTGTTACTCTACCTATAGTCAATACTTTGGGGGGGTGATTCGTAGGTTGTTTATTCGTAACGTTGTTCGTGTCCTTCGCGCAGGGATTTGGCCAAGGTCTCCTCAGTTTGACGAGTGTCGTCAACGCGAGCACAGACTGCAATCGCGGTGCGTGAAGACATGGACATTCGCGAGAAAACTAATTGTGATGCGTGTGTGTAATTAAGTGAACAATCGCGGTGCGTGAAGACATGGACATTCGCGAGAAAACTAATCGTGGTGCGTGTGTGTAATTAAGTGAACAATCGCGGTGCTTTGGATGGCCGTGAGGGTGATTTTTGAGGGCAATATTTTCAAAGGCAATGGCATTCATCCTCTCTACTTGAGAATCTCGTTGGGCGGGTTTTGATATGCCCTTGTGGATTTTTACGAGTAGGCAGGTTTATGCCGAACAACGTTTGCGTCTTTTCATAAATTATCGCAAGTATCGTATGTCACAGTTTCGGCGAGGTAGATAAGTAAGTATGCGCTCTACATGGCAAATCCGTCACGCATCCGCCGCCACTGCACGCCCCTTGGCTGGCCTGCCTCGCGCGGCCCGCTGTCCGTCGAGTTGCCGTCATTCAGGCTGATTCAGGCGATCCAGACGCCAATCTTTAACCATGGATAATTAATAAACGAAGCATTTACCGCAATTTCGTCACTCTTGATTTTCGACTTATATATGCCTGTAGAATCACCCCCCAAAGTATTGACTATAGGTAGAGTAACACCCTGTATATCTGATACAAGGAGAGTATAAAGCAGTTCACTGATTAAAAATATTAGACGATAGAGGAAATTAGTATTCCAGTGTGGATAGTATTTAGTAGTATAAAACTATCACGCCCAACAATGCGATATTCCGTTTTCATACATGTACCTCACGATAACTACATACGTAATTTGAGTGGTCAGTGAATAAATTTTGTATTCCTATTTGTCATAAATGTAATATTATCCGTCTGGTATTAATATACATGCCTCATCTTTTCATATCGTCCATTTTATATTCATTTTCTAAATTCCGATATCTGGAAAGAAATCTTGTATCAATGTGTCCAAACAGCTACAAATCTTACTATTTCTTCATTCACATTGCCTTATTTAATTGAGTCATTACGGAGTTAAAAAGGAAGATGTTTTATGTAAAATTATATATGAATTATTGATTGATTATTTAGTACATATATCTTTACATAGTATAAAATAAAGTCCCCAGTAGGTGGCTGTCTGTTTTTTGGGGCTATTTAATGTCGTGAACCACTAGACGCATTGCGATGTGGCCCCGACCACTGCATAGAGCATTCTCGAGGAATGCGTCACAAAATCGCCACTCCTTGTCTTCCTTTATAAAAGGTGCAAATCGCATCACAATCCGTCCAGTGGTTCACGAGGATTAGCTGCCCAGATAGTACACGATGTCTTCTAGACGTCCATTAAACGTCTGTTTTTGGTCTGAACGTCTTAGACTATATTAAGACGTCTATGCGGAGACATATTTAAGACGTATTTAAGGCGTCGGTACCAGAACGTCTTTTAAACGACTGAGTTAAGTCGTCTGTAAGACGTCTATGCCAAGACGTCGTTTAGACGACTATGTTAAGACGCTTTTAACAAGGGGACCTTCAGGACTGGCAACCTCAGAAATTGTTTATACTTAGTGTACGTGAAGGTCTGCACTCAGACTTTAATTTCCCGAAGCAGTAAGGCACGCTTCCCATCCAAATTCGAGAAAATCTACTTTGAAAAATATGGAATTCCCATATATATATATTTGATAGAAATTCATAACTAATGAACAGCGTGGGACAGTACGTAGCGCTCCCGACTAGCAGGCATGAGGTCGTCAGTTCAAAACTCACTATTGGCACTATTTTTTTTATTCATTTGAAACCTACAACTTTCACATGCAAAGTTTATAAAATTCATGCTAATTGACAGATATGTAAACATCTGTTATATGTATGGGTGTACGGTGTATACCGGTGCTCTACCTCCCAGGAGGTGAACATCACTTTCAATTAAAAACACACATCTTACTTAAAATTGTCTCTTGCTTGAAAAATCGTACTTTTTAGCACATATTAATTTTTAAATTGGAATATTTACAATAAATTAGATTTTTCGTACAAAAATAAAATACGTAGAGTAGAAAATGGAACTTCAAAACGAGATAGTGGCGAACGGCGGTTAGCATACCCACAAACGCACCGGTATACACCGTACACCCATACATATAACAGATGTTTACATATCTGTTAATTATCATGAATTTTATAAACTTTATATGTGAAAGGTGTAGGTATTCAAATGAATTAAAAAAAAAAATGCCAATATTGAAATTTGAACTGACGATCTCATACTTGCTAGTCGCGAGCGCTACGAACTGACCCACGTTGTTCATTGGTTATGAATTTCTATCAAATATATATATGGGAATTCTATATTGTTCAAAGTCGATTTTCTCGAATTTGGATGGGAAGCGTGTCTTAATGCTTCGGGAAATTAAAGTCCGAGTGCAGACCTTCACGTACACTAAGTATAAACAATTTCTGAGTTTGCCAGTCCTGAAGGTCCCCTTGTAAGACGTCTGTCCTGTGATGTTTCTAATTGTACGTCGTTTGTCCTAGTAAGTGTTTGAGGCGTCTCTAAGACGTCCATGCCAAGACGTTTTTTAAACGACTGCGTTTAGATGTCTTAAAGACGCATATGTACATAAACAAGTCATGACTATAGGCCGGCTCGCGATGAATAGTACCCGACCGCCAGGCGGCTACCGGGCCGAGCACTTCTCGCAGGTGGGATACAGCAGTCATGCCTATAAGAGAGCCGGGCAAATCATATACCGTCACTGTCGAGTACTGGCGTTTTTTGATGAAGGAAATTTATATTTTCGACTTGAACTGCGATATGCCAAAAAATGTCTCGATCATTCGCTATTGCAAGACGTTTTTCTTTTTTATGAAGAAACCAAAATATTGATCAGCATGAAAATAGACATTCTTAAATGAGAACAAGAGTCGCCAGCTACTCGACGGGCTACTTTTTTAAAAATACTTAATTTCATTAAAAGATATTAATTCTAATAAACACGAATCAAGTCACGCTTAATATCTCTAATATCTCTTTAAATAGCTGCGGTAGGCCTAATCCAGTCCTTACGAAGACGCCTTTGAGACGTCTTCACGACTACTCCAAGATGTCTGTAAAACATCTACAGGGCGTTTAAAAGACGTCTTAAAGACATACGGTTTCCTAACTAACGACGTTCAAAAACGTCTATAGACGTGTTTAAGACGTATTTCAGAAAATAGCAGACGTCTTTAAGACATATGGAATGTTTGAAATAGACGTCTACAGGGCGTTTAAAAGACGTGTTACAGACGTCATATAAGACGTCTACAAACTGTTCAAAAGTCGGCTTAAAGACGTATGGTAGGGGGCCCATATTTCGTCTCCGCGCCTAATTTCGTCCCCCTGCATTTCTCGATTCCTATGTTTGCATTTGCAGTGTCATCTGGTGGAAAATGTTGCATCTGTATACGCCAGTATTCTGAGAGACTTGCAAGTGGTAGGTTAGGCGTTTGTACGTTTGCGAAGGAGAAGAAGATTTTCGAGCACGGCGAGTTTTTACAGACTTCAGTATGATAGCACGTTACTCGTAGAAGTGAATATTATTTCGAATTTGAAGTTGTAGCACTTTTTCGGGCATATCTTGTAGTTTCTTATGCGCAATAACTTTGATGGTCATCACTCGCGTTGTCTGTTAGAGCGATCACCATATTGAAACTGCGCGAATTCCAAATTTCGTCCCCAGGAGGTGTCCTAATTTCGTCCCCGGAAATTTAAAGGAAATTGAGATCGATTTTCTAAAAATTTGTTATTTGAAATAAGAAGGTCTGCAACATGAACAGTTCAAGGAGTGAATTATCTTTTGTTGGTTTTCATTATAGGGCTGTTCGAGTACTCGGAAAAAGCTAGCCGAGCCGGGCTCGGCTCGAAAAACCGGACCGAGCCGAGTACTCGAAAGAACCGAGTAGCTCGAATAGAACCGAGCAACTCGAATTTTTTCGAGCAACGTACGGCACAAGGATGGAGGGACGGATATGCTTGTGTGGTGCGGTATAGGCGTTAGGAGAGGGTACGCTTGGTCGTGGAGTAGTAGTAGGGTCCGTGGGCGAAAACCCACGATTCTGGCATCACTGCCCCCCCCCCCCCAGCTTTTATTTGAATATGCCACATGTAAGGAAGGTGCCATCAATGTAGCAATTAAAAAGTATTGTCCAACATCATTACGCCTCGCGGTACAACGCAAGAGACCACGCGCAGTCAGCGGACTTGCATTTCGATTCTGTGTCCCACCGCGAGGTATCTTCAAGGCAACTTGCTACCAGCGAGACGGTAAAATCGTTAGCCTGTTAAAAGAGACGCATTTCGGGTATTAGGAGAAGGGAAGTGACAGATATATTACCAGACCAAGACGAAATTATATTGAACGTAAACAGCTCACGCCGAGGGTGAACAAACGATCTGCATGAAAAAGGAACAATTGCGGCAAATTTCATTTCCTTGAATTTGTCGCATTTGATGTGACAGCGATTGCGACGAATAGTACGCGTCTCGATGTTTCAAATTCTTTTTCCGTAGGTTGGTCGTGTTTAATAGCTTTGGGAGACAATAATACAAGACGCGTAGGTACAATTCAGCGAAGGTCCTTAAGAAATAAATGTGGCAAGTCATTTAACTTTGCTACGGTCGGTACGAAACGTTTTATTATTTTATTGGTAACAGCACAACCCTAACATGGATTAACGGTCGTCCGCCTGCGTAGGAGCGTCAGGCCTTTTTACCTGTAGCTGCAGTACAGAAAGTACCCCCACGCGGGCAAAATGAAACGGAGGACAACCAATCATCAGCGACTCTGGTCATTTGCATCCAATCACTGCATTTTCCAGACATATTGGTATCCCCTTTCAAGAATATACACCAGCCGAGTCAATTTCGATAGCGTTTTTCCGGGCAAGCATCATTCGCAAAGTATCAGTCCGTGAGTGATCATACGACATTTACTTATTATCTTAGCAACCGTCACGTGTTTGTTTGAACAATGGCACATTCCCCTGTGCAGTTCACATGGAAGGCGTCAATCTCGACGAAGAACAACAAGTGTCCGATAGCGAGGACCATCCTCGGCCAAGGCCGCGAAAAAACCAAAGCTCCGTGTGGAAGTGGTTTCCAAAATCAACCCGCGGAGGAGCCATATGTCTACAGTGCAAGAAGGCTTTTAAAACGAAAGCGGGATCAATCACCACCCTTAGGAGGTATATGGAAACCAGCCACGCCGACGTCTACGCAGCGCCGCCACCGACAGAGAGAAATTCAGCCGCGGGAACTCTCGCAGAGCGTACTCGAAAAGTGTCTGTTTTAGATAAAAACGCACCACGCGCGCAGGAGCTGACCGACGCAATTGCGAGGATGCTGATTTCCGATTGTCAATCGTTCTGTATAATTGAGGATGTGGGGTTCAAGAACCTTCTACGGGTAGCAGAACCGCGCTACCAGATCCCCGAACCATCAGTTTTTTCCGAGGAAATAATTCCTCAGTTATACCAAACGGAGAAGGAGAAATTGAAAGAAATCCTTGATAAGGACAGCGAAAATGTAAGTACAATTTTTGCAATGTTTGTGATATCTGTCATTATGTTCTATGCCATATTGAAAATACTTTCTATCGCGATATGAGATTTATAAATGTTTTCTTTCCGTTTTCGATTAGGTGCAAACGTTCGCTTTCACCACCGATAGCTGGACGTCGCGGGCCACCGAAAGCTATCTGTCGTTGACAGTACACTACCTGTCCGACGTATTTCAATTAAAACATTACACACTTCAAATTCTGCGTTTGCCGGAAAAGCATACAAGCGAACTTTTGTGCGAAGTGCTGCGCAATTCCATACAAGAGTGGAAACTAGAAAAAACTCATGTAAAGATTTATTTTGTGACGGATAATGCGGCCAACAGTGTCGAAGCCATAAGACTAGGCGGTACGTGGGAACGCATTCCGTGTTTCGCTCACACATTGCAGGTAAATAACCAATAAGAAATAATTAAATGTTACAATAAGTAATACTCCATGAATATTTCATACTTAATGCAACGGTTTATTTTCAGATGGTCATAAAGGACTCGGTAGATAATTCGGAAGAATTGACCGCCCTTATAAAAAAATGTAACGCTATGATGTGATACTAAGAGTAATTCACTATTTCTATGACTGAATGCGGTTATAATAGTTTATTACGGTAAATGGTTAGATGTAGAAATATAAAGATAACTTTGGTACTTAGTCTATTCTGCGACCACACCGCGTGTGTCGCGTATCGCTCCTATCTATCTCTCTCCCCGCCAGGACGCGCGTACGGGCAGCAGCACCCCACCACTGATACTTTTACATCACGCCATCGTGGAGTTTTTCCACCGTTCTGCATCGGCGGAAGAGATGTTAAAGGAGGAACAGAGGGGGAATAATCCAAACGTTCCGCCTCTGAAATTAATTGGCGATGTCGACACACGGTGGAACTCCCAATTCGATATGCTGCAACGGTTAATCGAGGTACGATCTGCCATAAATGCGGTTCTGTGTGAGCCAGACATGCCACATCATATATCCAGTTGCGAGTGGTCCAGGATAAAGGACTATCGCGATTGCCTCAAAGTGTTCAAAGAGGCGACGGACCTAATGACTCGCGCAAATACAGCCACGTTATCAAATTATGTACTGACAATATACGGCTTGAGACAAACTGTTAGAAGTACCAATGGTTGTGACGCGATAGCCGCTTTCAGAAATCAATTGTTGGATCAACTGAATGAGTGATTTCATTTTATTGAAGAGGCAAAATCTTTGTTCACTGCAATGCTCCTGGACCCTCGCATAAAGGATAGGTTATTGTCAGGAGACAAGAAGACATGGGCAAACACAGTACTGCATTCAATTGCGTTAGAGTATCTCGATATGAGCGATGCAAGCGAATCGAATGGGAGGACTGGCGTACCACCAAACGAACCGTCAGGTCAGTGTGAAATAATAATAAGATTATGTGATACTGTGTTCAATGTTGTGTGTTATATACTATGTTTATATGACAGAATCATCGCCAGCGGGAAGTATCCACCAATTTTTATGCAATATTGGAAGAGATGAGGAGCAGGCGCACGACAACATATACACTGCACCGCAGAATGAACAAAGAATGTACATAGAAGAGAGAGTCGCCCCATCGAATATGTGTATATTCCAATGGTGGAAGGAAAATGCAACACCTTTTCCAACACTTGCGCGTGTGGCCAAAAATATTTTGGGCGTGCCAGCCACACAGGCGTACAGCGAGCGGCTGTTCTCGAGGGCTGGCAACATTATTAACGAGAAGCGGTCATGTCTATTATCCGAAAGAGTCGAACAACTTTGCTTCTTATCGGCAAATTTTATAAAATGATGTGCATGTATATACATCATGTATATGATATGATTCGTTCGATTCTTTCGGATAATAGAAAAAATCCGTGTCCGTGGGGTTTTAGTGAGTAAGAGTCTTACACTACACCGCCGAGGTGTCCTATGAGGATTTCCCCACGTTAAAAAAAAAAACAAAAAAAAACGATAGTACATTAAGTAATATGTGTATATGTGTGTTTGTGTATATGATGTGTATGACATTGTATGGATATAGTATGTATATGTATGTACATGTCGTGTATGTAGTATGTTCCCAGTCAGCCACGTCCGTATTTACAGATTTTGCTCAACGCCTGAGTACAAATGTTTGTGGCTAAAAGACTACAGATTTGATACAGGATTTGTTATATTCGATGATGAAAGCAGACTGACAGCAGAAAGCCGACAGATTGTGCTGCCTTAACCTGCGAGCAGATTGGCGGCAGGATCTGCTGATACAATTTAATGACAGACATCGAGAAGACCCTGCGCTCCGCGATCTCGACGTCAGATAGGCAGCAGAAATACAGCAGATTCTGCTTACACAGTCTGCGAGCAGTTTGGCGGCAGACACTGCAGAGAATCTGCTGGTACAATTTAATGGCAGAAATCGAGCAGACCCTGCGCTCCGCGATTTGACGTCAGATAGGCAGCAGAAATACAGCAGACTCTGCTTACACAGTGTGCGAGCAGTTTGGCGGCAGAAATTAAGGAGAGTCTGCTGGTACAATTTAATGGCAGAAATCGAGCAGACCCTGCGCTCCGTGATCTGACGTCAGATAGGCAGCAGAAATACAGCAGATTCTGCTTACATAGCCTGCGAGCAGTTTGGTGGCAGAAAGTAAGGAGAGTCTGCTGGTACAATTTAATGGCAGAAATCGAGAAGACCCTGCGCTCCGCGATCTGACGTCAGATAGGCAGCAGAAATACAGCAGATTCTGCTTACACAGTCTGCGAGCAGTTTGGCGGCAGACACTGCAGAGAATCTGCTGGTACAATTTAATGGCAGAAATCGAGCAGACTCTGCGCAGCGTGATCTGACGGCAAATAGGCGGCAGATACCGAGCAGATTCTGATGTCAGGATGTGACAGCAGAATGGCGGTAGAAAGTAAGGAAAGTCTGCTGATACAATTTAATGGCAGGAATCGAGCAGATCTTGCGCACCGCGATATAACGGCAGATAGGCAACAGAAATCGAGCAGATTCTGCTGACATAGTTCACGACACGACACCGCCAGGGCGCGATCGGGCGAGCGCTTCTCGCTTGCGAAATAGCACCGTGGCGGGGATAAGTGGCCGAGGGCTTGATCATTCAGGGCTCTCGAGTACGACTTGTATTTGCTGGCATTCCACTGCGGAGTATATATTTGGTATACCCGTCTGTAAGGGCGGTATTATCAGTCGTTGCTGAAGACGAAGATCGTCTTAAGCATCCGGCATCCTTTATTAATCTACTAGACTAGTAGAAGATGCCGCATGCTAAAAACTAAAAAACGATTCATGACAATACCGCCCTAAGACGACTGAATGAATAGTAGTTATCATTAATTCTTTTATATTTGAAAGAACTGTCTTTAAAAGTTTAAATCATTATTTTGAGCCGACCTGGCATTCAATTCACTAACAAACTTGCTAAGTAAAACATTAAAAATGTTATAATAGGGGAAGTCGGGGTATTGTGAGCCACGGGGAATCGTGAGCCAGTGTCATCTGTGTTTTACTGGTAAATAATGACAACTGCAAACAACTATTTTTGAGTTGTCTCATATATGAGGTAATATTTCCACGATCAGTTGAAGTACGTACCCGCATCATTACTTTGCTCTGTTAGCAGACAAAAATTTGCTGCGCTCGAAATATTATTTTCATTTCGTGTTTGGTCTATTATTGTTACATTTTTCTGTGGATCTAAGCAGGTAACTGTGTTTATAATACTCGTGTGACTTCAAGCTTTCGATATAAATAAAGAAATTTGAATTTGGTGAGGTTTGTACTATTTGTTTGGGACCATATCGTAAAAATAAGGGTTCGGGGAATTATGAGCCACTTTTCTCGGCGAATTGTGAGCCACTCGATTTTTGACATTTAACGAGCTAACCTCACATGTTTGATGCTTCTCAATGATTGTTTATGCAATATTCGAGCACGATATAAATTTTTTGGCAATATCTAATAGATATTTTATCTGATTCAATTCTTTCAGTTACGATGCCACGTTATTGTGCCAAAAATGACCATTCGCTCGATTTTGACAATATTTTGGAGGCAATAAGGCATGTGAAAATTCATAATGCATCGGTCAGGCAAGCTGCCACCACCGCACATAAAATTTCGAGGGGTACTTTGGGACGATATATCGCCAAATTTGCTAACATCGACGTTGCTACGGAAAGATTAAACAAATATTTTGTCATTCAGATACATGAATAAACATTTCATAACAGAAATTGTAATTTTTATTTGATTTTTGAAAGTGGCTCACGATTCCCCGAGATTTTCAAAATTCAAGAAAATGCAAATTTTTTGTAATAGTCTTAAAATCATCTAATTTGCAGATATTCGATTAAACTATTGTGTCTAATGTGATGTCCCACGATTTTTCGCGCGCGGTTATTTCAACTCCCTTTTATAGATCAATCTACAACTCCACTCAAATCTTCTCCAAATCTCAATTCTTACACCTTTTCCATGACCCCGACCGCCTTGGCGATGTACCTTAGCGGTCCCCATCTCAAGACGATCAACCATTAAATCTCCCCCACCTAGTCGCCCAACGCGGCACAAACTCTTCTCTCCTATCGAATCTAAACAAGTCCCTCGCCCCAAGAACCTCTTAAATCGAGACCACGTCTCACACCCTCTAAACGACCAAAGCAGTCAAAACCACCAACGTCCCTTTCCTATTAAAACACCCAAAACCCATTCGAGGAGTTGAGCATTTCCAAATCACATGTATAAAAACCCCGGAAGCATAAATGCGAATCCAAATATAGACCAACCTTTCGTCCCTACAAAAACCCCCAAATGTTACTGCGACGCATGTTCCTAATTAGATCGAGGTGCATACTGCGCACCCCCCTTCATACCGTAAAATATTACATAAACACCCTAAATTCCCTCTACCCTCAGTGTGCAGGATTCTAGGTCCTCGCCTAACCTCCCCCGAACCACAGTGTGGAGGATTTCAGATTCTCGCCTGGGCCCCATTAATTCCCCTATGTCATTGTCCCCTAAGACCTTCACCCGGGACGTGACACTAAAAGAAAGGTAAATCTTCTTAGTACAACATTTAGCGTTGAAATTTGATGAAAAACTTAATTTAATAGCAGTTTTTTGGCAATGAAAAAAAGTGGCTCACAATACCCCGACTTCCCCTACCCGTTTAAATACATGGTTTACCAACTTTACTTTATTCCATAAAATATGGTAGGAATCAGATCTTTCAAGTCGGTCTTATAAACGTGTTCTATATATTATTTACGCTAAAGACTTTCGCACTGTTTTTAAATCTATACTATTATATAAAATTGCCTACAATGGCCGACATCAGGATCTGCTTGATTTCTGCCGCCAATTTGCGGGCGGTTTTTGTCAGCAAGATCTGATTGAAATCTGACATCAATCTGCGGTCAGATCCTGATGTCAAGCTCTGACCGCAGAACCATGGTTAAATGCGGACATAGTAGGCACCGAATCTGACGTCAGAATCTGCTCTGTATCTGACACCAATCTGCCGTTAGATCGCGCTGCGCAGGATCTGCTCGATTTCTGCTCTCAATCTGCGGTCAGCCACGGCAGCAAGATCTGATCGAAATCTGACATCAATCTGCGGTCAGATCCTGATGTCAGGCTCTGACCGCAGAACCATAGTTAAATGCGGACATAGTAGGACCCGAATCTGACGTCAGAATCTACTCGAATCTGACATCAATCTGCTGGCAGACTGCAGTCAGTTTGTTTACTGGGTTTATAATCAATGTGCGTAATACACCACAGCGTGTAACTAAAATGTTTAAACGCAAAACACAATTTATATGCTTATGTTATATGTTATATATAAGTATATTATTTATTTCATTTATCCTGGTTTCATACGCTATTTCACACCCATTTCCCATCCTCCTCCAAACAGATTGGTAATGTTATCTTACATTAATTGGATAAACAAATTCAATTTGGGGAAATGAAGTATGCGAGATCGATATGCTTTCAACACTTCCATGGTCAGATGGCAAACCCTGATATGTCCAGTTTTCCTGATTTTACAGCACAGCAGTTTTAAAGTTTTTCCAGCTGTGAAAAATTAATTTTCATTTCTTTAGTCATTCATTAAGAAACTTTAATCAAAATATTAATTGAATATTGAAGTAGTAGGTAACTTAAGATAGGGACTTTATAATAATAGTAACTATTTTTCTACAAAAAGGTGTGGAGATTAATTTTTTTTTTAAATTTTCATTAATTTCACCCTCGAAGTCTTCCAGGTCGTCGAATTCTGCAGCGTCTTCAGTAGTGGGCAATGCCCAATAAAAACTTCTGCACATCATGAATTGCCACCTCGCTTTGTTTCTAAACTACAACAGCGTTCAGATGGTATATTTTGCAAACATTCAAATTTCATCTAGACACACATGAAAAAAACCCATAATCTCAATTTTGACTCTTTGAATTCTTGATTTATTTATACTTATTCATTTTTCATTAACGGGTATCAGCCTTTGTTAACAGTGACTCGGCAGAAATATAGCCCACATGGAGAAGGCAAAAAAGAAAGAAAAATAAAGGAAAACGCAAGAAGAATTTCTAACCATGTGTAGTCTTGAGGGTCATAGTATACCATATGGTTGAATTTGTCTTGACAGTCGCTTTCATATTGGATAATCAAATATATAGCACTCCATTAAAAAACTGGGGGTCACCTTCGTTTCGCGGAAAATATTGCGATCACCGAAAATTGAGTTACCGTATTATGTTGTGTATAAAAAACAGTTAAAGTTTTCCTTCTTCAGTTTTTTACAAATACTTACCATATTCGAGAACAGTGTATAAGAATAGCAGATATATCCGCTTGCCGCTGCGAGTACCGCACGGCTCAGCCAGTCGAGTCGGTGTGATTTGACGCAGCGTCAATTTTCGGCAATTTTTACAGAGCCAATTTTAAAATGTCCATATTTTTGACAATTAGACCATGAAGGGGAAGGATAGAACTATATTGTTTTTTTTTCAGATTTTTAAAATCGCGCCCCATGTTAAAAAAATGCATTTGTTTGAAATGATTGCACAAAAAAGGTTAAAAATTTGTTTTTTTAAACTGGAATAATTTTTCCTTAAAACTTCAATGTCTTCTCTACAAATCGCCGTAAAACTCATCTATCCGTTTACTACTTCCATAGTTATAATTTATTGAAAAGAAGTTAGCACTCACCTTCAAACTGTTGTAAAATCGACATTTTTCAAAATTTTCAAAAATCCTTCGAGATATGTTTATACATCCCTAAAGACTACAACATACTCAAATTTGAGCCACATCGGAAATGTTACTCCAAAAAGTGTCCGATTTCGCGTGGAATGTCCCTATAGGTATAATGCGCAGCGCGAGACAGAGTGTATACAGGGTGTTACTCTACATATAGTTAATATTTTGGGGGGTGATTCTACAGGCATATATAAGTCGAAAATCAAGAGTGACGAAATTGCGGTAAATGCTTCGTTTATTAATTATCGATGGTTAAAGATTGACGTCTGGATCGCCTGAATCAGCCTGAATGACGGCAACTCGACGGACAGCGGGCCGCGCGAGGCAGACCAGCCAAGGGGCGTGCAGTGGCGGCGGATGCGTGACGGATTTGCCATGTAGAGCGCATACTTACTTACCTACCTCGAGACGCAAAAGGCGCAAACGTTGTTCGGCATTAAACCTGCCTACTCGTAAAAATCCACAAGGGCATATCAAAACCCACCCAACGGGATTCTCAAGTAGAGAGGATGAATGCCATTGCCTTTGAAAATATTGCCCTCAAAAATCACCCACACGGCCATCCAAAGCACCGCGATTATCCCGTCCGCTATTGGTCACTTAATTACACACACGCACCACGATTAATTTTCTCGCGAATGTCCATGTCTTCACGCACCGCGATTGTCCCGTCCGCGATTGTTCACTTAATTACACACACGCACCACGATTAATTTTCTCGCGAGTGTACATGTCTTCGCGCACTGCGATTGTCCCGTCCGCGATTGTTCACTTAATTACACACACGCACCACGATTAGTTTTCTCGCGAATGTCCATGTCTTCACGCACCGCGATTGCAGTCTGTGCTCGCGTTGACGACAAACTGAGGAGACCTTGGCCAAATCCCTGCGCGAAGGACACGAACAACGTTACGAATAAACAACCTACATACAATGTATCGCTACACCTTCGCCGAGTGGCCCATGCGATGATACACAGCTTATGCAATAAATTAAATTCTTTATTCTTCATGGAATCGATAGGTATGGCTGTGACACTAATGGATTCTCTATGTTTTTCCATACGGAATCGATCGACGCCACTTTCGCAAAGATCTGATGAGAAATGCAGAATACAGTAAAGTCTCGTTAGCCGCTCGATTTACTGTACACGATACTAACTTTTCGCTATCCCCACCACTTTTCTCTCACTCTTGTCCGGTAAAGGCGAAAGCGAGATGGAACGAGAGCGAGCGAAGGCACTGAAAGCGAGCGTGGAAAGTACGAGACAGACGACGCGTTGATGTTTTGTCTCGCTCCGTCTTTCGGACGCCACAACACTCCGTCCTTTGCGTGCGTGACGGGCGTGCGCGAAGGTCGCAAGCGGTTACGGTGCCAACGAGAACCGTTTCGCAAAATCTTGACGCAGGCCCGGCTCAAGTCTTTTTTGCACCGTAGGCGAACTTCTCAAATTGCGCCCTTTATTATAATACATTTATTTGAGATTATTTATGACTTTACTCTGCAAAATTAGGCAACTGCTAGGGCGTAAGGTGGACAAGAGGTGTAAAATGGTATTTTCATTGCTGGCATTGCTGAAAATAAATTTTTAAATAAAATACTACACATTGTAGTACAACGGTTTTAAACTACGAATAAAAATTGAGAGTAAGGACATCAATAAACTGAAATAAATGTACTATAATAAAGGGCTCAATTTGACAAGTTCACCTATGGCGCAAGAAAGACTGGAGCCGTGCGAGGTTATCTGACCGCCGCGCGCATGCGTCAAGCAGTTACGATTACATGGGAGCGCTCGCGTCTGTCGCGCACGCCGGCCGCGCACGCAGTCTTCCATCTCGCTCCCCCCTTCGGCCAGAAAGAAGCGAGAAACTCCCACCCGGAATTAGGGTTTTGTCACGATACGTGCTCAATGTCAGTCCTGACCAGCGAGCGGCTAACGAGACTTTACTCTAATTTCAGATTCGTCGCTTTCTAGTGCGCAACATTGTATGGCCCCCTGATCTCGAGCGTCGCGGTCGGAGGCCACGAAACTCAGCGCGGAATGGTCTCGTCGGGGGCATTGACTAGCCGTGCGAAACAGCTGTGATTCTCTAGCACAGGCACACGCGGGCCTCATGTAAAATTAGCTTCGTTAAAAGTAATCCGATTTACATTACATTTGGTATTATTTTCATCGGAAAAACATAGGGAATCCATTGGTGTCACTGCCATACCTATCGATTCCATGAAGAATAAAGAATTTAATTTATCGCATAAGCTGTCTATCATCGCCCGAGCGACTCGGAGAAAGTGTAGCGATACATTGCATGTAGGTTGTTTATTCGTAACGTTGTCCGTGTCCTTTGCGCAGGGATTTGGCCAAGGTCTCCTCAGTTTGACGACTGTCGTTGTTACGTCCGGAACGTAAGATTTTTCTTTCTGGTCAGGGTATGCATCAACAACGCCTAGCGTTATGGGAAATCCCTCGTTGATCATACTCCTGCCCATTAATCAATAATATTTTTGCTAGAACAAAAACCCCTTTCTTGGAGCGTCGTCGCCTCGACGCATTATCGTCCCGCGATACCGATAAGGCGGTGCTGACGCAGCGGCGTTCTCACCAGATAGTCGCGTTCGAAAGGACCAGTGGTTCTCCTGTTGTGCCGAATCCGTTCTGTGTAAGCGGCAGGGATGTATTTCAACAATGCCTTGCAGCATTGTGGGAGAACCCTCGTTGAGAGCACCTCTGACCGCCGCGTTAAACATTGTAACATAATCAGTAACGGCTACAGCAGGAATGCGCAGACTGGATCACTTCTTAGAAGAATGACGGAATTGTATACCCTACATCCGGTGCAGGGAGTCGCGCCTTCTCACGGTTTTGTCGCACGTTTCGGGGCACGTGTAAATAAATTAATTAATTAATTCAAAGTTGTTTGGTTAAAATTAGATACATAACACAATTTCTGATAGTCCAAGGACTGTGGGATTCCCCTAGTCAGAAATTGTGCATATAAATTTATGAACATTCAGGGAAGGCCTCAGCAGGTGTGAAATTGTAATGTGCGATGTCATGTTTTCCTGTACGTACGAATGTCCTGTAAGAATTGATCATGTATTTGAATCGAGAGTCTGATGGATGGGTGTGAGAACACACACACGCACCGCCTCGTTAAGTAGACGGGCCCATGGTAGCGCGGCCGAGGGATAAAATGCAGCGTAAGCATTTTCGGTACGGACCCACTCTGGTCGCTGCCGAGAGCGTGAAGCTGCGACACTCTGTGACGATAAATCGTGAGGTGCGTGTCGCTGGGTCCGCAAGTGTCTTAGAGCTAGAGTTCTCCGGTCTATTGTGAAACCGCGTGAAAGACTCGACTTTGCGAAACAATTCATTTATTTAAACTCGTGAAACAATCCTATTTACTAAACTTTGATTAAATTATAAATTATAAACTAAAAGTATCATTCATTTTGTTCTGTTAAAATCACTATTATTCAGTCTCGTTTAGAATTCAATTAAGATTTATTCGTTAATATAACCAAGTGTGTGTGTGTGTTCGCGTTTTATCTCTTTTTCTGATTTAGATATATCATCAGACCACAGGAAAACATTCCAACCGAAAACCACAAAAATATATTTGTCAATACAATATCGACTGTCTGGTGAGTTGCACCTATTATCTCTTTTGTACACTGTATTATGATTGAATCGTACTTAACACAATTTCTGATAATCAAATGATTGTGGGATTCCCCTAATCAGGAATTGTGCCCGATAGCGCGAATGTCTATGGTTGTTGTTGATTAATTTTACTTTACATATTCAGTACTATATGTTTTACAACCATCCAATATTTCGGCATTAAAGCTTTATTATTCATTAAATTATACTCATTAATTACCTGTCCGATTCCTTTGAAAAGACCCGTATGGGACTAGAGCACCAACGATCCCAAAATCTACCCCTTATCCTTCTGATAAGGTATTTAGATAAGTAAATAAAATAATTGACTGTTGCGAGTGCGGCGAGCCTCCTTGCCATTACCTACATAAATACGACAAATTCTGATAATCAAAGATTGTGGGATACCCCTGATCAGAATTTGGCCGTCTAAAACGCGCCGCTCGAACACTAAAGGCCGCGGCACGTAACAGATCTGGTGGCAGCGGTGGGATGCCAGGAATTTTCTTGTAAAAATTCCTGGGTGCTCATATTCATTGAAATCGGATAGAATTTATGAAATTTCTTTATTTTACTAATTTATCAATGTGGTCGTGGTAACGCTGGTTCATTATATGATATTTATTGACTAGTTCTGTATATATATTTTATACAAATATTCAATCATGGCTCAAGACGCAAGCGCAATGATGACCTCCATGGCGGAGTGTCTGACTATTCAGAATAGCACGTTAAATATTCCTTACTTTGATGGGAAGGGCGTTCCTCTGAAGGATTTTGTACAGGATGTGCAAAATAGCGCAAGTTTAGTGCCTCCTGCATTAGAGGGATCATTTCTAAAATCGGTATTAGGGAAATTGAAAGGTCCAGCTCGCGATAGCACATATGGAAAAACATTTAATACGGTTAATGAACTAATTAAACACTTAAAGGGTAGATTTGCACCGGGTAAAAATTATCCTTATTATCAACACGAAATAGAAAATATTCGGATGAAAAAGGAGGAATCAGTTAGCGATTTTTATGACAGATTAAACATATTAATTAGCGGAGCTCGAGTTGCGTTAGAGGATAGTTATGGGGATAAGGCAGAACAAATGCTATTGCCATTAAAAGAATGCGGATTGGAAGCTTATATTCGCGGACTTCCAGATGAAATAGCGCGCTCAGTAGATGCGCGTGACCCTAAAACTTTAGACGATGCGAGAAAATTTGCAGTACGTATAGAAACGCGAATGAAATCCGGAATATTACCTTCGAATGAAACTCAAAAGATATCATTTAATCAGAATAATGGCTTTTCTCGATCATCGAACTCATATTATCAGGATTACGCTAATCACCAATCCATGAACCCTCCTCGCTATAAAAATTATGCAATTCGAAACGATGAAGAGAATCGCACACGTTCTCCGAGTCCCAGTCCAGACGTAAGCGGTTCGCCAATTGGAATTTTGAAACCTCCATCACGCAATCATTATTACAATCCACCGGGATTTCCTCCACATCCGTATTACTCGCCTTATTTCTATCCGCCAATGCCATATCCGAATTATTACCCTTACCATCATTATAATACAAATAGTAATGAGCCATCGCGTTCAGCAAGAGATGGATATTCGCAAGGGCCTAGACCAAGATCTCCATCTCCCATTCCTTCATCAACGAGACCGGGTTCTCCATATAATAGAAATACTAAACCCGAAAATAGAACCGATCATTTAAACGCACAAATGACCCGACGGACAGACGCGACGTCGAGTCATTCGGAAAAGGAGCGTCATGCAACAGTAAAATTTCTGGCAAACCAAGAAAAATCGCAACGGTAGAAAAACCCGAATCCCCATTAGTAAAAATGATGGGTAAGGAGTTGAATATGGGTTGTGCATATTTCCTCGTAGATACAGGAGCGGATATAAACGTGATTAAATTAAGCGCCCTAGACGACAATGTTTCAGTCGCGCTTCATGAATCGGTTGCTATCTCAGGAATAACTCCGGATACGACAGAGACTTTAGGTACCACAATAATTACTTTATTAGGCAAACCCGTAAAATTTCATGTCGTAAGATCTTCATTTGTACTGCGTTGCGATGGTATATTAGGTAAAGAGTATCTCACACAAGAACAAGCTGAAATCTCCTTCACCCATAACACATTGGTAACACGAAGCGATCCTACTAAACCCATACCTTTTATTGGCCATGATCCAGTACCTCGTAGGGTAGGACCTCGAGTTTTGTATTTAAAAGCGCGTACTAGACAAGCTGTCGCCATTGACGTTACAAATCATGATTTAAAAGAGGGATATTTACCAAAAATTAAAACTATAGATGGCTTATACATTGGCGAAGCTGTTGTGTCTGTAAATGACCGAGGTGCATGTCACGTCTTTGCCGTTAATACAACAGATAAGGATGTCGAAGTCGAAATTCCGCCACAAGAATTAATACCATTCGTGTATCATAACTTCCCCGAAGAACAAAATTATTCCGATTCTGATACGGAAGATGAGACCTTGCCAATCGCGGAAGAAAGAATTTTAGAAATCATTAAAAAATTGCGTCTCGATCATTTGAATGAAGAAGAACGGGATCATGTAATTAAAATTATTAAAGAATTCCCAGAGCGATTCCACTTGCCTGGTGATAAACTACCACGTACTTCATACATTAAACATAAAATCCCCACAGTAGATGATGTTCCTGTGAATAGGCGACAGTATCGTTTTCCTCCGGTTCATAAAGACGAAATAGAAAAACAAGTCCGTAATAAACTAAATCATGGAATAATAGCACCTTCAAATTCACCGTATAATTCGCCCATTTGGATCGTTCCTAAAAAACCAGATTCTCAAGGTAATCTGAGATTCAGAGTAGTCATAGATTTTCGTGATCTTAACGAAAAAACCATTGGCGATGCATATCCATTACCGAACATTACTGATATACTGGATCACTTAGGTGAGGCCCGATATTTCTCAACGTTTGACTTAGCAAGCGGATTTCAACAAATTGAGATGGATCCAAAAGATAGACAAAAAACAGCCTTCACAACCCCAAATGGTCATTATGAATACATCCGAATGCCGGAAGGTCTGAAAAACGCTCCAGCAACTTTTCAAAGATTAATGGATCAAGTTCTACGCGGATTACAGGGTGTAGAAGTTTTCGTTTATTTGGATGATATTGTGGTATATGCTAAAAACTTAGAAGAACATGAAAAGAAAATTCGCCGTTTATTTACGCGTTTGGCCGATGCAAAATTAACTTTACAACCGGATAAGTGCGAGTTCCTCAAAATAGAAGTTGCTTACCTAGGACATGTTATTAGCCGGGCAGGTGTAAAACCGGATCCCAAAAAGATTAGTGCAGTAAAGAATTTTCCTCGCCCGAAAAATCAGAAAAACATTAGGCAATTTCTAGGTCTAGCTGGATATTATAGACGCTTTATCAAAAATTTCGCAGAAAAGGCTAAACCGTTGTCAGATTTGCTGAAGAAAAATTCTACTTTTACTTGGGGAAAAGAACAAAAGAAAGGATTTTTGGAATTACGAAAAGCACTTTGTACAAGCCCTATACTTCAATATCCAAATTTCAATAGTCAATTCACTTTAACTACAGATGCGTCAGACTATGCAATAGGTGCTGTACTTAGTCAAGAAATTGATGGTCAAGATCTACCAGTTGCATACCTTTCTAGGATTTTAACTAAACCAGAACAAAATTATTTCACTACAGAAAAAGAATGTTTGGCAGTCCTTTATGCAATTTTACACTTCAGACCATATTTATACGGCCGAAAATTTACCCTCGTTAGTGATCATGAACCACTAAGATGGATTAACTCAATAAAAGATCCAGGACAAAGATTGATCCGATGGCGACTAAAACTGCGCGATTACGAGTACGAATTTGTTCATAAGGCAGGAAAATTAAACACAAATGCTGACGCCTTATCAAGGAATCCAGTTATAGTAAATGAACTATGTTCATCCGATGATTTCAGTTTATCAGAATCCTCTGATGATGCAAAATCGGAGTTAGCACCTGATTGCCCAAAACTTTTACCAATAAATAAGCCATCGACAAAAACCGAAGTTTCTAATCCCAGGAAAGAAATAGCTAGTTTACCGGGAAAATCAAACATAGGAAGACCAGTAGGTTCAAGACTTAAGTCGAAACAACCTGTACCTTTAGATACCAGTGCAATAGCAACTAGAACGCGAGCAAAGATTCAAGCTACTGAAGCTCCGGGACCATCAAAAACACAAGAATTAGATAGATCAAAAGAACTTTCTCTAGTAGAGGACGACGATTCCGATGACGAACAGTCAGATCCGCCTATATTTCGCCAACGTAGGAGTACACTGCCGAATTTGGGATTTCATCCTAAACAGATGGTGGAGAATCCTAGAATCCCAGATTCACAAGGTGCAGTGGCCGGTACGGAATTGCGCGAAAAAGGAAGCGAGTCCGAAGTAGATAGAACTATAGCCATTAATTTACCTGAAATTCACGATAGTGATACAGGTGATAGGAACAAACAGAAGTCCTCATTTATAGATTTAGAAGAACTACAAGAGTCTTTCAATAGATTTGAAAAATCATTATTGGATAAAAGCGCTCAATTACAGGAACTTGAGGAGGAAGTTGTTTTATTGGATGCCCTTTCTGAAGGAGACAGTTTAGATGAATATAGACAGGAAATATTACAAGATTTGGATCCATATGATGACGATACTGGGGACGAGGAATTAAATAGACGAATAGAAAAATTATTACAACAAGCTAGGAATTCCGAAAAAGATAGTCAAATTTCAAATCCAAGGCGTGAGGAAGCAGCTAGTAAGGCACCTCAGCTGAAAAATATTCCGGAAGAATCAGAGCTAGAAATATCTGCAACAGGAGTGCCTGATAGCACAATCGTTAACAGGCCTAGATACAGTTCAATCTTACCTACCCCGACCGTAGATCCAAACCCTATAGCACTTTCAACACCATTTCCAAATCCAACTGCTGATCGATGATTCCAAGGAGGGAGGGATGTTACGTCCGGAACGTAAGATTTTTCTTTCTGGTCAGGGTATGCATCAACAACGCCTAGCGTTATGGGAAATCCCTCGTTGATCATACTCCTGCCCATTAATCAATAATATTTTTGCTAGAACAAAAACCCCTTTCTTGGAGCGTCGTCGCCTCGACGCATTACCGTCCCGCGATACCGATAAGGCGGTGCTGACGCAGCGGCGTTCTCACCAGATAGTCGCGTTCGAAAGGACCAGTGGTTCTCCTGTTGTGCCGAATCCGTTCTGTGTAAGCGGCAGGGATGTATTTCAACAATGCCTTGCAGCATTGTGGGAGAACCCTCGTTGAGAGCACCTCTGACCGCCGCGTTAAACATTGTAACATAATCAGTAACGGCTACAGCAGGAATGCGCAGACTGGATCACTTCTTAGAAGAATGACGGAATTGTATACCCTACATCCGGTGCAGGGAGTCGCGCCTTCTCACGGTTTTGTCGCACGTTTCGGGGCACGTGTAAATAAATTAATTAATTAATTCAAAGTTGTTTGGTTAAAATTAGATACATAACACAATTTCTGATAGTCCAAGGACTGTGGGATTCCCCTAGTCAGAAATTGTGCATATAAATTTATGAACATTCAGGGAAGGCCTCAGCAGGTGTGAAATTGTAATGTGCGATGTCATGTTTTCCTGTACGTACGAATGTCCTGTAAGAATTGATCATGTATTTGAATCGAGAGTCTGATGGATGGGTGTGAGAACACACACACGCACCGCCTCGTTAAGTAGACGGGCCCATGGTAGCGCGGCCGAGGGATAAAATGCAGCGTAAGCATTTTCGGTACGGACCCACTCTGGTCGCTGCCGAGAGCGTGAAGCTGCGACACTCTGTGACGATAAATCGTGAGGTGCGTGTCGCTGGGTCCGCAAGTGTCTTAGAGCTAGAGTTCTCCGGTCTATTGTGAAACCGCGTGAAAGACTCGACTTTGCGAAACAATTCATTTATTTAAACTCGTGAAACAATCCTATTTACTAAACTTTGATTAAATTATAAATTATAAACTAAAAGTATCATTCATTTTGTTCTGTTAAAATCACTATTATTCAGTCTCGTTTAGAATTCAATTAAGATTTATTCGTTAATATAACCAAGTGTGTGTGTGTGTTCGCGTTTTATCTCTTTTTCTGATTTAGATATATCATCAGACCACAGGAAAACATTCCAACCGAAAACCACAAAAATATATTTGTCAATACAATATCGACTGTCTGGTGAGTTGCACCTATTATCTCTTTTGTACACTGTATTATGATTGAATCGTACTTAACACAATTTCTGATAATCAAATGATTGTGGGATTCCCCTAATCAGGAATTGTGCCCGATAGCGCGAATGTCTATGGTTGTTGTTGATTAATTTTACTTTACATATTCAGTACTATATGTTTTACAACCATCCAATATTTCGGCATTAAAGCTTTATTATTCATTAAATTATACTCATTAATTACCTGTCCGATTCCTTTGAAAAGACCCGTATGGGACTAGAGCACCAACGATCCCAAAATCTACCCCTTATCCTTCTGATAAGGTATTTAGATAAGTAAATAAAATAATTGACAGTTGCGAGTGCGGCGAGCCTCCTTGCCATTACCTACATAAATACGACAAATTCTGATAATCAAAGATTGTGGGATACCCCTGATCAGAATTTGGCAGTCTAAAACGCGCCGCTCGAACACTAAAGGCCGCGGCACGTAACATCGTCAACGCGAGCACAGACTGCAATCGCGGTGCGTGAAGACATGGACATTCGCGAGAAAACTAATCGTGGTGCGTGTGTGTAATTAAGTGAACAATCGCGGACGGGACAATCGCGGTGCTTTGGATGGCCGTGTGGGTGATTTTTGAGGGCAATATTTTCAAAGGCAATGGCATTCATCCTCTCTACTTGAGAATCCCGTTGGGCGGGTTTTGACATGCCCTTGTGGATTTTTACGAGTAGGCAGGTTTAATGCCGAACAACGTTTGCGTCTTTTCATAAATTATCGCAAGTATCGTATGTCACAGTTTCGGCGAGGTAGATAAGTAAGTATGCGCTCTACATGGCAAATCCGTCACGTATCCGCCGCCACTGCACGCCCCTTGGCTGGCCTGCCTCGCGCGGCCCGCTGTCCGTCGAGTTGCCGTCATTCAGGCTGATTCAGGCGATCCAGACTAGAGCTGTTCGAGTACTCGGAAAAAGCGAGCCGAGCCAGGCTCGGTTTTTCGAGCCGAGCCGAGTCGAGTACCCGTAAAATCCGAGTACCTCGATAAATCCGAGTAGCTCGAATTTTTTCGAGTAGCTCGAATATTTTCGAGTAGATCGAATATTTTCGAGCGGCCCGAAAGAACCGAGAAACTCGAATTTTTCGAGCAGATCGAAATTTTCGAGCATCTTGAAGCTTAAAGCTTGAAGCTTGAACGTTTCGGGCAATACGAATGTTGCGAATATTTTAGGTTACGTTTATCTACTGGAATGTAAATAATGGTTCTCGATAAGTAAAGTAAATAATTAAATTATAAGCTGTAAATGGAAATATTTTATAACTTTTGAAAAGTACTAAATTCAAATATTTATTTTTTTCTTTTCATTTTTTCGTGTCTTTATGAGCGTATTCATACAGTTCTGTATATATTATCTTTCTTTTCTCCTTATTTTTTTTCTTATTTTTTTACCTTCTTCGTATGGGTTTTACCTCTGTCGTACCATTGTCAACACAGAGCGTTAAATAAATAAATAAATAAATAAATAAATAAATAAATGAATGAATGAATGAATGAATGAATGAATGATTGAATGAATGATTGAATGAATGAATGAATGATTGAATGAATGAATGAATGATTGAATGAATGAATGAATGATTGAATGAATGAATGAATGAATGATTGAATGAATGAATGAATGATTGAATGAATGAATGAATGAATGAATGAATAAATAAATATAAATAAGCGTATATACACATATTACGAAACGTAACACCATTTTATTTTTTTATATTTGCATTTAAAAAGCATATCTTATCAACTTTTTCGGGCAATAGAGAGGCCCTCTTCTGATTTACTTCATTCCCCGCTAGTGAGAATAGCTTCTCACTGAACGCCTGTGTGGCTGGTATACCTAAAAAATCTTTGGCCACGCGTGCCAAATACGGGAAGCGGGCTGTATTCTCCCTCCACCACTTTGTACTACATGTGTTATTTGGCATAATTTTCTCCTCCATGTACTCCTTCATTTCTTTCTGGAGTGCTGAGTCCGCAGTATCATCAGTCTTTTGCTCCACTCTTTGAATATCTTCAAAAAATGCGAAGAGACTCCCCGACGGCGATGATACTGCAATAAAAACAAAATATAAAACATACAACATTCAACACAATATGTAATAATCTGCTTATTGTTTTACACCCACTTGGCGGTTGGTTTGGAGATATGCTTGTTGCATGCTCATCGCCTACATCGAGGTACCGGATTGCAATTCGATACAGCAAACAGTGAGATGCCTCTTTCTTTTCTCCTGCCAACAATCGATCTTTAATGCGAGGGTCCATGACCATTGCAATTATTAAAGAATTGCAACCCTCTATAAAATGGAATCTGGTGTTTAAGTGTAGTAATAAATTATTTTTGAAATGTGTTGGCGGCGTATCGTTGTTCTCTGTGGTGTGTGTTAATTCGTTTTGTAATCCGTGTATAGTGGGAATGTATCTGGGCAATGTTGGTGTATTTTCGACTGTTAGTAAGAGGGTTGCTTCTTTGAATATTTTCAATGATTTGCAATATTCATTGATCATGGACCACTCGCAGCTGTTTATATTTTTCGGCATCCGACGCTCATCAAGAACTGCATTTATTGATTGTTGTACCTCGAGTAGACGATGTAGCATATCGAATTCTGAATTCCACCTCGTCTCCACATTGCCAATCAATTTTAGAGGTTCGCAATCGGGAGAGTCTCTTTGCTGTTGTTTCCTCAGTTTGTCGGTGGCTGATGGTGTACGGTGGAAAAATGAGACAATGTCTTTGCATTTTTTTAATATGCCGACGAATTCTTCCGATTCTTCAATGGCATCTTTAATGACCAACTGAAAAGAACTCGTTGTATTAAATGTGACATGTTGGCGATATATTATTTATTTTTACATTTAATTATTTCTCTCTTTTTCTTTACCTGCAGAGTGTGAGCGAAGCAAGGGATACGCTCCCACGTACGGCCCAATCTGATGGCCTTGACTACGTTTGCCGCGTTGTCTGTGACAAAAAAAATCTTTGCATCACTTTTATCCAGGCCCCACTCAACTATACTGGTTTGCAGTAGGCTTTGCAAATTCTCGCTTGTGTGTGCTTTTGGCATGCAGTGTATGTCCAGTGTATAATTTTTTATGTCAAAATTTCCGTCTAAATAATGCAGCGTTAACGACGTATAACTGTCGTTCGCCCGTGACATCCAGGTGCCGGTTGTGAAAGCGAACGTGCGCACCTAGGTAATCCAAAATAGTTACACGAAATTTAGAAATATTACATAAAGTTAAAAAGGTTTTTTAATATCGCACAAAACATGCTGATAAATGTGACGAACATTAGAAAAGTTATACTTACAGTTCTGACATCCTTAACAATCTGTTCTTCGATTCTTTTTCTTTCGTTCCGATATAATTCCGGTATTAGTGTTTCGGAAAATACTGTTGGCTCCGGGATTTGATATCTGGGCTCTGCAATATTCAAAACATTTCTAAATCCCGTATCACTTAAAATGGTAAATGGTTGACAATCTAAAACTATCATCCGGGCTATGGCGTTGGTTAAATCCTTCGCCTTTGGGGAATTTTCGTCTAATTTTCCAAATTTTTTGTGACTTTCGGATACATCTTTCACTATCGCGCTGTTCTGTAATGTCTTCTGAGCCAGAGTCTTGTACACCTCGCTATGCTGGCTTTCCATGTGTCTTCTAAGGGATGTGGTACTTCCTGCTTTGGTTTTAAATGTTTTTTTACAAATATTACAAACACCTTCCTCGCGATTTGATTTTGAAAACCATTTCCATATCTCGCTTTGATTTTTACGTTGTCTCTCCGTCCCGGTAACGAATGCATTTTCTTCGCTACTCCCGCTACTATTTACAATTATTACAGTATTTTCAATACTTTCATTATATACACTATTTACATCACTCTCAACAATTTCCATATTATCCATAAATTGATATTCCATATCACTAATTAGTAATTTCAGAGAACTATGTCACCACCAAGTATGATTCGTCAAGCAGCAATAACGCGTTATTTGCGTTTCTATTTCTATTGATTTTCTAGTTTCTAGGCAGCAGTTTATAAAGTGAAAAGCGCGTGATCGATCGCGATCGGCGGAATCGATTGCGGAGGAGCGCGATCGCGTATCAAATTTTCGATGCAACGTGATCACGCTCTTCTGTCTTCACACAATTAACATTTAATTACGCGATCGCGATCCTCCGCAATCGATTCCACTGTCCGCGATCGATCACGCGCCTCTCACTTTATAAACTGCTGCCTAGAAACTAGAAAATCAATAGAAATAGAAACGCAAAATTCATCATTGGCGTTATTGCTGCTTGACGAATCATACTTGGTGGTGACATAGTTCTCTGAAATTACTAATTAGTGATATGGAATATCAATTTACGGATAATATGGAAATTGTTGAGAGTGATGTAAATAGTGTATATAATGAAAGTATTGAAAGTACTGTAATAATTGTAAATAGTAGCGGGAGTAGCGAAGGAAATGCATTCGTTACCGGGACGCGGAGACAACGTAAAAATAAAAGCGAGATATGGAAATGGTTTTCAAAATCAAATCGCGAGGAAGGTGTTTGTAATATTTGCAAAAAAACATTTAAAACCAAAGCAGGAAGTACCACATCCCTTAGAAGACACGTGGAAAGCCAGCATAGCGAGGTGTACAAGACTTTGGCTCAGAAGACATTACAGAACAGCGCGATAGTGAAAGATGTATCCGAAAGACACAAAAAATTTGGGAAATTAGACAAAACTTCCCCAAGGGCGAAGGATTTAACCAACGCCGTGGCCCAGATGATAGTTTTAGATTGTCAACCATTTTCCATTGTAAATGACACGGGATTTAGAAATCTTTTGAATATTGCAGAGCCCAAATATCAAATCCCGGGGCGAGCAGTGCTTTCCGAAACAATAATACTGGAATTATATCGGAACGAAAGAAAAAGAATCGAAGAACAGATTCTTAAGGACATCAGAACTGTAAGTATAACTTTTCCAATGTTCGTTACATTTATTAGCATGTTTTGTGCGATATTAAAAAACCTTTTTAACTTTATGTAATATTTATAAATATCGTGTAACTATTTTGGATTACCTAGGTGCGCACGTTGGCATTCACAACAGACACCTGGACGTCACGGGCGAACAACAGTTATACGTCGTTAACGCTGCATTATTTAGACGGAAATTTTGACATAAAAAATTATACACTGGACATACACTGCATGCCAAAAGCACACACAAGCGAGAATTTGCAAAGCCTACTGCAAACCAGTATAGTTGAGTGGGGCCTGGATAAAAGTGACGCAAAGATTTTTTTTGTCACAGACAACGCGGCAAACGTAGTCAAGGCCATCAGATTGGGCCGTACGTGGGAGCGTATCCCTTGCTTTGCTCACACTCTACAGGTAAAGAAAAAGAGAGAAATAATTAAATGTAAAAATACATAATATATCGTCAACATGTCACACTTAATACAACGAGTTCTTTTCAGTTGGTCATTAAAGATGCCATTGGGGATTCGAAAGAATTGGTCGGCATATTAAAAAAATGCAAAGGCATTGTCTCATTTTTTCACCGATCAGCATCGGCTACTGACAAACTGAGGAAACAACAGCAAAGAGACTCTCCCGATTGCGAGCCTCTAAAATTGATTGGCAATGTGGAGACGAGGTGGAATTCAGAATTCGATATGCTACATCGTCTACTCGAGGTACAACAATCAATAAATGCAGTTCTTGATGAGCGTCGGATGCCGAAAAATATAAACAGCTGCGAGTTGTCCATGATCAATGAATATTGCAAATCATTGAAAATATTCAAAGAAGCAACCCTCTTACTAACAGTCGAAAATACACCAACATTGCCCAGATACATTCCAACTATACACGGATTACAAAACGAATTAACACACACCACAGAGAACAACGATACGCCGCCAACACATTTCAAAAATAACTTATTACTACACTTAAACACCAGATTCCATTTTATAGAGGGTTGCAATTCTTTAATAATGGCAATGGTCATGGACCCTCGCATTAAAGATCGATTGTTGGCAGGAGAAAAGAAAGAGGCATCTCACTGTTTGCTGTATCGAATTGCAATCGGGTACGTCGATGTAGGCGATGAGCATGCAACAAGCATATCTCCAAACCAACCGCCAAGTGGGTGTAAAACAATAAGCAGATTATTACATATTGTGTTGAATGTTGTATGTTATATATTTTGTTTTTATTGCAGTATCATCGCCGTCGGGGAGTCTCTTCGCATTTTTTGAAGATATTCAAAGAGTGGAGCAAAAGACTGATGATACTGCGGACTCAGCACTCCAGAAAGAAGTGAAGGAGTACATGGAGGAGAAAATTATACTAAATAACACATGTATTACAAAGTGGTGGAGGGAGAATACAGCCCGCTTCCCGTATTTGGCACGCGTGGCCAAAGATTTTTTAGGTATACCAGCCACACAGGCGTTCAGTGAGAAGCTATTCTCACTAGCGGGGAATGAAGTAAATCAGAAGAGGGCCTCTCTATTGCCCGAAAAAGTTGATAAGATATGCTTTTTAAATGCAAATATAAAAAAATAAAATGGTGTTACGTTTCGTAATATGTGTATATACGCTTATTTATATTTATTTATTCATTCATTCATTCATTCATTCATTCATTCATTTATTTATTTATTTATTTAACGCTCCGTGTTGACAATGGTACGACAGAGGTAAAACCCATACGAAGAAGGTAAAAAACTAAGAAAAAAAATAAGGAGAAAAGAAAGATAATATATACATAACTGTAGGAATACGCTCATAAAGACACGAAAAAATGAAAAGAAAAAAATAAATATTTGAATTTAGTACCTTTCAAAAGTTATAAAATATTTCCATTTACAGCTTATAATTTATTTATTTATTTATTTGACATTTACGGTCGAAACCATTTCGTACAATACATGAATAAAGAAGACGCAAGGTAGAATCAACAATAACAGAAAAGGGGAAAGAAGAAAAAAAAAAAAAAGAAACACCAAAACAAGAACATTTCCTGATTACATTACAGGATAACACATTACTACTGAAGACAAAAAATAGCAAGAATATATTAAATGCGCGCTTAACCTAGCTACGGTGCAAGAGTTCACGGTAGGCATTGGCTCTAAACCCGCTAATAGATCCAGAGAAAAAATCGAGGTTTCTGAAGAATGAATTACCTAGGACGCATATCCTATACAGCGGGTCGCTTGCGCTAAACCTCGAGGTGTACTGATGTGGGTTGAATAAAAGTGGACTCCTGGTGGGGTAGCTTGGTGCATTAAATTGGATTAAACTAGTAACGAGCGGGTTATCCACTTTACCGTTAATAATTTTGAATAAAAATGCCAGGTCAGCCACGACCCTCCGCGTCTCGAGAGTAGCCAGGCCCAATCCCCTTAGCAACGGCGTATAATCATGATCGAAACGAGCAAACGGGAGTCCCATTTTATAAGCAAGAAAGCGCAGAAACTTATGCTGCACCTTCTCCAGGCTGTACTTGTCTTTGGCCGTTCTAGGAGACCAGATAACTGCCGCGTACTCTAGGTGAGGTAGCACAAGTGCTGAGTATAGCGTAATCAAGGTACGAGGGTTGTTAAAATTAAAGCATGAGCTACGTAAGAAACCTAGGGCCTTATTGGCTGCGGCAGTGACATTCATACGATGCGTGGAGAAAGTGAGCGAGGCGTCGACGCTAACTCCCAGGTCGCGCACAACAGATCTAGCCGACAGTACATTACCCGCTATGGCATAAGGAAACAAAGAGACACGCTTGCTACGCGCGAACCTCATAACAAGACACTTGTTTATATTAAGTTCCATACGGTTTCGCAAACACCAGGCCTCTAGATTGCCTAAGTCATGTTGTAAGTCAAACGCGTCGGTGTCTGTAGAAATGATTTTAAATAGTTTGAGGTCGTCCGCATATAGCAAGAATCTACTCCTAGTTATACTGTTTCTAATGTCATCTATAAATAATAAAAATAGCAGAGGACCAAGGTGAGAACCCTGCGGTACGCCAGAAGGGACACTGATTTGTCTCGAGTGGGAGAGCCCAACCTTGACCCTCTGCGAGCGAACCGTGATGTAGGAGTGTAACCAGCATAAAAAACTGTCTCTAAAACCGTAACCTGCGAGCTTGTCAATCAACATGGCATGATTAACCCTGTCGAATGCCTTAGAGAAATCAGTGTATATACAGTCCACTTGACAATTGCTGTCAAGGGCTCTAGACACGAAATTACAGAACAAGGAAAGATTAGAGACAGTAGACCTACCAGGCAGAAACCCGTGCTGCTCATATGAGACTATGCTACTGACCAGCGGTCCAAGTTTTTTGGTTACTATACCCTCAAAGACCTTACCAAAAATATTCAGGAGGGAGATCGGCCTATAATTGGAGACATCAGACTTGTCCCCAGATTTGTGTATGGGAGTAATTAAACCCCGCTTCCACATCTGAGGAAAGCACCCTGTGGCCAGAGATAGATTAAATATTATCCACAGAGGCCGCGAGAGAATGAATTTGCAGTTCTTTATAAACAGAGCAGGTATCCCATCCTCTCCCGGGCTCTTGTTGTTTGCAAGGCCCTCGATTTCCGTAAGGATTTCACTAATACTAATGCTCATATGAGAGAAATCTAGGGGTGCTTGCATGCTACTCCCCAAGTGGAAGCATGAGTTAACCTCTGCATTATAAACCGATTCAAAATACTCCGCGAACATGTTGGCGATCTCGGAGCTACAGGAGGATACGGTTCCATTACGTCCAAGGGACGGCGGAAGTCCACCCGAGGACCGCTTATCATTAACAAAGCTCCAGAAAGCCTTAATATTATTCGGAATATTAGATTCAACACTACGAACATAGTTCCCATAGCAAGTGATTGAGAGAATTTTGCAGAGTGCTCTAAGGTGACTAAATGACAAGTAGTCATGGTAGCTGTGCGAGGTTTTATATACACGGTGGGCTTCCTTCTTCCTTCTGGTTAAGGAGACCAATTCGCCGAGCCCGGCGAAACGGAACAAAAGCGACGGTTACTTGGGAAATATGCTCGTAGAGAACCCGAACAGCCTCGTCCACTGAGAGATGGAGAAGACAGGCGTCCCAGTCAATGGCGTTGAGGTATTCAAGTATACCTTCGTAGTTCCCACATTTAAAGTCTCGTTTTGCGAAATTCGCTAACACTCGTGGCTGCAAGATCTGTAGGAACACCAGAGTTACAATTGGGGGATGATAAAGGTCCACCGGCAGCAGCGTATCCAGCGCGGGCTCCACTACGACCTCGGCCAGCGAAGAGAGAACCAGATCCAGCGTCGATCCATGACTGTTCGGCAGGTGATTGACCTGCTGCATAGAGTAGAGGTGACACAGCTCCAAGATGTACTCGAGCGCCGACTTATTGCGACAGGTGACGAGGGAGGAGATGCAGGGTACAAGGGCATTGTCACGCCCCGGATGCCAAGACACGTGCGGAATATTGAAATCGCCGTAAATGCAGATATTAGGAGAGGAGATCTGCGAAAAAATCTCCTCCATACTAAGCTGCAAGTCCTCGTATACGGTGAGTGAGGAGGAGGGAGGAATGTACACTGCACCTAGAAATAGGAGCTGAGGCATGGAGCCTATTCTGACAAAAAGATGTTCAAAGCTGACAATCGAGGTATGCATCATCGACGACTGCAGTTGTTTGTTGACAGCTATTAGGACTCCCCCGCCTCTAGACAAGTTACTCGTGTTTTGATTTCTATCGCAGCGGTAGACCACGTAATCAGACAAGCCTAGTTCGCTGGTGGATATATTATCATTAAGCCAAGTCTCTACGAGCACAACAACATCATACAGGATCGACGAGCAGGCAATGGCGCAGCTAAGGTCGGACAGCTTTGTTCGTAGCCCCCTCACGTTCTGGTAGTAGACTGTAAACCTCTGATTCGACCGTCGTTTTTTGGGCCCAGCGCGTGTGAGCGAACAATCCTTGGTTCGCCCCTGATGTATCTGATAGTCATATCAGTCTCTCCACTAGAATGCAGCTCCTCTAGATGCTTCCTAAGATCTTGTAATTCGCGCCGCTGCTGAGCAGTTTTATCATCCGAAAATTTATATTGACCTGTGCACCGATGCTTATTTTTTAAGATAGACTTCGCGTCATCCGCCGAACGGAGCTTCACGCATAAAGGTCTAGGGGCCGAGCCACCAGGTTTACCAAGTCTATGTGTTTTAATTCCGCTATAGTCCGACGCGTACACCTGCCCAAGAAGAGCGATAGCCTGTTCAACGTCACTCCCTCCGCCATGGCTCACAGGCCCAGGGGTCGGTTCAGCCAGGCCGTGTATAATCACGTTAGACGCCCTGATTTGCCTTTCGGAGACCTCCTTGATGACGTCACTGGCCAAGCCTTGCCGGACGAGGGATAGGTCGCCAGCGGGTGCATTGTTACTTTCAAGTCGGCTGATCCTTACACTCATGTCGGATAACGAGCCCCTTATCTCCGCGAGTTCGGTAGTAAAGGCGGCCATTAAGTTTGCCATCTCGCTGCGTACAACACTCCTGATGTCCTCAAGTGATGGATAAGTTGAGGGAACCCGCTTGGATGGGGAGTCCACAGTGATAGAGACATTAGGCGACGAGGATGACGCCTTGCAATTCACAAATCGCCCGTTAAGAACTTGGTGCCCCGTTCTGGCCATACACTTTAACCCAGGGTGCGAGACCACATCACAGCCCGGGCACGTAGTTGGATTGACCACATTAGACCCGCAGCCTTTGCATTTCACTACTGTCGGAGACATTGATAGACCACCGGTGAGGTGCAATTCGCAGAGAAGGTGTACACAAATCACTCCACCCACAGACACTTTCACAGGATAAGAGCTGTTCAGATTAGTCCACTACACAAAAGAACTGCACCCCAGAAAGCCCTTAAAGAAACCCTAATCAGAGCGACTAAAAATACTGGTCACGTTACACCGTACGTTAAACTGTACGTTCAAATGTACGATAAACCAAACAGCGCACGCTAGCAGGAGCAAAACAAAGGAAGATGTTGACTCTACGAACGTCAGATTCGAACTGAATTTAATTATTTACTTTACTTATCGAGAACCATTATTTACATTCCAGTAGATAAACGTAACCTAAAATATTCGCAACATCGTATTGCCCGAAACGTTCAAGCTTCAAGCTTCAAGCTTCAAGATGCTCGAAAATTTCGATCTGCTCGAAAAATTCGAGTTTCTCGGTTCTTTCGAGCCGCTCGAAAATATTCGAGCTACTCGAAAATATTCGAGGTACTCGGTTTTTACGGGTACTCGGCTCGGCTCGGAAACCGAGTCTCGGCTCGGTCCGAACTTCAAGCTACTCGAATATTCGAGTACTCGAACAGCCCTAATCCAGACGCCAATCTTTAACCATCGATAATTAATAAACGAAGCATTTACCGCAATTTCGTCACTCTTGATTTTCGTCTTATATATGCCTGTAGAATCACCCCCCAAAGTATTGACTATAGGTAGAGTAACACCCTTTATGTGACTGGGTTCCTTGTGGGGCCCCAGTGCAGAACAGGTCCCGTAATAAAATTCGGGTTATATATTTGTATATTGTTACGTGTACAAATTTATTAGTTATGTAATTTTCTTCTTGTAAACATCGCTAAATGTAATGACGAGCACCAAATGTGTGTAAATATGTATATATTTATTTATATATAACTTTCCGACTTATAAATGATATATATCCGTAATTAAAATTTGGTTTTCTTTGAGTCAGAGTTATTTATTTGTATAGTATTAACTTTCTATAGTATATTGCGTGACAAGGGAGAGAAGTAAGCGATTCCAAGGAACGTGAAGTTTCGCTACGCTCGGGCAGCAATTCCCGCGAGGCGAAATCGGTTCTCTCCCGTGCCTACGAACACGCACATACACTACTGCAGTTCTCCTCACCGATTCTAACTTTAGCAATAAGAAAGGCGGGTTGCTCGCCGCTAGGCGCTGAAAACAGCTCCTTGTGCAGCGCTGACCTAGAGTGATTTCAAATGTTTGCCTTAGATGATCTAAGACCATATATATAGAACTCCTTGATTTGCTGGCTATAAGGCCATCATCTACGAATAACACTAGATATACAGTACACTCATTCACAATACCCGTGTATATACAATTGTCTGCTTGGCTCGCACAAAAATTGAAACGTCTTAGAAAATCATTAAATCTTTTGTTCCAACAGCGCGGTGCTTGTTTCAGTCCGCACAGAGATTTATTCAACTTACACAACACTTCGTCCCTATTTCTCACTTCTAACCCCTCGGGGATCTTCATACAGATGGTTTCATCCAGCTCACCATAGGGGAAGGCTGTTTTGATGTCGAACTACATCATTTCCAAGTGTTCCTGGTTCACGAGGGCTAGCACAACTCGTAACGAGTCGTATCTTACGACTGGGGCGAAGGTTTCGGTGTAGTCCACACCAAACTTCTGCTGGAATTCTCGAGCGCAGAGTCTGGCTTTGTATCTGGTTACGGTGCCGTCTGGATCCTGCAGCACCTTGAATACCCACTTGGAGTCGATGGAGCGTTGATTTGTTGATTTTGGAACAACAGTCCATGTGTTGTTTTTCTCGTGAGCCTCCAACTCATTTTGTACAGCGTGAGTCCATTCCCTGTTTTCAGGACCCGTTACGGCCTCCTGAAATGAGGTTGCTATATTAAACTGTATTATGTTCGTTTCGTACCTCTTTGGCTTCTTGATGGACTCCCGGTTTCTCAGGCTGCGTTGCGTTTGTGGAGTCTCGGTATTGTCTGGACCTGCTTCGAGCATGCTTGACTCGGAAGATGCCTCTTCATTGTAGTCGCTCTGCTGTTCCTGTGTCTCGTCCTCGTTGATTAGATCAGGAACTTCCTCATCCTTGGGTAATTGTACTCCAGGGCTTGTGCCTGGTGGAGACGTCCAGCTCGGAATTTCGTTGAAGACTACGTTGCGTGACACGATCACTTTGTTGGACTCGGGATCATACAGCCTGTAGTTGGTAGACTCGTACTGATATCCTACCAGTATGTATTTTCTTGCCTTCTTGTCCAACTTTGTCCGGAACTGCTTGCCAACATGTGCATAGGCATCTGCCCCAAAAATCTTAGTGTTTAGATTTGGTTTTCTTCCACACCAGAGTTCGTATGGAGTGGCTGTTCTATCCTTCGCAACAAGCGTACGATTCAGTAAATACACTGCTGTATTCACTGCTTCTGCCCAGAGTTTCTTGGGCAGGCCTTTTGAATACAACATGGTTCGCGCACTTTCCACTATTGTTCTGTTCTCTCTTTCTGCCTTCCCGTTCTGTTCGGGGGTGTACGGCGCTGTACTTTCCAGTACGGTGCCCTGTGTTTTTAGGAAATTCTCCGTTGCCTTGTTGGAGTATTCGCGGCCGTTGTCGGCTCGTAGCACTTTAACGTTGCTACCGAACTTGGTGGTTACCATCCTCACGTATTCTTTCAGTCTGTCGAATACGTCTGACTTGTGCTTGAGGAAATACACTGTACGATAACCACTTGCTTCATCGACAAACAATAGGTAGAATCGCGAACCACCCACCGACTCCTGTGAGAAAGGACCGCACACATCGGTGTGAATGTATTCACCCGACTTCCAGTTTTGTTTATCGGTACTACGGAACTTGAGTTTATGCATTTTTCCGAACTGACAAGCTTCGCAAAAGAAGTCGTCTTTACACGAGAACTTCACTCCGTCTACCGCGTGTTTTTCCACTGCACTGTTTAGCGATTGTTTGTTAACGTGTCCGAGTCTTTCGTGCCACCCTTGAAAACTAGTGGCCGAAGCATTTACTTCCACATTCTCCCCTTTTATTACTTTGAAGAGCATGTAGTACATGTTGTTGTCTCCTTTTATCCCAACTGCTTCTAGTCTGTCTTTTTGCACTAGATTCACTTTCTTGTCGCCGAAGGTAACCATGTACCCGTTCGCGGTGCACACTCCGACCGAGAATAAATTTTTTCGTAAGCTGGGCACGTAGAGCACATTGTTGATCTGTGATCTGATCCAGCGTCCGTTTATCAATTTCAGGATTTTCACAACACCTCTTCCGTGCACTTCACGTTGTCCATCGTCCCCGAGCGACACAGTGTCGCCTTCTGACGATTCAAAGTTAGTCAACCAGTCACGACGGAAGGTAATGTGGCGCGATGCGCCACTGTCGGTAATCCAGATTTCCTTTGGGTCCCTGTTGTTAATTTTGTGTTCGTCCTCGGTCGGTAACCTGCATTCCTTGTCGCAGTGTTTCAGGACGCCGCTGTCGATGATGAAGGCACCTTTGGTTATGTTTTGATTCTCTTCTTGTTTGTCCTTGAGGTCTCTTTTCTTCTGCCGACAGTCTCTCGCCATGTGACCTTTCTTCTTGCAGTAGAAACACTCAATTCGAAATTTATCACCGTTGCTGGCCTTTGTTCCGTCTCGATAGCTCTTCGAGTTCTTTACCCCTTTTTCTTTATTGAAGTTGGATACTGCAAGTGCTCCAGTTTCCTCGTCTTCAGCAGTCATTCTGCTTTCTTCCTTCATTAGTCGTTCGAGTAGGTTTCCAACCGTTTGTGACGGAGGTGGAACACTGTCCCATGCGGTTACAAGCGTGTTGTACTTTGCAGGTAGCGATCCTAGTATCTTCGCCATAACATCGGTTTCGTCGATTGTCTGTCCGACGTCTTTCAGCTGGCTCACCAAGTTTTCTATGTGTGTAACATGTTGCATGATGGTGTCGCCGGATTTCATTCGGTGCTCATGATACTTCTGCATCAGCAAGAGCTTGCTCGATGCCGATTTTTGCTCGTATAATCTTACGAGGCTCATCCACATCTCGTTAGCCGTTTGACACGTAATCAGGCCCTGTAGCTGTGTCCTTTCCATTGACGACGAGATCAGGCTCATGGCCTTGGCATTTTCTTTCACCCATTTCTTCACCGGTTCCGTTGTTCGTGCGCCCTCAGATCTCGGTCGTGATCCATCGACGAGATCCTCAAGCCCGTGTGCCATCAAAAGTTGCATTATTTTGAACTTCCATACAGTGAAGCACTGGCCATTGAAGTTTGTAATGCCTTTTCCAAGGACTTCTTCCGCCATTGTGTTGCAGGAGTAAGAACGCGAACACGTGGCAGTATATTACCTTTTTCTTTTATTTCTCGCGCCGCGATTCACTCTGGGCCCATAACCTGTTAGTCTGAATGTGATTGCAATTAAGCGAGACGTGAATTAGTCTACGAGGAAAGAAAAGAAAGTAACTCTTGATTTATTTCTCTTGATACAATCTATGAAGAACAACGAGTTTCACTCGGTGGTTTTTCGTACAAGACTGAATAGCTGGCGTTAGCGGCGCTTCGGCGTGAACAAAGTTGCACTCTGCTACCGGCAGATGTGGCAAACGCCGATTGGCCCACGCTGGGCGCCATATTCGAATGAGGCAATGTAAACTTACTTATTACAACACAAAATATTTGGCGCTGCGATCTTAGTATTAATTATTAATAATTAATTACATAATAAATAACTCCCTTACAATGAAAAATACATAAACATATACATATACATATTAAAAACGCAGTCAGATTTATTCTACATATATTCTAATATCATACGTAGCATATGCACATGCACACATACAGACGAACGCACTAGAAAGTTTGTTATAATATAGGTACATGTTTATTCAGTATAGCAACACCAATTCGGGGCGCAGCGCCAAGTATTTTGAATAAAATATTTATTCGTATTAAAATATTGATTTCTATAAAAATATATCTGTTTAATATTATTTAATATATTTTTTCTTTGTATAAATAGCCATTGTTATAATTGGCGCAATTGTTGTATATCATTAATGTTGTAATAAATCTATTAATTTAAGACAATGGTTTTAAATGGGATTCTTTTTTATGGATTAATTAAAATGTCCGCTATATGAGTAATGGAATGTATGAACACAGCATTTTAGCTGCAGTGTATATGTTATTATATATAATTGTATCATCTTAGGCGCAGTTGGAAAGCACCTTTATGTACTGGCAGCTCATTTCGATTTCACTTTTTTTTATTTTATTATTAGTATCTTCAATTTTTGTGATTATTATTGTCATCTATTTTTTGTGATTTATTTGATTTTTCATGTACTTGGCGTATTTTTTTACTTTGTTGAAGTTTTTTATGGGGTGTTCTATTACTTTTCCTCGCGCGACGAAGAGTTATCGAAAATAGTCCGAAAAACTATTTGTTATTTGTAATAATACTTATTATTATTATTATTTTATTATTTTAATTTTTTGGAACTAATCTGGAGTGTGTCCCGAAGAAAACACAAAAATCGAAAATAAGAGTCACCCTAGCAATACCCATCGGCAGCAATAAATGATAGTATCCAGAATACAGAATCTACTCGTTAGCAGCCCGTTTCTACGACGCCTTAAGGTGGTCGCCCACTAGGCCGAACGGAAGCGAACCGAAGCGCGACAGCCACGCATCGCTCATATGATAAAACAGCAGCGACCATGATCGCCCATATGACAGAAGAGCACCGACGAACTTCGGTTTGCTTCCGTTCGGCCTAGTGGGCGCCCACCTTTAGGCTCTTTTGTTTCCTCTCGCTCGCTCCTTGGGTTTTCTCATTCGCGCCAGTGGCCGCGCGGAATAGTGTCCAGTCGCCTTAGGAGCCCGCTGCCGTTCGTCGAGCTGCTAACCAGTAGATACTGTATTACGGTCATTATATACCCCACAAAATTACCTTTTTAGAAAAAAGGTACAAAAAAGAGCGCCAAGTATATAATCCCATAAAAAAATCCCATTTAAAAACATTGTCGTAAAGTGATTGATATCAATAAACACTATTACAAAATGTGTGAAATCGCCACAAAATTACCTTTTTTAAAAAAAAGGTACAAAAAAGAGCGCCAAGTATACAATCCCATAAAAAAGAATCCCATTTAAAAACATTGTCGTAAATTAATATAAATTTATTAATGTGCTATATTTAACTTTACAAAAGTAATGATATACAACAGTTGCGCCAATTATCACACTGGCTATTTACACATAGAACAAAATGTATTCAATAATATTAAGCAGATATATTTTTATACAAATAAATATTTTAATACGAATAAATATTTGATTCAAAATTTGATTAAAAAAAATTAATAGTTTTTAACGCATCGGCGGGTGCAATATCAAAAAGGTTATCTAGTTTATCTACAAACTCCTTCTCCCGATTTTATTGGGTTTCAGTACTGCGGTTGCAACTTTTATGCAAAGCCACCCATTCCTGATACGATGCATCTAGCTTGTCAATGCAATGCTGTAGTCTTTTCGTTGGAATCCGCGTATTCTCTCAAAATATTTCAACTTCCTTCATAACTAAAGAAACACTAGACTTAAGATTCAATTTCACATTCCGCATATTGTGAAATAGGACTCTTAAGACTTGCCTGTTGGATGGCAATTTTGCACCGATAATTTGATTTTCGTCATGATCGAGTAAATATAATTTTTTCCTTGTACCTTCCATTTCACTTTCATTTCACTGCGATATTTCACTGTTACCTCGCTGAACGCTCAGAACCTAATGGCCCAACTATGAGTTTTCGGACTTTCTGCTGCATCCCTTTCTGCGCAGGCAGAATTCTAACGGTTTCTGAGGGGTACAAACTGATTACCTGAGTCAGCTGTAGCTGCATTCCGAAGGCTTTCAAAAATTGCATTTCAATACATGTACGAATTAAATATTTTAAAGAACTGTAGTACTGTCAAAAATACAACTATTTCACATGAAATTTAAAATGTACACACGGCTCAAACGATTGTGCCCGATCGAGTTTCGATTGCATTCGAGCTTACTACGGCTGGCTTTTTTACATCGCTAACATTCTACAGTATTTCATGTATATGGTGAGGGCACTGCCAAGCCACAGGTTCCCGTCTAAAATATTTCTAATTCATGTTGAAACACCACTGTGGCACCATCTGCCTATGATTTTCATAATTATATAAATCTGCGCGATCGGTTCTGTTCGCGATGCTGTAGCGATCTGTTGCTAATCTGTTTACGTAATTTTTCGGGTCTATTTATCGTTGCAATGCGACGGATTATCCTACTTTTGATAATGGATTTAAGGACTTGGGAGTAGACTTTTCGTCCACACTAGATTTTTCCGGATACTGCAAAAAAAATCGTAAACACCGCCCTGAGCACTCTGGGGTTCATATCGCGTTTCTCCTCCGACTTTCAATGTATTAGTACAATTCGACTGCTTCATACCACATTAGTTGGACCATCTTTAGAGTATTGTTCCGGAATATGGTCGCCGATTCTTACGAGAGACAATCAACTTTTAAAGAGTGTCCATCATAAATTCCTTAGGTTTGCCGCCTATAAACTATTCCGTCCAATGTCACGCGACAATCATAATTACTACCAAATTCTTGCGTCGCTGATCTTGTCCACTTTATCTGAGCGTAGGCGCATTGCTGATTTTTGTTTTTTATTTAAAATTGTTAATGGTTGCATCAAGTGTCCTTCACTTTTACGGGATATCTCCCTCTATGTACCATCTAGAACTTTAAAGGTCCGCGCAAGGTACAAGGTATCGGTTGCTTGTTTTGGAATGGAGCAGCGCACACTTCTCATTTCCGTGAAATTCGATGGCCTCTCCGTATTCGTCAGGTACGGGCAGGGGCGTCCGCAGACTGTTTTCCAGGGGGGGGGGGCAACTTTGGGATGATGGTAAAGTTCCAGAGGGGGGGGGGGGGGGGCAACTTTGGGATGATATAACCCTCTTGCTTTTTTAACCCATTTTATAGTGCCAAATTAATTGAAAATATAAAAGCGAAATTTAAAAATATTCCCTTTTTTCAGTATAAACTTAATAAAGATCAGTTTTGAAAAATAAGCGATTTTTCTCAAAAGCCAGGGGGTCGACTGCCCCCTCCCCCCCCCCCCTTCGGACGGCCGTGGGTACGGGCCGTCCGGATCCGTGTTAAAAAATATCGTTTGCATACTTTACAACACAGCAGCGCACACTTGTCCGTGTCAAGGATGTCAGCCGATGTCAGTGTACAACCCCTATCCGTTCGGTGAAACTAAAATTCGGTTGCCAACGATATTTCGGCATTTGGACTGACGGAGTCCGGAAATCACGGAAAGGTCGACCTTTTTTTTTATGACCGTGAAAGGTTCTCGGGTCGAAGCTCTCGCACTACGCGCTTCAGGGGTCCTAGAGCCTAGAGTCATAAAGACAAGGACAGCAATAGGCCACTCAGTAATGGAAATGGTAATTTCTATAATTAATATTAAAACTCCATAAAAATACCACCAATGCATTGCTGGAGTTTTTACAATGAAAATTATACCAAAAATGATATAATTCTGATCATTATTAATGATTGTAATTAAAAAATTGTTTTTCTTCCAAAAGGACGAAACACGCCACCTACTTAGTAAACTAATCCTTCTAGCTGGCTACTTTTTCGGAAACAACTGGTTGCAGTAGGCCCAATATATAATAAAACTTTACATCCTTTAAGGTAAAATCTGACGGAACGAGGATCAGCGAGTTTGGCACTAGATTCGCCAAGCCCACGCGCCGTGAGAACGGACATGGCTCGCCCCCTCGGAAGCTTGAGCGATCCTCGGTGAGCCTGGGCGAGCCAGCTCGGCTCGTCGATCCATGTGCCTTCAGATTTCACCTTTACAATAACGTATACCTGAAGTTCCCGCTCCCCACACGCATCACGACGCAATGGGCCAGATTGAAAAGTTGGCGCCTTTTGGATCTTTTTTGAAGATATCGGAATTAAATTTTATGTCCAAAAATAGGATAAAATTATTCCTATCCAATGCTGTATAATTTAATATTTTTTACATTTATTGAAGTGAAATTTCCTTACACACAGTAGGGTGAATTCGCCTCTTGCTGCTGAACGTGTGACGAAACGACCCCGCCGTAGTGGAGGGGGAACCGACGCGTAGTAGAGGAGGAATACCTACATAGCATTGCAGTATACAGGGTGTCCCAAAAATGTTGCGTTTCCTTAAAGGGGGTGATTCTGGGGGTGATTTCAAACAACTTTTTCCTTTGCGAAAATGCTCTCCGATGTTTCGTTAACGAGATATTAATAAAAAGCACCGACCAATCACAGCGCGAGTCTGACGGCCGAGTTCCCGCGGTAGCGTGGCTACGAGCCGCGCTGCGACTGCGACGAGCAAGCAACTCGGCATGCATCGAAGAAACTTGCGTAGAATGGCAAATGAAAAAGACGTAACAAATAAAATCGAACATGTTGTCATGGTTTGTTCGTCATTTAAAGTGAATAATGAATAAAGGATAAATGGATGAAAATCACGTGTAACGTAAAAAGACGAATACGCATTTTTTTTTTTTAGAAGATTCGAAAATAATAATTATTTGAAGTGGGAGGATAAGGAATACGTAAATTTCCTTGTGTTAATAACGTAGTCACGAAAAGGTAATGTAACTGGAAATTAACGAAAGGTGATAGTTGTTCGTTATTGTGATAAAAATCCGTAATTCAATAACGGCCAGCACTGTTGGTGGTAACGAATAAGTCTGTTTAAAAGGCCCGAATAAATGTTTTCGTACGGGAATTTAGAGAATTATCGCCGGAAATAAGCCATCGCTTGGGTTAAATTTAAAAATGAATTATCACCAATAAAGTAACTAAAACTCACTCTTGTTGGAAATTCACCTGCAGCTTGAAAATCTGTGCCACAGGGTCACTGAACCGATCCTGGTAATCGATGGACGAGCTCCGTGCACGGCTGGTACCAGGTATCCTTACATTCCCACTACCCAAAGTTAAGGGTCGCAATGTCAGGTGCATCCAGGTCAACGTACCGAATAGTCACTTCACTGCACGGCTACTAACACTGATCACTTTGCTTTTAATGGAACTTGTTGTTCCTACGTTTTAAATATTGGTGGCCCCGAAAGGGGCCGATTGTTTCTATTTGAGGAACTGCTCCACATGGCCACCGTCATTATCGACGCATGTTTGAGCGCGGAGAATCATCTGCCTTTGGACACCCTGTAAAGTTTCCGGCGTTATGGTGGCCACCGCTGAATGAGTAAGCGCGACCGCTTCTTCAGGAGTGTCCACCGGCCGACGATACACCTCATTCTGAAATGATTGTTGTACAACAAATACAAAACGTAAGTAAAAAAAAAAGAATATCTACAACAGGAATAAGTAAAGAGTAACAGCAATAATCAAATTACCTTCAGGTAGCCCCAGAAGAAAAAATCCAGCGAATTCATATTCGGTGACCGTGGGGGCCACGCAACGTGGGCCTCTTGGCCGCCGCGGCCGATCCACCTGTCCTGAAAGGTTTCACCTAAATAAGCGCGGACATTATTGGCGTAATGTGGCCCAGCTCCGCCATGCTGGTAGTACATGTTCTGTCGGATCTCATGTGGAATATCGTCCATAAGATCCGGCAGAACATGTTCTAAAAAACGTTTATACGCTGGGCCGTCCAGCCTGTTTGGCAGAATGTACGGCCCAACGATAAACTCGCCACAAATGCCGGCCCATAGGTTGATCGACCAACGGACTTGTGCTGCACATGGACGAAGCGCTAGGGGATTTTCGTCGCTCCACACATGCATATTGTGGGAATTGAAGCAACCTTCTCTGTTGAAAATTGCTTCATCCGTCCACAATATGTATTTGGTGAACGACGGATTCCTTAGCACTTCTCCCAACAACCACCTGGAATATTCAATCCGCTGGATGTAATCCCCGGCGTGCAAATGTTATGTAATGTGGGCCACATTACGCCAATAATGTCCGCGCTTATTTAGGTGAAACCTTTCAGGACAGGTGGATCGGCCGCGGCGGCCAAGAGGCCCACGTTGCGTGGCCCCCACGGTCACCGAATATGAATCCGCTGAATTTTTTCTTCTGGGGCTACCTGAAGGTAATTTGATTATTGCTGTTACTCTTTACTTATTCCTGTTGTAGATATTCTTTTTTTGTTACTTACGTTTTGTACTTGTTGTACAACAATCATTTCAGAATGAGGTGTATCGTCAGCCGGTGGACACTCCTGAAGAAACGGTCGCGCTTATTCACGCAGCGGTGGCCACCATAACGGCGGAAACTTTACTGTCCAAAGGCAGCTGATTCTCCGCGCTCAAACATGCGTCGATAATGACGGTGGCCATGTGGAGCAGTTCCTCAAATAGAAACAATCGGCCCCTTTCGGGGCCACCAATATTTAAAACGTAGGAACAACAAGTTCCATTAAAAGCAAAGTGATCAGTGTTAGTAGCCGTGCAGTGAAGTGAATATTCAGTACGTTGACCTGGATGCACCTGACATTGCGACCCTTAACTTTGGGTAGTGGGAATGTAAGGATACCTGGGACCAGCTGTGCACTGAGCTAGTCCATCGATGACCAGGATCGGTTCAGTGACCCAGTGACACAGGTTTTCAAGCTGCAGGTGAATTTCCAACAAGGGTGAGTTTTAGTTATTTTACCTATTGGTGATCATTCATTTTTAAATTTAACGCAAGCGATGGCTTATTTTCGGCTATAATTCTCCAAATTCCCGTACGAAAATGTTGGTCATCACCAACAGTGCTGACCGTTATTGAATTATGGATTTTTATCACAATAACGAACTACTATCACTTTTCGTTAATTTCCTGTTACATTACATTTTCGTTGTTACGTTATTAACACAAGGAAATTTACGTATTCCTTATCCTCCCACTTCAAATAATTATTATTTTCGAATCTTCAAAAAACAACTGCGTATTCGTCTTTTTACGTTACACGTGATTTTCATCCATTTATCCTTTATTCATTATGCACTTTAAATGATGAACAAACCATGACGTGTTCGATTTTATTTGTTACGTCTTTTTCATTTGCCATTCTACTCAATTTTCTTCGTTGCATGCCGAGTTGCTTGTTCACAATTCGCAGCGCGGCGCGTAGCCACGCTAGCGCGGGAACACGGGCGGAAGGCGCGCGCTCTGATTGGTCGGTGCTTTTTATTAATATCTCGTTAGCGAAACCTCGGTGAGCATTTTCGCAAAGGAAAAAGTTGTTTGCAATCACCCCCCGAATCACCCCCTTTAAGAACCCGCAGAATTTTTGGAACGCCCTGTATACCCACTAGGGTAGTCCTTATTTTTCGACCATCAGAATTTTTTGGTCCCGTACCCCAAAAATGTGACACTTGTTGGGAAAATGATCTGGAAAAAATTTCAGCTTGATTGGACCACGAGAAAAGGACGCGCAACGAATTTGAAAATTTTGAACTTTTTAAATGTTGACAAAAATATACATTATGATACATCGTTGAATTTGTATTTTTTTTCTGTTTAAGAATACATACACAGCATATACGATTGTTAACAAAAAAACGTCCGTGACCTTGAAAACTCGAAAGAGTGACCTTGAAAAAAAAAAATTTGCCCCATTATATTCGCCTCTTTATATACTAGAAGTTTTGTCTGAAGAGTTTTTTCATATATCTATAAACGATGAAGGTATTAAACATTCTCATCATCGCGAGAAGGTTCGAAAACTCATAGTTGGGCCATTATGTTATGAACGTTCAGCGAGATAACAGTGAAATATCGTAGTGAAAGTGAAAGTGAAATGGAAGGTATAAGGAAAAAATTATATTTACTTGATCATGACGAAAGTCAAATTCTCGGTGCAAAATTGCCATCCAACAGGCAAGTCTTAAGAGTCCTATTTCACAATATGCGAAATTGAATCTTAAGTCTAGTGCTTCTTTAGTTATTAAGGACGTTACAATATTTTGGGAGAAAGCGCGGATTCCAACGAAAAGACCACAGCATTGCATTGACAAGCTAGATGCATTGTGTCAAGAATGGGCGACTTTGCATAAAAGTTGCAACCGCAGTACTGAAACCCAAAAAAATCGGGAGGAGTTTGTAGATAAGCTAGATAACCTTTTTGATATTGCACCCGCCGATGCGTTAAAAACTATTAAAGTAGAGGAAGACATACTTTTTCTATTAAATCAACGAAAAAAAGTACGTCCTGGTTCTATGATTGGAAGCGATCATATATTATACTGGAAAGAACAGAAAAAAAAACGTTTCGGAAGGAGCAAGAAAAATCAAGGCAGGCGCAGTGTGAAGTAGGTAGAAGCTGTGCAAGGTAAATATTCTTTATGCAATTCATTTTTAAAACTCAAAATATTGATCGTTATCTGGGATATATAATATAAGATATATTGGTCTTTATTGACACTTGTATATCGTTTAAATCAAGACGAAGCAATGGACAAAGTAGCAGCACCCAGCGAAGAAGATGGTTACCTATCAAGTGAGGGTGAAAATATTGAATTTATTATTCCCGTGGATGAAGCTGGTCCAAGCAACCCTAAAAAGAGACGTGCTCAAATTGATATAATTACGCCAAAACTTGTTGCCACCCTTGACAAGTGCAAAGTAAGCGATCGTGATGTTGTTCGTATAATAACAGCAACAGCTCAAGCTCTTGGTCATGACCTAGGCGACTTAATTATCAATCGAACGTCTGTACGGCGCGCGTCATCGCATGGTTCTTCGAGCACAACTTGCCGATAAATATCGTGTAGCGTTCACAGACTGTGAGCTTGGTGCTATTACACTATATTGGGACGGAAAGCTGTTGCCAGCTTTAATAGGCAATGAGAAAATTGATCGTTTACCTGTAGAGTACGGCGGGGTATTCTGGGACACGGACAATTGTGGGACAGCTTTGAACATCTTTTTGTCAGAGTAGGCTCCATTCCTCAGCTCCTACTTCTGGGTGCAGTGTACATTCCTCCCTCCTCCTCACTCACCGTATACGAGGACCTGCATCTTAGTATGGAGGAGATTTTTTCGCAGATCTCCTCTCCTGATATCATCATTTACGGCGATTTCAATATTCCGCACGTGTCTTGGCATCCGGGGCGGGACAATGCCTTCGTACCCTGCATCTCCTTCTTCGCCTCCTGTCGCAATAAGTCGGCGCTCGAGTACATTTTTGGAGCTGTGTCACCTCTACTCTATGCAGCAGGTCAATCACCTGCCGAACAGTCATGGATCGACGCTGGATCTGGTTCTCTCTTCGCTAGCCGAGGTCGTAGTGGAGCCCGCGCTGGATGCGCTGCTGCCGGCGGACCTTTATCATCCCCCAATTGTGACTCAGGTGCTCATACAGATCTTGCAGCCACGAGTGTTAGCGAATTGCGCAAAACGAGACTTTAAATATGGGAACTACGAAGGTATACTCGAATACCTCAACGCCATTGACTGGGACGCCTGTCTTCCCCATCTCTCTGTGGACGAGGCTGTTCGGGTTCTCTACACGCATATTTCCCAAGTAATCGTCGCCTTTGTTCCGTTTCGCCGGGCTCGGCACCCTACTTTCCCATGTTGGTTTTCATCCGAATTGGTCTCCCTAACCAGAATGAAGAAGGAGGCCCACCGTGTATATAAAACCTCGCACAGCTACCATGACTACTTGTCATTTAGTCACCTTAGAGCACTCTGCAAAATTCTCTCAATCACTTGCTATGGGAACTATGTTCGTAGTGTTGAATCTAATATCCCGAATAATATTAAGGCTTTCTGGAGCTTTGTTAATAAGCGGTCCTCGGGCGGACTTCCGCCGTCCCTTGGACGTAATGGAACCGTGTCCTCCTGTAGCTCCGAGATCGCCAACATGTTTGCGGAGTATTTTGAATCGGTATATAATGCAGAGGTTAACTCAGGCTTCCACTTGGAGAGTAGCATGCAAGCATCCCTCGATTTCTCTCATATGAGCATTAGTATTAGCGACTTCCTTACGGAAATCGAGGGCCTTGCAAACAACAAGAGCCCGGGAGAGGATGGGATTCCTGCTCTGTTCATAAAGAACTGTAAATTCATTCTCTCGCGGCCTCTGTGGATAGTATTTAATCAATCTCTGACCACTGGGTGCTTTCCTCAGAGGTGGAAGCGGGGCTTAATTACTCCCATACACAAATCTGGGGACAAGTCTGATGTCTCCAATTATAGGCCGATCTCCCTCCTGAATATTTTTGGTAAGGTCTTTGAGGGTATAGTAACCAAAAAACTTGGATCGCTGGTCAGTAGCATAGTCTCATACGAGCAGCACGGGTTTTTGCCTGGTAGGTCTACTGTCTCTAATCTTTCCTCGTTCTGTAACTTCGTGTCTAGAGCTCTTGACAGCAACTGTCAAGTGGACTGTATATACACCGATTTCTCTAAGGCATTCGACAGGGTTAATCATGCCATGTTGATTGACAAGCTCGCGGGTTACGGTTTCAGAGACAGCTTCTTATGCTGGTTACACTCCTACATCACGGGTCGCTCGCAGAGGGTCAAAGTTGGGCTCTCCCACTCGAGACAAATCTGTGTCCCTTCTGGCGTACCGCAGGGTTCTCACCTTGGTCCTCTGCTATTTTTGTTATTTATAGATGACATTAGAAACATTATAACTAGGAGTAGATTCTTGCTATATGCGGACGACCTCAAACTATTTAAAATCATATCTACAGACACCGACGCGTTTGACTTACAATCTGACTTAGGGGGTCTAGAGGCCTGGTGTTTGCGAAACCGTATGGAGCTGAATATAAACAAGTGTCTTGTTATGAGGTTCGCGCGTAGCAAGCGTGTCTCTCTGTTTCCTTATGCCATAGCGGGTAACGTATTGTCGGCTAGATCTGTGGTGCGCGACCTGGGTGTTAGCGTCGACACCTCGCTCACTTTCTCCACGCATCGTATGAATGTCACTGCCGCAGCCAATAAGGCTCTGGGTTTCTTACGTAGCTCATGCTTTAATTTTAACAACCCTCGTACCTTGATCACGCTATACTCAGCACTTGTGCTACCTCACCTAGAGTATGCGTCAGTTATCTGGTCTCCTAGAACGGCCAAAGACAAGTACAGCCTGGAGAAGGTGCAGCATAAGTTTCTGCGCTTTCTTGCTTATAAAATGGGACTCCCGTTTGCTCGTTTCGATCATGATTATGCGCCGTTACTGAGGGGATTGGGCCTGGCTACTCTCGAGACGCGGAGGGTCGTGGCGGACCTGGTATTTTTATTTAAGATTATCAACGGTAAAGTGGATAACCCGCTCGTTACTAGTTTAATTCAATTTAATGCACCAGGCTACCCCACCAGGAGTCCACTTTTATTCAACCCACATCACTATACCTCGAGGTTTAGCGCAAGCGACCCGCTCTACAGGATATGCGTCCTAGGTAACGCATTCTTCAGAAACCTTGATTTTTTTCTCTGGATCCATTAGCGGGTTTAGAGCCAATGCCTACCGTGAACTCTTGCACCGTAGCTAGGTTAAGCGCGCATTTAATACATTTTTGCTATTTTTTGTTTTCAGTAGTAATGTGTCATCCTTTTTTTTCCTTTTTCCCCTCTTTCTGTCATTGTTGACTCTACCTTGCGTCTTCTTTATTCATGTATTATACGAAATGGTTTCGGCCGTAAATGTCAAATAAATAAATAAATAAATAAATATTCTTTTCCCTAGTAATACTTGACAGTTGCAAACGGCTGTCCTCGCTTCGTCTCATGCTAAACTTGTTTTCTATTGAGCACTCGACTTGTTAACACGCTCTGTTACCTCGCTCTGATATCGAGTTAATTGTTATACCTCTCAACATTTTATTGCCAGTGTGCGTTTGGTTTATTTATTTTTGTTTTTCCGCAAACCAGTGCAGGTAAATATGTTTATAATATTCTTCTAACCTTAAACCTTCGAACCACAAAAGAAATTTTGCATGAAGTTTGCATTGTGTTACTTATACGCCGCAATATTGTAAAGATAAGCGTCTGGGGAATTGTGGGACGCTTTGTTCGGGGAATTACAGAACAGTCAATTTTTACTTTTGACAAGCTAAACTCGTGTTTTTGATGCGTATAAGTGATTTTTCATGCATTATTTCAACACAGCATTATTATTTTGGCAAATTTCTATTGCTTTTTGTTTCAACAATATTTTTTAGCCTTATTATGCCGCGTTATTACGCTAAAAAAGAAAAACCGGTGAATATGGCCTCTATTTTGGAGGCGATCAAACAAATTAAAATCCACAAAAGCCAAAAAGTCGAATCGTGGTCGGAAGCCAATGAAAACGACCGTTTTGACATCGCCAGAAATTGTTGCTGACCTGCGTGATAAGGCCGAGAAGAAGCGGTAAAGATTGGCGAAGAAAGGCGACGTACCAGCGGCAAAGAAGCGGAAGCATATTCCGTCTCCGACTGAAACTGACGCGGGGGAGGACCTAGACTTCTGCACAGTGTGCAAAAAAATATGTCGAAGAAAGAAAACCGCCGGAATACTGCATATTGCACCGTTTGTGATCGTGGCGTCCATATAAGATGCGCCGGTCCCAACCCAAACACTTACACGTGTGTTCACTGCGATTCGGAATGATTCTGTTCGCCATTTTTCTTCTTTTTATATCAATTATGAATTATTAATTCGTTTACAATAATAAATACGCGTTTTCCTTCGATAACTTTAATTTTTTATTCGATTTAAAAGATGTCCCACAATTCCCCGAGATTTTTAAAAATCGCGCAAATTAGTTTTTTGCGCCAATTGATATAACTTGTACAATTTGATGGAATTGGATCAAGCCACTAGTATCAAAAGAAAGGTTATTCTCCGTACTACAAAACCATGCGTTGAAATTTCAAGAAAAAATTATTTTTATGTGACTTTTTAGCCAAAATAAAAGTGTGTCCAAGAATACACCGCCGTACTATACTAATAACTTGCAGAGGTATTGAGCAGCTGCTTGGAATCCCTGCAATTTTATCGGGTACTGGAGACAAACAAGCTTCTGCGGTATACGATTTAGTGCAGAAATGGGATTTAGGTGTCTAAGTGCAAGCATTTTGCTATGATACAACGTCATCGAACATGGGACGTTTCCAAGGCGCATGCATCCTTCTCGAACAAAAATTTGAAAGAGATTTGCTATATTTTCCTTGGCATCATCACATATATGAAATTATATTACGGAGTGTTTTTGATATGAAGTTAGAGAAATCATCGGGTCCAAATATTCCACTTTTTAAACAAATTCTCCAGGCTTGGCCCCAGATCAATATTTATTTTTTGTGGCAGAAACTGAAAACGAGTACGTCCACCAATCTACAACTATAAATAGTACTGAAGTGCTGGAGTTTGCAATGCAAACCTTGAAAAACATCAATCAACCACGAGAAGATTATAGAGAATTCTTGGAGCTTACAGTTCTTTTCTTAGGCGGTACTCCTAGAACAAATTATATATTTCGAGTTCCAGGAGCTTTACATCACGCTCGATGGGTGGCCAAGGCGATATATTGTATAAAAATATATTTATTCCGAAAAGAATTTATCTTAACTAGCGAAAAGGCCACTGGAATTCGCGACATTTGTATTTTCTGGTTCTGCTGGGCCCTACTGACGAGTCCACGAGCAAATATGGGACGCAATACTTTAATGACATTTCTATTTGTAATTTACATAGTAACTATAATAACTTATTTTCAGTGTTAGAACTGCTTTTCTTCTGTATAATTGAGCGTTATAATGAAAATCAAAAATGTTTAATATCTTCATCGTTTATAGATATATGAAAAAACTCTTCAGACAAAAGTTCTAGTATATAAAGAGACGAACATAATGGGGAAAATTTTTTTTTCAAGGTCACTCTTTCGAGTTTTCAAGGTCACGGACGTTTTTTTGTTAGCAATCGTATATGCTATGTATGTATTCTTAAACAGAAAAAAATACAAATTCAACGATGTATCATAATGTATATTTATGTCAAGGTTTAAAAAGTTCAAAATTTTCAAATTCGTTGCGCGTACTTTTCCCGTGGTCCAATCGAGCTGAAATTTTTTCCAGATCATTTTCCCAACAAGTGTCACATTTTTGGGGTACGAGACCAAAAATATCTCGCAAAATAATTTTCGTCAAGAGTAGCTAAGGTCCACCCTAATACACATTCGTCCATACACATACCTATATCCATTTATACATCCACATTCACTTCATTTAGCTTAGTTGTTAACTATCCTATTTACAATATAATATGTTTTCAGCGCAATGGTTCGGTCACTTTTAAAACACTTACACTCAAAAAGCCATTTTGCAATAAAATTCAATGATTTATATAAATGTTTCCAACGTTTCGATCTTAATTTAGACCATTATCAAGGAAAAATTTCTATATAAAAATGTGTAAACTGCGAGAGCTATTGAACATAATGAGTCGTAACGTACGAAACAAACGTGCGACACCCGAGTCGGTTAGAAGATGACTGAGGTAAATAGTGGGCAACTTCAAAACATCTAGAAGGTGGCAAACGGTATGGAAAGAACAAAACGTTGGGCAATATACCGTCTAAATTCAAATTTCAAAAACCAATACTGCAGAAGAGAAAAACCAAAACATTATTGCTTAAGTGCCATATTTAATGACTACATATTAGAATTAGAGAATTATTAGAACACTACATCATAAGGCATTACCTTTTAAGTAATGTTGCGTAATGTTTTTGTATTTTAGGTGTTTCATACCTAAGATTAACGCTAGGTTGTTTAATCATATGTAGTGTTTCTAAAAGAATTCTCTGATTTAAATTAGTTTCTTTATCCACAATTTTCACATTGTCGAGTCAAATCTATGATCGTACTCCAATGAATGTTTGGTTAACGCAGTATGCTGTAAGGGAGACAAAAAGATATTTCTCTTGTGTTCGTAAATACATCTTTCTAGATATCTGGAAGTCTGACCAATATAAACCTGCTTGCAGCCCATATAAGGGATAGAATATATAATGTTTGAAACTTTTGACATAGGTATTTTATCTTTAATTAAAGGGAAAAAGTGCTTAGTATAAAGCAGTATTTTAAAAATAGTGTGTATTCCGATTCTTCTGAATATTCTTCTTATGTCATTCGAAATGATATTGCAGAATGGTAAAACGACTGTGTTTCTCCAACTGATAGGACCCATTTTTTCATTTCTTTCCTCTTTCCGTTTTTCCATAAAAAATGGATGGTAAACTTCAAAAGTACGTTCTTTGATAATTGCAGAAACCATATCTATCGGATAACCATTACGTTTTAATGTATTTTTCACAAGAAGTAAATTAGCAGATCGCAATTCTGGATCAGAGAGTAAAATCGCACGATCTATTAATCCTTTAATCAGGCCTACCTTGTGATGCATGGGATGAGCAGAAAAGAAATTTATGTATCTTTCCGACCAACTTGGCTTACGATACCAATTTGTAATAAGTTTATTATTCGCTCTAAAAACTATTGTATCAAGAAAGCTAAGACACGAATCCTTTTCAATTTCATGAGTGAATTGAAGCCTAACATGGAAGCTATTAAATATATCCAATAATGTTTGTAAATCCTCCAATTTAAGACAAGTACTAATATCATCAACATATCGTTTGTAAAAAATAAGTTGAAAGCGTACCTTTGAAAGGGAAACCGTCTTTAATCTTTCCATTACTATGTTAGCAATTACAGGGGAGATTGGCGACCCCATATCAGTTCCAAATACTTGTTTGTAATAAACTCCATTGAATAAAAAAACATTAGAATTCAATACAAACTCCACAGATTGGAGGAATTCAATTCGATCGATTTTAGTATATTCTTTAATTTCATCCAAACGGAGATGTAATACCTGTAATGCTAGGTCAGTAGGAATATTAGTAAAAAGCGAAACCACATCAAGGGAAACCAATCTGAATGATTCATCATTAACTTCTACATTCCTAATTTCTTTGCAGAATTGCCAGCTGTCCGCCGTATGGTATGGAGACTTCCCTACTATATTAGACAGAATATTAGCAAGAAAACTTGATAATTTATAAGTTGGACCATCGATGGAAGAAACGATAATCCTCCACGACAAATTCTCCTTATGTGTTTTAGGCAATATCATATTTACAATTATTTACAATGTTTACATATTTTATCTTTTTTTTGGGACTTGTAACATCCAATACGTGTTTCTTGTACATTTTTATGCGTTGAATACGAATCTGCAATTCGTTTTTCGTGTACACTCAGTTTTTCAAAAAATTGACCATTTTTCGAGTTCATAGAGTAATTTCGCGTAAAACGCATCCGAATATCTGTTACAGTTTAAGCGAATATTCTAGTGTAAACCTTTGAAAAAATTGGTTTGTTTTGTATTTCCTTAAAAAAAGTAGTTTCAAAGATATACTTGCGAAAGCCTATAGCTGAACTCCTACAATGAACGAAGTTATGAATGCAACTGGTACACTGCTAAACCGAATACAAGCTTTGCGTGCACATTAACTGAAAAAAATGCGGAAATTTAAGGAGGAATTTAATGTTGTAATCCAGGCCTGCCCCAAAGGGTGCAAATACCTACTGAATTTCTGGGACCCGGGCAACAGCTCGGACGCGGGACGGTTACGTTGCTAACCACAGCATGGGCTGCGGGAGAACTGCATGAGTGTGCGGCCACCCTAACAGGCTCGCACACTCATGCAGTTCCCAGAAATTCAGGAGGTATTTGCACCCTAAGAGGCAGGCCTGTTGTAATCTCAAGTGAATTAGGCTATTGTATTTTGAATTTGGCTGCTATTTTGTCAGCAGTAACGTCTTATGTTATTTGTACGATCTGCGAAAGTGAAATTCAGTTTCCTCGAACCACTAACCGTAATTTACGATTCAAAATTAAAGTATAAGTGCGGAATGAAATGTGTCAACTCGTGTCTCACATGAGTCGTGTTAGATATTTAACTCGAGCCAAAAGCTGCACAGCTAATGAATTGTATGTATTTATGTGCTGAAATAATATTTTGTGATGTTCAACAGTGAAATATGAGAGAGGTAGAGAGGTGGTGTGTGAGACAGGAGTAGCAGAGGAAGATTAGGGTGAATAAAAGGAGTGTTAGGGCGGAAAGGAACACCGAGGACGAGAGTAGGGAAAAGGGAGAAAGACGGAGACGAGAGCGAATAGAGAAGAGCAGGAAAAAGGAGGTGTGAGAGGGAAAGAGGCAAGAGAGGCAGGAGTGGAAAAGTGAGGTTAGAAAACAGGCGGAGAGTGGAAAGGGGCTAGTGGAGTGAAAGGGAGTCAGAAAGGAGAGTGAGCAGAGGATAGTGAAGGTGGGTGAACAAAAGTGGCGGTAGAGTGTAACGAGGGAAGAGTGAGGTTAGGAAGATTTGGCGGGAGAGCGTGCAGACGGGGGAGGTGCGGCAACATCTGGTGAAAGTGGGAGGGACTAAGAGGATAGAGAGAGAAGGAGACACTGAGAAGGATAGACGAGGCGGGAAGTTTAAAAGAGAACAAGAAGCGAGGAGGAAAGGAACAATGCAATCGGCAAAAGAGGGAGGGAGCGGGAAGGGGGAGAGCGTGGGAAAGGAAAGAGGAGCATATAAGGAAGGTAGTAAAGGGATAGAGGAGTATTTCAAAAGGGGCAGGGAGGTGGAGGAGGAGGAAGAGGAAGGGGAGAGGGAGGAAGAAGAGCTGGTTTTTAGGAAAAGTAGGAAGGTGGGGAGATCACCGCCAGTAGAGAATAGGATGGGGGGGATTGGGGAGTTATTATGGGGAGTTATTATTAGAGATGAGATGAATAAAGGGCTGGAAGAAGTAAACAGGAGGGGGATGGAAATTAGAGAGGAGATGGAGGAGATGAAGAAGGAGTTTAAAGAGAGGGAGGAGAGATGGAAAATGAAATGGGAAAGGATGGATAGAAAGATAGACGAGATGGAGAAACTGGCGGAAGACCTGAGGGGGTGAAGGAAGGATTGGGGGAGGGGGGGTAGAACAGAGACTGGAGAAGTTAGAGCAGAGAGAGGAGGTGAAAGTGGCAAAGGGAGAGGAAGGTCTGGTGGAGGTGGAGAGGAGGTGGGAGAAAAAGGAGAGGGAGGAGAGAAAGTTGAATGTAGTGATTAGGGGAATCAAGGTAGGGGAGAAAGAGATGGAGGAGGTAGTGCGAGGGCTGCTGCGGGAGATAGGAGTAGAGGGAAAAGTGGAATGGGTAAAAGAGGTGGGAAGGAGGAAAGAGAACAAGGAGGGGATGGCAGTGGTTAAGATGAAGGACTGGAAAGGAAAAAGGGAAGTAATGGAGAAAAAGAACAAGCTGAAGGGAAGGAGAGAAGTAGTTGAGGACGATTTGACGTTTGAGGAGAGAAGGATGTAGTGGAAAATAAGGAGCATAGCGGAGCAGGAGAAGACGAAAGGCAGGAGGGTAAGGGTAGTGTACGGGGGCGCGTGGATAGAGGGGCAGTGGGATGAGCAGGAGGAAGTCTTGCGAAATAAGGGAGAGGATATAAGGAAAGAGGGAAAAGGCAAAGAGGGAGGGGGTAGGGGGGGAGAAGGGAGAGGAGGGAGTAGGGAACGTAGGGAGGAAAACAAACAAGGGGGGGAAGGATGGGTAGGGAGAGAGGATAGGGTTCTGGAATGTGGCGTGACTGAAGAGGAAGGATGAGGAGTTTTGGAAGGAAATTCAAGGATGGGATGTAGTTGGGCTAACGGAAACGTGGGTGGAGGAGAAAGGATGGGAGAGTATACGGAGGAGACTGCCGAAAGGGTTCAGACGGGAGAGGCAGGTAGCAAAAAGAATCAAGGCAAAAGGGAGGGGGATAGGAGGGATGGTGACGGGGGTAAGGGACGACATAGAGGAGGTGGAAGGGATAATGGAAAGGAGGGTGAGATGGCGGGGGGGGATATGGAAGATTATCACGGTGTACGTGAACCAGCAGGGCGAGGATTTGATGGAAAAGCTGAAAGGGAAGGCGGAGAGAAGGGACAGGGGGGAAAATATACTGATAGGGGGGGATTTTAATGCGAGGACAGGGGCGGAAGGGAGACTGTGGACCGGCGAAGAGGAGGGGGAGGATAGCAGAAGGAGGTCAAAGGACAAGGTAGTTAATAGGGAGGGAAAGAGGTTGATTGAAGTGATGTGGGAGGAGGGCTGGGGTATAATGAATGGGGCAAAGGAAGGAGATGAAAGAGAATTCACATACACAGGAGGAAGGGGAGAATCCGTAATAGATTACGTGATAGGGGATCTGAAGGCGTGGGAGGCGGTGAGGGAGTTTAAGGTGGGGGATAATATAGACTCGGATCATGACCCGATAGTGGTGCGAATGGGAGAGAAGGGGGAAGAGTGGAGGAGGGGAAAAAGGAGGAGGTCATGTGGGTAATGGACTGATCGGAGGAAGGGGTGGAGAAATATAAAAAAGGGATGAGCAGGGAGGAGATTAAAGGAGAGACGGTGGAGGAGGTAATAAAGAACCTCAGCAAAGCGGTAAGGAGGGAGGTAGGGTGGAGGAGATGCGGGCAGAGAAGAGGAGAGATCGGATGGTGGGATGGGGAGTGCAAGGGCAGAAAATGTGACGCAAGGACGGCACTGAGAAGGTGGAGGAAAGGAGAAGGGTCAAGGGAGGAGTACAGAGAGAGGAAGTGGGAGTTCAGAAGGGCATGTGAGGAGAAGAAGGAAGAGGAAAGGAAAAGGTTCGAGGAGGAAGTAGAGAAAGCTGATGGGGAAGGAAAGGTTTGGGAGAGTATTAGAAGGGAGAGGGGAAGGAGGAGGGATACGAATGAAGAGATAGGCATGGAGGTATGGAAGGGGCATTTCAGGGAGGTACTGGGGGGACGGGAGGAGAGGATAAGGGGACGGTGGGAAAAGGGGGCGAGAGGGGCACAGGGAGATGGGGGAATAGGGATAGAGGAAGTTGTGGAGGTGATAAGGAAGCTGAGAAAAAGTGGCGGGTGTGGATGGGATACCGAATGAAGCGTGGATGAATGGCGGAGAGAATATGGTGAGAGCGATATGGAGTGTATGCAGTGGAGTGTGGATGGGAGAAGGGTGGCCGGAGGAATGGAAGGAAGGAGTGATTGTGCCGATTAAGAAAAAGGGGAAGGGGGAGGCGGCCGGGGATTACAGAGGTGTAACGCTGATGCCAACGTTTTATAAAATATATATGGCACTGTTGGCAAAGAAGCTGGAGGGAGAGATGAAGGAGAAAGGCATGGTGCCGGACAACCAGGCAGGGTTTAGGAGGGGAAGGCGGGTGTTAGATAAAATTTACATAATAAATTACTTAGTAGGCAGGGAGATGAAGGAGGGCAAAAAGAGAATGGTGGCATTTTTTGTGGACTTGAAGGCAGCCTTCGATACAGTGAAGAGAAGGAAAATGGGAGAGGGGCTGAGGGACAGAGGGATGGGTGAATGGTTGAGCGAAAGAATAATGGAAGCGTATGAGGAGACCAAGAGTTGTGTGAAAGTGGGGGAGAGAGTGAGTGAGAGTTTCTGGACCGAAAGAGGGGTGAGACAGGGGTATCCGTTAAGTCCAATGGTGTTCAACGTGTGCATGGCGGATTTGGAAGAGTGCTTGAGAAAAGAGGGGTGGGGAGGAGTGAAAGTAGGGGGAGAAAACATGTATGAATTGGCGTATGCGGATGATATAGTGCTGTTGGCTGAGGAGGAAGTGGGGATGAAGATGATGATGAGAGTGCTAGAGAGGTATGTGGATGAGAAGGAGTTGAGAGTGAATGTGGACAAGTCGAAGGTGATGAGGTTTAGGATAGGAGGGGGGAGGATGAAAAAGTGTGAATGGAAGTGAAAGGGTGGAAGAGTGGAAGAAGTGAGTGAATTTACGTATTTGGGGTACAAGGTAGCTAGGAATGGAATGCAAGGGGCGCATGTGAAGGAAAGAGTGAGGAAGGCAATGGTTGCGATGAGGGAGGTTTGGGGGATAGGGAAAAGAAGGTTTGGGGCGATTGGAAGAGGAGGATATGGTTGTTTGATAGATTGGTGAGTACGGTATTGTTGTATGGAGCGGAAGTATGGGGGTGGAAGGAACGAGTGGATGTGGAAAGAGTGCAAGAAAGGTATGTCAGATGGACGCTAGGGCTGGAGCGGTACACCCCGGGGTATATGGTGTTGGATGAGACGAAGAGAGAGAAAATGAGGGTGAGGGCGGGAAGAAGAGCGCTAGGTATGGAAGGAAGGGTAGGGAGCGGGAAAGCCGAGGTAATAGCGAGAAGGTGCCTAGAGGAAATTAGAGGAAAGAAGAGAGACAATGGAATAGGGTGGGTGGAAGAAAGAAGGAGGTTTCATGAGGAGAGGGGTTTCGCGACGGAAGAGGTGGAGAGGAGGGAAGGGCAGGGGCGGGATATGAGGCAGGTATTGGAACAAAGGGATAGGGAGCTGCAGGAGCAGGAATTAGGAAGGAGATTGAGGGAAGGGAGATATAATAGGTGGTACAGAGAGGTGAGGACAGGCGGAATGCTAAGGTACCTGGTGGAATTAGGGAAGGAGGAGAAGATAAAGAAGGTGGTAAGGTACAGGCTAGGGAATGAAATGAGAGGGGAGAGGTATTGGTTGGAAGAGGGGGGAAACGTATGCAGAGTGTGTGTGTGAGGGGGAACAGGAGACATGGGGGCACGTGCTGGAGAGATGTGGAGATGGGGGTAGGGAAGTGGAGCAGGAAAGAGTAAGAGAAATTTGGGGGGAGAGACGGTGGGGGGAAGGCTGGATGGGCAGAATGGATGAGCGAAGGAGAGAGGCGTCGAGGAGAGGAATGGAGGTCGGAGCGGAGGGGGAGGTTTGAAACAAGAGGAAGGGTGGGAAGGGGGAGCGGGTGGAGGGGTGGGGGGAGGCTTGGGCTCGGGAGTGGGAAGGGATAAGGGGAAGATAAAGGAGAGGGGTAGAGGTAAAGATGTATATGTGTAAATAGAGAAAAGAAATTTGTGAATGTAAATAGAGATAAAATGTATATATGTAAATAAATAAAGGTTTTAAAGATAAGGTAGGGGTAAGAGGAGGACGAGGCGAGCGAGGCGTGCGAGGCGAGCGAGGAGAGCGCAAAGAGGCGAAGCGAGCGGGCGGAAGGGGCGAGCGTGACGGGCGGGGCGAGCGGGTGAGGCGAACGAGCGAAAGGGGGAGGGAGGAGAGAGGAGTAGATTAAGATAGATATAAGTTAGATATAAGTTAGAATAAATAGATAAGATAGGTTAAGGGTAAGTTGTAAAGATGAGAGGAAAGAGGAGGAAGAAGACCCGAACTCCGAAGGGAGGGGTTTAATAAACATACATACATACATACATACAACAGTGAAATATAGACATTTTTAAGAAAACATACGGAAGTCGCCAAACTCGATCAAAAATTAAAAACTTTGACGGCGATGAGCGAGGGTCATATATGGACCGATTTCTAAATTTCTTTTTTGCCTCGATTTGTCTTCCCCAGCGGCAACTTTTCCGCACTACGCCGTTTCGAGTTTCCAAAATTTAGATTTTTCGGCGCACCCTAAGGTCGGTATCAAATATATTGGCCGGTGAATTCGGTTTCACGAGCAGCGATCGAGGAGAAATCAGCCACCACCATCTGACGATCGCTGATTTGCCAATTGGAGTTGCATGGCCCTCGCAAGGAATGGTGGGGCAAAGGGAACGCTGCTCGGTTCTGCCTGAACCTAGCCGGTTGGCTGTTATTTATCTTTAACGTAATAGTTGTGTGCGTTGCGAAGCTATGCGTAGACCAATGCGAGATGAAGCTATCGAGAGCGAATCCATGTTCTAACCAATAAAGTTCCTGAATTTTTTCGTTGCTAACGCACACCTATTCTGATGTGTGTATTTCTACGCTGACAGCTCGGTTTGGCCTACACGTCAAAATCTAACCTCTATCCCCACCACTTTTGGCTCACTCTTGTTCTGCGAAGGCGAGAACGAGATGGAACGAGAGCGAGTCAGAAAACGTTGAGAAAAGGAGCACCGAGGCAAACAAACGGTGAGGTGGGAGATTACCCCTCACGAAACTCACCGGCCAATATATACAGGGTTTGTCCGGAAAGTAATGAGCTTCATTTTTTTTTTACAAAGTTTATTGAACGCACAGGTACAACAACTTAATATTCCTCAAAATAGGACCCTTGCGCATCTATACATTTTTGCCAGCGTGATTTCCATGCTGCATAAGCTCCCTGGAACTCCTCGGCCGGAATGTTGTTCAATAAGGTCGTCGTACTAGCTTGGACGTTCTCCAGGGTGCTCAGATGATGTCCTTTGAGCTCCCTTTTCAGCCGAGGAAACAAAAAGAAGTCCGCCGGGGCTAGGTCGGGACTGTAGGGTGGGTGGGGAATCATTGCAACACCGATCCGGGTCAGGTAGGATGTGACAACAAAGGCGGTGTGAGACGGCGCATTGTCATGGTGCAGTTTCCATGAAGCTCGAATCTCTCTTCGGACGCGGGTGACCCAGCGATTCAGCCTTTGAAGCACTTCCTTGTAATATGCAGCGTTGACGGTCTGGCCAGGGGGTACGAACTCGTGGTGCACGATCCCCTTAACATCAAAGAAAACAATGGCCATCGACTTCACGCGGGACTTGCTCATTCGAGCTTTCTTCTGGCGCGGCGACGCCGTCGTGTGCCATTCCGCACTCTGCCGTTTCGACTCCGGATTGTACTCGAAGACCCATGACTCTTCACCAGTGATAACGTTGTCCAGGAAACGGGGATCATCCGCACAGAGTTGTTTCAGCTCCACGCACACTTCCACGCGATTCACTTTTTGAGCGTCGGTCAAAACTTTGGGCACAAGATTTGCGCAAATCTTCCGCATGGCCAAGTCTTCCGATACAATCTCATGAACAATTGTATTCGGCAAGTTCAATAGTTCCGATATCATACGAATACTCATTCGTCGGTCTGTGTTGAGCAATTTGCGCACACGGGTGAGGTGTTCGTCTGTTCGTGATGCTTGTGGGCGTCCAGAACGGGCCTCGTCGGTAACCTCTTCCCGACCTTCCCTGAACGACTTGTGCCACTTCTTTGCCTGCGAATAGGACATGCAAGCATCCCCGAAGGCTTCTTTAAGTATGTCCCATGTTTCCTTTGGCGTCTTCTTGAGTTTAACACAAAACTTCACCGCATAACGCTGTTCTAATGTTTTTTCCATCGTAACTACGACGAGGTCACTGTATAGACGTTCACGTGGCAGCATGTCCTAACCCTCACAGAGCTCGGAGGCGACTCCCCGTGGCATCGCTGGAAAGATAAAGGTTCCCCCTATTTTTCCCCACCGGTCGCAGCGCTGTGCGTTGTATACTTGCGTCACAAAAAAATGAGGCTCATTACTTTCCGGACAAACCCTGTATGGTACCGACTTTAGTAATCACGTCCCAGGATCCGTACGACTGATAGTTTTGGTGTTTTCACCATTTTTGGCGTTGCGGATACAGAACTGTAAGAAATATGTGCACGGAATTAATACTTCGTTCGTCTGCGTTTACAGTGAATGAAGTAAGAGGATGAAGTATGTGTAAAGTGTATAGTAACGTATACATACGTCATGTTGGACTGTTGGTGACGTTGTTGGTGTTTATTTGGAAAGCCCTCATCGTTGTCGGATGCGCAGGATGAATCGTTTAAGCTGCGTTTGTACATTTTAATATACACTACGAATGATTTTCATCGGCGGATAAAGAATGACGCGAACGATACTTGTTAGGACTCGAGCGTACGAGGTGTAATGAATTCCGCAGAACTGATCCACGTCATTTTATACGATTATATATATGATTCACGTAGGGAGGGAGGGAGGGAGATAGGGAGAGAGGGAGAGAGGGAGAGAGGGAGAGAGGGAGAGAGGGAGAGAGGGAGGGAGGGAGGGAGGGAGGGAGGGAGGGAGAGAGGGAGAGAGGGAGAGAGGGAGAGAGGGAGAGAGGGAGAGAGGGAGAGAGGGAGAGAGGGAGAGAGGGAGAGAGGGAGAGAGGGAGAGAGGGAGAGAGGGAGAGAGGGAGAGAGGGAGAGAGGGAGAGAGGGAGAGAGGGAGAGAGGGAGAGAGGGAGAGAGGGAGAGAGGGAGAGAGGGAGAGAGGGAGAGAGGGAGAGAGGGAGAGAGGGAGAGAGGGAGAGAGGGAGAGAGGGAGAGAGGGAGAGAGGGAGAGAGGGAGAGAGGGAGAGAGGGAGAGAGGGAGAGAGGGAGAGAGGGAGAGAGGGAGAGAGGGAGAGAGGGAGAGAGGGAGAGAGGGAGAGAGGGAGAGAGGGAGAGAGGGAGAGAGGGAGAGAGGGAGAGAGGGAGAGAGGGAGAGAGGGAGAGAGGGAGAGAGGGAGAGAGGGAGTCGTCGCGCCTGCGCACCGATCCCCGCACGCGTACAGAGATTGCGCGGCGGCGACGCGTGCCCAAAGTATCTTAAACATCCAACAGGTGGCGCCAATACGAAATGTTTGGAAAGCCTAGAAAACCTGGAAAATTTACCAAGGCGGGCCCAAATACCGACGCGGACCCAAAGTACCTTAAACATCCAATAGGTGGCGCCAATACGAAATGCGTGTGACGCCATTTTGAAATTTTGAAAATCCACCCCTCCCCTGGGACGTCAGCCCTCTCACCCACGAACTCCACCTGCGCGCGCGACGCCATTTTGAAAATTTTGAAAATCCCCCTACCCTGTGACGTCATCCCTCTCGCTCACGAACTCGGTCGACGCCATTTTGAAATCCCCTCCTAACTCCATACCCGCCTCCCCCTCCCCCTTCTCACAGAAGACCGCGGCGGTATCCCCCCCCCCCCCCGCCTCATCCCTCGCCCTAACTTGATCCAGAATCGGCATAGCTTAACTACTCATGGTCTTGAGCGTGTTCCACGTTGATGCTGGCAGCTTCCAATTTTTGAGACAGCATAGGAATAAACGTACACTTGTTCTTTCTATTCGCTCTACACATGCTGCATCTATTGATATTTTGTGGATAAACTAAACGACTTTCAAACTGTGTCATAGCGCAAAGCCCTTTAGTTTATGATGATCAATGCACCTGATATAACTGCCGAAAGTAATGTGGACAATAATGAGGATGTAGATCTTGTTAATTTCTCAGCGGAACACATACTGATCGAAGAAATAGACGCAGAACATGAGGGAGCCTTGTAATTTTTGTATCTTTAATAAACAAATTTTCGGTCACAATTTGAGCTACTTTCCCGTCAAACATTGTAAAATATAATTGATGTTTTACACGTATAGTGTGCCCATCCGACGGGATTAGAGAATCTCGTAAACATTGAATTTCATTCTCCATTCGATTTTTGTCTCCTATAACAATATCTGGAGTCTCTTTCGTGCAGGCAAATATTACGGGTCGACAAAACCTCGTGGACGAAGGTCTAGAGTTCTTCCACAACTCAACCTCTTCGTTTCCTATACACGTTAACTTCAATGGTACGATAAAAGTGGAAAAAACATGGGCATCTGAAATGCTGGCAGATTCTTCTGTGAGTTTTTGTGAAAACTGACCCTGTCCAGAAGCACCATCAAATCCCCATTTGGTGTGCAGCACCAGGTCATAAGTATCGGTGCCTGTCATGCTCGGACAACTTTCAATGATCCTTTTAGTGGTGTGATCAAACAAGTCCTGACGCGGAACACTGGCTGAGTGTTCAGCCAACGATATATTTTCTGGATAACATTTTTTTTTCGTCTCGAGAATCTTGTTATACGATGGGAAAATATTATGGCCGATGTCTTTCACCATTTTTCTAATGACTTCATATTGATATTTAGAAAATTTAGCCAGAGCCATCATGGCTAGTGCCAAATCGGGATCCATTTTCGAATCAGAGCTACTCTGAAAAGAATGTGCATCGGCTGGCTTGGAAGAAGCGGCATCAATTAAATCTTGTGAAAATGTTTCTCGGTGACTCTGAACTTTGTACTTTTTGGCACGATCGGAACATTCGGCGAACGATTTACATGGCCTCCCACGATTTATGATGTTTATTGATTCAGATGCTGAATTATCAGACGTGCCAGGTAGATGAGATAATGATACCTCGAAATAACCTTGTAGCGAGACTTCAAACTTTGAAAGAAATTTCTTTCTGTTTTCATAGACTGCTTTGAATTTTTTATTGAAATGGGGTAGGAATATCTACTGGTATTGCTGAATAATATACGCGCACTGCTCATCACTTAAGTAATGGTAATTAACTTGTAAAAAATTGTCAAAAGGGTCACGTTTAAAAAGTATTTCGCACAAAAATTTGTGATTAATTGCAAATTTCTCCATGTTCACTATTCAAGTGTACAAATAATACTACACTGAAAGTAATTTCTCAACGTTCACTATTTAACTGTACAAATAATACTAAACAGGAAGTAATTTCTCAATGTTCACTATTTAACTGTACAAATAATACTAATCAGGTAGCTGTTAAGTCGCTCATCTGAATGGTCACTATTGCCGTGCTAGACGCATTATTGGACACCAGTGCATGGTCACATGCATTTGTTTTTCCGCGCCGCGTGTAAACATCACCATAGTGCCCGCCGAAAGACAACCGAAGGCGAGTGCGGGCTGCATTGCGTCTCAAGTCTAGTAGGCTCAGGCTAAACTTTATAAATATCAATATGAAGTCATTAGAAAAATGGTGAAAGACATCGGCCACAATATTTTCCCATCGTATAACAAGATTCTCGAGGCGAAAAAAAAATGTTATCCAGAAAATATATCCTTGACTGATATATTTAGATATATTAGACAAAATTGTCTAAACACTGTACAAGTACAAAATCCGTTCAAAAAACGAATATTGACAGTTAAAAATAAATTTAAAATATTTAAAAAACGCATATTTTAATTCTATACAAGTTTTCTATTGGACAAAATTACATGGAAACAGAAGAAAACTGCTCAATATCGCAAAATATGTGAAAAAAACGTGATTTTTCATGGTTTTTGGGCAAAAAACACATGAATCGTTTATTTTAGGTATACAGGGTGTCCCAAAAATGTCGGGTTTCCTTGGAAAGGGTAATTCAGGGGGTGATTCGAAACAACTTTTTCCTTAGCGAAAATATTGTCCGAAGCGTCGTTAAGGAGATAGTAACAAAAAGCCCCGACCAATCAGAGCATGCGCCTTCCGCTCGAGCTCTCGCGGTAGCGTTGGCTACGCGGTAGGCGACTGCGCTTGTACTACGAACGTACGAACAAGCAAGTTAGCATGCATCGAAGGAAACCGCGTTACACTTTTTTTTTTAAAGCAGAATCTTAAATAAGAATCATTTGAAGTGACAAGAAGTACGTAAATTTCGTTTTTAAATAAGGCATAAACGAAAAGGTAATTAAAAGTTATTTATAAGTATAATTTCGACCGTAAAAATCAATCAATCTGTTTTCGGTGCACAGGTTCGGTCAATTTTGAACAATAAATAAACAAGTTATTTAGCAATAATTTATAAAAGCTTTTGACGTTTCGATCTTGATTCAGATCTTCTTCAGGAAAGTTACGAAAAATTTTTAAAATACTGCTAATGCTGTTGGAATTTAGACACTGTGTACTCGTTACACTTGTGACACGCTAGTCGGTTGGAATAAGACTGAAGTAAATCGTAAAACAAAACATCTGCTTCTAGAAGGTGAGAACAAGGTAAATACCGTTGAAACTTTGAAAACATTAAAACTTCTTGAAATTCAAACCTAAAGGATGTATCGTTTGTAATAACAAAGCATTCTTGCTCATATGCTGTATTCTACACTATAAAGGTGCTAACGAGCAAATAAACATTTACATAACAATCACTGATATTTAGATAATTAGTTTGATCATTCAAAATTCTATGGAGCAAAAACATCATAAGACATTACTTTTTTAGTAATGTTGTGTAATATTCTTGTATTTTAGGTGTTTCATACCTAAGATTTACACTAGGCTGTTTAATCATGTGAATTATATGGGCCTTGAGGTTCGATTGGCCTCAAACTAACTAATCAGGCCTGCATCCCTCCCAAATGGCCACTGTCCTGAAGAAGCCCTCTTCACAGCAATATCTCCTCCCCAAGGCCCACCATCTCTCGCACGGAAGTGACGAGAGATAAGCAGGTCTGATTAGTTCGTTTGAGGCCAATCGAACCTCAAGGCCCACCATCTCTCGCACGGAATACGTCGACTAGGGTGGTCCTTATTTTTCGACTTTTGAAAAATTACCGCGGCACCCTGTCATAAGATTCTCTACCCGAAAATATGAGCTAGTATTTTTTTATTTAATTTTTGGAAAGTTTTTAGAGGTCACTACCAGCAGTCAAACTTTCAGAAAAAGCATTGTATGGCCACTTCAACCATATGTAGGAATGATTATAAAGTTTATTGAGTATATTAAAAGAAGAAATATAGATACATAAGGAAAACATAGAAAACACGCGTCTTTCGCCAGCTACGTCTTTCGGTTGCTACGTCTTTTTCGCCACTGACTGGCGCGAGCGTTACATGTCTCGTCTTGCCCGGCGCGGCGCGACATTGCGCTATTTCTCCCCGTGTTTCCAGCGGTCAGGCGCAACATTGCGATATTTCTCGAAAGCGCATGTAGTGAGCCCCGAAAGCATACATAGTTGTGTAAGGTAATTCGGCGCTGAGCAGAGAAGGCTGATCGAGACACGGTATCTCAGCTGTTAGAAATATTGAGGTACCATGTCAAAAGGGGCTGCACGGATAAGCTTAACCAGATGTGGAGACCGTGACGAGTGCAACGCCGAAGGCCTCGACTAGCGCGACGCCATAAAGGTCATAAATTAACATCGAGGACCTTAAGGAGTTTTCCTAAGGACAAGCGAGGACCTTAAGGAGTTTTCCTAAGGACAAGCGAGGACCTTCCATGGGACGGAGGGGCAGTCGATTCCAGTCCTCGCCTCGAGAAAGATCTCTTGTCCGACTTTACATTTGTTCAACTTTAGAAATAAACCTATATATATATAATATAGTTTAATTCAGTATTATAGTATCATCTTACAGTTGTTTCGACTTGTCATGGCGTCCACAAGTAGTGGCGTGTGTTTACTAACTAGAAATAAAACCAACATTTGGCTTATCGGCCAGTCAGTACCAAATCTGAATCAGTCAAAGTTGCCTTCTATTGGTGAAGTATTACGTTTATTTTTTTACTACAAAAGTGAAGAAAAGAAAACCATTTGTGATTCTGCGACTGTGGCTGCATGCGAAGTGATAAATTTGTGGGAAAAAGCTGGTATACCAACGAGATTGAAAAAACACGTAATCAGTAAAATAGAAAAACACTTCAAAGAGTGGCAGAATCTGAAAAAAAATAAAGAGAACAAGAAAAAACGTTCGGAAGCATTAGAGAAGAAAGAACAAGACTGGCAACAAAAATTAGAAGATTTATTTGATATTGCTCACTCTGAAGCTTTAAGTATTATGACTATAGAAGAGGATAAGCAGTTTTTATTAGCACAACGGCAGAAAGGTCGCCGGGGTTTAATTGGTTCAGTAGATAAAAAAAGTTTAAGAAAAAGTGAGAAATCGAAACAGAAAGCAGAACGTCTTAAAAAATTACGTGAACGTGAAAACAGAAGTATCTCGGCTTTGACAGAAAAGTGCGTACTTTCTTCTTCTACCACCAGCGAAGAAACAACTGTATCTGATTTCGAAGTCTTATCAGAATCTTCAAAAGCGCAACCGTCACAAAAGCGAGCGCGAAAAGACATAATTAATAGCCACTTAGCTGCTAGCCTTGATGTCTCTAAATTAAGTGACAGAAAAGCAGCTGTGGTCGTAGCATCTACTTTGAAAAGTGCAGGATGTGACCCTTCAGAGTTTAATGTTAATAGATCTTCTATTCGTCGACAGCGTTTGAAAAATCGAAAAGCAATGGCAGAGTCTCTCAAAAGCGAGTTCAAACCTGATTTGCCATTAACGATTCATAGGGATGGCAAGTTAATTGAAGATATTAGTGGACATGAAACTGTTGATCGTCTACCAATTTTGGTATCAGGACATGGGGTCGATCAGCTTCTAGCGGTTCCAAAATTGGATCGTGGAACAGGCGAAGCATGTGCGTCAGCTGTCTATGAAACAATAAATTCATGGGGCTTGACCGATAAAGTAAAATCTTTATGTTTTGACACTACAGCTGTAAACACCGGTTTGAGAAATGGAGCCTGTGTGCTTCTAGAGCAAAAAATGGAGAAAGATATGCTTTGGCTTGCTTGTCGACATCATATAATGGAAATTATGTTAGAAGCTGTAGTGAGTCAATCGCTCGGTCCGTCTAGTGGTCCTGATATACAATTGTTTAAACGATTTAAGAACAACTGGGACAAAATTGACCAAAGCGATTATGAAACAGTAATTTCCGATATAACGTCTTCAAACATCGTAGAAAATGTTGCTGCGGACAGGATTTCTTTCGCTCAAAAACAACTTCAACTCTATCAACCTCGAGACGACTACAAAGAGTTCTTGCATCTCACGATCATTTACTTGGGAGGAGTTCCTGAAAAAGGGATTTCATTTAGGAGGCCTGCTGGTCTTCACCGTGCTAGATGGATGGCGAAAGCTATGTATTGCTTGAAGATTTTTCTATTTAAACATCAGTTTAAACTGATGAAAAAGGAAGAGAAAGCTGTGAAAGATATTTGTATTTTCACAGTCACGATATATATAAAATACTGGTTTCAAGCCCCTGCCGGATGGTCAGCAGTGAGAAACGACTTACAATTATTAAAAGACTTTACAGCCTTTCAAAGTATAAACCAAACGATGGCCAACGTCGCCATGAAAAAAGTACTGGGCCATTTATGGTACTTGTCGGAAGAACTGGTGTCTTTTGCCTTTTTCGACGACGAACTTTCAGTTCAAGATAAGAAGAAAATGGTAGATGCACTAAAAATCGAAGGTGTAGAGGATTGCCCAAAAAGAAGAAGCATTGATGTCAAACACATCACCGAAAAAAGCATCGAAGATTTTGTGACTAGCAACTCCTTACGATTTTTCCAGATATTGGGTATCTCATCACAGTTTTTGAAGAAAGATGTTGAAACTTGGGAGGATGACGTCGATTTTAAGGCTGCGAAGAAAATCGTCCATTCTATGCGGGTAGTAAATGATATTGCTGAGCGTGGTGTTGCTTTAATGGAGGAATATAATAAACTGATGACAACAGATGAAAAGCAAAAACAATATTTGCTTTTGTTGGTAAAAGAGTACAGGAAGAAATACCCTGATACAAAAAAATCAACCCTTGTATTATGATTATGAAGGATTTTAATATTAAGAGGTATCTTAATTTGTAATCTAATAAATAATTTTGCATGCTAAATATTTTATATCAATAAATACAAATGAGCGATTAATACAGTGTTTTCATTCAAATTCAAACCTTGGTAGCGACCCCTAAATATTGTTAAAAAATTTTGAAAAAATTACTGAAATAGTTTCTTAGGGTAGAAAATCAAATGAGATGGTGCCCCGTCAAAAATTCGAGAAAATTTTTTTTTGACCCATATAAGGACCACCCTAACGTCGACGCATGCTTTTGTTTTGAAATTCGAGCGCGTGTTTAGACACGAAAGATAAGGGACCCGTCTTTAATTTGAAGGTAGAACGAAGCAGGCGGGACTACGCGCAGTCAGCGGACTACCCCTTCTCTTCCTGTGTCTCTTCGCGAGGCGTATTGATGTTGGATAATACTCTTTAATTTCTAGTTCTCCAAAATTAATCAGGTTGGTAGAGAATGATTTACTACAGTTGAGTAATTTATGGCTTAACTGGTTCCGCCTCGTAGCAAACGTGAACTCAGGGCATCGGGAAACGGAAACAGGAATGGTATGCCTTTTCTTCTTTATAACAATTCGAGAACTTTCTGTTTCTCGTCTCTTCGGACCCTTTCGAACCGAAACACGTGGTGTCTGCTGTCTGTCTCTAATCACCGGGTACATTGGCAGTAAAAGGACGAAGCGCTGGCTTTTGTGAAAGTGTAGGATGGTTCGTTCGTTGCACTTCTGCAAAACACGTGTGTTTCGAAAATGTGCTGGCTTCTTTTTACCTAAAGCCTCTTGTCCTGGTAGGAATAAACTCATAATGGAACGAGAGAAACTACTTGGAGGGTAGAGGAAGTTGCTTGGGGAAAAAATCCTGTCAGTCAGCTAGTAATGTCGTCCCAGAAATGTACTCAGCCGAAGAGTATTACGCGATGTTCTGGTTGTACGCGCGGCCCCTTTCGGGGCCACCAATTTTTTTAACGTAGGAACAACGCGTTCCGTGGAAAATAAATTAAATGATCAGTGTTAGTATCAGTGCAGTGATGTGAATATTCGGTACATCAAGCCGGACGCACTTGACTTTGCGACCCTTACCTTCGGGTGGTGTCCTGTGAATACCTGCGATCAGCTGAGCACTGGGCGCTACCCTACCATAAATCTTTTCGTCCACCGATGACCAGGACCAAGTGACACAGGTTTCCGAAAAGGAAGGAAATGATTGTCCGAATGGGTCAGTTTTATTTAATTTATTGGTGATTATTAGGTGTAGAAATAAATTCTTTCCGATTTTAGGGTACAATAACAGTTAGATTTAAAAAATGTGAAAACAACTCAATTATCGAAATAATTCCCATTATTGTTAATTACTTTTTGCCATTTTTCTGGCACCTTATGAATACTACCGCGATAGAAATTCAGTTGCTTTGTACTGGTTATGTAAATCCAGTCGGAAAGAATTTATTCATATATCTAATATTATTTTTTACATTTAGTTGTGATGGCCGTTATTAAACTACGGATTTTTACCTTAATAACGAATTACGATCACATGTCGTACATTTTCTGTTACATTACCTTTTCGTTTATGCCTTATTTAAAAACGAAATTTACGTACTTCTTGTCACTTCAAATGATTCTTATTTAAGATTCTGCTTTAAAAAAAAAAAGTGTAACGCGGTTTCCTTCGATGCATGCTAACTTGCTTGTTCGTACGTTCGTAGTACAAGCGCAGTCGCCTATCGCGTAGCCAACGCTACCGCGAGAGCTCCAGCGGAAGGCACGCGCTCTGATTGGTCGGGGTTTTTTGTTAATATCTCCTTAACGAAGTTTCGGGCAATATTTTCGCTAAGGAAAAAGTTTTTTCAAATCACCCCCCGAATTACCCCTTCCAAGGAACTCCGACATTTTTGGGACACCCTGTAGGAACATGGTATATATTCGGAATCAGCGCAAAATTTTCTATAAGAATACATAGAGCAGGCCTGGGATTTAAGTGAACGCAGCGGCCCATTTTCAGAGGCAACGCCTCCTTCCTCCCGCCTCGCGTCTTGGCCCCCGCGGCGGCCGAGGAGTTTGGAGCGCCTCAGGCTCGTACCATATGAACTGCGCGTAGCTCATTGGCCCCCCCCCCCCCCCTATGAATAGGTTTCCACATCACCCATAGGGTACTATTATCGTTGCGTTTTTTTTTTTGTCAGTGGTATCCCCTATAGGCCTATTCCACTGTGTCGCGCGATAAAAAATGGATTGGAAAAACGCGTTTTATTATCAAAATTTTAAATATGTTTGGGAAAACAAGATTTTCGCGCACGTTTAGACGTGCTGGGCAAATCTAAAATATTAACGGGGAGGCTGGACGACGATGTACGTATCAAAGTTGAAAGCGAGGAATCGTTTAGCCCTGTGCGCTGTTCGGTTTTAATGTTACGCATTTTCGAGAATGAACATTCGCACAAATATGTGGATCCGAACATGGAGAAACTTCGGAACGCGAAATCCCTAAGTTTGTGGTATGCCGATTCTTCCAGGGAAAAAAGAAAAAGAAATTTCTTCTAACAGGAGATGATTTTGATAAACTACCAGCCTCCTACGAAAAGAATCGACGTGGCTGCACAACTGCGAAATAGTTTGGCCGGGTTTCTGCAGTTTTAAATATAATGTGTTTAAATGGTTAGTGAGATCTACTATAATTGAGAGTTCATAAAGGAAATTCGCATCTATTAATAAGGGGAAATATTATTCTGCTCCCTTTGATTCTTGATATTCTTGTCAAAATTTTGATAATACCTCTACTCTGTGAATATCTTGATCTGATTCGTGAATTTCGAATTTACTGACAATCAAATGAATTGACACCGTCTATTCCAGCGCTGTCCAGCGTAGGGGCCCCTCACGCGCCTGCTTCCCCTTCCAATCTTTCTCTCGCATAGCATGCCTTCCGTCGTCAAGAAGATCGCGCAACGCTAAGAAGGCTGCCACGTCCGCGAGCCGTCTGTCACTTGGATATGGGTCATTTCAGGTTAATTCGTTGACTTTCGTACCTATGTGTCAGGCTTGTTTATGATATTTGTAGTTTCAGAATTGTTTGAAAAGTACAGGTCACCAAGACTGACAACATATACCGGGAAGTAATAACATTTGCTGGCTGCGACGCCGCGTGTCACTAATCATATGTCGTATCGGGCGTCCGAGCTCGCTCGGTGACGGACACACGCTGGTCTGTCGTGGTCGCCTCTTTAGCGTCGCGCGGTATCCCTGACAACGCGGACGAGAGTGGGAGAACCCCAATCTCCCGCGGGAGCGACCTTGAACAGCGCTGGTCTATTCCCTCTAAACGAATGGAGATGTCTGACGAAAAGCCGTTACAGTTTCAAAAACTCAGACGGTGTCGAAAAGACGTTTCATACAATGTTGGAAGACATATAATAGTCTCTGAAACTGTAACGTCTTTTCGTCAGACATCTCCATTCGTTCAGAGGAAATAGACGGTGTCAATTCATTTGATTGCCAGTGAATTATAAATTCACGAATCAGGTCAACATGTCCACAGAGCAGAGGTATTATCAAAATTTTAACAAGGTATAGGAAAACTTTTTTTTCGCTAAGGTTAGTAATCGTATGTTCTGTCTTCTTTGCGGATTTGAGCCTATCCTAATAAAGAAAAGTTCTATTGAACGGCACTATTCAGTTTATCATGCGCAAAAGTATGCATCATATGAAGGCCGCGAAAAATTTGATTTAATAGAGGGGCTCAAATTAGTACATCAAGAAAGTCGTACGTATATTCCTGAAGAATCTTCTTCGTCCGAAAAAGCTCGCATGGCTTCTTACGCTATTTCTCGTTTAATAGCAAAACAAGGTAAACCGTTCACTGAGGGCGATTTCGTAAAGAAATGTCTCATTGAAGCGGTTAAATCCTTCGGAAAGTGTATAACACTTGAAAAAGCTGCGAGCATCCCATTAAGTAAAAAAACTGTGAGCACCCGAATTTTGGATATAGGCACATCCACGGAGCAAAAGTTAATTGAACTTTTAACTAACTGTTGTTACTTCTCTATGTGTTTGGACGAAAGCACCGATAACCGGCATACGAGTCTTTTCGTAGGAAGCTGGTAGTTTTTCAAAATCATCTCCTGTTAGAAGAAATTTTTTTTTCTTTTTTCCCTCGTGTAGGTTAATTTTTTAAGAATTCGGCAATGAGTGTGATTTTGATAATCATTTACACGTTCTTCGATCGGTAATAGATCAGTTCGATGAGCGTTTCACTGACTTCGATTCGCTCAGAAATGATCTAATTGTCTTCGAGAATCCCCTCACCGTAAGAGTCGAAGAACAAGCCCACGAGTATCAAGAAGAACTGTGCGATCTTCAGCACGACATTTCTTTATAAACGAGGGAAGAAAAAGGAGCCGAATTCTTTAAAACAGTGGAAGAATCGACATACCCCAAACTTAGGGATTTCGCGCTCCGAATTTTCTCCATGTTCGGATCCACATATTTGGGCGAATGTTCGTTCTCGAAAATGCGTAACAAAAAACTTTTAAACTTATTTTTTACAAAAGATATGTTGATGATATTATTACTTGTCTTAGACTTGACGATTTACAAACATTACTTGATATATTTAACGGTTTTCATGCTAGACTTCAATTCACACATGAAATTGAAAAGGATTCATGTCTTAGCTTTCTTGACACAATAGTAATTAGATCAAATAACAAATTTATCACAAATTGGTACCATAAACCGAGTTGGTCTGGCAAATACATTAACTTTTGTTCTGTACATCCCATGCAACACAAGGTAGGATTAATTAAACGATTAATTGATCGTGCGATTTTACTTTCGAATCCAGAATTCCGACCAGCTAATTTGCTTCTTCTAAAAAACAGCTTAAAACGTAATGGATATCCTATAGAAATGGTTTCTTCCATTATTAAAGAACGTACTTTCTAAATTTACCATCCATTACTAACTGAAAGACGGAAAGAATTAAAGAAAAATGAAATAGGATCAATTAGTTGGAGGAACACCGTTGTATTACCGTTTTGTAATAATATCTCTAATGACATAAGAAGAATCTTTAGAAAAATCGGAATTCATACTATTTTTAAATTACCGTTTTACACGAAACAATTGTTCCCTTTAATTAAAGACAAAATACCTCTTTTAAAACAATCTAACGTCGTATATTCTATCCCTTGTTTGGATTGTAATCAAGTTTATATTGGACAAACATCTAGACTTTTAGACAGACGAGTTTATGAACATAAAATAAATATTTTCGTATCCCCTATACAACATACTGCTTTAACCAAGCATTCGTTAGAGTTTGATCATAGGTTTGATTTCGACAATATTAAAATTGTTGATAAGGAAACTAATTTAAATCAGAGGATTGTTTGGGGAACAATTCACATGATTAAACAGCCCAGCGTAAATCTTAGGTATGAAACACCTAAAATACAAGAATATTACGCAACATTGCTAAAAAAGTAATGTCTTATGATGTTTTTGCTCCATAGAATTTTATATGATCGAACTAATTGTCTACATATTAGTTGATTGTTATGTAAATGTTTATTTGTTCGTCAACACCTTTAGAGTGTATAACACACCATATGAGCAAGAATGCTTTGTTATTGCAAACGGTACATCCTTTAAGTTTGAATTTCTAGAAGTTTAAATATGTTTTCATGTTCAACGGTATTTACCTTGTTCTTACCTTCTAAAAGTAGATGTTTTGTTACACAGTTTACTTCAGTCTTAAGGTCGATTTACACTATACAGCACGGACCGGCACGTACCGGCACGGCGCGGTCCGTCACCAGCACGACAAGACATTGTAACATGCGTTTTAAATGGGACTGTTTACACTATCCGGCACCGAACTGCAACGTTCCGTCTACGGCACGAACCGACGCGTCGCGACGTCGATCGACATTGTCGCGAAGAATGTTTTGCCGGTTCGGAACGGTCCGTGTCGTAACGTTTCGTTGCTGTTCTGACAGTGTAAACCAGTAAACGGCAGAGACCGCATGCAGCAGAGGATGGATTCCGAAAAATTAATAGAACACGTGAAGATGTATGTGCCGTTGTATGCTACGGACAATCCCACGTACAGTGATAGTGGATACAAGGACAATGCTTGAAGTAAAATTGGGAAGGAAATGAATCAGTCAGGTAAGATGAATAATTTATTGTATTTCTAACCTAGTTTTTACATAATAGTGTCTTGCCATTCAACACGGCCTTCTTTCGTAATAAAAAATTCTTTGAATGAGTCTCGAACATTAAATGCAGCACTTACTGCACTGCCTCCTTGTCGTGGCAAGTTTTGCAAACCAGTGTCATTACTCTGATTCTGAGCATTATCTTGTACAGTAATATTGTCATTTCGCAGATAATTATGCAAAATGCACGTAGTCAAAATGATTTTATCAACATTTTCTGGCATTAACTTCAGTCTTCGATTGTAAAGCTGAAATTTTTGGCTCAGTATTCCGAAAACATTTTCAGACACTCTTCGAGCGCGTGAGAGGCGATAATTGAAAATCCTTTTTGATCTGTCTCCCTGAATTTGTGAACCAGGATATGGTCTCAATAAATATTTTTTTAAGGGAAATGCCTCATCGCCAACTATGACATAAGGCATAATATTTTGCGTATTAGGAAGCGCATTGCCTTTCGGTATCTTCAATTTATCTCTTTCGAGTGCTTTGCCCAATGTAGAAGTGGCAAATAGGCCTCCATCGCTATTCCTACCATACCCGCCTACGTCTACTGCGATAAATCTGTAATGTGCATCTACTAATGCTAATAGGACAATGGAAAACGTTTTCTTATAGTTAAAAAATTTAGATCCACTGTTTGCAGGAGCTTGAATGACGACGTGTTTCCCATCGAGAGCGCCTATACAGTTTGGAAAATTCCAAATATCCCAAAATTCTTCGGCAATTTTTTTCCATTGATCCGTTGTAGGCTGTGGCATTGTTACGGACATCAAATTTTCTATTACTGCTTCGCATACTTGAATGACAATTTTTTGCACTGTTGCATGCCCGAGTCGATAGCTCGTAGCTATTGTGCTAAACGAATCACCAGTAGCTAAGAATCTACGAAATATAAATTTTGTAATTTTAACCTTTTAAAAAATTGTACTGCAAAGCTGAGGATAAAAACTTTATACAGTGCTGTCTCTCAAATTGCACGCGTTTTCGGATTCTCTATACGCGCGAAGCTATCCCCACTACTTCGGTTGTAGTCGCCGCGCCGCGGCATCGGGTATCGGATGTCAAAGAAAAAGCCGAAGAAAGGTTCATAATCATTCTCAATAATGACACACCTTACACTCTGACCGCGTGAAATCAAAGGAAGCCGAATAGACTACTCGTCTCTCAAATTGCGTGCGCCCGGTCTCGACACACGCGGCTATAGAGAGACAGAACTGTATATCACTCATTCAATTTTTTACAGAAGGCAATGAAAACTAATTATGTGCCCCTTTCAATTTATTAAAACTTTCTTTCTTATAAATTATAGCATTCATATTTTGCCAATTTCGCTAAAAATATTGCCTTTTTCCAGCATTTCTTTGTAAGAAAACATGGACCGGTCTTAGAGACTCTTTTAGAAGAGCGTTGAAAAAAAGGCGCGAAACAAAAAGTGGACAGGCTGCTTTAAAAATTAAGAAATGGAAGTTTGAGGAAGAGATGTCATTCGTGATACCATACATGCAAGAAAGGGATACGTGTACTAATTTGATAGACATCAGTGATGATGTGAATGAAGATGGACCAAATGAAAAAGAATATGACGATAAAAACGAAGAGGGAGGTGATGACCGAAGCGGTGATAAAGACGATGACAAGGATGATGGTATTGATGGTGAGGATGTGAATGAGTTACTTGTTGAGGATGAAAAAAAGAAGAAACAGAAAGAAATCAAACGAAAAGTTATCGCCAAAGTAGCTAGGAATAGTGGCAATAAATGTCAGACGCAATCGGAATCGGCATCAGCAGTGATGGTGAAATATTTATTGGAAAAAAGAACTGCTAATGCACAAACAACTCCAACGACTCCACAACCCAGTGCAATAGACACCTTTTTTTCGAGTATTGCAGCAACGGTCAACAATTTTTCTCCCTATTATCAAAATATAGCGAAGTCACAAATATTCTCCATCGTCAGTGAACTCGAAATGAAACAAATTATGCAAGAGCAACCGTTTCTATCATCATCTACAACACCAACTCCGAGTCCTTCTCCATTAATGGTCCCAACTCCAACACCATCACCATCAGTTTATGATTTTCAAGCGACAATTTCAAACCCACATTTGAGCGAGCAAAGACCATATACAGAGTATACGAAAATGTAAATATGTACAATAAAGATAATTACCTTAAACAAACTGCCAGTCTTTCTGTGGGCGAAATTGCTTCACGGAACGACGTATTTTGTTTTTGTAAGTCAGGTTCAATCCCTTTCAGCAATTCAAAAAATTTGCATTGCGACATTCTGAAGTACTGATAAAACTTATCATCATATTTTAATAACTCATTGAATAAGGTCCAATACTCCCCATCAACTTTTCTCCTTTTTAATATTGGGTGTACCCAAATTCTATTTCGCCTTTTTCCTCTTTTTGCTGCGTCATCCTCTTCGTCTAAAAGTAACGCTAGAAGAACCAATTCCTCGTCACTGTCCGATCCGCTCATTTCGACTGCTAAACGTGAACTGCCGGACTGTTGCCGGAGCAGTGTAGACGCATGCACAACATTACGTGCCGGTGACGGAACGCGCCGTTGCTGGTACGTGTCGGTCCGTGCTGTATAGTGTAAATCGACCTTTATTCCAACCGACTCGCGTGTCACACGTGTTACGGGAACACGTTGACTTAATTCAAACAGCATAAGCAATATTTTATAATTTTTCGCAACTTTCCTGAGGAAGATCTAAATCAAGATCGAAACGTCGAAAGCTTTTATTATTTATTGCTAAATAGCTTGTTTTTTAGTGGTTTAAAATTGACCGAACCTGTGCGCCGAAATCAGATATACTAATTATTACGGTCGAAATTATACTTATTAATTTATTAAAACCGAACAGCGCACAGGGCTAAACGATTCCTCGCTTTCAACTTTGATACGTACATCGTCGTCCAGCCTCCCCGTTAATATTTTAGATTTGCCCAGCACGTCTAAACGTGCGCGAAAATCTTGTTTTCCCAAACATATTTAAAATTTTGATAATAAGGGTACGCTTATGTTGGAGCTGCAATAAACGATCAGAGCGACGATAAGAGCGAGATGACTATATAGATGACCAACGATAAAAGCGTCGAGAAAGAAATATTTCTTTTTCTTCGCTATTATCGCAGCTCCAACATAAACGTACCCTTAAACGCGTTTTTCCAATCCATTTTTTATCGCGCGACACAGTGGAATAGGCCTATAGGGGATACCACTGACAAAAACAACGCATCGATAATAGTACCCTATGGGTGATGTGGAAACCTATTGATACGGGGGCGCACAATGGGCCGGATTTTAAATTTACCGCCTTTTGGGTCTTTTTTTAAGATATCGGGATGAAAGTTGCGCTAAAAAACAGGAAAAAATTATTCCTATCTAATGATGTATAATTTAATTTTTTAAACAATTATTTATTTATTTATTTTTTAATTTTCTTAACTTATTTTTGATAAAAAAAATTTAATTCTGTTTATTTGGTACCTTATTTAATGCCCTTTACAGTGGTGTATGCAAAATTTTGGGAAACTTTTCGTTTCCAAGTTATACGGAAAATTCGAATAATGAAGGAAAGTAGCAACAAATCGGTTTATTTAAATTAAAGACCAGGTTTTTGCGATAAATATCTTCTTTTAATAGTAACTAATAAAAGAAGATATTTATCGCAAAACCTTGGTCTATAATTTAAACAAACCGATTTGTTGCTACTTTCCTTCATTATTCGAATTTTCCGTATAACTTGGAAACGAAAAGTTTCCCAAAATTTTGCATACACCACTGTAAAGGGCATTAAATAAGGTACCAAATAAACAGAATTAAATTTTTTTTATCAAAAATAAGTTAAGAAAATTAAAAAATAAATAAATAAATAATTGTTTAAAAAATTAAATTATACATCATTAGATAGGAATAATTTTTTCCTGTTTTTTAGCGCAACTTTCATCCCGATATCTTAAAAAGAAGACCCAAAAGGCGGCAAATTTAAAATCCGGCCCACTATGGGGCGCCCCAATGAGCTACGCGCGGTTCATATGGTACGGGCCTGAGGCGCTCCAAACTCCTAGGCCGCCGCGGGGGCCAAGACGCGAGGCGGGAGGAAGGAGGCGTTGCCTCTGAAAATGGGCCTCTGCGTTCACTTAACACTATTCCTACCACGGGCGGTCAAATGACCGTTTTCGAAATTTCGATTAGAATTTCCTATATACAACGTAATTGAATCGCCTTTAAACTTTACGACTTTTCCTCAAATATACGTATAATACATTTTTTAATCGGCACTTCTTTTTTTATTGTTTATGTTCTAAGAAAAATTTGTAATCTGTCTTACCTACCACGACCGGTCATTTGACCGGTAGAACGATTTATATCTTTTTGTAATAGTATTCTCTCAAAGACTCAATTCCAAAACTATAAAGTCGTTACAAACGAAAGGTAATGCAGTTGTGGCATGATTTTAGCCGAGAGGTGCCTTCCAGGGACTGCTTTACAGCACTTCCAAGTGTTTACAGTTCTCGCTCACCTATCGGCTTCGTGGTGTTTATTTGCCAAATCAGTAAACTCTTGTGACCCGAACAAAGAGCATCAACACGTGTTATAAGTGTAATTTTCAAAAAAGTGAACAAAACCACCAATACTCCGTAGTAAGTTTCACTTTTTATCTTTTATGCATTTTTTTATCCATTTTGATTTACATTTTTATATTTTAGTTTTTATTTTATCCGTTGAATATTCATCCTCAAAATGTCAAAACGTTCGAAGAGTGTGGATTTATTATTAGAGAAAATAAATAATATCGATGAAGAGTGTTCCGAAGATGATCAGGAAATTTTTTATATGGAACATGACAATGCAGAAAATTATGATCTATTTGAGACCGACTCGAACACAGATGAGAACGAAGAGAATGTTTCGAACGTACGAAAGAGACGGAGACGTGAGAATGACGAAGAGGTAATTGAAACTGCTGTAGACAGAACTGTTTGGCAAGAAGTAAAAGAAGGGTCTAATCCTGGAAGAGCACCTATTCATAACATTTTTAGGGAAACATCAGGCTCGACAGGGTATAGTAAACGAAATATTATGAAAGGTATAGTTAGGACGGCATTTTCTCTGATTATTGATAAGAATATAATTGAACATATAAGAAAGTGTACAAAAACAGAGGCATTTCGAGTGTTAGGATCTAAATGGGATTTATCTACTGCAAAGTTACATGCATTTATTGCACTCCTGTATGCACGCGGCGCATATGAGGCTAAGAATATAGATATAGCACTTCTATGGAACAAAAAGTGGGGTCCGGCATTTTTCTCAAATACTATGAGCAGAAATAACTTCACGGAGATGATGAGGTTTATTCGATTTGACGACAGAAATCAACGAAGCCAACGCTTACAAACCGATAAATTCGCTTTGATTTCTGAACTTTGGTGCAAATTCATTGAGAACAGTCAAAACTGTTATAAACCAGGACCATATATTACTATCGATGAACAATTGTTTCCAACAAAAGCAAGGTGTAGATTCACTCAGTACATGCCCAATAAACCGGACAAATTTGGTATCAAATTCTGGTTAGCGTCCGATGTAAGTAGCAAATATATAGTAAACGGCTTTCCATATTTGGGAAAAGATGAAAGGAGAGAACCTTCAGTTCCGCTTGGAGAGTTTGTCACTTTGAAATTACTAGAACCGTATACAGGATGTGGAAGAAATGTAACCACGGACAATTTTTTTACAAGTGTGTCTCTAGCCACAAAACTTTTAGTAAAGAAAACTACGATTGTTGGAACAATTCGAGCAAATAGAAGGGAGCTACCAAAATTGGCGAAACTGAAAAAAGACAATATGACACGTTTCTCAACAAAATTATATCGTTCAAATAACTGTACTCTGACAATTTACAAAGCTAAACCAAATAAAAAGGTACTGATACTTAGTTCAATGCATAACTCCGTACAAGTTGAAGAAAATGATACCCGTATACCGGAGACAATTAGATTATATAATAGCACCAAATTTGGTGTAGATGTGACCGACCAAATGGCCAGAAATTACACGGTAAAATCTAAATGTCGAAGATGGCCTTTTCAGGTATTTTTCAATATTCTAGACTTAGCCGGGATAAATGCATGGGTTTTATATAAAGAAACCACGGAAGAAGAAATTTCGAGACAAGAATTTTTATTTCAATTGGCAGAAGAACTTGCCATCGAATATCAAAAAGAGCGACAGCTAGGCAAAGAAGATCAACCACCACCCGTCACAAATACAAGTACACGTTCACGTGAACGGAAAACATGCCAGATACGATATTGCAAAGGCAATAAGACTAACAAAATCTGTCAAAAATGTAAAAAGTACGTATGTGGAAAGTGTACAATCGAGAAGCCAATTTGTACAAAATGCGATGAAAAGGAATAAAATGAATATGATATACTTCTCAATAAAAGAAACTATATTTTATACTGTCAAATTGGCTGTTATCTTCATTCTATATTAAAAAATATAAGTTGTGCTAAGGAGCGGTCATTTGACCGGTCGCGGTAGGAATAGGTATACGTGAAGTGTCGGTAGGAATAGTGTTAAATCCCAGGCCTGCTCTATGTAGTCGGTCTGATCAAAGTCGACTCTGGATCAGCACGCTTCATCATGGGAGTTGTCTATCTTCCACCGTCTTCAGATTCTTCATTGTATCGGTTGCACTGCGACACAATCAACATCATCTCTACCGAATATCCCAGCTCTAAATTATTATTATTTGGTGACTATAATCTTCCACGTATAAACTGGCATCTTGACTCCACCAACACTTTTACAATTTCCACTTGCCAGGCGACCTCTCACAACGAATTCGAGGCTGCGAATTTCATGGTCGAACTACAAAACTTCTTTAACCTCTATCAATGCAACAAGATAAAGAACCTACATGGTAATCTCCTTGACCTGTGTTTCAGCAACATAGACAATATACGTATCGAACTATCTGACGATACCCTACTGCCTTGCGACTTGTATCATCCTACCCTATGCACGCGCTTGTGCTCTCTTCCAACTGTTGCACACGATGACCATGCTGAATTGAGATAAAATTATGAGCTAGGACATTATACCTCACTGTGTAACTTCTTAGGTATGATTGATTGGTAGGGGTGTGCGGATCGTCCCGAGGTTCGGGTTCCCGGCCCTCGGGACGGGTCGGAAAATTTCGGGCGAGATCGGGCGGGGTCTCGATACTTTCGTATTGCTCGAGATCCCGAAGTTTTCGGGATCCCGAGACTCGTTTCGGGCTACAAGCATGACCGCCGTGAGCGGGCAATTTGATTTCAGGTCGGCTCGGCAAAACTCGGACGCGATCGGCTCGAAAGCCAGCTCTTACGAGGGAACCGAGACGGAAGGGGCTATGCTTGGAGCCCGAATCGAGTCTCGGGATCCCGAGACATTCGGGATCTCGAGCAATACGAAAGTATCGGCATCCCGCCCGATCTCGCCCGAAAATTTCCGGCCCGTCCCGAGCCCGAAAAGTCGGGTACCCGCACACCCCTGTTGATTGGAACAGGTGCTTACATAACTTTTCGATTGATGAATCCGTCGCGTTCTTATATGAGCAACTATATACAGCTATTGACTTATATGTGCCGAAATACACTCTAAGATTATTTTCGTCGGGATATCCACCTTGGTACTCTCGCGAGTTGAAGAGCGTCGTTCGAACCAAAAAACTAGCTCATCGCACGTATAAACAATCTAGCCTACGTAGTGACTATGAAGCCTTCTCCCACCTTAGAGCAACATGTAGATTACTTTCCAGGGAATGCTACAGGCAATATTGCGAACGCACCAAAACTAACATTGCGAAAAACACAAGTACCTTCTGGAACTTTGTTCACAGTAAGGCTCATGTGCGTGGTATCCTGACGACGGTAAAGTATGGTGACACTTCTGCGAATACCAGCAGACATACGGCTAACCTCTTTGCGAATTACTTCGAGTCAGTATATGCCACGCCTGATGGCGTACGCACTTGTAGTGCCTGTAGTATTGACTCTTCGTTGGACTTTACTAGCATCTCCATAAATATTAGCGAACTTTTAGACACGATTATCAGCCTTAACACCAATAAAGGTCCTGGAGACGATTGTGTTCCTCCTGCAGTTTTTAAGGCTTGTAAATTCGTCATATCCCGTCCATTATGGACAATCTTTAATTTATCTTTAAATGCAGGCTATTTTCCCCTACGTTGGAAATCTAGCCTCATAACGCCTATTCATAAGTCTGGTGACCCGTCAAATGTATGCAACTATATGCTGATCTCTGTTCTAAATGTTATGCCTAAGCTATTCGAGAGCATCGTTACCTCCAGAGTTTCTTCCTTAGTCTCTAGCCTGATATGCCATAAACAGCATGGTTTTACCTATGGGAGGTCAGTCGAAACCAATTTGAGTGTTTTCTGCAATTATACTTCGTCTGCACTGAATGAGGGTTTTCAGGTTGACGCAATATACACTGATTTCAACAACGCATTCGATACCGTTGACCACAAAATTCTAGTATCCAAACTGTCATCTATCGGCTTCCGTGATTCTATTTTAAATTGGCTTGCTAGTTATTTGTCTGATCGCGTTCAAACCGTTAAGATTAAGGGTGCCCGTTCCGCGCCTTTTGCGGTCTCTTCAGGTGTTCCTCCAGGATCGCATTTAGGACCATTACTCTTTTCACTATTTATCAACGATATTATTCAAGTTTTTGTAAACAGTCAGGGTCTGTTGTTTGCTGACGACCTGAAAATCTGTAAGAAAATTACTTCTAAGCACGACTATGCCGATCTCCACTGCGATCTTCGTAGACTCGAGGCCTGGTGCCGGCACAATAGGCTATTTTTCAATATCCATACGTGTCACGCCATCAGATTTACTCGGACAAAGAACCCAATAATGCAAATTTACCGGCTAGACAACACTGTCCTTCCTCTCACGAATACCGTACGTGACCTCGGTGTTATATTCGATCCGGCACTGCGCTTCTATGATCACTATAATTACGTTTTTCGTTCCGCAAACAAAACCCTAGGATTCCTACAAAGGGTTTCGGCTGACTTAAAAAATGTCCATACGCTGAGAATCCTCTATTTGGAATTCGCTTCCTTAATCTGGTCACCTCAATTCAACAACTACGAAGCCCTGCTTGAAAAAGTGCAGCATAAATTCCTCCGGTATGCCGCCTGCAAGGTTGGCCGACCGATGGCCTTCGATGACCATAACTACGAGTCAATTATGACATTATTAGGGATGCTCAGCTTGAAGGATAGAAGGACGGTTTCGGACTTGGCCTTTTTTCAAATTGTTGAATGGGCAAATAGACTGCCCACAACTTCTTCAACAGATTAATTTAAATGCGCCTGAAAGACGAGTCAGAAGCTTTCCTCTGTCCAAACCCAAATTCTATTCTTCCTCTTTTGGTCACACTGATCCGGTTACTAAGGTATGCAAGTTAGCCAATACCTACGCTTATCGACTAAACTTTTTTACATCCCCACTCACTTCCTTCAAAGTACAAGCGCGACCAGCCATGGCCACCAACACAGCGTATGAATAACGTCCCATACATTTATTTCTTCACAACACTTTGTAAACTTTTGTATATAAAAGGAGTCATCCGTAAAATAAAATAAAAATAAAATAAAATAAAAATGAATGTAAACGACATCTGATGATAAAAATATCAAGTAAATGCGAAATGAGAAATAGAAACAAAATCTTTTGAGCTTACACCCTATATTGTGCGTGCTATAAACATTTAAAAAATCAGGTATAATTGAAGTTAGGTGTAAGATAGGTTAAGTTAAGTTTAAGTTAAGCTAAGTTAGGTTAAGATAGGATAAGGTAGTGTAAGGTGAGTTGTAAAGTGGAGAGAGGGAAGAGAAAGGAGATTGTAACCCCTAGAGGATCAATTAAAAAGGATATATATTGAAGTTAACTTTTTTCCAACTTATTTTAGCTGATAATAATCAAACAATGCAATTTGGTCCTGTAATTTTGTACGTTTCTAAAAGCGGGTTTAATGTACAATATTTTACATTCCTTTTAAGTACATATTACATTCAATTGATCATGTTTCCTTAATCGTACCACTACAATCGTACCAGTAGGATTTCACAGCTTCTATGTTATGCAGGTTATGTACATATCATATCCATAGGTTATTGCAGCCTGTATGTGATCCATACACATATGTATATGTAACTATATAATAATTATTATTTTATGTTGAATATTTTCTTCTCTCTTTGTGATTGATATTATTTTTAGTCGAGGTACGATTTAGGAGACCGGTTGTTTAAATCGTACCTTTTACAGTATGTGATAAAAAAATTAATAACAAATTAATTTGTGAACAAAAGGTTAAACATATAATGGTAGGTGCCTAAAAGATCAGGCTGCAATACCCAATAGTCATTTCCGTTCAAATTAGTACCACATATCTAGAGACGCGGTAGCGTCTCGACGCCAAGTACATGAAAAACACCCGGTATATGTCGATGTCGCTACCGTGTACCTTTACTCGTCGCGGAGACACTCTAACCTAATTCTGACATTTATACATTAATATCTCATCACGCCTGCAATATTTTGTAAATTTAAAGGCATTTTTCTTATATAAACCGCATATCGGCTTTCGAACAAGACCAATTTCAATAAAATCGGTCCACGCATGACAGAGATATCGTAATATCGTCTAATGGATCTGTCGAAAATGGTACGATTTTTCTTCTTATTCTTCTGATTCTCCTATAAATTATTCGTCATCATCAAACATTACGTATATATATATATATATATACAGGGTGTCCCAGGGAAGAGTGGACAGCGGGATATCTCCTAAAGTATTGGTGATAAAAATATGAAAAAAATATGGGATTGCATGGTTCGAAGGGGCTGACTTATTAGCGCGGACGAATTTTTTTTCCGATTATTATTGTAAAAGATACGATGGTCAAGTTCGGTTTTGTAAATGGAACTATTTTTTCTGAAGAGCTGAGTTGATAGTGCGTTCCAAGACAAATTCAATGAGCATTAATGTATACACTTGATTTCCACTGGTTTTTGAGATATTGAGCTTGCAAATTCACTGATTTTCCCTGGAAAAAAGCCTGCTGAAATAGCAAGGACAGTGGACAGTCTAGCTGACGCGACGGGTTGCCTTGCCTGTTGAAACCTATACCTACCTGCTAAAGGTCTACGTCAGAAATGGCAGGCCCAAAGGCTGGACAATTCTTTTCCGCCAGAAATGCCACTTAGGTAGGTACATCTGCGGTATCGAGAAGCGCACCGTTACTTTTATTTCGCACTTGCTTCTACGCTCGGATGGCCGGTTATTCTTGAATGGATGCAAGCTCGATTGGTTAGGTTAGGAGGTGTGAAAGTTGCTAGACTAAATTTCAACTATAGGGAGCAGATTGTATTAGAACCAATCGGATTTGCATCCCTCACAAACGGCTGCTCTCTTGAAGAGGCCCTCGTCACAGCAATAGCTCCTCCCCAATGCCCACCTTCTCTCGCATGGAATACGTCAACGCATGCTTTTCTTTTAATATTGAAGCTCGTGTTTATACTCGAGAGGACCACGCGTCGACAGCGGGCTACCCCTTTTCTTCCTGTGTCTCTCCACGAGGAGTATCAACGGTGGATTGTAGGAGCGTAGATGTTGGGATGCTAGTTATTGAATTCAGGAGACGATAGAAACACTTTATTACAAAACACACATGTGCTATAATAAATGATCGAACTTGCGCCCCACTTCGCGCAGACCGATTACAGGGTGATTGGCTCGGTACGCCTAATCCGCCTCGCAACCGTGACAAGGTCAAGCCAAAAGGTATGAATCCTGGGTCCTTTTTCCGAAGGAAGCCATAAAATTCGATGGGCACTGCGGGGTGTTGTCGTCCCAGCCACGGGATGAAACGCAGAATTACCCTGTTTCTGTTTCAGAAATAAAATAATTCTTTATTCTTCATCGTATGGATATGGAAGTGTCGCCGATGAATTCCTTGTGGTTTTCCGATGAAAATCATGCCAAATGTCGCGTAAATCGGACTACTTTGACATAAGGAATACAAATAGCTTGTGTCAAAGTAGTCCGATTTGCATGATATTTCGTATGATTTTCATCAGAAAAACACAAGGAATCCATTGGCGTCACTTCCATATCCATGCGATAAAGAGTAAAGAATTATTTTATTTCTGAAGCAGAAACAGGGTAGTTCTGCATTTACGCCCCTCACCACGTGGGCAGGGACAACACCCCGCAGTGCCCATCGAATTTTATGGCTTTTTTCGGAAAAAGGTATGCATCCTCGGCCGACCGCGGCAAATCGGGGTCGGTGCCTCGTAGTCAAGGGGTGACATCTGTTTCAGAAATAAAATAATTCTTTATTCTTTATCGTATCGCAGGGGAAGTGACGCCGATGGATTCCTGGCGTTCCATCGATTAAAATCATACCAAACATCATGCAAATCGGACTACTTTGACACAAGCTAGTTGTATTCCCTATGTAAAAGTAGTCCGATTTGCACGATATTTGGCATGATTTTCATCGGAAAACCACTAGGAATCCATCGGCAACACTTCCATACCCATACGATAAAGAATAAAGAATTATTTAATTTCTGAAACAGGTAGGTACAGGGTAGTTCTGAAGCTACGTCCGACGAAGGATGCGGCCTGGTACCCCATAGAGCCTCACCTCATTTGTATGGCTTTTTTTCGGAAAAAGGTATGCATCCTTGGCCGAACGTAGCGAGTGGAGGTCGACCCCCGCAGTCGAGGGTGAAATTGTGAAATATTCATTTAAGCGGATTAAGAAATTCTTTATTTTTCATCGTATGGGTATGGAAGTGTCGCCGATGGATTCCTAGTGGTTTTCCGATGAAAATCATGCCAAATATCGTGCAAATCGGACTACTTTTACATAGGGAATACAACTAGCTTGTGTCAAAGTAGTCCGATTTGCATGATGTTTGGTATGATTTTAATCGACGGAACGCCAGGAATCCATCGGCGTCACTTCCCCTGCGATACGATAAAGAATAAAGAATTATTTTATTTCTGAAACAGATGTCACCCCTTGACTACGAGGCACCGACCCCGATTTGCCGCGGTCGGCCGAGGATGCATACCTTTTTCCGAAAAAAGCCATAAAATTCGATGGGCACTGCGGGGTGTTGTCCCTGCCCACGTGGTGAGGGGCGTAAATGCAGAACTACCCTGTTTCTGCTTCAGAAATAAAATAATTCTTTATTCTTCATCGTATGGATATGCAAGTGTCGCCGATGGATTCCTAGTGGTTTTCCGATGAAAATCATGCCAAATATCGTGCAAATCGGACTACTTTTACATAGGGAATACAACTAGCTTGTGTCAAAGTAGTCCGATTTGCATGATGTTTGGTATGATTTTAATCGATGGAACGCCAGGAATCCATCGGCGTCACTTCCCCTGCGATACGATAAAGAATAAAGAATTATTTTATTTCTGAAACAGATGTCACCCCTTGACTACGAGGCACCGACCCCGATTTGCCGCGGTCGGCCGAGGATGCATACCTTTTTCCGAAAAAAGCCATAAAATTCGATGGGCACTGCGGGGTGTTGTCCCTGCCCACGTGGTGAGGGGCGTAAATGCAGAACTACCCTGTTTCTGCTTCAGAAATAAAATAATTCTTTACTCTTTATCGCATGGATATGGAAGTGACGCCAATGGATTCCTTGTGTTTTTCTGATGAAAATCATACGAAATATCATGCAAATCGGACTACTTTGACACAAGCTATTTGTATTCCTTATGTCAAAGTAGTCCGATTTACGCGACATTTGGCATGATTTTCATCGGAAAACCACAAGGAATTCATCGGCGACACTTCCATATCCATACGATGAAGAATAAAGAATTATTTTATTTCTGAAACAGAAACAGGGTAATTCTGCGTTTCATCCCGTGGCTGGGACGACAACACCCCGCAGTGCCCATCGAATTTTATGGCTTCCTTCGGAAAAAGGACCCAGGATTCATACCTTTTGGCTTGACCTTGTCACGGTTGCGAGGCGGATTAGGCGTACCGAGCCAATCACCCTGTAATCGGTCTGCGCGAAGTGGGGCGCAAGTTCGATCATTTATTATAGCACATGTGTGTTTTGTAATAAAGTGTTTCTATCGTCTCCTGAATTCAATAACTAGCATCCCAACATCTACGCTCCTACAATCCACCGTTGATACTCCTCGTGGAGAGACACAGGAAGAAAAGGGGTAGCCCGCTGTCGACGCGTGGTCCTCTCGAGTATAAACACGAGCTTCAATATTAAAAGAAAAGCATGCGTTGACGTATTCCATGCGAGAGAAGGTGGGCATTGGGGAGGAGCTATTGCTGTGACGAGGGCCTCTTCAAGAGAGCAGCCGTTTGTGAGGGATGCAAATCCGATTGGTTCTAATACAATCTGCTCCCTATAGTTGAAATTTAGTCTAGCAACTTTCACACCTCCTAACCTAACCAATCGAGCTTGCATCCATTCAAGAATAACCGGCCATCCGAGCGTAGAAGCAAGTGCGAAATAAAAGTAACGGTGCGCTTCTCGATACCGCAGATGTACCTACCTAAGTGGCATTTCTGGCGGAAAAGAATTGTCCAGCCTTTGGGCCTGCCATTTCTGACGTAGACCTTTAGCAGGTAGGTATAGGTTTCAACAGGCAAGGCAACCCGTCGCGTCAGCTAGACTGTCCACTGTCCTTGCTATTTCAGCAGGCTTTTTTCCAGGGAAAATCAGTGAATTTGCAAGCTCAATATCTCAAAAACCAGTGGAAATCAAGTGTATACATTAATGCTCATTGAATTTGTCTTGGAACGCACTATCAACTCAGCTCTTCAGAAAAAATAGTTCCATTTACAAAACCGAACTTGACCATCGTATCTTTTACAATAATAATCGGAAAAAAAATTCGTCCGCGCTAATAAGTCAGCCCCTTCGAACCATGCAATCCCATATTTTTTTCATATTTTTATCACCAATACTTTAGGAGATATCCCGCTGTCCACTCTTCCCTGGGACACCCTGTATATACGCGTTACGCGCACACCTTCAGCCAACACATGTATCGTTCTTCGTTCGTCGTCCGCCATTGTACGTACATATACAGGGTCATCGTTTAATCCTGCAACCCGCGCGCGGGCGAACTTGGAAAATGGCAACACCGCCTCACGGACGCATTCCACTACAACCATGCGCCGATAGTTCCGCCATCTATGAACCAATTATGAAAGTGTAGGGTCTTTTAGGTGCCAGTAGATGGTGCTTTTGGATTTCGCTAAAGAATATTAAATTCGACGTAGCAGACGGGTAAGGAAATGGAAGCCATTTTAAGAGTGCGACCGCGCCGATTCCGTTATCTACGTATGCAATGATCCAGAAGCGGTATTAGAACACGCTGGCGCGTTAGCGGTCCGAGTTTATGAATTTTTGACATTTTTCGCATAACTTTTGAACTACAAGAGATATCGGAATGCAATTTGCGGCATAAAATGGGGACAAATTATCACCTTCTAATGATGGAAAATTTGCCAAATTTTACGTTTACTTAGTTTTTCTTTTTTCAATTATGTAACCATAATTGTTGCGAAAAGCTTTTGCAAACTGTTTATTTAAATACTTTATATAATGCTCTTTTTAATATTCATGGCATCGATAAACAACAGGCTAGATGTCCCTGTATCATTACTTTCACAAATTGAGGAATTAAATTTTTATTCAATTAGTTCTGCAGCCTCAGAATCTAATGCTTTGGTTTCCTTTTTTGCGATTTTATCCGTAATGTAGTGCATGCACAGATTGGAAGTAGGGGGTAACTAATGAGATGTGTCGTTGTTTCTCTAGCATTCTTTGAATTTTTTATACAATTTTTGTGTCTGAATGTTTTAAGCCTTTAGCTATTATACGTCCCGCCTGTAGTGGCTTCCGTTTATGTCATCTTTTGGAATGGTACATGAAAATGCGCAGACTGGATGCGCATGATCATTATGTGGTTCCCTCCTCGACGAAGTGACAGAAAACATAACCTACATGCTATACCAGATTTCATAAAGATACAGTTGCGACGTAATAATAATATTTTGGAGGGATGTTAAGACATACAAAGTTCACAAATGTAGCGTTAAAGAACGAAATAGCCAATAAACATTTATTGTCATGTAGCATAGAGGTTATGTTTTCTGTATCTTACGTTATTATAGGTAAATGTACTCTATGCTTTTGAATAACAATAAAGTACGCGAAAATACTTTATTTCACAATTAATGATATTAATTGAAACGTGACGCAATATTATTATCTTCTATCTGTTCCTGCCACTCTAGCATTTACTCGGAGAGTTTTCTCTGTCAAGAATGTGAAGTGGCGGGATGAAAGAAACAAGGCCCCTCTGAATCTAATAAAAAACGAATTATTTATATATTTCAATATGAATATTGAGTGCAACGATGTCATTGAGATATTTCAAAATAATAAAAATTTACTCTATAATGTTAAAAGCAATAGAAAATATGTTTGGAAGAAATAAAAACTAATAAGATTAAAATGTACTTTTAATTTGTTGAGCGTACTTTGTTGTATACTCCACAAAAGCAAATGTACGTTTTTTTTCTGTAAAAAAAAGGTGGCTAGCCTACTTCGAGGACAGAAAATCCGCTCCTCGAAGTGACAGAAAACATAACCTATATGCTATACCTGATTTCATAAAGATACCGTTGCGACGTAATAATAATATTTCGAATGATCTTAAGTCATACAAAGTTCACAAATGTAGCATTAAAGAACGAAATAGCCAATAAACATTTATTGTCATGTAGCGTATAGGTTACATTTTCTGTCATTTCGAAGAGGGGACCACATAATAATCACGCGCATCCAGCCTGCGCATTTTCACCAGACCAGGCGGCCGCATGGACGGGTACCTTTCCCACCCTGCAGTAATGGTAGTTGGAACCAGAGATGGATATAAAATTATTTTAAATAAAAAATTGGTTTCGAGTAAAAGGCAGAAATTTTTGGCATTATTCGTAATCAATTAAATATAAATAACCCGGAGTTATTTATTATTCGAAGCGCCGTAAATAATCTTTTCATTTGAGGGGAATTCGTCCGATGCTTCGAATAATGTTCTCCCTTTCATTTAGATTTATATCCGAAAGTTATTTAAAGCTGGGCGAGCCTCGAGCGCCTTTGATCGAAGTCGTCGGCTCCTCGAGCCGAGCCACATTGTATCGTTTACCCGTCTAATCTGCAGCGCGAGGTTGCTCGACGATGTGTCATCGATTATACAGAAACGGAATTTCTTTATTTTTCATCGTATCAAAATGAAAGTGAGAGTAATGGATTCCTTGCATTCTCCCGATTAAATTGACAAAACAATTTAAATCGGACTACTTTTAACGAAACGTGCTTTCAATCCTGCAAACTAATTTTATGCGTAATATCGTTAATTGAGACAGTGAGAGCAAACAACGGACTAACCCAAATTCTTTTCGAAATTGGGGTAGTAGCAATAACGTATTCGAACTTGGAACCATATTCTTGAGCCCGGTGTGCGCCACTATGGGCTTACTTACGTTAATATCATCTTTTGAAACGATACGCCACTATTGTGGCTTTCACACGCAGGTGGCGAAAAATCAAGCCAACCCTGTCGTGGCTAAAATTAGTGAAATTGAGAAGGGTACGAGACCAGTCGACACATTGTTTTCAAACCTCGTTACAGCGATCTGGGGTGCGAGAGGTAAACCAATCGGCCATAAAAGCGGAGCGCGCGGCTCGCTTACCTGAGCCGGGAAATTCCCAATACCTAGGCTCTTTGCGACGTTACTTTGAAAGAGATGCGCGTTCGTAGAGTTTTTCACTCAACTGTCATTGAGATTTTCTGGGAGCAAAATTGTATTCCATATTCTTAAAAAATTTTAACATCTATTAATTAAAATGAGGCACAAATCCTTTGGTAACTGTAGTTAAGGGGGGAGGCCTACCTACAGCGGGCGAAACAATGCGCTTCTTTGGGATTTTTTTCTAGAAAGACCGTTACACTTTTATTAATAACTATTAGTCTATTGTTAAGAGTACATCTAAACAGTTTAGTATTTTTTGCGTTAAAGAATATTAAAAGATTTGGGAGTTATAGGCGATGACCGGGATGTTTTTCTTTTTTTAAGCGTTTTGCGGTGACCATCGTAGCTCGTAGCAGAATCAACTGAAATGAAAAATTCGAATAGTTTTAGATAGAGCATGAAATTATCTAGGCGCTATCGGGCCCGATTTTGGAAAAATTATTTTGAGACATAATGGCAGCGCTGCAAAGTTGAACCACCGATTTTCAACAAAAAAGTCGTTCCTTTCTTGGCGTGTAAAAAAGAAACTAAGAAGAATAAAAAAAAATTCCTCCGATAGCGCCTAGATAATTTCATACTCTATCTAAAACTATTCGAATTTTTAATTTGAGATGATTCTGCTACGCGCTACGATGGTCACCGCAAAACGCTTAAAAAAAGAAAAACATCCCGGTCATCGCCTATAACTCCCAAATCTTTTAATATTCTTTAACGCAAAAAATACTAAACTGTTTAGATGTACTCTTAACAATAGACTAATAGTTATTAATAAAAGTGTAACGGTCTTTCTAGAAAAAAATCCCAAAGAAGCGCATTGTTTCGCCCGCTGTAGGTAGGCCTCCCCCCTTAACTACAGTTACCAAAGGATTTGTGCCTCATTTTAATTAATAGATGTTAAGATTTTTTAAGAATATGGAATACAATTTTGCTCCCAGAAAATCTCAATGACAGTTGAGTGAAAAACTCTACGAACGCGCATCCCTTTCAAAGTAACGTCGCAAAGAGCCTAGGTATTGGGAATTTCCCGGCACAGGTAAGCGAGCCGCGCGCTCCGCTTTTATGGCCGGTTGGTTTACCACTCGCACCCCAGATCACTGTAACGGTGTTTGCAAACAATGTGTCGACTGGTCCTGTACCCCTCTCGATTTCACTAATTTTAGCCACGACAGGGTTGACCGCGGCGCTATAACTCTGTACGAAGAGATTTTTCGCCACCTAGGCGTAAAAGCCACAATAATGGCGTATCGTTCCAAAAAATTACAGAATCGGAAGCCGGTGTAGGCGTAGCGTTAAGGTGGGATCTCCTACACGCGATTGGTCGCTGCGATTGGTCGCAGCGATTTGACCCAGCGACTGGCCCTAGGCTGATTCTCCTCGCCTGCGACCAGGGGTGTGCTCGGGACGGGCCGGAAACTTTCGGGCGGGATCGGGCAGGTTCCCGAGACTCGATTCGGGCTACAAGCATAGTCGCCATAAGCGGGCAATTTGATTTCAGGTCGACTCGGCAAAACTCGGACGCGATCGGACGATTTCGTTACCAGAAATAGATCAAAATTATTACCTGAGACCATAGAAAAATTATGTTTCTTACACGTTAATTTGAAATAATAAAATATTCGCCTTCCGGCATATTGTTGTTACTATGAAACATCCAGAAAATATTCCTTTCTGTATGCAAAGATAAAAAAATACCGAATCATATTAAGCTTCTTTATAAAAAAGGTGTTTGATTTTCTTTCGGCAAAGATAGAAAACTATTACTGGATCTACAGAAATGCATAAAAGGTTCAAAACACCTTCTTCTGTATTCCAGTGGGAATCTTTTGACCTACAATTTGTTCTATAATTTTTAAAATCTTTATTTCTGACTTCATCTTGGGTCTCTCCACCTAATTGGCCGATTGCAAGGTTGCCAAAATATAATATATTTTGGCAGGAATGTATCAACACTTTGTGAACACTGTTTGGTATATAGGATAACATGGATACAGGTTTACAAATATTTCTGCATGTTTTGCCTTGTGGGACAAAAGTGGGCTCTGAGCGAGACGGAAATTCCAATTATTTTTTACAACTGGTAATTTAGAATTTTTCGAAGCGAAATTTCTTCATTCGTTTACGATAGGTAATAATTGCTTGTTTTCGAAGCGTTCGTCGGGAATAATTTGTGTACCTGGTGTCGAACAGGGACAATCGACACCGTTCCGTTTTTTTGCAGGGGTTTGAACTTTCTTCGCCCTGAGTTAGTCCGTTGATTGCTCTGTTACCTGGGCTACACAGGGACCGGCACGTACCGTTGTCTACCACCGGCTCGCGGGACCATAACCGCGACCCTGGCGAGACGCTCTGACCAATGATACCAGATCGAGGAGAGTTCCCTCGAGAATTTCCCCCAGCTCGCGAACACTACGCCAGAGCAGCATGTCCGTGAGTTGGACTCCGAAGTGCCGAGCTCACGAACACGCTGCTCCGGCGTAGTGTACGCGAGGTAGGGGAAATTCTCGAGGGAACCTGTCCTCGATCTGTCATCACTGGCTCTGACCGATCACACTGATGAATTTTTCACAGCGAGGTAAAAATTCATTCGTTGTTTACAAGCGGTAATATTCATATTTTCCCAAGAACGTTTCTACAATATCCGTTTGCCACATTTCTAAATGGCAAACAAGCACGTGGTGGGGTCTTTAAGAACTTTAGGCATTCTACAGCCTGAGTTAATCCGTATATTGCTCTGTCAGTGGATGGTACATATGTATTTTGGAACCAAATGTGGTAGATATTTTCTTCCCCCACTTCGTCAACAGAGAGAGGGTCCCCCCTTCTCGAAGAACGATGTTTCCAAAATGTTAGTTTCATAATTATATCAAAACAACAACTACTTTCATGTCATTTTCTCTTCTTTATACAATGAAGTGAAAAATATAAATTAGTTGAAAGCAGAAACCTTGTAGGTACTGTACGAATTCTCATTATTGTTATACCTGGTTATGGATGGGTATTCTTTCATTGGCATACATTTATATTCATAATACGATATCATTTGTTGAGACGAAGTAAAGAAGTTGGAACATAAGGTCATTTAATGTCGCACGAGGTTGTAAATTACATATCGAGGCCTCCAAGAAGTCAGGTACATAAACAACAAACGGTGGTCGTCTCGTTGAACCCTATTTCACCGTGCTAGGCAATTGTTATAATATCTACATATGCAAGATGTGACAAAGATGATACCAATATAGCAATTAAAAAGTATTATCCAACATCAATACGCCACGCGAAGGGATAGAAGGGAGGTAGTCCGCTGACTGTGTGGAATGCCGCCTGCTTGATCCTCCCGACAAATTCAAGACCGATCTCTTATTTCTCGAGTATAAACACGCAATGTATAAGGAGGAGATTATATTATGTCTAGTCGGTCCTAAATTCCATTGACGCGAGGCGTACTGGTCTTTCTGCAGAATAATTTCGTTTCCTACCCTATTGCCAAGAAAACATTCTTCAATCTAACATAAGAACATCTTCTTCTTTTGGTAATTGTGCGGACCTTAAAATTAATTTTCGTCACGGTCAACGTTCCGACCATACTTTTTATTCTTTTATGCTGTAGCGAAACACGATTTATTGCCTGCCGAGCGTAGAGGAAATAGCTTGTAGCAATTGGGGAGTAATCCTAAAAATTGTTCCGCTGTTCTGCTAGTTACTTGGCAGATGTTTCCTAATTACTTTATATCGTGTAGGGGGCCGAAGGTCTAGTCCTAGTGTCATAAAGCTGTAGTAAACCGTGGCCCGCTAATAATCCGTTTAGGGCATCACTCATCACGCTACATCATGGAACTTCGCGCGTGTGTCGATAGGAATACTGCACTTTCCATGGCATATTTATCAAATTCTTGTAGTTTTATTGGAACTATTGATGCTAATTCATGACGAATTGACGTTAAATAATGTCAAACTTATATATTAACACTTTTAGTATCAATTTCCTTAGTAATATTCGGCATTTTTAAATTGCAAAATACAGGATGTTACATTTTTCCCATTTTTGGGGATTTACCCCCACTGTGCGACATAGAATACACGTATTTAATCCATAACTGCAAAATATTCGCGAAGTAACTAATTATTTGCTATTACTTAACAGAATCGACACTACTTATTTTGGGGCTCCAAAAATTGTTTTCTTTTATATCACCAAAAATTAAAAGACTCGATTTAAAATTCTGCACGAAAAATACATACAATCACAGAGACGTGTTTGTACACAGATCAGAAGTAGGCGTCATGATATTTTAACCGTTTTTAGGTGCTCATATTAGTAGTCTACAGGTAAAATAAAAATACATATCTTTTGAATTCTGACTTCTTTCCTTATTTCTTGAGATTTTGTCACACTGTGGCAATGGGTCGCAGTGCGACTGGTCGCTAGACTCCCTCCCGGAGGAGTCTAGCGATCGGTAGTCGCAGTGCCGAGCCTGTGACCAGGTATAATGGGAAACAGACCCTCCTCGCATTGTGTTGACTCTCGAGTAGCCTAGGCTGGTACTCAAACAGACTCGCGTCAGGCTCCTACGTCTGGCGCATACCCGCCGATCGCAGTCGCATGTAGGAAAACAGATACATGCTTTCCCATTGCACCAGTATACTGCGACCAGTCGCTGCGATCAATTTAAGCTAAAAGATTAAAACATTCAGGCACAAAAATTGTAGAATGAAATTCAAAGACCGCTACAAACAAAGGGACATTTTCTCAGTTACTCCTTACGTCCGATGTACGCATATTTACGTTAAGGATAAAATCATAAAAAAGCACGTCAAGAACATGAACAAAGCATTTGAACAAAAACGGTGGCTATGTGGCAAATCGTGTGGCTCACATGTTAAATTTTTTCCCCAAAACAATTATGCAAGAATCAGTTCCCACTTCCACGCTCTATTCATGTTATTATTGAAGACGTTCGCGCTGGAACGTCCCCCGACGATCGGTGACGCGACGCGTTGCGAACGTGGCCGAACACCGAGCGCGAACGAACCAGGCAACGGGTGTTTGCCCGCCACGAGGCCCGAGTGTGACCGAAGTTCGACTTTCAAACGGAGGCACACTTCTCGAAGCCATTTCTCGCACCGGCTCGGCGTTCAGAGCTGCCAGCGACCGCTAAACAGCGGTGATGCTTCGAAAATTTTAAGATGGTCACTTTCAAAGTAACGTCGCAAAGAGCCTAGGTATTGGGAATTTCCCGGCTCAGGTAAGCGAGCCGCGCGCTCCGCTTTTATGGCCGATTGGTTTACCTCTCGCACCCCAGATCGCTGTAACGAGGTTTGAAAACAATGTGTCGACTGGTCTCGTACCCTTCTCAATTTCACTAATTTTAGCCACGACAGGGTTGGCTTGATTTTTCGCCACCTGCGTGTGAAAGCCACAATAGTGGCGTATCGTTTCAAAAGATGATATTAACGTAAGTAAGCCCATAGTGGCGCACACCGGGCTCAAGAATATGGTTCCAAGTTCGAATACGTTATTGCTACTACCCCAATTTCGAAAAGAATTTGGGTTAGTCCGTTGTTTGCTCTCACTGTCTCAATTAACGATATTACGCATAAAATTAGTTTGCAGGATTGAAAGCACGTTTCGTTAAAAGTAGTCCGATTTAAATTGTTTTGTCAATTTAATCGGGAGAATGCAAGGAATCCATTACTCTCACTTTCATTTTGATACGATGAAAAATAAAGAAATTCCGTTTCTGTATAATCGATGACACATCGTCGAGCAACCTCGCGCTGCAGATTAGACGGGTAAACGATACAATGTGGCTCGGCTCGAGGAGCCGACGACTTCGATCAAAGGCGCTCGAGGCTCGCCCAGCTTTAAATAACTTTCGGATATAAATCTAAATGAAAGGGAGAACATTATTCGAAGCATCGGACGAATTCCCCTCAAATGAAAAGATTATTTACGGCGCTTCGAATAATAAATAACTCCGGGTTATTTATATTTAATTGATTACGAATAATGCCAAAAATTTCTGCCTTTTACTCGAAACCAATTTTTTATTTAAAATAATTTTATATCCATCTCTGGTTCCAACTACCATTACTGCAGGGTGGGAAAGGTACCCGTCCATGCGGCCGCCTGGTCTGGTGAAAATGCGCAGGCTGGATGCGCGTGATTATTATGTGGTCCCCTCTTCGAAATGACAGAAAATGTAACCTATACGCTACATGACAATAAATGTTTATTGGCTATTTCGTTCTTTAATGCTACATTTGTGAACTTTGTATGACTTAAGATCATTCGAAATATTATTATTACGTCGCAACGGTATCTTTATGAAATCAGGTATAGCATATAGGTTATGTTTTCTGTCACTTCGAGGAGCGGATTTTCTGTCCTCGAAGTAGGCTAGCCACCTTTTTTTTACAGAAAAAAAACGTACATTTGCTTTTGTGGAGTATACAACAAAGTACGCTCAACAAATTAAAAGTACATTTTAATCTTATTAGTTTTTATTTCTTCCAAACATATTTTCTATTGCTTTTAACATTATAGAGTAAATTTTTATTATTTTGAAATATCTCAATGACATCGTTGCACTCAATATTCATATTGAAATATATAAATAATTCGTTTTTTATTAGATTCAGAGGGGCCTTGTTTCTTTCATCCCGCCACTTCACATTCTTGACAGAGAAAACTCTCCGAGTAAATGCTAGAGTGGCAGGAACAGATAGAAGATAATAATATTGCGTCACGTTTCAATTAATATCATTAATTGTGAAATAAAGTATTTTCGCGTACTTTATTGTTATTCAAAAGCATAGAGTACATTTACCTATAATAACGTAAGATACATTTTTTTAAAGTACGGGTGGCAACCGTACCTCGAAGTGACAGAAAACATAACCTCTATGCTACATGACAATAAATGTTTATTGGCTATTTCGTTCTTTAACGCTACATTTGTGAACTTTGTATGTCTTAACATCCCTCCAAAATATTATTATTACGTCGCAACTGTATCTTTATGAAATCTGGTATAGCATGTAGGTTATGTTTTCTGTCACTTCGTCGAGGAGGGAACCACATAATGATCATGCGCATCCAGTCTGCGCATTTTCATGTACCATTCCAAAAGATGACATAAACGGAAGCCACTACAGGCGGGACGTATAATAGCTAAAGGCTTAAAACATTCAGACACAAAAATTGTATAAAAAATTCAAAGAATGCTAGAGAAACAACGACACATCTCATTAGTTACCCCCTACTTCCAATCTGTGCATGCACTACATTACGGATAAAATCGCAAAAAAGGAAACCAAAGCATTAGATTCTGAGGCTGCAGAACTAATTGAATAAAAATTTAATTCCTCAATTTGTGAAAGTAATGATACAGGGACATCTAGCCTGTTGTTTATCGATGCCATGAATATTAAAAAGAGCATTATATAAAGTATTTAAATAAACAGTTTGCAAAAGCTTTTCGCAACAATTATGGTTACATAATTGAAAAAAGAAAAACTAAGTAAACGTAAAATTTGGCAAATTTTCCATCATTAGAAGGTGATAATTTGTCCCCATTTTATGCCGCAAATTGCATTCCGATATCTCTTGTAGTTCAAAAGTTATGCGAAAAATGTCAAATATTCATAAACTCGGACCGCTAACGCGCCAGCGTGTTCTAATACCGCTTCTGGATCATTGCATACGTAGATAACGGAATCGGCGCGGTCGCACTCTTAAAATGGCTTCCATTTCCTTACCCGTCTGCTACGTCGAATTTAATATTCTTTAGCGAAATCCAAAAGCACCATCTACTGGCACCTAAAAGACCCTACACTTTCATAATTGGTTCATAGATGGCGGAACTATCGGCGCATGGTTGTAGTGGAATGCGTCCGTGAGGCGGTGTTGCCATTTTCCAAGTTCGCCCGCGCGCGGGTTGCAGGATTAAACGATGACCCTGTATATACTATTTTGAATTTTATAACCTAAGTGCTAAGTGTCAAATAAAGTAAGTTGGCCGCATTTGAAATGACACGAGTTTTTACACTAAATAAGAGACTGAATTATTGTCTCAATTAATAAGGTAAGTCGCCAAAATTTTTAATAGGTTTCTTATATAGAGTCGCAGACTTGGAAGTTGTCCGGAGATGGTTCGACTGAGAAGCATCTCCTTTCACACAAGTTTCTGGATATTTGTACCATGCATGTACAAAATAATATATATATATATTATAACAAATTGCATTGCTTTTAAATTGCTAGATATTTTTATACCAGCAAATTAGAGTTTTTATGTAACGTTTATATTATATATTATAGAAATGAAGGGGACGCACAAGACTCCGATAAAAATGACGCACAGGCTTGGATGAATAGAAATGAAGGGAATGCACAGGCGTGGAAGTTGTCCGGAGAAGATTAAAAAATAAATAGAAAGACAAAGCATCTTGCTTCGCACATGCTTCTGGAAAGTCAAATAAGGTAAATCGACAAAATTATAAATATACCAGCAATTTAGAGTTTTTATAATATATATTGCAACAAATTGCATTGCATTTAAATTGCCTGATATTTGTACTTGTATATACCAGCAATTTAGAGTTTTCATGTAAAGCTTATTATATTATAGAAATGAAGGGGACGCACAGGACTTTGATAAAAATGAAAGGGATGCACAGGCTTGGAAGTTGTCCGGAGAAGATTAAATAAATAGAAAGACAAAGCATCTTGCTTCGCAGATGCTTCTGGAAAGTCAAATAGGTAAATCGACAAAATTATAAACATACTAAACTAATTTTATTCCAAAACCAATAAATTGTGTGTTGAAAATATTGGACCTCTTCGTTCATCCTCGTTGAATTATTACCACAGCATTTAAATTTCCAGCAACAAGACTTTCTGCCATACGCTCTCATTTCCTTTGAACACATTTTATAATCTACACTTACTTTAACAAAATGTCATTCTATTTCTATATAGTTGCTACGCTATTCATTATTAATTTTACTAGTTTTCCATTAACAATATTTCAATTCACCAATAAATATTATTTTTTATACTATATTAACCAACACCAATAAAAATATTGAATCTCTTCATTCATTTTCGCTAAATTACCATTAACATTTTTTAAATTTCTGCCACAAGACTTTCTACCGTATGCTCTCATCTCCTTTTTTTATACTACACTAAACCAACACCAATAAGAATATTGAATCTTTTCATTCATTTTCAAAATCGATATAACTGCTTCCAAACAAATTCTTATTGCAAAATTACATTTTTTCGATCACGATAGTAGTGGAACAACAACGAAAGTGGAAAATTTCTACGTCAAAGCAATGCCTACTACTAAAATACAAATGGTAGCTCACTGTTATAAACTTAAGACAGCGATTTTCCACCATGGTAAAATTAATGCCGATGGTCACTACACGAGTATGGTAAGGGGTAAGGGCACAACGTGGGTATCCGTTGATGATTTACGAGCAGAAAAACAAGCTTGGCCACGGAATGCTAAAAATGCATACATATTTTTCTTCAAAAGGTGTTAATTGCGTTTGTTAATACACTTCAATGTTAAATACGTCCAGCGCCAAAGGCTGCTTTCAGCGCCATATGCTGCTTCGCGCACCATGTATTGTACACAAAGTACTATACATATAACCCTGATAACCAGATCTGGCGGCAGGATCTGCCGGCAGCTGCGGTGCAGTCTACGTCCGCATTCGACTACGGATCTGCCGGCAGAGTCTGCGTGGCAGGGTCTGCCGGCAGATCCACGGCAGATCCGCGGCAGATCCTGCCGCCCGCCTGACACATCCAACAGCGCCATCTGTAGGCCACAATAGCCAAACAATTCCCTCTGCGTGACGTCACATGGACCTACTCACCAACACAAACGTACATTACTGCTGTAGGTGTATCCCTAACCCCAAATAATAAAGCAAGCAGATTCTACAGTTTATTAAATAATTAATTCCACTTATTTCAAAAAGTATTTATTCATTGTTTAATAATACGTGATTGGCAATTACAAATGTTACAAAATAATATAAATAGCGCATATAAATTCGAGGAAGAACATTCAATATTTACATTTATAAATTCACATACAATACGTCCCGTTTCGACTTCTTTTTTCCTGTAGAATCACCATATTCCGTATTGTGTTAGCGCTGAAAACAAATAGAACATTAGTATAAAATTAAACGTAACGTTGAATAAACAGGATACATGCGATACTTACTTCAGCTCCATCTCCGCACAGCACACACCCTAGGCGATCATCCATGCTCCTGCGAACATTAACATTTATAATAAAACATGTGTTAAATTATTATTTACGAAACAAGACGCTAAATATTTGCACTTCGCGTATAACCCTATTTTTCTGTCTTGCAGATAATGTGACTCTCGATTTTCGCGACGTAGATAATTGGAAATTATTCAATTCCATAATTACGTTTGCCTTCTGGATACGTCTGGATGATTTGTCTGGATATTGATGGATGGAATGACTTGGAATATTCTTCGATTTTACCGGCACTGACTGCCACTGCCAGTGATTGCCACCCCGGACCACGAAAACGAACGCAAACTGGACGTAAATTCTTGACCAATCACGAGTTTCGATACTATGGCACAGCCAATCCGAGCGTAACCCACTGTACCGCCAAATTGTTACACGTGGTGCATCTACATACCGATTGTTCAAAGTGGCATCCGTCGTGCTTGAAGACGAACGCTCGAAAAATATTCCATGTCATCCTAAAGCATCAATATCCAGACAAATCATCTCGAAGTATTCAGAAAGCAAACGTAATTATGGAATTGAATAATTTTCAATTATTTACGTCGCGAAAATCGAAATTCACATTACCTGCAAGACAGAAAAATAGGGTTATGCGCGAAGTGCAAATATTTAACGTCTTGTTTCGTAAATAATAATTTAACACATGTTTTATTATAAATGTTAATGTTCGCAGGAGCATGGATGATCGCCTAGGGTGTGTGCTGTGCGAAGATGGAGCTGAAGTAAGTATCGCATGTATCCTGTTTATTCAACGTTACGTTTAATTTTATACTAATGTTCTATTTGTTTTCAGCGTTAACACAATACGGAATATGGTGATTCTACAGGAAAAAAGAAGTCGAAAATATAGAAAATTTTTTGATTCGCACTTAATAGGTACCACTGGTTACGGGACGTATTGCATGTGAATTTATAAATGTAAGGGCGGTATTCTCAGTCGTTGCTTATTCTTAAGATCGTCTTAAGCATGCGGCATCCTCTACTAACCTCGTAGACTAGTAAAGGATACCGCATGCTTAAGACGATCTTAAGAATAAGCAACGACTGAGAATACCGCCCTAAATATTGAATGTTCTTCCTCGAATTTATATGCGCTATTTATATTATTTTGTAACATTTGTAATCACCAATCCTGTATATTATTAAATAAAGAATAAAGACTTTTTGAAATAAGTAGAATTAATTATTTAATAAATTGTAGAATCTGCTTGCTTTATTATTTGGGGTTAGGGATACACCTACAGCAGTAATGTACGTTTATGTTGGTGAGTAGGTCCATGTGATGTCACGCAGAGGGAATTGTTTGGCTATTGTGGCCTACAGATGGCGCTGTTGGATGTGTCAGGCGGGCGGCAGGATCTGCCGCGGATCTGCCGTGGATCTGCCGGCAGACCCTGCCACGCAGACTCTGCCGGCAGATCCGTAGTCGAATGCGGACGTAGACTGCACCGCAGCTGCCGGCAGATCCTGCCGCCAGATCTGGATATCAGGGAAATAAATCACAAAAAATAGAAGACAATAATAATCACAAAAATTGAAGATAGTAATAATAAAATAAAAAAAAAAGTGAAATCGAAATGAGCTGCCAGTACATAAAGATGCTTTCCAACGGCGCTTTAGATGACACAACTACATATGCACAGCTAAAATTCCATTACTCATAATGGCTATTTATACAAAAAAAAAATGTATTAAATAATAATATGCAGATATATTTTTATACAAATAAATATTTTAATACGAATAAATATTTGATTCAAAATACTTGGCGCTGCGCAACCGAAAAAATGTTAATTGCCTTAGTATTAATAATTTACAACTCCATTACAATATAAAAAACATATACATACACATATTAGAAACGCAGTCAGATTTATTCTACATATATTTAATTTTAATGCCATACGTAGCATATGCACACGCGCGCACGCACGCACACGCTCGCACGCGCGCGCGCACACACACACACGCATGCACGTACAAGAAAGAAAGAAAAGGATTAATGCAATTTATACATATTTATTGAGTTTAGCAACACCAATTCGGGGCGCAGCGCCAAGTATTTTGAATCAAATATTTATTCGTATTAAAATATTTATTTGTATAAAAATATATCTGCATATTATTATTTAATACATTTTTTCTTTGTATAAATAGCCATTATGAGTAATGGAATTTTAGCTGTGCATATGTAGTTGTGTCATCTAAAGCGCCGTTGGAAAGCATCTTTATGTACTGGCAGCTCATTTCGATTTCACTTTTTTTTTATTTTATTATTACTATCTTCAATTTTTGTGATTATTATTGTCTTCTATTTTTTGTGATTCATTTGATTTTTCATGTACTTGGCGTATTTTTTTACTTTTTTGTAATAATTTACAACTCCATTACAATATAAAAAACATATACATACACATATTAGAAACGCAGTCAGATTTATTCTACATATATTTAATTCTAATGCCATACGTAACATATGCACACGCACGCACACACGCATACACGTACAAGAAAGAAAGAAAAGGATTAATGCAATTTATACATATTTATTGAGTTTAGCAACACCAATTCGGGGCGCAGCGCCAAGTATTTTGAATCAAATATTTATTCGTATTAAAATATTTATTTGTATAAAAATATATCTGCATATTATTATTTAATACATTTTTTCTTTGTATAAATAGCCATTATGAGTAATGGAATTTTAGCTGTGCATATGTAGTTGTGTCATCTAAAGTGCAGTTGGAAAGCATTATTATGTACTGGCAGCTCATTTTGATTTCACATCTTTTTCTAATTTTGTAATTATTATTATCCTCTATTTTTTGTGATTTTCATGTACTTGACGTATTTTTGTACTTTTTTAAAGTTTTTGTCTGTATATACCGTAGTCTACCGCAGACTCTCGGGCAATTCCGTCATAAACCGCAACTCTGGCGAGACGTTCTGTCCGATCATCCCGGCTATTTATTGGGACCTGCTGCTTGTACTTTTCCTCCACCTCGTCAATATAGCGAAGGTACCCCTCCACCGACGAATTAACAAAGGGGAGTTCCTCCTCTTCTTCAAAAGTACAAACAATTGGAATTTGTCACCTCCCAAAATTCTAGCCAAGGCGTCTACCATCCCAACACCGGAAAAGTTAGCGAGGGCTCTTGTTAAAGTCATCGTTCAGCTTATGCTTCGGCCCATATTTTCATAAATTAATAATTTATACCAGAGACAGATACTGTCGGTTCATGTAAGGTCCAACTGACGCGCTACGCCTCAGAGTCTCCTCTATAGTAGCATTTAAATCATGCAAGGTGGTATTAGCAATACTAACTAGCGAAACCACTAGGACCGGGCCGGAAAGAGCAGAGAAGGACCACACTTGACTCCACGGCGTCCTCTGTAGGAATTTTTTTCTATGAGCAGGATGCCAGGTAGCGAATAATATAATACATTCGGCACCAGACTAAGTCCTTGACTATCTTCTGCTCTTCTATCTTCTGCTCTTTTCCCTATCTTCTGCTCTTTTATACCAGAGATAGTAAGTATCAGATGATTGCATAAGTTCGTGCCCAATTTTCTACTACCTCGCGACATTTTTTTCAGAAAAACCAAGCTCTTTCTCCAAAATTGGAATCGACAAGCTTGTGGATCGTTGGAAAACAATTGTAGAGAAGAATGGTGGCTACATACTTGACTAATAAAACTGTACGCTTTAAAATTTAACCATTGAATTTTATTTTCCAATCGGGCACGAACTTATGCAACCATCTGATATTTCATCAACTCATTCATAGAAGCCTCCAATAAAAAGACTAATGATTATGCTACCCTTGTACAGTCAATGTACCTGCAGCCATTTAAAAAATAATTCATTAGACAGGGCAGACCTTAAATTATAAACAGAAGGATATGTTTTTGATAAACAGGTGAATATTAAATTTGGCGAGTTTCATTAATTTATTTATTAAATAAAAATAAATTTAATAAATTAACTACTAATTTTATCATTATATCTGAGAGACATTCGCACGTGTGGGAGTAGGTTACAGAAACAAAGAATAAAGGTATTATTAATGATTAAGATGGGGTATATAAAGCGTATAATACTCTATAAATTTAGATATATAACGTTATAGTGTAGGATCACGGAAAAAAGGGAAGTCGCCTAACCGGGACTCGAACCCGCGATCTCTGGATTTGCGCGCTGGCCAGCCGCCTTAGCCACCTCGGCTACCGCCGACTCCCCCTGATGTTATTGTTCCGTGCCCTCTCTTATGGTGGGGGTTCCTGATCCCACAATAGTAACGAGGGAAAAATAAAAATATTATAGTTCCTAAAAATCGTTTATGGGGTTTTAGCTGCCTACAAAAAGTCTGCTTATACTGTTTGTCATCCGCTTATGATGGGACACGGGTAGGCCTAGAGGAGGGGGCCCTTGGCCAATTCCGTCTCGATTGTCCTCTCATTATTATAAAAATAATACTAACAAGTGATGGTTGTTTTCGTTTCAAAATGTATAAATTTACCAAAGATTAATAAAGTTAAAAATTTATCGTTTGAAAAACAAATTATTGTAAAGGCCAATATGAAAAAAATTTCACGATAAACTGTGAACAAATATTTCATGTTTTGATTCCTATTCGATACAATCAGAAATTCGATAGATCCGAATATTGAACATTCGAATATTCGAAGGTTCGAATATTCGAAGAAATTATTCGTATTCGAAATTATTCGAATAGTCGAATAATTACAGCCCTAAGCGGGATCTGCCGACAGACCCAGGCACGCAGACTCTGCCGGCAGATCCGTAGCTGAATGCGGACGTAGACTGCACCGCAGCTGCCGGCAGATCCTGCGCTCTTCTGGCAGACCCTGCCGTCAATCTGCTGGCAGACTGCAGGCAGATTGCTATCAGGGTACCAGACTATACTTGAGGTCATTTTAGGTGGAACCCAGTTCGCGCATGTAGAATGAGCTCATTGGCTCCGAGGGAGCGTTTGTTTTGGGTATAGCCAATAGTAGCTTGTTTCGGCACCAATGAGCGCCAACATGCGCATAACCGGTCTAAACTCGTCGGTCGGCAGGTTCCTTCTAAAATAACCTCAAGATTAGATATTGATTTTTTCCGCAAGTATCATTACAGATAGAAAACGAACTGTTCACGACTTGATTCATAACTACCTGGCGTTTCTTTTATTGATAGCCGCGGATACGATAGATTGTTAACTACAGCAATTAAAATGATCTATCTAATTACTCTTCCGTAATATGAGATCAACAGCAATAATAAATAATTACTGATTTCTACATTTCCACTGTCAATGGAATTTATATTTCTCCTAATCAAATTATTATAAACTTACCAAGTTTTGGCAATGGGTAATCGATGCCAAAAAGATTGATGTAATACTCGATAATTTTCACCCCTATATCGAGGGCGAAGGAACTCTTCTCTTTCTGGGCTCTCGTAGTGTACACGCTGACCGGAAACTTACGGCCATTGAGTCCCTTTGCCATGTTGGTGACAGTAACGAAGTCACTAACAATGAAGCAAGTCAGATACGTTGACATTGGCACGCTCTTCGCGAAAATGACTGTCGTCAATCCAGGTGACGGATGATTTACCTGTGTACTCTATAAATCACAGAACATAATTGATGCATTTAGTTATATAAAACTCATGCTGTCAGCATAAAAATTGATGAAATAGAATCAGAAAATGAGAATAAAACCAGAGTATCTACAAAATTCTATTTCATTACCTGCTGGGGAATTATGAAATTATAGGAAAAAATAATTCACTTTTGCCATCTTTTTACCTCCACATCCATGTTGGACAATGCACTGTAACAGTTCCCTGTGGGGTGAACAAGCTTCACTGTGAATTCTGCTTTAAACACTGGCTCGTCGAAACATGGAAATGCTCTTCTGGCATATGTAGGTTCGAATTTCGATGTAGCGATATATCTGTAAAAAAAATTAAAATTATTACGACGATAATAAAATAAGTGTTTTGTATCATTTTCTTTTAAGTTGTTTTTATTATACTCTAATATACACAGTCTGATCGAAAAATAATGGAATTGCTAAGTTGTTAGACCTTTATGTTTAAGCATTTGGTAAATAGTTTATCTATGCCCTTTACATACCAATTCGCGTTTGTTAATTGAAAATATATTCGTAACTTCTAAATCTAAATATTCTGCGTTCCAAAATCTAACAAATAGTGACCACTTGTACTTTCGTCCAGCATACTTTACACAATATGATCAGACATCTCAAATCAAAACGAAACATAATTCATCTATACAATTCAAATTATTAGCAATTTCAAATTATCGAGCACAGTATACAAGCCAAAAATTTAAGGATTTTGCGACAAGTTGGGGCTTTGAGCATGTAATCTCGTCAGCTAGATATCCACAAAGCAATGGAATGGTGGAAAGGCACATACAAACGGTTAAGCGTATGTTGAAATAAGAGGACGTACAGAAGAGATAACGTTTTATGTTGTAGAAAAGGGTTCGTCTCCAATAATAGGTTTAACGCTGATAAAGAGGTTAGGTTTATTGCTTAAAATCCATGAAATTAGTACAGACACAATAATAAAGAATGCAGATTCAGTTATAAATGAGTTTGACGATGTGTTTGAAGGAAAGTTAGGGGTAATAAAAGGATTCGAATATAAGTTTAAACTAAAGTCAGGGTATCAGAGTAAAATAGAGCCATGTAGAAAGGTTCCGTTCAAAGTGTATGATACGTATAAAAAAGAACTAGATAAGCTAGAAGAACTTGACATTTTAAAAAAGATAGACGAACCAACGGAGTTTGAAAATGCGGTAGTGTTAGTAAAAAAACCAGATGGATCTATGAGAATTTGTCTAGACCCAAAAAACCTAAATGACTGTTTGATGAGAGAACATTATAAACTTCCCACTTTCGAGGAAATTAGAACAACATATCGTGTTTCAAATTATCGCAATTTCGCAAATACTTTGATACATACAGACGATTACAACACTCTATCCAGAAACATTATACAATCTCTTGGCAATCATAGCCATGTTATTCTCCATTTGCTACCCAAAGTTTGCAATGCCAGAGTGTAATTTGTCCTTCAGCATCTTCACTCTATCACATGTCCTAAGAAAATGCATCGTTCCTTAAAAAATAATTTTATTTCACAATTTATTGCGTGGTGATCAAACTTAATATGCTTTGAAAGCGACAGAACATTCCCATGAACGTAATACGGCAGTTGTCTGGGGGGGGGGGGGGGGGGGGTTGTAAGATTCGCGGTAAGGGGAGCGATATAGGCAAATCGGGTATTGCAGTGGCTATGCATGCCGAATGCTTCCGAAGCTAACCCGACGTGCGTGTATCTGACCTCTGCTTCCCCCCCCCCCCCCCAGGCTACCATTCCCCTGACCGATAATCCCAGCTTCTGTTCCGTCTATACATGTCTATGCTGTAAACAGTAATCGCGCCGGTGGATATACCCGTTAGAGCACCTGAAGTTTGTTTAGGCTTGGTAATTGGATTTACCATTGCATTAACAAGAAGCCGCCGCAATATCCCGCGAAATACGTCTAGATGTATGGTCGTGCAAAAGTTATACGAAAGTAAGCCTAGTAATCATTATCCCCCCATAAACATGATTCATGTATGAAATAAGCTAATTCATTTTAATTCACGAAAATAGTTCACATGCAAAGATTGTGAAATCATCTTTGCTAAATATATCCATCACGTCTAGTTTATCAATAAATTGCAAAAAAAAACTGTTGTAAACCAGTAAAATGACATAAAAATACAACATATCCTATTTCCATAAACTTATACCGTCAAACTCTTTAATCTACTAATCCCAAAACCACAAAACATCTAATCCTATATTTCGTTAACCCTCTAAATCCTAAAACCGTATTTACACATATCCCCACAACCCACTACGGGGCGTTTATATCTCAAACGCTGAAATAAATTTTTTCAAATTTGCTAAATCTTCAAACTCGCATAACTTCGCTAAAATTCATCCAAGGTTGATGAAACAAACATCATTTTAAAGTTTGAACTTTCTACTTTTCGACGGTTTAAACCGCTTTTATCGAAATGGGTATCCAGGGGGTAAAAGCCGCCCTTAAAGGGTGCCAAACTGCAAAGCTTTCTTCGTGTCTGTCACGTGCTACGGAGTACAGACAATATTTTTTGCAGTTTCTATGTATTCTGTCGGAAAGTGTGATCCTTTGTCTTTAGGATAAGCTAAACCTCATCGAAAAAGGGTGGTTTTTAAGAAAGATACAGCCATTTAAAGAAAACCTGCTAAAATCATAGTACAACCTAAAATCGTAGAACGTCTTTAAGGGCGGACCATCCAGTCAACCAAAAAGTTACAAGAAGTTATCTTCTTTTTCCTACGTGAAAATACTTCAATGCCTTGAATTCTACTTGCAAAAAAGTTGATTTCCCAGGAAGAAGTTTGTTCGTTTTGTTCTTCGTTTTGTATTTTGGTCTAGACGCGAAAAATTCATGCGGGACCTATAAGAACAAAACGCACAAACTTCTTTCTGGGAATTCAACTTTTTTGCAAGTAGAATTCAAGGCATTGAAGTATTTTCACGTAGGAAAAAGAAGATAACTTCTTGTAACTTTTTGGCTGACCTGATGGTCCGCCCTAAAGACGTTCTACGATTTTAGGTCGTATGATTTTAGCAGGTTTTCTTTAAATGGGTCTATCTTTCTTAAAAACCACCCTTTTCGATGAGGTTTAGCTTATCCTAAAGACAAAGGATCACACTTTCCGAAAGAATACATAGAAACTGCAAAAAATATTGTCTGTACTCCGTAGCACTTGACAAACACGAAGAAATTTTTGCAGTTTAGCACACTTCCCTTTAAGGGGAGGTTCTGGTCTAGAGCCTCAAAAAATAAGTGATATTTAGGAATTAATTAAAGGAAAACTACTACATATAATTTAATGGGACTTTTTGCATTGTATTAAGGATGTCTTAAATTATAGTAATATATTTTTTGTTTTATAATTAATCATTACAGACAGTCCTGGGGAGTCGTTATAGTCAAGGCGTCAAAAAATTGACTCAAATCGGTGGGACCTGTATCTCCAAAAGTTATTATCCGATTCGACTGAAACCTTTTTTATTTTGAAGATTATTCTTTTCGCTACGGCGGGGGGGGGCGACTAAAAAAACATTACAAAAATGACATTTTTAAAAAAATAACAACACTTGAAGTTGGAAATCACTTTTTCCCTACATTTTTCGTCCTTTGAACACCTTTGAAAATTATAAATTTTAAACTTTTTGTAATTTTTTTAGCCCCCCCCCCCCCCCAGCCAGAAGTATATTCTTCAAAATAAAAAAAGTTTCAGTCGAATCGGATAATAACTTTTGAAGATACAGGTCCCACCGTTTTGAGAACACTGTTTCGAGAAAAACGCATTCAAAGTTTTACGTGAGCGCCGGAATGGACGGTTATTGCCCATGCATTTGCCGCTACTCAAATGCCTATAACTTCGGGAATTTTACGAATTTCAACAAATCCTTTTAAACACGTATTCCTAAAAGATTGAACATTCGAAAAATGAAATAAAAAAATCGATTTTAAGGGGAGGTTTCGGTCTATAAATCGTTTTTTTTTATTTCATGTTTGGAATGTTCAACTTTTTAGGAATACGTGTGTGACGTCCCATTATTTTTCTCCCGGTCCTAGGTAGCACCCTCCATATAAATTCCCCTCCACAACTACACAACTAAATACGAAACCTTAATGCTTAACCCCTTTCTCCAACCTCCGGGTTGTTTGGACGATGTACCTTAGCGGTCCCCATTGTGACGTAGCGTCCCAGCATGCGAGGAATCGAGCACGCGGTAGTCCGACCGGGAGTGAGAAAGAAGACAAGCGCCCGGCCGACGGCGACCGAACCACTCCGAACCGGGCCGAGGCACACCGGGCTCGCGACGCATCTGCGCGATGACGCTAACTCCCCACCGCGCCGCTAGATCGCGTCGATTTCTCGCTGCTAATAAATTCCGGGAATCGGGACATAAGCCTCAACGCGACTAAGGACAGGCAGTTCGAGTGGGGCTACGGAACCCCCTCCCTAGAGCGCACAGCTGGATGTTGCCCGGTGCACGCGTACTTACGACAAACAACTCCGTATAACCACCGATCGAGCGGTCGCCATACCTCGTGCCATTTCAGAGACGCCCGGATGATGCCCGGTCTCTAGGCCAGCCACCCTGATACAGAGACGCCCGGATGCTGCCCGGTCTCTAGCCCCCGTACCGAGACGCCTGGAAGTTGCCCGGTCTCGACGCTCCCCCCTCCCCCGTTACAGAGACGTCCGGATGCTGCCCGGTCTCTCACCGCCCATACCGAGACGCCTGGAAGTTGCCCGGTCTCGACTCCCCCCGTTCCAGAGACGCCCGGATGCTGCCCGGTCTCTAGCCGTCCGTACCGAGACGCCTGGAAGTTGCCCGGTCTCTACTCCCCCGCTCCGCTACAGAGACGCTCGGATGCTGCCGCCCGATCTCTAGCTTTCCGTATCGAGACGCCTGGACGTTGCCCGGTCTCCAGTCTCTCCGCTCCGACATAGACTCACCGGGATACCGCCCGGTCTCTATCTCGGCCGCTCCGAGTCCAGAGGTACGAGGACACTGTCCGACCTCCACGACCACTCCGTACCAAGTTACCGGTCAGCGCATTCGAAACGCCCGGCCCAGGCCCGCTTCGGCCGCCGTATATTGTACGATTGTAATAGAACCCAGTACGAGTAATAAAGAATTACGTAATAAAGAAATCGGCGTAAACGAACCCTGTCTTACCGACTCCACCTACCCACCTACAGTAAAGTCTCGTTAGCCGCTCGCTGGGCAGGACTGACATTGAGCACGTATCGTAACAAAACCCTAATTCCGGGTGTGAGTTTCTCGCTTCTTTCTGGCCGAAGGGGGGAGCGAGATGGAAGACTGCGTGCGCGACTGGCGTGCGCGGCAGACGCGAGCGCTCCCATGTAATCGTAACTGCTTGACGCATGCGCGCGGCGGTCAGATAACCACGCACGGCTCCAGTCTTTCTTGCGCCATAGGCGAACTTGTTAAATTGAGCCCTTTATTATTGTACATTTATTTCAGTTTATTGATGGCCTTACTCTCAATTTTTATTCGTAGTTTAAAACCGTTGTAGTACAATGTGTAGTATTTTATTTAAAAATTTATTTTCAGCAATGCCAGCAATGAAAATACCATTTTGCACCTCTTGTCCACCTTACGCCCTAGCAGTTGCCTAATTTTGCAGAGTAAAGTCATAAATAATCTCAAATAAATGTATTATAATAAAGGGCGCAATTTGAGAAGTTCGCCTACGGTGCAAAAAAGACTTGAGCCGGGCCTGCGTCAAGATTTTGCGAAACGGTTCTCGTTGTCACCGTAACCGCTTGCGACCTTCGCGCACGCCCGTCACGCACGCAAAGGACGGAGTGTTGTGCCGTCCGAAAGACGGAGCGAGACAAAACATCAACGCGTCGTCTGTCTCGTAACTTTCCACGCTCGCTTTCAGTGCCTTCGCTCGCTCTCGTTCCATCTCGCTTTCGCCTTTACCGGACAAGTGTGAGAGAAAAGTGGTGGGGATAGCGAAAAGTCAGTATCGTGTACAGTAAATCGAACGGCTAACGAGACTGTACTGTATTCTGCATTTCTCATCAGATCTTTGCGAAAGTGGCGTCGATCGATTCCTTATGGAAAAACATAGAGAATCCATTGGTGTCACTGCCATACCTATCGATTCCATGAAGAATAAAGAATTTAATTTATTGCATAAGCTGTGTATCATCGCTTGAGCTACTCGCCCAAGGTGTAGCGATACATTGTATGTAGGTTGTTTATTCGTAACGTTGTTCGTGTCCTTCGCGCAGGGATTTGGCCAATGTCTCCTCAGTTTGTCGTCAACGCGAGCACAGACTGCAATCGCGGTGCGTGAAGACATGGACATTCGCGAGAAAACTAATCGTGGTGCGTGTGTGTAATTAAGTGAACAATCGCGGACGGGACAATCGCAGTGCGCGAAGACATGTACACTCGCGAGAAAATTAATCGTGGTGCGTGAAGACATGGACATTCGCGAGAAAACTAATCTTGGTGCGTGTGTGTAATTAAGTGAACAATCGTGGTGCGTGAAGACATGTACACTCGCGAGAAAATTAATCGTGGTGCGTGTGTGTAATTAAGTGAACAATCGCGGACGGGACAATCGCAGTGCGCGAAGACATGTACACTCGCGAGAAAATTAATCGTAGTGCGTGTGTGTAATTAAGTGAACAATCGCGGACGGGACAATCGCGGTGCTTTGGATGGCCGTGTGGGTGATTTTTGAGGGCAATATTTTCAAAGGCAATGGCATTCACCCTCTCTACTTGAGAATCCCGTTGGGCGGGTTTTGATATGCCCTTGTGGATTTTTACGAGTAGGCAGGTTTAATGCCGAACAACGTTTGCGTCTTTTCATAAATTATTGCAAGTATCGAATGTCACAGTTTCGGCGAGGTAGGTAAGTAAGTATGCGCTCTACATGGCAAATCCGCCACGCATCCGCCGCCACTGCACGCCCCTTGGCTGGCCTGCCTCGCGCGGCCCGCTGTGCGTCGAGTTGCCGTCATTCAGGCTGATTCAGGCGATCCAGACGTCAATCTTTAACCATCGATAATTAATAAACGAAGCATTTACCGCAATTTCGTCACTCTTGATTTTCGACTTATATATGCCTGTAGAATCACCCCCCAAAATATTGACTATAGGTAGAGTAACACCCTGTATATATATTTGGTATATTTGTAACACTTTCGTAAAGAAAACGATTTATTCTCTTGAACTGTCCGGTTTACACCATTTTAGTATTGGATTTATCTGATTTGCTAAGCAGTCTCGACTCCTTCTTAAGCAAATATTATTAATAATGTTTAGTATTTTGATACAATTAATACATTTTTAGAAACGTAATACGTTGTAATATTATTTTTTAAATGTAGAAGTAAAATTATAGTTCGGATTATTTTTTATTTACATGTCCATCTATTGGTACAGTGAAATCTCAGACGGCCCGAAAGTTGACCACGTTTGCTCGCTCCGACAAACATCACGTGTATCGAGTCACACTCATTTATACTTATTATTTTATGTTGTACATGCGCATCTGTAAGTATACTTCATTGTTTGATCTTGTGTTAATGTTAATTTTCAATTTACGTCTAAAATTCGTGTGTTATAAAACTACATGTGAACATAACCTTAAAAATATTGTTAAATTACAAATATGCCAAAAGCAAGACAACAGAAGATTCGCAAAGAGAAACAATACAGTGAAGAATCAATTATCAAAGCATTGAACGCAGTAGAAGATGGAATGCCATTACGCAGGGCAGCAAACATGTTTGGTGTACCAAAGAGTACACTGCATGCAATAAGAAGCAACAAATGTTCAGTAAAATCTGCAAAAGGTCCTTCGACTATTCTAAGCGAAAATGAAGAGAAACGTATTTATGACTGGATATTCGAGTGCAGCGCAAGAGGGTTTCCTGTGTCGAAGGAACAATTATTTGATTATTAATTTGATTATTAATTAGTCATTATGTTAACTCCGTGTTAATTCTATGTTCTTATATAACTCAAATGAGCAATTATTTTTGAAAAATATTATAAGAAAAGCTAGCTTTGTCAAGCTACATCAGCATTGCAATCTATTTACAATCTATTTACACAAATCACAAATCACAGACCAGGTATAGAATAGACCTTCCACCCTATTGTCTTCTGTGTCACTCGATTTTGGGGCTCTAGAGCCCCATTACCATTTCCGTGTCGCATCCAACGTTAACGGCTAAGCATGAAATAAGAGTGCAGCGCTATAAGCGGTAGGAATGAAAGTTATAATAGCGGTGAGAATTTACATACAGGGTGTCCCGATGTCAAATTAATGCAGCATTTTTAAAATGCAAATAAAAATTTCTTCATTTCTTTATCAATCAGCAACTTTACAGACCCATACAACGGAGAAGTATTGTATAACTTCGCTTACGATGTAACGAACCTCTGCTATCTTATAATTCCCTAATCAATTATTTGCAGACATGGGTTTATATTAACTTTTCAACTTTTTCAATTTTTTTCAACTGTATACCCGGGATACTCTGTGTACAGACATACACTTTCATTTATCGTTTTGAACACTTCCTATAATAACTAATTAAAAAATGATTAATAAATTATGGTAATCTTATGGTGTGTCTCGTATCAAGCAGTAGAGTAGTGGTGGGCCCCTGCCTACATATATTGATTGTGCAATTCTACACAATCAAGTCATTCCGAAATCTTTAACAATTTTTACTGATCAAAGCTTCATTCAAACATTTTTCCTTTCCAACACGCAGAATACGTTGATATAAAAGAAAATTGGTAAATTTGTTGAAAAGCTACATCCTCATCGATTTCAATGACCTTCGCATATGTTGTCAATGTCGTCATTCTGAACAACATTTCCTTTTAAACTTTTGGACGGTCGGCCGCAGTTTTGGAGACATTAATAAACAACTTTCGGCATAATAGATTGAAAGCTACCTGCCTACCGATTTCAATGATCTTGCCATGTTATAAAAAACATATGAAAAACTTTTGGCATAATATATTTAAATCTGTTTCATAGCTGACTGTATATCGGTTGGGGCTAGATTAGGGCCGGGGCGCGTAAAGCATGGTACCACAGAGTGCAACATGTGTTAAACTCGGTATTAATTCTTGTATTAAGTAAAGTTTTTGCGAATATTTCGTAAACCAAAGCCAACCGCCAAAAAGGTTAAAGGGAAATGTTGTTCAGAATGATGACTTCGACAACATATGTGAAGGCCATTGAAATCGGTGAGGAGGGAGCTTTTCGACAAGTTTACCAAAAAATTTAACATTAATTTTCAATGTTATAAACAATTTCACGGACACTTTGTTTACAAATGTCCACCGATTCATAGGTGTAGATTCACCCCCTAAGAGCAACGACCAATAATTGTTCTACACACTATACAATGAATGTGGAGAATGAGCAAATAGGTGTGTTCTATAGGAGCGAGTACTTTTTGAAAGAGTGACGTGTGACTGATTTTTGGGGTGTGCGATCGTGGCAGGAGTCAGTGTTGTCAGCCAACGCGCAAAGACAGGTTGAGGGGGTCGCGTCCCGGCAACAATAACCTGGGTAGACGGACATCGGGTAAGTGGTTGGGGAAAACCCAAGCGGTGTAAACGATACTCCTGCAGGTCAAGATACTAAATGTGATTTTCGCTTCTCATTTTGGAACCATTTTAGCTTCTGACCTTTTGCCTGTCTTCTAGCATCTAGACATCGAGAAATAGTTTGGAATGGTTTTAAGAAAAAATGCTTCCAACAAAAGTTGCTTGTTTTCTAACGTGGATTAGGAAAATAATTGGTTCCACCCCTGCTTCAAATACAAGGAGAGATGACTGCGAGCCTGTATCAATACATATCTATTTAAAAGCATGAGATGTATGGAACTCGAGACCAGAAGGATTAAAAGTGGTCGTGTGCGTAATTCTCGATATATTGAGGTATTAAAACTTATGCGTGTTAACCTATATAATTAGGGAAAACATAAGCGAAATGCGGATATGCTTTTAATAATCTTTGATTTCTGTATATACAGTATATATATTTAACCCTCCGAGTACGGGACGTCGAGTCGTGTGCCTGGGACTTGACGGACCCACACTGATAGTTCACTAATAAAAAATCCACGGTCGCTCGAGACCCTCACCGATACAGTATAACTCAGGTAGGGATGGTCGCTCAAACTCGAATAATATTAACCGCTCTGTCACTGTGTGCGTGAGCTCTGAAATGATGGGTCTAAAAAGACACAGGCTCAGGATACGAAGGGTTAATATTATATTTATATTATATTTTACATTGTAAAATTTTCCCAGTAAAGTTTCCCAGAAATCAAAGATTATTAAAAGAACGGTTAATCCGATTCCCGAGTGAGCCTATCTTTTTTTCGACCCGTTACGATGCTCATTACGGAGTCCTCAACCCGTAATCTTACATCATAAGTAGCACGTATTACATTACTGGATAAAAGAGTTTGTTTGTGTGCAAATGTAATTGTCGCGCTCACTTCGTGATGGAAGAAGCAAAGGCGATAGCTGGCAATAAACCATTGAAAGGAACAAAAGCAGAATCAGAGGAAGACCAAAACACATTAGTCTTACATGACAGCAGCTAATAAATGAATAACGAAATCTGCATTCATTAAAGGAAACAAAAGGTTCCTTGCTCTTCGTTTACCAGCTTAAGCGAAAATTGTGGTCATTTCTCGAAGAAAAGACCTCAGGACTCGAGACGGGACTCCCGACAGAGAAAATTTAGGCTAGCTGCACTCGCGCTGGTTCGAGTCGATGATGGTCTTTAATCGTCCCATTGAAAGGCTGGCACACCGACATAGCGCGAACCACTGTAGTGGTGCATTCCTACCACTTACACAACTATGACTTGCTATCGCCCTTCACCTTGAAGCTGTGAAATAGTTAAAAGAAGCAAGACAGGTAGCTGAAAAACAAAGTCGCATCAAGTTCGATATAATATGTACTCTCCAAATGCTTCACATACTTCTAAAAAATTGTTTCAACTGGTTGGAATATTCATTATATTCTGCTGCGTGATAAATTTAATTATTTGTTTAATTTCTGTATCATGTTTTAATAAATATATCAATATGTTTGAATTTATATTAAGTGACGTTCATTTGGTTTATTACACACGCGTCACATGGCATGTGTACATGTACTTTCAAGAGTCAAAAAGCGCCCTTTGGCGGTCGTATTTATTGTTTTATTTTATTATTTTTGCATTCAACGGCCGGCTATCCGAAATGAACTGAGCATAGCTTCAAATTTCTTAATCAAAGTCATAGGATGGAGAATGTTGAATATCTCAGAAACAATAAGTTTTAGGATTAATGCGCGAAATTTAGTACTTTCATACTCAGAATTCGCTATTCTATTGAATTTGACAGCCCATTTGAAAAAATAAAATTGACCTCCATATCTAATCTATGTCTGTAAAGAAACTAGTTTCACCGTGTTTCGCTTAAGTAATAACTTGAAATAATAGATATTTGAGGTGAACCGATTTAGTGGGACACCCTGTATAACATAGCTTCTTTAGTTTCCTCGGCGGTACCGGCAGCTTTACCTGTGTCAATACTAGAAACACATTATGTTTCCGGCACCCACCGCTCGAAAATTGGAGAGGGCGCTCGAAAACCAGTGGTTATTTCAGAATATCGGTACTTCAGACCTGTGACACTGAAGACAAAAGGATGAGAGGTCTATTCTATACCTGCCAGGGATTGTAACCCGTACCCTAACCGCGTTCGGTATCTCGTACCGTAGACTAACCGGCCTAACCGGGTAACAGAAAACATCTATAACCCGAGTAACCCGGTTAACCCGGTTAACGCGGGTTACAGTGAGGGCGGCATCTCTTAGCTGTGTCTGGCTGCTACGTTTGACTACGGCGTTCAACAAGATTTCTTCGTTCAACTATTTTATATTTTTCATTTTAATGTTTTTCATTTTTATATTTTTCATTTTATGTTTACTACGTTGTATATATTTTTTACCCAATTATCCTTAACTTATGTTTGTTCGTTGTATATTTATTGTGCTTGTTTTGACTTTGTTACTAAAACAATAATAACATATGACTATTGTCAAGGATTCTTGGGATAAAATAAAATAATTCTTGAAGTTCAAGAGATAAAGTACAAATTCCGTTTCTAACAACCCTCTAAATGTAATCAATCCTGCATGCATTTTATGTACTCGTACTACCTATATTTTAAACATTTTGTATTCATTTGATCTGAATATTGCCGGTAGACACGTCGGTATATGACACGTCTCTGACCAACTTTAAAGGGAATCTCTCGGACTCTGAGTCCCAAAGACTCATTTTTTTTGCATTTTTCAAAAGTATTTAGTTGTTACAATATTCTGTTAAGGGTTGGGAGCAATATTCGAAGTATCTCAATATTTAAAGACCTGTGAAGTGAGCTCGTTACAGCGTGCTGCGGAAGAATGCCGAACCCTTTTAACGCGTATTTCTCAACATGACTTTTTCTCGACTAACGGGTCGGAAATAAAAAAAAAATACCTGACACATCGGTCTGCAACTTTTTGAGGTTATCCTACCAACCATTGGCTATCGCAGAAAGGAGAATCGAGTTTCTTTTTAAATTGAATCATCATACTTTTTATACACTGTTTTTTTAGTTGTGTGTTCCCGCAATAGTGGCACTCATACAAATTATCAATCTCTTTGGAATTTGTGTTTTAGATAAGTTTGTGATCCTAAACCTGACCCGCCACAGAGATGTCTCTTGTTCAAGGCGTCATATTGAAGCACAATTTTTGCATAAAAAGTTACCGAAAAATTTGTTTTGTATACTCTTCAAGTAGGTGAATATAAGGTAAAAAGTTTTGCACGATTATGTTTATTATTCATTCAGTAAAACAATCATATAGATTGCTCAGTTTTTCGGCCGGATGACCAGAGTATGTACCCCCTTAAGTGTCTGTCTAGACTAGACTATCTTATGTTACTAGTAACCCGCTACGAGCGGGTTAACCGGCTCTTTCTAGAATTTAGAAACCGTTCTCTCGCGGTTAGTATGGGTTACAGTAACCTTCCTTGGTTAACCGGCTTCGGGTTAGGGTACGGCGCGGGTTACAATCCCTGATACCTGGTCTGTGACGGTACCATTAATCCAATCTGCGTTACCGCGCACAAGCATTGTACATATTTTTATACGTAAATTACGAACTAAGCAAATATTAAAGAAGCGAATATTACAGGAACATTAGAAATAATTAAATATAAGTATTACCAAAAGAACAAGATAAAATAATATGTATTATACGAGTAAAATGCGAAACACTGAAAACTGACTCACTGCGCATGCGCCAACCCGCCAAATCTCGAGTATAAAAGGAGGCGCACGCAGCACCTGGCGCGCTCATTCGAATACGGATACGTTCCTGCGACCAACGAATGCTAGTCCCTGGAGGTAGCTTAAGTACTATCCAGTAGAATTTCAGACCGCTCCGGAAACGGTAGCGACTGGTTCTCAGTGTACAAAGGTACTGGTGCTCCTTTTTGGGTCTTTCATTTGAAGGTTGAGAACTTTGTCTTCACGGAGGTTTCAAGCGTTGCTCCTATTAGTAGGTAGCAGCTTAACCGCTTAGCGAAGGCAAGGTCTACGGAACCCTAGAATACATACTCTGCCACGAGTATCGGGAACCGCTCCGGAAACGGTAGCGGCCGCTACGAACAGCAGCAGCATAAATAAAAGAATTCTGTCAAAAGTTTAGGAACTGCTCCGGAAACGGTAGCGGCCGAGCTTACTACAGAAGCATATTTTACATACAGATATTTAACTTTAATAGCGCAGTTAATTAGTATATATAAAAACCATAAAAACAGAAAAAAAAACATAAAAATCGTAGTCATAAGCATTATTATTATTATTATTATTAGAAATAAGTGTTGTTCAAATAAAGTCATTGTTACGTTTTAAGTTGGATTTTACTCCTTAACTCTATCAACGAACCCCCACCTATTCTATACTCGAGGGGACGCCGCTCTCCTCTCGAGAACCTGCTAGCATTCAGTCGTCCCCGGGCAACCGGACGTTACACATGGTAAGAGGAGATGGCATCGTGATTCCTCCAATGGTTATGTATCACTATGAGAGAATGCCATGTACTGTTAGTCAATCTGTACCTAAACATTGGTTTAGCGGTATATCTGCAAAGGGATGGATGACATCAGAGGCATTCTACGAGTACATCACCAATTGCTTTTATCCATGGTTAAAGAATAACAATGTTGAATTTCCAGTGATTTTGTATGTTGACGGCCATGTATCTCATATTACATATCCATTATGCCAATTTTGTAAAGCGCACAAAATTGAGCTGATAGCTCTATATCCAAATTCAACCCATATTCTCCAACCACTGGACATAGCCGTGTTTCACCCACTAAAGTGTGCTTACAAAAAAGCACTTGAGAAATGGAGACTGGCAAACCATTTACAGAGGGTGAAGAACGAAAATTTTTGTTCAATATTAGAGAAGGCAATGCAAAATGTCAATTTTCTTAGCATTGTACCAGAAGGATTCAGAGCTGCAGGATTAATGCCGTTTAATCCTGACGCAATTAATTACATGATTTTGAATCACACATATAAAAAAACGAAAAGCAACAAGATAACCAACCAAATATCACCAATACCAATGATAATATTAATGCAAATCTGTTACACGATTTTGAAACATCGTTACCTGTTAATGTGTTGGATCATTTTAAAAATGCTGAAACAAGCGGTAACTGGAAAGATATTGAAGAACAATATGATGGTCTTTTTCAATTCTGGATGAAATTAAAGGCAGCATGTGCGATTTAATTAATTAAATTAATACTATAAATATGTAATAATATTGTACTGTTATAATGCTTCAGTTTCAGGAAATTGTACAGGAACAACACAAAATCAAAGTTTGCATGTCATTGAAGATCCCTTGTTAGACATTGTAAATGTGCATGAAGTTCATACCACAGACAAATTAAGTGCTTTAGAATTAGGAAATGTACAAATAGAATGTTGCAACGTGCATGATACTTCTAATGAATTGCATGTAACAGAAATACACACAAACAGCATTCTACAAGGTTTGTATTCACTACACAAAACTGTTTTCTTCTTAAAAAAGTGATAAAAAACTTCCAGTTGATGAAATTCAAGGCTCTAACGTTAGTTAGACTAACTAGTTTCATGCACATTAAAATGATATGTTCAATGGTGTTTACATAAGATTTTTTTAATTGTAAATTATAGAGAGCAGTAATGAAAATCAGTTAGAAATATTTAAATCACCATTCGAAAAGCATTTTGTGTTCCCTGATAAGGTACGCGACATAAAAAATAAAAAATTAAAAGAAAATATTCCTTCTGTGGGAACCTCCGAAGAATGGGAAAGGTACCACTTACAGAAGGAATTATGTAAACGCTTAAAACGAGAATAAATCGAAGACCGGAAAAAGAAACGAACAGAAGCTCAATTAAAAAAAGCTGAAAAGAAGGAATTAAAGAAGTATATGGCACAAGTAATTAGACGTTTAAAACAAGAAGAAGTGGAAAATCGAAAAAAAAAACAAAAAGAAGCTCAATTAAAAAAAAGCTAAAGAAAAAGAATTAAAAAAAGCTATAGCAGAAGAAAAAAATTGTTAACATCTAAAAAATTACTTTCGAAGACATAATAAAGCAGTTATTTTATATTATTACTTATGTTTAATTATAAGTTTCATAAGTTTTGTGATCATTGAAAATTATAGTTTTTATATTCATGTTATATTTATTATATATAAATACAGTATTTTACGGATATAAATATACAGATATAATATAAATATAATAAATATATATAAATATAATACATATATGAATATAATTTATTTTTAAATTCTCAAAGAATAACTATTGTATGTTGTTTTATTTAATTCACCTAAAAATATCCGAATTACTTATTTTTCATTAAGGCGCATCTACACCTAAAGAACAAGCACGAAAGAAAACGAAACCGCGGAGACGAGACAGAGAGAGAAATACGTTTGTATGCCGTCTGCCGGCGCACTTTTATATGTCCATGTAATGGGACAGTAAAATCGGGACATCAGGACATACTAGTTAACCTGTCCAAGTATTGGGCCATTGTAAGGTCTATGAATTTTTAATATTTTACAAAATTATTCAATCCTACAATATGTGTTTTTTTTTTAACAATAAAGTACATACGATGCCCCATGTAATTGCAAAATTCTTTTTATATAAATCGATTTGTATAACTGAAAAATTCTCAAATGTGTGTACGCCGTATCTTAAATGTCCAGGTATTGGGACATTTACCTTACGCGTGAATCATCAATACGCGCCGATTACATAACACATATTTTAAAGTTGAATCATCACGCATACCGCAAATTCCCCGCATACCTGATATTCCATTGTTTTGTATAAATACCAGCGCCACATGGACCGCGCACCAGTTAGTTAGTTGAACGACATCCGCGACACACGTTACCTTACCGATTATTACTATTCAATTTTTCTAAGTTTAAAAGTTTGTGAAGTGTTATGATCACTGAAGGAGCACATCCCTTCGACATCACTGTAAGCCCTTACTATTCTAATTTTCGTTTATATTATTTTCCTTTGCTCATTTGCATCGACATAATTTAGTTCTTTACATTTTCATTTATATTGCTTTGTATTGTTGTGCTTATTGCTTTACATTATTTGCTTTGAAATTTTTTCTAGCCCCCCCCCCCCCCTAGCCAGAAGTATATTCTTCAAAATAAAAAAAGTTTCAGTCGAATCGGATAATAACTTTCGGAGATACAGGTCCCACCGATTTTGAGAACACCGTTTCGGGAAAAATGCGTTTAAAGTTTTACGTGAGCGCCGAGTGGCCGGATGTGACCCATGCATTTGCCGCTACTCAAATGCCTATAACTTCGGGAATTTTACGAATTTCAACAAATCCTTTTAAACACGTTTTCCTAAAAGGTTGAACATTCGAAAAATGAAATAAAAAAAAAATTGACATTTAGACCAGAACCTCCTCTTAAGGGCGGATTTTACCCCCTGGATACCCATTTCGATAAAAGCGGTTCAAACCGTCGAAAAGTAGAAAGTTCAAACTTTAAAATGATCTTTGTTTCATCAACGTCGGATGAATTTTAGCGAAGTTATGCGAGTTTGAAGATTGAGCAAATTTTAAAATATTTATTCCAGCGTTTGAGATATGAACGCCCCGTAGTGGGTTGTGGGGATATATGTGTAAATACGGTTTTAAGGGTTTAGAGGGTTAACAAAATATAGGATTAGATGTTTTGTGGTTTTGGGATTAGTAGATTAGAGAGTTTGACGTTATAAGTTTATGAAAATAGGATATGTTGTATTTATATGTCATTTTACTGGTTTACAACAGTTTTTTCAATTTACTTAAAAACTAGACGTGATGGGCCCAAAACGGTCAACGGGTTCCAATTCAGCGACCCAAAATACGTATAGGATATGTGGTCGAGTTTGTGTATTTTAGAAACAAAAATTGTGATCCTGTGATATCTTTGTAAACAGAAATGAGATCCCCATACAAAACTTCAAAAAAGTTAAAAAATTACGCCAAGTACATGAAAAAATCAAGGACGGAAAGAGTATTATAGAATAAATCATAAAAAAATAGAAGATAATAATAATTACAATATAAAACAAATGTGAAATCAAAATGAGCTGCAAGTACATAAAGGTGTTTGGTAACACTCAACAACATTTTAATAATACGAAGATAAAATTTAACATCTAGACCAGGCCCGTCCAACTTTTGCTCTTGCCCTCGAAGAGTGGCCGCGAGTGGTTGCGAGCTGTTGCGAACGAAGGCAAGAGCGACGGAAAGAACGGCAGCCGTAAAAGAGTGGGGATAGGTAGCGTTCACAGATTCCCCCTCCAAGAAGACATTTCGCTCTTGGGCCTGGCTCCGTGGCTCCGAGAGCGAAGAGCAACTCGCGGCTGCTCGCACGAGCAAACCCTTGAACGGGCCTCTAGATGTCCGCGGCATGGAAGTTAAATACTTGGCGTGGCCAGGCAACGTCAAGGCGTCGATGAATAAGAATTATTATAAAACGCAAAATAATGAAAATGTATTCATATTGTCATAGTTTTAAATTAACAAATTATGTGCAAGCGTGTGAGAGGAAAGGTATCGGTGTCGATGAATGATCTTACAATTATTTCAACCTTTCGTTGACTCTCTGGGTGTGAACCACCCATAAGCTGATTTTGATGCTCTGAACCTTCTACGGGGTGTCCCAAAAATGTCGGGGTTCCTTGGAAGGGGTAATTCAGGGAGTGATTTAAAACCACTTTTTGAACAATCAGAGCGCGCGCATTCCGCTTGAGCTCCCGCGGTAGCGCTGGCTACGCGGTAGACGACTGCGCTTGTACTACGAACGTACGAACAAGCAAGTCAGCATGAATCGAAGGAAACCGCGTTACACTTTTTTTATACAGCAGAATCTTAAATAAGAATTATTTGAAGTGACAAGAAGTACGTAAATTTCGTTTTTAAATAAGGCATAAACGAAAAGGTAATGTAACAGAAAATGTACGACATGTGATCGTAATTCGTTATTGAGGTAAAACTCCGTACTTTAATAACGGCCGACACAACTAAATTTAAAAAATGATATTAGGTGTATGAATAAATTCTTTCCGACTGGATTTATATAATCAGTACAAAGCTACTGAATTTCTATCGCGATGGTATTCATAAGCTGCCAGAAAAATGGCAAAAAGTAATTAACAATAATGGAAATTATTTCGATAAATGAGTTGTTTTACATTTTTTAAATCGAACTGTTATTGTACCCTAAAATCGGAAAGAATTTATTTCTAAACCTAATAATCACCAATAAATTAAATAAAACTCACCCATTCGGACAATCATTTCCTTCCTTTTCGGAAACCTGTGTCACTGGGTCACTGTACCAATCCTGATCATCGTTAGAAGAAAAGATTTATGGTAGGGTAGCGCCCAGTGCTCAGCTGATGGCAGGTATTCGCAGGACACCACCCGAAGGTAAGGGTCGCAACGTCAAGTGCGTCCGGGCTGATGTACCGAATATTCACTTCACTGTACTGATACTAACACTGATCATTTAATTTTTTTTTCACGGAACGTGTTGTTCCTACGTTATAAAAATTGCTGGCCCCGAAAGGGGCCGCGCGTACACCCAGAACATCGTGTAATACTCTTCGGCTGAGAACATTTCTGGGACGAGATTACTAACTGACAGACAGAATTTTTTCCCCAAGCAATTTCCTCTACCCCCATGTAGTTCCTCTCGTTCCATTATGAGTTTACTCCCACCAGGACAAGAGGCTTTAGGTAAAAAGAAGCCAGCACATTTTCGAAACACACGTGTTTTGCAGAAGTGCAACGAACGAACCATCCTACACTTTCACAAAAGCCAGCGCTTCGTCCTTTTACTGCCAATGTACCCGGTGATTAGAGACAGACAGCAGACACCACGTGTTTCGGTTCGAAAGGGTCCGAAGAGACGAGAAACAGAAAGTTCTCGAATTGTTATAAAGAAGAAAAGGCATACCATTCCTGTTTCCGTTTCCCGATGCCCTGAGTTCACGTTTACTACGAGGCGGAACCAGTTAAGCCATAAATTACCCAAAACTGTGGTAAATCGTTCTCTACCAGCCTGTTTAATTTTGGAGAACTATAAATAAAACAGTATTATCCAACATCAATACGCCTCGCGAAGAGACACAGGAAGAGTAGGGGTAGTCCGCTGACTGCGCGTAGTCCCGCCTGCTTCGTTCTACCTTCAAATTAAAGACGGATCCCTTATCTTTCGTGTCTAAACACGCGCTCGAATTTCAAAACAAAAGCACGCGTCGACATATTCCGTGCGAGAGATGGTGGGCCTTGAAGTCCGATTGGCCCCAAACTAACCAATCAGACCTGCTTATCTCTCGTCTCTAAACACGCGCTCCAATTTCAAAACAAAAGTACGCGTCGACGTATTCCATGCGAGAGATGGTGGGCCTTGGGGAGGAGATATTGCTGTGAAGAGGGCCTCTTCAGGACAGTGGCCATTTGGGAGGGATGCAGGCCTGATTATTTAGTTTGAGGCCAATCGGACCTCAAGGCCCACCCATCTCTCGCACGGAATACGTCGACGCGTGCTTTTGTTTTGAAATTGGAGCGCGTGTTTAGAGACGAGAGATAAGCAGGTTTGATTGGTTAGTTTGGGGCCAATCGGACTTCAAGGCCCACCATCTCTCGCACGGAATATGTCGACGCGTGCTTTTGTTTTGAAATTCGAGCGCGTGTTTAGACACGAAAGATAAGGGATCCGTCTTTAATTTGAAGGTAGAACGAAGCAGGCGGGACTACGCGCAGTCAGCGGACTACGCCTTCTCTTCCTGTGTCTCTTCACGAGGCGTATTGATGTTGGATAATACTCTTTCATTTCTAGTTCTCCAAAATTAATCAGGCTGGTAGAGAACGATTTACCACAGTTTTGGGTAATTTATAGCTTAACTGGTTCCGCCTCGTATGAAACGTGAACTCAGGGCATCGTGAAACGGAAACAGGAATGGTCTGCCTTTTCTTCTTTATGACAATTCGAGAACTTTCTGTTTCTCGTCTCTTCGGACCCTTTCGAACCGAAACACGTGGTGTCTGCTGTCTATCTCTAAGCAATGGGTATGTAGCGTGCATAGCTTCGAATTTCGAGCGGAGCAGAAGGCGACCAGGTAGGGTCGTAAAGTTCAACGGAAGGTTTCGTAGCCGTTGGACTTTGCCAGGCGACGAAACCTCCCCTGTTTCAGGACTCGGGGTTTTTCCCAATTTTTGCACACGCTACGCGTTTTCTTCGGTAAGGGAAGGAAAGCGACCGTTGACCAGCATTCGGCTACAAGGAAGCGTCTTGAGCGGTTGTGCTTTTCGCCCGTTACATTTTAACTCTCTACAGAAGTTTTTGTGTTACCGTCGTAAATAAACAGTATTCTTTGTTGAGTTTCATTAAGACGTGTAATCAATTACTACCCTCACGTCTCCCACCTCAGGTACATTGGCATTAAAAGAACGGAGCGCGGGCTTTTGTGAAAGTGTAGGATGGTTCGTTCGTTGCACTTCTGCAAAACACGTGTGTTTCGAAAATGTGCTGGCTTCTTTTTACCTAATGCCTCTTGTCCTGGTGGGAGTAAACTCATAATGGAACGAGAGAAACTACTTGGGAGTAGAGGAAGTTGCTTGGGGAAAAATTCCTGTCAGTCAGCTAGTAATATCGTTCCAGAAATGTACTCAGCCGAAGAGTATTACGCGATGTTCTGGGTGTACGCGCGGCCCCTTTCGGGACCACCAATTTTTATAACGTAGGAACAACACGTTCCGTGAAAAATATATTAAATGATGAGTGTTAGTATCAGTGCAGTGAAGTGAATATTCGGTACATCAACCCGGACTCACTTGACGTTGCGACCCTTACTTTCGGGTGGTGTCCTGTGAATACCTGCGATCAGTTGAGCACTGGGCGCTACCCTACCATAAATCTTTTCGTCCACCGATGACCAGGACCAAGTGACACAGGTTTCCGAAAAGGAAGGAAATGATTGTCCGAATGGGTGAGTTTTATTTAATTTATTGGTGATTATTAGGTGTAGAAATAAATTCTTTCCGATTTTAGGGTACAATAACAGTTCGATTTAAAAAATGTGAAAACAACTCAATTATTGAAATAATTTCCATTATTGTTAATTACTTTTTGCCATTTTTTCTGGCAGCTTATGAATACCACCGCGATAGAAATTCAGTAGCTTTGTACTGATTATGTAAATCCAGTCGGCAAGAATTTATTCATACACCTAATATTATTTTCTAAATTTAGTTGTGTTGGCCGTTATTAAACTACTGATTTTTACCTCAATAACGAATTACAAACACATGTCGTACATTTTCTGTTACATTACCTTTTCGTTTATGCCTTATTTAAAAACGAAATTTACGTACTTCTTGTCACTTCAAATGATTCTTATTTAAGATTCTGCTGTAAAAAAAAAAAGTGTAACGCGGTTTCCTTCGATGCATGCTGACTTGCTTGTTCGTTCGTTCGTAGTACAAGCGCAGTTGCCTACCGCGTAGCCAACGCTACCGCGAGTGTTTTTTGTTAATATCTCCTTAACGAAGGTTCGGTCAATATTTTCGCTAAGGAAAAAGTTGTTTCAAATTACCCCCTGAATTACCCCTTCCAAGGAACTCCGACATTTTTGGGACACCCTGTATATGCAAAATAAATACCTTTTTTTTTAAAACACGACTTACAAACTATTTTTTTCGCTCAAAATATTGTATCCGAACATCAACTCTAGATTTTTAGCTTCTAATATTGAAATTTGTAAAAGTTACAATATTTTTTAAGATTTTCTTTGATTTTTCTCGAGATGTGGTAATCTAGAATTATTTTACAAAAGCTATGATAAAATTTCAATCAAAAAATTATTGGAATACATTTTGCAGACCTTGAAATTGACCCAGGGTTTGTTTCATAATAATTGGATTCCTTGGATGAGAATGGCACTCGTTCAAAAATTGGTCTGGGTGTGAGCCACCCAGGCGTGTCAAAGTTGATCGAAAATGAGGTGTGTCAACGAAGGGTTAAGATGCAATATAATGAAAATGTACTCATGTTGTCTGAGTTTTAAATGGAAAAATTATCTGAAAGCCTGCGAGGGGCAAGGTATGGGTGTTAATGATCTGAGAATACCTTGCCTGGCCACGCCAGGTATTTAACTGCCAGACCGCGGACATCTAGGCAAATGTCTAGATCAGGCCTGGGATTTAAGTGAACGCAGCGGTCGATTTTCAGAGGCAACGCCTCCTTTCTCCCGCCGCGCGTCTTGGCCCCCGCGGCGGCCTAGCAGCTAAAGGTAGGATTTTCTAGACAAGATTCGCCGCGGGGGCGGATCGCGGTGGTGAATCGTGGCACGTCGCCGCGGTGAGCAGACTTCAGGTACCGCGTTAAGGGACCCAGTTGAGTTCGAGCAACTGAAACGGTCTATTCTAACGATCGGTATACCTGTTTCAGAAAAACCAGATTGTTTATTCTTTATCGTATCTCTATGGAAGTGACACCGATGGCTTCCTTACGTTTTTCCGATGAAAATCATACCAAATGTCATTTAAATCGGGCTATTTTTAACGAAGTTAGCTTGAAATTATGCAAATGAATTTTTCATAAATTTCCTTCATTATGCTACGAATTACGTAATTCTTGGTGTTAGTTTAATCGGCGAAACATAGAGAATCGATTGGTACCGTTGTCGCAAAGATCTGATGAGAAATGTGGAACTTGGATTTTACCACCTTTAATGGTATTCCAAACCCTTTAAGGGCCGAAAACCATCAAATTTGGTGCGGCATCACGGGAGGTTGATCTCGCCACGTGGTGCCAACCGGCATCTCTTTAACAGGCGTCGATCCAGAATCACCCTGTAGAATACAAAATGAGGCGATGATTCGAGATCTGCGACAGTGATACCAGAGTGAGGACGGGTTCCCTCGAGAATTTCCTCCACCTCGCGCACACTACGCCAGAGCAGCGTGTCCGTGAGTTGGACTCTGAGGCGTCGAGCTCACAGATACGCTGCTCCGGCGTAGTGTGCGCGAGATGGGGGAAATTCTCGAGGGAACCCGTCCTCGATGCGGCATCACTGGTCTGCGAACCCCCAATTGCAAATTTTCATAAAACAATGATGGCATTCGTTTGTCGACATTTGTCCGACAAGAGTTTGGTTTGTCCACCCGTAAAAAAGATATACCTAAAGAATAAAACTGTAAACAATAAAAATATACATATTAGATTTGTAGATCTTATGAAACATTCATTGCCCAGATGTACTGAAGCAAGGTCTCAAAAGTATTCCAACGGCATTAATTACCTATACGTACCTTATTTTATATTAATATTACGTTTTTTCGACGTTGTCGCATGCTGCGCACTAGCTTTTCAGTTATTTTAGATTCGATAGAATTTCATACTTCTAAAATCTTTTGTTGTAGTATGTCTTTTGAAGTTACGTATATCGTACTTTTTTAATGTCCTGTGGATTTCAGCCTACAAATATTCGATGAGGTTAATGTCCAGACATTATGGGGATGTATAACATGTATGTAATCCATGCGGCATATTCCTTGCGGTCGTTGTCTTGCAGTAAACAAAAATTCCCCACTAACCCCAATTTGGTAAAATTTAATTTTTAATATATTTTTAATACATTTTGAATATATTTTTAATACATTTTGAATATATTTTCAATATATTCAGTTTGGAAACCTACCAATTTTTAATTTACAACAAGAAAACAACTGCAAGCATTACGGCCAGAATTGTGCAAGAATGATTATTGTATAATATGCCACATGGATTACATACATGTCATACATCCCCATAATGTCTGGACATTAACCTCATCGAATATTTGTGGGTGGAAATTCACAGGAGATTAAAAAAGTACGACATAACATCGAAAGACATACTGCAACAAAAGATTTTAGAAATATGGAATTCTATCGAATCTAAAATAACACAGTACAACAGCCATCTGGACATGTAACATTCAATAGTCATTTCTTATAGGTTTTCGTGCCCTGAAAACTAATCCGCAACCCGTTTGTCGCCATCACCCTCAGTTTTTGAGAAAATCGATTTCGAAAAAACTGCAAATTTTCAACTTTGAACATTTTTTGTGTCGAAACGGTAATAGTTATTGGATTGTTCGTTGCGTCAAATTATTCTATGAATCCTCCCGAATACAACGATATGAGTTATTATTGCATTATGAACATTTAAATATGTTTAAACAACGATAAAAGGGAAAAGGACACCCGAAATGCACCAATTTTTACGGATATCTTTCAATTTATTTCCAAAACCAAGGGTCTGAGACGAAATTTGACCATCCCACGCGATGCAGCAGACATTTTTCCTTTGGAAAGCAGCGACAGAAGTGGTAAGTTTCGTTTCGTTTTCAATACAGAAGCGAAATAGTTTGGCAAAACGCGCCGAGCCGATAGAGGTAGTCACGCGCATTACGCTATGTCCTAATTAGATGTCGCACAGCGACAAAATCGTTGTCGTCCAACCGACCGATTTCAGTCGGTCGTACCACAGTCGGTCCCCGGCTGTAGAGTACTATTTGCAACCAACTTTTGCGGTTAGTTTACAAGATGTCTTTGCGAAGTTGGAGTTGTTTTTTCTTACAAGTAGAGGTTCCCAGGTGTCCGCCTCCGATTGCTTTGAATTTTGGATATGTTTTAGAGGACCGAAAAATAAGATAAACGTGTTTTTTTTATAGCGGCCCGTTTTCATATTTAGGGGGTGAAACCACCCCCCAAAGTTATAAGATTTTCAGGTGTTCATCTCCGATTGCTTTGGTTTTTGGATATGTTTTAGAGGACCGAAAAATAAGATATACGTGTCTTTTTATTTTGGCCTGCTTCAATGTTTAGGGGGTGAAACCACCCCTCTAATTTTCATACGGGGTACAAAATTGTGTCGAGTAAAACTTCAAATAAATTTCATTTGCGTCATAATTTACTGTATGGATGATGTTCTTGTCGTCAGTCACCCTTATCAGAGGGTAAACTACCCACAATCGTTTCAATACGTATTTCAGAGGCTTGAAAAGTGTCAAAAATGTCATCAAAAACTTAAAAACCATAAATACAAATTATTTTATGGTGACACATCAGTGGTTTTATGCCCTCCCATTGCTACCGACAACCCCCTGTCAACAACCCCTAGTTAGTCAGCTACGTCGGGCTTACAGAATTCAAGCAGACTATTTTGCGAAAATTAACTGCAAAATGATGAAGGTAATTTCAATCTTACTTAATGAGAAAATAGCCCCCAAATGCAGTTACATTATTGTGAACAATGAAGAAATTTACTTACTGCATTAATTCTTTTTAACTTCAATTTTTAATCTGAATTTCTTACAGGATATATACAGTTTACGAAACGATCACTTAAAGTATTTGTATATACAGGGTGTCCCAAAAATGGTGCGTTTCCTTAAAGGGGGTGATTCTGGGGGTGATTTCAAACAACTTTTTCCTTTGCGAAAATGCTCTCCGATGTTTCGTTAACGAGATATTAATAAAAAGCACCGACCAATCACAGCGCGAGTCTGACGGCCGAGTTCCCGCGGTAGCGTGGTTTCGAGCCGCGCTGCGACTGCGACGAGCAAGCAACTCGGCATGCATCGAAGAAACTTGCGTAGAATGGCAAATGAAAAAGACGTAACAAATAAAATCGAACATGTTGTCATGGTTTGTTCGTCATTTAAAGTGAATAATGAATAAAGGATAAATGGATGAAAATCACGTGTAACGTAAAAAGACGAATACGCATTTTTTTTTTTAGAAGATTCGAAAATAATAATTATTTGAAGTGGGAGGATAAGGAATACGTAAATTTCCTTGTATTAATAACGTAGTCACGAAAAGGTAATGTAACAGGAAATTAACGAAAGGTGATAGTTGTTCGTTATTGTGATAAAAATCCGTAATTCAATAACGGCCAGCACTGTTGGTGGTAACGAATAAGTCTGTTTAAAAGGCCCGAATAAATGTTTTCGTACGGGAATTTAGAGAATTATCGCCGGAAATAAGCCATCGCTTGGGTTAAATTTAAAAATGAATTATCACCAATAAAGTAACTAAAACTCACTCTTGTTGGAAATTCACCTGCAGCTTGAAAATCTGTGCCACAGGGTCACTGAACCGATCCTGGTCATCGATGGACGAGCTCCGTGCACAGCTGGTCCCAGGTATCCTTACATTCCCACTACCCAAAGTTAAGGGTCGCAATGTCAGGTGCATCCAGGTCAACGTACCGAATATTCACTTCACTGCACGGCTACTAACACTGATCACTTTGCTTTTAATGGAACTTGTTGTTCCTACGTTTTAAATATTGGTGGCCCCGAAAGGGGCCGATTGTTTCTAATTGAGGAACTGCCCCACATGGCCACCGTCATTATCGACGCATTTTTGAGCGCGGAGAATCAGCTGCCTTTGAACACCCTGTAATGTATCCGGCGTTATGGTGGCCACCGCTGCGTGAATAAGCGCGACCGCTTCTTCAGGAGTGTCCACCCGCTGACGATACACCTCATTCTGAAATGATTGTTGTACAACAAATACAAAACGTAAGTAAAAAAAAAATGAATATCTACAACAGGAATAAGTAAAGAGTAACAGCAATAATCAAATTACCTTCAGGTAGCCCCAGAAGAAAAAATCCAGCGGATTCATATCCGGTGACCGTGGGGGCCACGCAACGTGGGCCTCTTGGCCGCCGCGGCCGATCCACCTGTCCTGAAAGGTTTCACCTAAATAAGCGCGGACATTATCGGCGTAATGTGGCCCAGCTCCGTCATGCTGGTAGTACATGTTCTGTCGGATCTCATATGGAATATCGTCCATAAGATCCGGCAGAACATGTTCTAAAAAACATTTATACGCTGGGCCGTCCAGCCTGTCTGGCAGAATGTACGGCCCAACGATAAACTCGCCACAAATGCCGGCCCATAGGTTGATCGACCAACGGACTTGTGCTGCACATGGACGAAGCGCTAGGGGATTTTCGTCGCTCCACACATGCATATTGTGGGAATTGAAGCAACCTTCTCTGTTGAAAATTGCTTCATCCGTCCACAATATGTATTTGGTGAACGACGGATTCCTTAGCACTTCTCCCAACAGCCACCTGGAATATTCAATCCGCTGGATGTAATCCCCGGCGTGCAAATGTTGCACCCGTACATATTTGTACGGATGCAACTTGCGATCCTGGAGGATTCGATGTATCGTCGTCCTGCTGACACTAGAACAAAATGCAAGAACATCCACTATTAGATAACATTTTTTTCTTAATTAATAATTGCTGCAGTTATTTTGAACTGTCACTTACTCTAGGCGACGGCTCAAGACGCGCACACTGATGGTTGGTTCGGCTTCAACGGCGTCGAGGATTCGCTCGATGGTGCCCAGATTTCGCGCTGTTGCGGGTCTGCCCACCTCGCTGCCTCGCGGCATCATGGACCCCGTCGAGTATAGCCGCGACGCTACCCGGCGAAATGTATCCTTGCTTGGAGTTTCTATGTCAGGATATTCTAGCGCAAATGCTCGCGCAGCAGCACTTGCGTCCCCGTTGTTCCGGGCGTACACCCAGATCATCCTGAAGTATTCTTGGGCCGTGTACATTTCTGCGACGCGATTGCTAGCTGACTGACAGGATTTTTTCTAAGCAACTTCCGCTACCCCCAAGTAGCTTCTCTGGTTCCATTATGAGTTAACTCCCACCAGGGCAAGAGGCTTTAGGTAAAAAGAAGTCAGCACATTTTCGGAACACACGTGTTTTGCAGAAGTGCAACGAATACTTTCACAAAAGCCCGCGCTCCGTCCTTCTACTGCCAATGTACCCCCCATTGCTTCGAGATAGAAAACAGACACCACGTGTATCGGTTCGAAAGGGTCCGAAGGGAAGAGACAGTCTTCGAGTTGCTATAAAGAAGAAAATGCATACCATTCCTGTTTCCCCTTTCCGAGACCCTGAGTTCACGACTGCTACGAGGCGGAACCAATTAAGTCATAAATTATCCGAAACTGTAGGAAACCGTTCTCTACCGCCGACTCGCCGGACAATAAAACGCGACCCTGGCGAAATGCTCTGGCTGATCAGCCTGATTAATTTTGAAGAACTAGATATTACAGAGTATTATCCAACATCAATACGCCTCGCGAAAAGACACAGGAACAGAAGGGGTAGTCCGCTGACTGCGCGTAGTCCCGCCTGCTTCGTCCTACCTTCAAATTAAAGACGGATCCCTTATCTCTCGAGTATAAACACGCGCTCGAATTTCAAAACAAAAGCACGCGTCGACGTATTCTGTGCGAGGGAAGGTAGGCTTGAAATTCGATTGGTCCCAAACTAACCAATCGGGCCTGCTTATCTCTCGTGTCTAAACACGCGCTCGAATTTCAAAACAAAAGCACGCGTCGACGTATTCCGTGCGAGGGAAGGTGGACCTTGGGGTCCGATTGGCCCCAAACTAACCAATCTGTCCTGCAGCCCTCCCGAACGGCCACTGTCCTGAAGAGGCCCTCTTCACAGCAGTATCTCCTCCCCAAGGTCCACCATCGCTCGCACGGAATACGTCGACGCGTGCTTTTGTTTTGAAATTCGAGCGCGTGCTTAGACACTTCAGATAAGCAAGCGACGTATTCCGTGCGAGCGATGGTGGACCTTGGGGAGGAGATACTGCTGTGAAGAGGGCCTCTTCAGGACAGTGGCCGTTCGGGAGGGCTGCAGGACAGATTGGTTAGTTTGGGGCCAATCGGACCCCAAGGTCCACCTTCCCTCGCACGGAATACGCCGACGCGTGCTTTTGTTTTGAAATTCGAGCGCGTGTTTAGACACGAGAGATAAGCAGGCCCGATTGGTTAGTTTGGGACCAATCGAATTTCAAGCCTACCTTCCCTCGCACAGAATACGTCGACGCGTGCTTTTGTTTTGAAATTCGAGCGCGTGTTTATACTCGAGAGATAAGGGATCCGTCTTTAATTTGAAGGTAGGACGAAGCAGGCGGGACTACGCGCAGTCAGCGGACTACCCCTTCTGTTCCTGTGTCTTTTCGCGAGGCGTATTGATGTTGGATAATACTCTGTAATATCTAGTTCTTCAAAATTAATCAGGCTGATCAGCCAGAGCATTTCGCCAGGGTCGCGTTTTATTGTCCGGCGAGTCGGCGGTAGAGAACGGTTTCCTACAGTTTCGGATAATTTATGACTTAATTGGTTCCGCCTCGTAGCAGTCGTGAACTCAGGGTCTCGGAAAGGGGAAACAGGAATGGTATGCATTTTCTTCTTTATAGCAACTCGAAGACTGTTTCTTCCCTTCGGACCCTTTCGAATCGATACACGTGGTGTCTGTTTTCTATCTCGAAGCAATGGGGGGTACATTGGCAGTAGAAGGACGGAGCGCGGGCTTTTGTGAAAGTATTCGTTGCACTTCTGCAAAACACGTGTGTTCCGAAAATGTGCTGACTTCTTTTTACCTAAAGCCTCTTGCCCTGGTGGGAGTTAACTCATAATGGAACCAGAGAAGCTACTTGGGGGTAGCGGAAGTTGCTTAGAAAAAATCCTGTCAGTCAGCTAGCAATCGCGTCGCAGAAATGTACACGGCCCAAGAATACTTCAGGATGATCTGGGTGTACGCCCGGAACAACGGGGACGCAAGTGCTGCTGCGCGAGCATTTGCGCTAGAATATCCTGACATAGAAACTCCAAGCAAGGATACATTTCGCCGGGTAGCGTCGCGGCTATACTCGACGGGGTCCATGATGCCGCGAGGCAGCGAGGTGGGCAGACCCGCAACAGCGCGAAATCTGGGCACCATCGAGCGAATCCTCGACGCCGTTGAAGCCGAACCAACCATCAGTGTGCGCGTCTTGAGCCGTCGCCTAGAGTAAGTGACAGTTCAAAATAACTGCAGCAATTATTAATTAAGAAAAAAATGTTATCTAATAGTGGATGTTCTTGCATTTTGTTCTAGTGTCAGCAGGACGACGATACATCGAATCCTCCAGGATCGCAAGTTGCATCCGTACAAATATGTACGGGTTAGGGTTAGGATTTTTGGACATTTGCTTTAGGATTAGGACATTTGCACGCCGGGGATTACATCCAGCGGATTGAATATTCCAGGTGGCTGTTGGGAGAAGTGCTAAGGAATCCGTCGTTCACCAAATACATATTGTGGACGGATGAAGCAATTTTCAACAGAGAAGGTTGCTTCAATTCCCACAATATGCATGTGTGGAGCGACGAAAATCCCCTAGCGCTTCGTCCATGTGCAGCACAAGTCCGTTGGTCGATCAACCTATGGGCCGGCATTTGTGGCGAGTTTATCGTTGGGCCGTACATTCTGCCAGACAGGCTGGACGGCCCAGCGTATAAATGTTTTTTAGAACATGTTCTGCCGGATCTTATGGACGATATTCCATATGAGATCCGACAGAACATGTACTACCAGCATGACGGAGCTGGGCCACATTACGCCGATAATGTCCGCGCTTATTTAGGTGAAACCTTTCAGGACAGGTGGATCGGCCGCGGCGGCCAAGAGGCCCACGTTGCGTGGCCCCCACGGTCACCGGATATGAATCCGCTGGATTTTTTCTTCTGGGGCTACCTGAAGGTAATTTGATTATTGCTGTTACTCTTTACTTATTCCTGTTGTAGATATTCATTTTTTTTTTACTTACGTTTTGTATTTGTTGTACAACAATCATTTCAGAATGAGGTGTATCGTCAGCGGGTGGACACTCCTGAAGAAGCGGTCGCGCTTATTCACGCAGCGGTGGCCACCATAACGCCGGATACATTACAGGGTGTTCAAAGGCAGCTGATTCTCCGCGCTCAAAAATGCGTCGATAATGACGGTGGCCATGTGGGGCAGTTCCTCAATTAGAAACAATCGGCCCCTTTCGGGGCCACCAATATTTAAAACGTAGGAACAAGTTCCATTAAAAGCAAAGTGATCAGTGTTAGTAGCCGTGCAGTGAAGTGAATATTCGGTACGTTGACCTGGATGCACCTGACATTGCGACCCTTAACTTTGGGTAGTGGGAATGTAAGGATACCTGGGACCAGCTGTGCACGGAGCTCGTCCATCGATGACCAGGATCGGTTCAGTGACCCTGTGGCACAGATTTTCAAGCTGCAGGTGAATTTCCAACAAGAGTGAGTTTTAGTTACTTTATTGGTGATAATTCATTTTTAAATTTAACCCAAGCGATGGCTTATTTCCGGCGATAATTCTCTAAATTCCCGTACGAAAACATTTATTCGGGCCTTTTAAACAGACTTATTCGTTACCACCAACAGTGCTGGCCGTTATTGAATTACGGATTTTTATCACAATAACGAACAACTATCACCTTTCGTTAATTTCCTGTTACATTACCTTTTCGTGACTACGTTATTAATACAAGGAAATTTACGTATTCCTTATCCTCCCACTTCAAATAATTATTATTTTCGAATCTTCTAAAAAAAAAAATGCGTATTCGTCTTTTTACGTTACACGTGATTTTCATCCATTTATCCTTTATTCATTATTCACTTTAAATGACGAACAAACCATGACAACATGTTCGATTTTATTTGTTACGTCTTTTTCATTTGCCATTCTACGCAAGTTTCTTCGATGCATGCCGAGTTGCTTGCTCGTCGCAGTCGCAGCGCGGCTCGAAACCACGCTACCGCGGGAACTCGGCCGTCAGACTCGCGCTGTGATTGGTCGGTGCTTTTTATTAATATCTCGTTAACGAAACATCGGAGAGCATTTTCGCAAAGGAAAAAGTTGTTTGAAATCACCCCCAGAATCACCCCCTTTAAGGAAACGCACCATTTTTGGGACACCCTGTATATACAAATACTTTAAGTGATCGTTTCGTAAACTGTATATACCCTGTAAGAAATTCAGATTAAAAATTGAAGTTAAAAAGAATTAATGCAGTAAGTAAATTTCTTCATTGTTCACAATAATGTAACTGCATTTGGGGGCTATTTTCTCATTAAGTAAGATTGAAATTACCTTCATCATTTTGCAGTTAATTTTCGCAAAATAGTCTGCTTGAATTCTGTAAGCCCGACGTAGCTGACTAACTAGGGGTTGTTGACAGGGGGTTGTCGGTAGCAATGGGAGGGCATAAAACCACTGATGTGTCACCATAAAATAATTTGTATTTATGGTTTTTAAGTTTTTACTGACATTTTTGACACTTTTCAAGCCTCTGAAATACGTATTGAAACGATTGCGGGTAGTTTACCCTCTGATAAGGGTGACTGACGACAAGAACATCATCCATACAGTAAATTATGACGCAAATGAAATTTATTTGAAGTTTTACTCGACACAATTTTGTACCCCGTATGAAAATTAGAGGGGTGGTTTCACCCCCTAAACATTGAAGCAGGCCAAAATAAAAAGACACGTATATCTTATTTTTCGGTCCTCTAAGGCCGGTATTCATAGTCGCTACTTATTCTCAAGCAAATGCTTAAGCATGCGGCATCCTCTACTAACCTAGTAGCTAGTAAAGGATGCCGAATGCTTAAGCATTTGCTTAAGAATAAGTAGCGACTATGAATACCCGCCTACAACATATCCAAAAACCAAAGCAATCGGAGATGAACACCTGAAAATCTTATAACTTTGGGGGGTGGTTTCATATTTAGGGGGTGACTAAATATGAAAACGGGCCGCTATAAAAAAACACGTGTATCTTATTTTTCGGTCCTCTAAAACATATCCAAAATTCAAAGCAATCGGAGGCGGACACCTGGGAACCTCTCCTTGTAAGTCCCCAACAGCACACTTCATTGCAGGAAAGTTGCACAAATGTTGCAGTACATTGCAATGTTACCAGTATGTTGCAGGTTGCATTGCAATATTATTGCAAAATTGTGGAAACATTGCCGAGGAATATTGCAATGGACATGTTTGTGCAATATTCCTGGAATATTGTGCACACATTGCCATGCAATATAGCAATGCCTACGTTTGTGCAATGTTTAGGGAATATTAAGCAAACATTGCCTTGCAATATTGCAATGGCCCAGTTTGGGCAATGTTTCGGAAATATTGAGCAAACGTAGCCGTGCAATATTGCGGTACAACCCAGGTGGAATGTTCCTGCAACGTCGACCACAAAATACGGTGCAACATTGCGCTCGTCAAATTGGAGCAAGATTCCAGCAATTAATTCGCACTAAATACTGAATTACGCGGAGCAATCCAGAAATCTTGGCACGCGTACTAGTTTAAGATTCCACAGGCTACCTCAGGGGGAATGTATGCGAACGTGGACAATATTTTATATAAATAATTATTACAAATTCTTAACTAACACATATGGTTTAAACAAATTCACAAAGTATATACAGCAAGAAAAGATATTTGTAAAATAGTGTAACATGTGCCAATAAGTGCCAGAGTCCCTACTATTGCCATTTAATTGATTACGGATAATAAGAAAGTTCAGTATTGTTGAGTGAAAATATATAAGTCCGTATTCAGAGCGAAATAATTGCTGGAATCTTGCACCAATCTTACGATCGCAATATTTCTTTCCTAAAATTCCAGCAAGATTCCAGCAATTAATTCGTTCTAAATACGGACTTATAAATTATAACATATGCCAATAAGTGCCAGTGTCCCTACTATTGCCATTTAATTGATCGTAGATAATAAAAAAGTTCAGTATTGTCGAGTGAAAATATATAAGTCCGTATTCAGAGCAAATTCATTGCTGGAATCTTGCTGGAATTTTAGGAAAGAAATATTGCGATCGTAAGATTGGTGAAAGATTCCAGCAATTATTTTGCTCTGAATACGGACTTATATATTTTCACTCGACAATACTGAACTTTTTTATTATCTACGATCAATTAAATGGCAATAGTAGGGACACTGGCACTTATTGGCACATGTTATAATTTATAAGTCCGTATTTAGAACGAATCAATTGCTGGAATCTTGCTGGAATTTTAGGAAAGAAATATTGCGATCGTAAGATTGGTGCAAGATTGCAGCAATTATTTTGCTCTGAATACGGACTTATATATTTTCACTCGACAATACTGAACTTTTTTATTATCTACGATCAATTAAATGGCAATAGTAGGGACACTGGCACTTATTGGCACATGTTATAATTTATAATACCGTATTTAGAACGAATCAATTCCTGGAATCTTGCTGGAATTTTAGGAAAGAAATATTGCGATCGTAAGATTGGTGCAAGATTCCAGCAATTATTTTGCTCTGAATACGGACTTATATATTTTCACTCGACAATACTGAACTTTTTTATTATCTACGATCAATTAAATGGCAATAGTAGGGACACTGGCACTTATTGGCACATGTTATAATTTATAATACCGTATTTAGAACGAATCAATTGCTGGAATCTTGCTGGAATTTTAGGAAAGAAATATTGCGATCGTAAGATTGGTGCAAGATTCCAGCAATTATTTTGCTCTGAATACGGACTTATATATTTTCACTCGACAATACTGAACTTTTTTATTATCTACGATCAATTAAATGGCAATAGTAGGGACACTGGCACTTATTGGCACATGTTATAATTTATAAGTCCGTATTTAGAACGAATCAATTGCTGGAATCTTGCTGGAATTTTAGGAAAGAAATATTGCGATCGTAAGATTGGTGCAAGATTCCAGCAATTATTTTGCTCTGAATACGGACTTATATATTTTCACTCGACAATACTGAACTTTTTTATTATCCGTAATCAATTAAATGGCAATAGTAGGGACCCTGGCACTTATTGGCACATGTTACACTTTTTAACAAATATCTTTTGTTGCTGTATATACTTAGTGAATTTGTTTAAACCATATGTGTTAGTTAAGAAATTGTAATAATTACTTATATAAAATATTGTCCACGTTCGCATACATTTCCTCGGAGGTAGCCTGTGGACCCTTAGACTAGTACGCGTGCCGAGATTTCTGGTTGCTCCGCGTAATTCTGTATTTAGTGCGAATTAATTGCTGGAATCTTGCTGGAATATTAGGAAAGAAATATTGCGATCGTAAGATTGGAGCAAGATTCCAGCAATTATTTCGCTCTGAATACGGACTTATATATTTTCACTCGACAATTTGGAACGTTCTAATTAGATATAATCAATTAAACGATAATGGTAGGGAGACTGGCAGTAATTGGCACGTGTAACACTTTTTATAAATTTTTTGGCTGAATATTATTTACGAGTTTGTTTAAACTAGATAGTGTTAATTACGTAATTGTATTAATATTTATATAATAATAATAATAATAATAATAATAATAATAATAATTCGTCTTTATTTATCACATTTACAAACAACAAAAAAATATCACATATGTGAACATACAGAATGCAGTGTTACATTTCACATGCAAACTCCGAGGGAATGTATGTAAACACGGACAATATGTGATATATGTAATTAATACAATTAGTTAATTAACACTATAAGGTTTAAGCGAACTATTATTCTGTATACAGCAATAAATGATATTTGTAAAGAAGTCTGAGCTGTGAAATGCAAATCCACAATCACTAAAGACTAGAAAATAAAAAATATATACAAAAAATTTATGTTAAATGATTGCATTAAAAGTGCGTTAAAAAGTAGAAAAATTATTTTCTTGAACTACGCAGGATATTTCATAATAGTATATGAATATACTTAATACATCATCAAGCGTTGAAATTAATTTGTTGTAAGATATCCGGCTCCACGATTAGGGAGATGTAATGGGGATTGTCAAAACAAATCTTCTTTTTTTTAATAATTTGAGGCAAAAGTGGTGCAAGGTAGGAGTATAAGATAGAATACATAAGCAATATTCTCAATCACAGGTTGTAGCTGCAGCGGGAAAGTGTTCGTCTACGGTGCTCGAGGTCATGAGTTCGAATCTGGTTTGGGGTAAAAAAATTTCTATTTAAAAAAAATACTCTGACGTTATAGGTACTACTACGATTCTGCACACATTCATGTCGTCGCGTCCATCAAAACCCCGGTATACAATTTTTACCACTTTCCTACCGATATTTTTATTTTTGGCCCTACTGCCCGAAACGTTGCCTGACCATTGCTGTAAAATCTCAGAAATGTTGCACTACCATTGCTGTAAAATCTCAGAAATGTTGCGCTACCATTGCTGTAAAATCTCAGAAATGTTGCGCGACAATTGCTATAAAATCTCAGAAATGTTGCGCGAAAATTGCTGTAAAATCTCAGAAATGTTGCGAGACAATTGCTGTAAAATTCCGAAACAATGTTGCAGAAATATATCCTGCAATGTTGCAAAGGGGCGGGCATAGCAATTTACTTGTAACTTTTCAGCAATATTCCGTGCAATATTTCAAAAATTAAACCGCAATTTAAATGAAACATTCCTGCAATAAAGTGTGCTGTAGGGGGTTGGATGTTATAGCAGTCTGTATTTTACTCTACTCTTCGAGCAGAGTGGCTTACAAACTTTCTTTAGATGTAATATTATGATTGCGTATTTTTTTGTCCAGATGCTCTATGGGATTATCTAGACAAAAAAATACGCAATCCTAATATTACATCTAAAGAAAGTTTCGAAGTCACTCTGCTCAAAGAGTAGACTAAAATACAGTCTGCTATAATATCCAACTTAGTGAATTTCATACCAAGTAGCCCCGAAGCTATTATAAAATCAAAGGGCAATCCCACAAATTATTAAAATATTAAACATTTAGTTTATTTCCATAGTTTATTAACTCTGCATTCAACTGTACGAATACTTTTTGCGCGTCCATTTCTGCACGTTTAACTGTTTTTGTTAATGTCTTTGTAAATGTTAAAAGGAATACAATTTGGTTTATACAAAATCTATTCTATAAAGATCAAAAAATATTTATTAATCATTGTTTTCTGTTAAAATTGATTACTGTCATGGATATACAAAGTTTTACTTTCAATTGGTCGCTGTACGAATACTTTCTACACCGACTGTATAGCGTGCATGAACTACATGCAAGATTTTAACCAAATCAGTGGTCAGAATTTTCTGCACTCGCCCTGAATCAAAGAATAATCAGAAGAATCAAATAATAATCGTTATACATTCCTTAGGCAAGAACAAATACATACCTAGTTCTATTCTGCGAGTCCTTGTATTTGCTCGAGTAAAAACCAACAATTTTGTCAGGTTGTAACGCACCATTGAACTCGAAGCTCAAGTGATATAGACCCGAATGAAGTTCATGCGTCGTTGACACTACCAACATTTCATACTTCGGTATTGGTATAGTGTTCAGAATCTGGAATTCGTAGTTCTCTTCGCGATCGTAGGTCTTCAATGTGGTGGACGTGATGTTTAGGTCCTTTTGATGAAGCGCTATGTAATTCCTTCTGTTGACAACATCGATCAGTATCATCACTTTACCTTGATAGGTGCCCTTCTCGAGATCTGGATGCAAATAGACATCGTAATGCAAGGGTTTCACGTCCTTTGGTAATCGAAAGGACAAGTCAGGTATCGGTTCGTTGTCCATTATGGCGAGAGCTGGAAACGATAAAAGTGATGGATGAAAGATCCATATGTATTCATTCCACGTATTTCTTTAGTCTGTCTGGGATTTTGATAAAGGTATCTGTATACCATGATAAAACTGATAAGAGTGATAAGTAAAAAGTTGCTGGGAAGCGATTTAGTGGCAAAAACAAATTAACACTTTAAGCATTGGTATATGAATGCTTCGTCAATGTTAGTATGATGCACTTCTGACAGTGTCATTAACAATTATTACACCAGCGTTTAGAAAAATAGATCGTCTTTGTGAATTCGTTTTGGTGACATAAGCTGTACTATCATTAAACTTTATGCACATTTTCGTTCATTATTCGACAAGATTTTAGTGCTTTTTGCAGCCAAAAATCGATATATGATGATGTCTATGTAATAAACCAGGCCACATATTGTCTTATTCCATGTATTATAACTTTGTCAATTTTACGAATTCTACGATTTAATTTCACATACATATTTTACATATCCAATACATTCGGAGCACACAAAAAATAACAATTCGATTTTTTTAAACGACTAGTGTTAGAAGACCCGCTAAGTCATTTAGTTCTAACCAAGAGAGATTACAATTTAGATTCTAAAAATCATTCAACGAGTCGAATCACCAGCTTTAAACAAATTATGCATCACTAAATTATGTACTAATTATTCATCACAAACCATTTTTATAGGGACATTCCACGGGAAATCACTTTTTGGAGTAACATTTCGGATGTGGCTCAAATTTGAATATGTTGTAGTCTTTAGGGATGTATAAACATATCTTGAAGGATTTTTGAAAATTTTGAAAAATGTCGATTTTACAACTGTTTGAAGATAAGTGCTAACTTTTTTTCAATAAATTATAACTATGGAAGTAGTAAACGGATGGAGATGAGATTTACGGTGATTTGTAGAGAAGACATTGAAGTTTTAAGGAAAAATTATTCCAGTTTAAAAAAAAATTTTGAACCCTTTTTTGCAATTATTTTAAACAAATGCATTCTTTAAGGTGGGGCACTGTCACGTCCCAGGTTAACGATTTAAGGGGATGTGACGCCCCAAGATTTTTCGCGCGCGGTTACTTCAACTCATTTATGAATCTATCTACAAATCCGCTCAAATCTTCCACAAACCTCAATTCTTACCCCTTTACCAACGACCTCGGCCGCCTTGGCGATGTACCTTAGCGGTCCCCATCTCAAGACGGTCAATCATTAAATCTCCTTCCCTTATTCGCCCAACGCGGCACAAATCCCTCTCTTACGTCGAATCTAAACAAGTCCCTCGCCCCACAAATATCTTAAATCGAGACCACGTCTCACATCCTCTCAATGACCAAAGCAGTCAAACCCACCGACGTCCCTTTCCTATTAAAACACCCAAAATCCATTCGAGGAGTTGAGCAATTCAAAATCACATGTATAAAAACCCTAGAAGAAAAACTGCGAGTCACAATATAGAACAACCTTTGATCCCTGCAAAAACCCCAAAAGTTATCATGACACATGTTTATAATTAGCCCAAGGTGCATACTGCGCACCCCCCTTCATACTGTAAAATATTATATAAGCAGGGCAAAGTCCATACCGCGCGTACACCCCACAACCCCTTGCAAAATCATATAAATACAAGGGCCTGGAGACAGAGGTCCTCTTTCGAAGAAATATCCTTGCCGAAGGGAAACTCTTTCGACAAAATATCCTTCTTCGAAAGGAAACTATCTTTCAACGAAAACCATTTAAGGTCTCGTCAAACCAAGTGTTATTTAAACTAAATTCAATCATCATCAACCATCAAGCATCGTAAGAGATTATAATTACTATTAATACCACGGTATATCACCATCATCCATACCAATTATTCATATTCTTATTGTTTCATATTGTTTCATATTGCAACGCTTATTGCGCTTATATTATCTTGTATTGCTATTCACATTATTTCGTATTGCAAAGCTTATTGCGCTCATATTATTGTGTATTGCTATTTGCATTGCTTATTAACGCCTATTGCGTAAATCATCCTAGCTTATTAATATATATATATACAGGGTGTCCCAAAAATGTTGCGTTTCCTTAAAGGGGGTGATTCTGGGGGTGATTTCAAACAACTTTTTCCTTTGCGAAAATGCTCTCCGATGTTTCGTTAACGAGATATTAATAAAAAGCATCGACCAATCACAGCGCGAGTCTGACGGCCGAGTTCCCGCGGTAGCGTGGCTACGAGCCGCGCTGCGACTGCGACGAGCAAGCAACTCGGCATGCATCGAAGAAACTTGCGTAGAATGGCAAATGAAAAAGACGTAACAAATAAAATCGAACATGTTGTCATGGTTTGTTCGTCATTTAAAGTGAATAATGAATAAAGGATAAATGGATGAAAATCACGTGTAACGTAAAAAGACGAATACGCAGTTTTTTTTTAGAAGATTCGAAAATAATAATTATTTGAAGTGGGAGGATAAGGAATACGTAAATTTCCTTGTGTTAATAACGTAGCCACGAAAAGGTAATGTAACAGGAAATTAACGAAAGGTGATAGGCGTTAGTAACTAAAACTCACCCTTGTTGGAAATTCACCTGCAGCTTGAATATCTGTGTCACAGGGTCACCGAACCGATCCTGGTCATCGATGGACGTGCTCCGTGCACAGCTGGTCCCAGGTATCCTTACATTCCCACTACCCAACATTCCTACTGCCAATGTACCCATTGCTTCGAGATAGAAAACAGACACCACGTGTATCGGTTCGAAAGGGTCCGAAGGGAAGAGACAGTCTTCGAGTTGCTATAAAGAAGAAAATGCATACCATTCCTGTTTCCCCTTTCCGACACCCTGAGTTCACGACTGCTACGAGGCGGAACCAATTAAGTCATAAATTATCCGAAACTGTAGGAAACCGTTCTCTACCGCCGACTCGCCGGACAATAAACCGCGAAAATTAATCAGGCTGATCAGTCAGAGCATTTCGCCAGGGTCGCGGTTTATTGTCCGGCGAGTCGGCGGTAGAGAACGGTTTCCTACAGTTTCGGATAATTTATGACTTAATTGGTTCCGCCTCGTAGCAGTCGTGAACTCAGGGTGTCGGAAAGGGGAAACAGGAATGGTATGCATTTTCTTCTTTATAGCAACTCGAAGACTGTCTCTTCCCTTCGGACCCTTTCGAACCGATACACGTGGTGTCTGTTTTCTATCTCGAAGCAATGGGTACATTGGCAGTAGAAGGACGGAGCGCGGGCTTTTGTGAAAGTGTTCGTTGCACTTCTGCAAAACACGTGTTCCGAAAATGTGTTGGCTTCTTTTTACCTAAAGCCTCTTGCCCTGGTGGGAGTTAACTCATAATGGAACCAGAGAAGCTACTTGGGGGTAGCGGAAGTTGCTTGGAAAAAATCCTGTCAGTCAGCTAGCAATCGCGTCGCAGAAATGTACACGGCCCAAGAATACTTCAGGATAAATAAAGTGATCAGTGTTAGTAGCCGTGCAGTGAAGTGAATATTCGGTACGTTGACCTGGACGCACCTGACATTGCGACCCTTAACTTTGGGTAGTGGGAATGTAAGGATACCTGGGACCAGCTGTGCACGGAGCACGTCCATCGATGACCAGGATCGGTTCGGTGACCCTGTGACACAGATATTCAAGCTGCAGGTGAATTTCCAACAAGGGTGAGTTTTAGTTACTAACGCCTATCACCTTTCGTTAATTTCCTGTTACATTACCTTTTCGTGGCTACGTTATTAACACAAGGAAATTTACGTATTCCTTATCCTCCCACTTCAAATAATTATTATTTTCGAATCTTCTAAAAAAAAACTGCGTATTCGTCTTTTTACGTTACACGTGATTTTCATCCATTTATCCTTTATTCATTATTCACTTTAAATGACGAACAAACCATGACAACATGTTCGATTTTATTTGTTACGTCTTTTTCATTTGCCATTCTACGCAAGTTTCTTCGATGCATGCCGAGTTGATTGCTCGTCGCAGTCGCAGCGCGGCTCGTAGCCACGCTACCGCGGGAACTCGGCCGTCAGACTCGCGCTGTGATTGGTCGATGCTTTTTATTAATATCTCGTTAACGAAACATCGGAGAGCATTTTCGCAAAGGAAAAAGTTGTTTGAAATCATCCCCAGAATCACCCCCTTTAAGGAAACGCAACATTTTTGGGACACCCTGTATATATATATATATATATATCTTGTATTTCATGTTCATATTCATAACTTATAACCATTATATACATGCTATGTTCATCGCCAATCCATTATTATAAACCGTAACTATCTGCACAATAATAGTGCATTACATATTATCAAAAGCTATAAAGTGAATAAACCAGCGCTGTCCAGCGTAGGGGCCCCTCACGCGCCTGCTTCCACTTCCAATCTTTCTCTCGCACAGCGTGCCTTCCGTTGTCAGAGAGACCGCGCGACGCTAAGAAGGCTGCCGTGACGAGCTAGCGTCTTCGCGGTTGGCGTCACGCGGTATCCCTGACAACGCGGACGAGAGTGGGAGAACCCCGATCTCCCGCGGGAGCGACCTTGAACAGCGCTGGAATAAACAGTTTTACTTTAAATCAGCTACGAATTATTGTGTCAATCCTTCGGCTACGAAGATCCCTAAATCCAAACAGGCTGCCGGAACAGCTGATTACGGGCAACGACCGCAGAAAGCGTCACGGCGTTTACTAACTTACTTTCGTATAGGTTTCGCTTAACCGTATGACTAGTCGAATTTCGCGAAGTATTACATGTGTCTTTTACAATAATGCAGCGGTAAATCCGATTACCTAAGCAAACCAAAACAAGTGCTCTAACGGGTGTCTCCCCAATACAAACCAGTTCATTAAACCTTCCCTGGTCGATTAGTGTGCAGAATTAAACATTACTCGCCTGACGTTCAAAAAACGGTTAGTGTGCAGAATTAAACATTTCTCGCCTGTCAGTCCCCAAATCCGTTAGTGCGTAGAATTTCGCATTTCTCTCCCGCCTTCTACCTAAATCCTTAGTGTGCAGAATTTCACATTTCTCGCCTGACGTTCGAAATGGTTAGTGTGCAGAATTGAACATTGCTCGCCTGACTTTCCTTGAATCCTCAGTGTGCAGAATTAAACATTACTCGCCTGCCGTTCGAAACGATTAGTGTGCAGAATTTCACATTTCTCGCCTGACGTTCGAAATGGTTAGTGTGCAGAATTGAACATTGCTCGCCTGACTTTCCCTAAATTCTCAGTGTGCAGAATTAAACATTACTCGCCTGCCGTTCGAAACGATTAGTGTGCAGAATTTCACATGTCTCGCCTGACGTTCGACATGGTTAGTGTGCAGAATTGAACATTGCTCGCCTGACCTTCCCTAAATCTTCAATCCCCTGAATCTAACATTCTCCCGGCCGTTCGAGACGATTAGCGTGCAGAATTTCACATTTCTCGCCTGACAATCGAAAAGGCTGGTGTGCAGAATTACGTCGTCAAATACCTGATTTCCTCGCCTCCCGGTGCGCTGAACTATAGATTCGCGCCTGGATTTTATGTAAAAACCCCTTTGTCATTTGTCCCATCAAATCCTTAACCCGGGACGTGACAGGAACAAATGACATAGTGGGGTTTTACATAAAATCCAGGCGCGAATCTATAGTTCAGCGCACCGGGAAGCGAGGAAATCAGGTATTTAATGATGTAATTCTGCACACCAGCCTTTTCGAACGTCATACGGTTAAGCGAAACCTATACGAAAGCAAGTTAGTAAACACCGTGACGCTTTCCGCGGTCGTTGCCTGTAATCAGCTGTTCCGGCAGCCTGTTTGGATTTAGGGATCTTCGTAGCCGAAGGATTGACACAATAATTCGAAGCGTGATTTAAAGTAAAACTGTTTATTCACTTTGTAGCTTTTTGGTAATATGCCATGCACTGTTATTGTGCTGGTTGTTAGGTTTTATAATAACGGGTTGGCGATGAACATAACATTTATATAGCGTTTATGATTTATAGGAAATGAGTATGAACATGAAATACAATATATATTAATAAGCTAGAATGATTTAAACGATAAGCGTCAATAAGACAGTATAATATGATCGCAATAAGCGTTAATAAGCTTTAAGAATAGCAATACAATATAATATGAGCGCAATAAGCGTTGCAATACGAAATAATATGAAACAATAAGAATATGAATAATTGATATGGATGATGGTGATATACAGTAGTATTAATGGTAATTATAATCTCTTACAATTCTCGATGATTGAAGATGGGTGAATTTAGTTTAAATAACACTTTGGCGAGCGTGTCCTTTCGGAGCTGGTATTGCGGCGAAAGAGAGAGTGTCCCTTCGATCCTGGTATTTCGGCGAAAGAGCGCGTGTCCCTTCGATCCTGGTATTTCGGCAAAAGAGGACCTCTGTCTCGGGGCCCTTGTATTTATATGATTTTACAAGGGGTTGAGGGGCGTACGCGCGGTATGCACTTTGATCCGTTTGTGTAATATTTTACGGTATGAAGGGGGGTGCGCAGTATGCACCTTGACCTGATTAGGAACATGCGTCGCAGTAACGTTTGGGGGTTTTTGTAGGGACCAAAGGTTGGTCTATATTTAAATTCGCGTTTATGCTTCCGGGGTTTTTATACACGTGATTTTGAAATGCTCAGCTCCTCGAATGGATTTTGGGTGTTTTAATAGAAAAGGGACGTCGATGGTTTTGACTGCTTTGGTCATTTAGAGGGTGTGAGACGTGGTCTCGATTTAAGAGATTTGTGGGGGGAGGGACTTGTTTAGATTCGATGTAAGAGAGGAATTTGTGCCGCGTTGGGCGAATAAGGGAAGGAGATTTAATGCTTGACCGTCTTGAGATGGGAACCGCTAAGGTACATTGGCAAGGCAGTCGGGGTCATTGGTAAAGGGGTATGAATTGAGGTTTGGGGAAGATTTGAGTGGAGTTGTAGATTGATTTATAAAAGAGAGTTGAAATAACCGCGCGCGAAAAATCGTGGGGCGTCACAGCGCGATTTTAAAAAACAGAAAAAATCAGAATATAGTTCTATCCGTCCCCTCCATGGTATAATTGTCAAAAATGTGGACATTTTAAAATTGGCCCTGTAAAAATGGGGATGATGACGCAAAGCTCGGCGCAGATGGCGCTACTAGCGCATGTACTGTGGATGTACCTGAGTGCGCATGTGTAAATTGTTTACGCGCGAATTTTTCATTTGTGTATTGTATAAATGCGACTGTGTGCTGGTGGCGTCACGAGTGGGAAAAATTTGCAGTCGTCTTCCTCATTGCCAACAGTTGACGCTGTCAACTGTCTGAGCCGTGCGAAGCTCCTAGGCCCGCCGCGGGGGCCGAGACGCGCGGCGGGAGAAAGAAGGCGTTGCATCCGAAAAACGGCCGCTGCGTTCACTTTAGTTCCATGCCTGATATATTGCATAACTTTGTACATATTTATACTATATATTTGTAATAATATTTCCTATCAAGCACCTGTAATACGGACACAATCAGGCAATATTAACCTTTATCGAGAACACCTGTATTTTTACAGGTACACAAAAACAAGCAAAAAATACATTTAAAATATACATACGTACAGGAAAAAATAATGACAAAAATAATTTTGCTCAGCTAGAATCGCATTCTAAACCACTGTGGGCCCCCAGGCGGAGATCGGGGCTGATCTCGGGGCTCCCCCCCCCCCCCTCCCTCACATCTCTGGGTTTCCCGACCTTAACATCCGCAAACCTTTTCACTATTTTCGAAAAGGATTTTTCGAGAATTATAAACATTTTATGTTATGTAGCAATGAAAGTATGAATTCATCAAACAAACGGACGTAGTCTTTCAAGCTTTAGAAGAACAGAAGGTGGACCCGCACCTTCGGGTGACCCAGTAATATGGGCAATCAGGATGCGTTGAAACAATGAAGTATACTAACCGCTGTCCCTTCGATCCGAAAACTTTTACAATTTGGCAAATTCACGTGATCCCCACCCTGAAAACATTTTAGACTTGACTACAATTTTTGAACGTTCCAAGAATCAGTTGCACTTCAGAAACCGTGCGAACATTCGTGGAATCGCTGCGGAACTCATACAAACCTGACCTGTTTGCGCTAGGTGTATACGACATATTTTTACCGCGATCTTCAGTGACTGTGTACTGTGGCAAGATGGATAAAACTTGTTTCTCTTGTAGTGCAAATCTTGCAAAACGGCCAAAGAAGTGTTATAGACAAGCAACTTCGGGACGTTTCTATTGCGTGCGGTGCTATAATAAAAGTAATGAGGGGGCGGTCGACACGGGGAAGCATGTTGCAATGACATCCAAGTGGAAAGAAATGAACCCAATTATTTGAACGTGCCTATTATGCGAGGTCTGCAATCGAATGCATGTTACGCCTTTGGATGTAAGGAAAGAATTGGATTGCAACAATTAAGTCGCCAAATATGTGCTCAACTATTTATTGAGCACCAAGTTTATTACAAATATGGGATGACAAAAGCCTGCGTCAAACATTTCGACGAAGAAGGAGACTTCATTATACCTGCGTTTGGGATCGTCGAAAATGAGCAGATGTCGTCAGAAATGCATTGCCTGGAAATCGCTGATTTGCTACGAACAATGGCCGAAATGGTGCAGGAAACTCAGCAAAAACTGAATCATTGTCGGTTCAGTGATATGACAAACAGACAACTGTTGTTCCAAACGGGTCTTACTAAACATCAATTCGATGAATTGACAGAAGTTTTGCCCGCTGCCATGTCCGTTAAAGATCGTACGCAAGCACTGGGTATCTTCCTGGCTCGTCTTCACCGCGGGTATACGTATGAAGAACTTGCTCACCATTATGGATGCACAAGGCAAACAGCAAGTAAATGGTGTCAAATTGTGCGCGGCGAGCTTGCTGGAGATCGATTTGTCGGTAATTTATTAAACATGCATTTACCACGTCCAGACATGATTAATCATAATTCTGGGATGGCAACGAAACTGCTTGATCCAGAAGGCAACAAATTATTTTTAGTACTTGATGGGACATATGCTTTTATAGAAAAATCTAATAACTTCGAACTACAACGCAATACATATAATGAACACAAACACCGCAACCTCGTGAAGCCATTTATGGCAGTCTTTAGCAATGGTTATATTGCTAACGTTTTCGGGCCTTATGATGGGAAAATCAATGACTCAACCATAATGAAAGATTTATTGGAACAAGAAGAACATTGGGTTAACTTTCGAGAAAACGACGTGTTCATTGTTGACCGAGCTTTCGCGATGCGATAGTATCAATTAGAAACAAGAGTTTCAATCCATCAATGCCAGCCTTTCCAAATGGACAATGTGGGAAACTCACTACAGAAGAAGCCAATGATTCGCGAATTGTGACAAAACTTAGGTGGGTCGTTGAAGCAGTTAATGGACATATTCGGACGAAGTGGCAAATATTTAACCGCACAATACAGAACACGAACTAGCAATATACAGGGTGTCCCAGGGAAGAGTGGACAGGGAGATATCTCCTAAATTATTGGGGATAAAAAAAATGAAAAAAATATGGCATTGTATGGTTCGAGGGGGCCGATTTATTAGCGCGGGCGAATTTTTTTTCGATTATTATTGTAAAAAGATACGATAGTCAAGTTCGGTTTTTTAAATGGAACTATTTTTTCTGAAGACCTGAGTTGATAGTGCATTCCAAGACAAATTCAATGAGCATTAATGTATACACTTGATTTCCACTGGTTTTTGAGATATTGCGCTTGCAAATTCACTGATTTTCACTAGAAGAAAACCCGCCGGAATAGCAAGGGCAGTGGACGGTCTTGCTGACGCCACGGGTTGCCTTGCCTGTTGAAACCGATACCTACCTGCTAAAGGTCTACGCCAGAAATGACAAGCCCAAAGGCTGGACAATTCTTTTCCGCCAGAAATGCTACTTAGGTAGGTACATCTGCGGTATCGAGATGCGCACTGTTACTTTTATTTCGCACTTGCTTCTACGTTCGGATGGCCGGTTCTTCTTGGAGGGATGCAAGCTCGATTGGTTAGGTTAGGAGGTGTGAAAGTTGCTAGACTAAATTTCAACTATAGGGAGCAGATTGTATTAGCACCAATCGGATTTGCATCCCTCACAAACGGCTGCACTCTTGAAGCGGCCCTCTTCACAGCAATACCTCCTCCCCAATGCCCACCTTCTCTCGCATGGAATACGTGAACGCATGCTTTTGTTTTAATATTGAAGCTCGTGTTTATACTCGAGAGGACCACGCGTCGACAGCGGACTACCCCTTTTCTTCCTGTGTCTCTCCACGAGGAGTATCGACGGTGGATTGTAGGAGCGTAGATGTCGGGATGCCAGTTATTGAATTCAGGAGACGATAGAAACACTTTATTACAAAACATACATGTGCTATAATAAATGATCGCACTTGCGCCCCACTTCGCGCAGACCGATTACAGGGTGATTGGCTCGGTACGCCTAATCCGCCTCGCAACCGTGACGAGGTCAAGCCAAAAGGTATGAATCCTGGGTCCTTTTTCCGAAGAAGGCCATAAAATTCGATGGGCACTGCGGGGTGTTGTCGTCCCAGCCGCGGGATGAAATGCAGAATTACCCTGTTTCTGTTTCAGAAATAAAATAATTCTTTATTCTTTATCGTATGGATATGGAAGTATCGCCGATGGATTCGTTGTGGTTTTCCGATGAAAATCATGCCAAATGTCGTGTAAATCGAACTACTTTTACATAAGGAATACAAATAGCTTGTGTCAAAGTAGTCCGATTTGCATGACGTTTGGTATGATTTTCATCGGAAAACCACAAGGATTCCATCGGCAACACTTCCATATCCATACGATAAAGAATCACCCTGTAATCGGTCTGCGCGAAGTGGGGCGCAAGTGCGATCATTTATTATAGCACATGTATGTTTTGTAATAAAGTGTTTCTATCGTCTCCTGAATTCAATAACTGGCATCCCGACATCTACGCTCCTACAATCCACCGTCGATACTCCTCGTGGAGAGACACAGGAAGAAAAGGGGTAGTCCGCTGTCGACGCGTGGTCCTCTCGAGTATAAACACGAGCTTCAATATTAAAACAAAAGCATGCGTTCACGTATTCCATGCGAGAGAAGGTGGGCATTGGGGAGGAGGTATTGCTGTGAAGAGGGCCGCTTCAAGAGTGCAGCCGTTTGTGAGGGATGCAAATCCGATTGGTGCTAATACAATCTGCTCCCTATAGTTGAAATTTAGTCTAGCAACTTTCACACCTCCTAACCTAACCAATCGAGCTTGCATCCCTCCAAGAAGAACCGGCCATCCGAACGTAGAAGCAAGTGCGAAATAAAAGTAACGGTGCGCATCTCGATACCGCAGATGTACCTACCTAAGTAGCATTTCTGGCGGAAAAGAATTGTCCAGCCTTTGGGCCTGTCATTTCTGGCGTAGACCTTTAGCAGGTAGGTATCGGTTTCAACAGGCAAGGCAACCCGTGGCGTCAGCAAGACCGTCCACTGTCCTTGCTATTCCAGCGGGTTTTCTTCTAGTGAAAATCAGTGAATTTGCAAGCGCAATATCTCAAAAACCAGTGGAAATCAAGTGTATACATTAATGCTCGTTGAATTTGTCTTGGAACGCACTATCAACTCAGGTCTTCAGAAAAAATAGTTCCATTTAAAAAACCGAACTTGACTATCGTATCTTTTACAATAATAATCGAAAAAAAAAATCGTCCACGCTAATAAATCGGCCCCCTCGAACCATGCAATCCCATATTTTTTTCATTTTTTATCCCCAATACTTTAGGAGATATCCCGCTGTCCACTCTTCCCTGGGACACCCTGTATAATAAGTGATTGGCGAATTGCTTGCGCATTGTACAATTGGACATTTACCCCCCTGGATTCTGACACAAGCACTGGATTACAGGATAAAGTAGCTGACAGAATGCTACAAATGCAAAACCACCCGAACAAATTGAAAGATCTAGTGGACCGAGAAAATCTCAACCTTAAGACTAAAGATTTTGTAAATATATTAAATACAGATTTGCAGCTTCCAGAACTCACCGTTCAAGACATGATTGTTTATTGTACCGGCACATACGTCTTAAAAATGTCACAACATTATATAGAGGACAACATGTCTGCAACAGGAGATGTTGCAATTGAAATCGGGCGTCCTGCGCAAGAAAATAATTTGCCTGAAAATGCAGCTCCATTTGACTTCCAGAAGTACGGAATTCACATTAATTACTTACAAGGTAAATTATTGCGTATGGAAACTCGATCTCAGCATAGGAATTCTACAAAATACTTCGTTTATATATTAATTCATCAAGAAAAAACTGGATTAGAAGCAATAATTGGGCACTACTGTTCCTGTAAAGTTGGTTCTCGAGTCGTAGGCTGCTGTTCGCACGTGGCTACGATAATTTGGTACGAACATATTAAGCGCATTGATACAAATGCGGATTTAGAAGATACGTACAACGAATTCATCGACGAACAGGACATCAGTAACGATGACGCAGAGGCTAATTCTGACATTGATTTAAATATTTAAGTGGCGGTAAGAGATATTTTAATCGGATTTTATTACTTCAATCGTCTCAAATTCTTTTCCATCAAAATCAAGATAATTTTTATACCTTCCAGGCGTTTTCAAACTGATTCACACTCAAGGGCTTAACGCAGGACTAATAACGTCACGACATACATTTGGCGCTGCAACGTGCTACACTTGCTTACACCCGATGTTCATCCTATTCTAATAATTGTTTTATAAGGATTGCATCATTAAGCTTCTCATTGTAGGACCTGCAATATAAAAACATAAGCAATATAACCATTGCTAAATACTGAGCCGAACCCTTGCATTTGATGCACTGCGCCAAATCTTCGTTGAATAATTCTTTATAAATGATGCATTAAGTGACTTGTCCATCGAAGCCTAGTTTACGTTTAGTTTAGTTTAGCTTATCCTAATTTTGTTTCATAGTAGCATTTTCAAAGACGCATTCACATAGTTCCGCGTCCATTTTCCTTCTTTTCTGTTTAATTTTGGACATTTTTCTGTAGAAAAACAAAGAAGGAACACCTAAGGACTGTAATTATCGGAAAAAATTTTAAAAAATTTGGTCGGTACTATACGACAATAAGGTGGCTGGTACGACACGACAAGCACGTAAAACAAGTTTTAGGTTTCATGCGTATTGCACAAAGTAAATTGAAAAAACCGGGGCATTTATATATACTTAATAGTCTAAAAATAATGTACGTAATATGACACAATTTTTTAATCACCTGAAAAATAAGAAATAACCTATGAAAAATAACTTTTGTCATACGGAAAACTAGCGCTAATGTTAAACGCATTAAAACTCTGGTAGTACTAATGAAAAAATGGTCACGGGACTACGTTGCTTAGAACTATAGTATTTATTTATTTCTCCATCGATAGTGCAGTTAACTAACATTAGAAGCAAGATCTAGCTTTGGCCGGTACCTTACGCTGCCAGGTATTGTATCACTTTCCCCGATGTCTCATTGTCACGTCCTGGGTGGCGGGACTTGGATCGTAACATATATGGGGTAGGGAGGTTGCTCGAAGGCTGTGCTTCGTAGGAAGACCAGCTTCACTATGAAGGCTATGCTTCGTACTTGAGGGGGGTGGAGGTGAGCTCGAAGGCTGTGCTTCGTAGGAAGACCAGCTTCGCTATGAAGGCTGTGCTTCGCACTTGAGGAGGGGTGAAGGTGAGCTCGAAGGCTGTGCTTCGTAGGAAGACCAGCTTCACTATGAAGGCTATGCTTCGCACTTGAGGAGGGGTGAAGGTGAGCTCGAAGGCTGTGCTTCGTAGGAAGACCAGCTTCACTATGAAGGCTATGCTTCGCACTTGAGGGGGCGTAGGTGAGCTCGAAGGCTGTGCTTCGTAGGAAGACCAGCTTCACTATGAAGGCTATGCTTCGTAACTCGTGTCGATCAGGGAAGGCGGTATGGGGATCGTACACCGAGTGACGCACGTGAGAATACTGGCTTTGATTTATGGTTCAATAATTGGATTACTAACTGCATCGCATGAAAAGAGGCGTAAATAGTAGGTTTTCGCCATAGGTTTGGGGATAGCCATACGGGACTCTATATGAAAGAACGTTTGTAAACACGGGCAAGAACTCCCGACGCTCGCGGAGACCGATCAGCTGTAGTGGTCGCTCGTAATGGTTCCACGAATTCGAGGCGAAATAGCGAGAATTCACAGTTAAAGGTAGAAGCAAAAGCGTTATTTATTGGAACGCGTAGAAGATAGCAATAGACATTTTATCATTATGCGTTAGACGTTCAGCATAGGCACATAACATTTATATAAAGTAAATGGTAGATAATTAACATTAAGTAGATAATAACATAAAGATGCGAGGTAATGGAGTTAGACAATAATACGCGAGAGTAATCGATATAAATACAATTAAACAATATATATGTGTAAAGTTATGAGCGTAAGGCTAAGCAAAGAATTAATATAAAGGAGTAAAGTAAGCAATTAAAGTTATAAACAAAAGATTTAAATATAATAGAAATTGGAACGTTTACGTGATGTAGACGCTGGTTAATGAACACTGAATTTAAATGTTAGAATATAACTAATAAGGTAAACCACTTGAATTTGAGGTGAGACAGAATAATGATCGCGACTGAAGATAGCAAGGAATAATGATGCGTGGGTCACGCGGCACCGGTATTTATACAAACTGATGGAATGTGAGGTATGCGGGGAATTTGAGGTATGCGTGATGACTCATGCCCAAAATATGCGTGGAATTTGCGGTATGCGTGATGAGTCATCCGTAAGGTATGTGTCGTAATAACTCTGGGGTTTTTGTACGGGGCAAAGGTTGATCTATAATTAGGCTATAAGACAATGGGATTTCGAAAAGGGCACTCAATCCGTTGGTTGGACTTTTGTGGTTTTCATTGGTTGAGAGAGGGGGGGGGGGGGGAAGGTTTCGATTTAGAGAGGTTGGGGCGAGGGACTTGTTGCAATTCGTGATTGAGGAGGGAAATCATGCCTCTAAGGCGAAGAGGGGAAGGGGAATTTCGTATATGATCAGCTGGAGATGGGGACCGCTAAGGTACATCGTCCAAGATCTGATGATTGGTAAAGGGTTAAGAGTTGTGGTTTATAGATAGTAGTAGATTCTTGGGTAGGTCATATAAGGAGGAAGCTAGTTAGGGCTGGGCGAAAATTAACGGGACGTCACAATACACAATCATGTCTACAACATTTCAGATTTTTTTTAGAATTTTTGCTGACCATTAAATAGGGGAGATATGGCAAAAACCGAAATTTCGAATTTACCCTATAACTACCCTCCTGGTTGAGATAGGAGGTTGAAACTTGGTGTACAATGTTTTCCTGTGCTACACTATTGAAAGGTGCATTGCCAGATAAAATCGGTTCAAGGGCACTTTTGACCATTTTATCTAGCTAGACCCTTTATATTCACTAGCATATGTCAAAGAAAAAACAACCAATTACATAACATTAAAAGATATGTAAAAAAAACAGTCAGATTATGGCACTCGACAAAAAAGATTCATTAGAGAACACATCATCAGTATTACTTTTTCAGTAATATTGCGCAATAATCTTGTATTTTAGGTGTTTCATACCTAAGATTTACGCTAGGCTGTTTAATCATTTGTAGTGTCACTAACAAAATTCTCAGTTTAAAATTAGCTTCTTTATCACTAAATTTAACATTGTCAAAGTCAAATCCATGATCAAATTCTAGTGAATTTGTTAAAGCAGTATGCTGAAAGGGAGAGAACAAAATATTTCTCTTATGTTCATAGATGCGTCTCTGTAGAAGTCTGGTTTGTTCAATGGAAAGGTAGGGACACACTATTGACACGCCACGCCACTCTACGCGACGCGACGCGTGTTGACTGAAATCAAATGTTGCTATTTTCCATGCTTTACTATGGAACAGAAACATACTATTAACACCCAACGCGCCGCGACGCACTCACACGCTACCCGATCCAACCGAACCGGTTCAGCGCGTTGTCGGTGGTTGGGGGAAACACGCCACCCGACGTGTCATGGGCAATGTGTTTCTAGTAAACACACGTGTTCACACGCGACAGTTTGGTGTTCCATAACTATATAGATGAGCTTCACTCTGATATTTCGTCGCGTTGAGTGTGGTCACGTGTTACATATGTGCACATGTTCGCATCATGCGTGGATGCGTCGGGTGGCGTGGCGTGTTAATAGTATGTTCCCGCCTTCAACCTGGTTACACCCCATGCATGGAATTGAATAAACAATGTTTGAATTTTTCAACACCGGAATTTTATCTTTAACTAAAGGAAACAATTGTTTAGAATAGAAAGGAAGTTTAAAGATAGTGTGCAATCCGACTTTTCTAAAAATTCTTCTTATGTCTTTTGAGATATTATTGCAAAACGGCATAACAACCGTGTCCCATTGCTTTGTTTCTTTCTTCTTTCCGTTTCTCAATTAATGATGGATGGTAAATTTCAAACGTACGTTCTTTAATGATCGCAGAAACCATTTTTACAGGATAACTATTCCGTTTCAAGACATTTTTCACAAGAAGCAAATTAGCTAGTCGAAATTCCGGATCCGAAAGTAAAATAGCCCGATCTATTAATCCTTTAATCAATCCTACTTTGTGTTGCATGGGATGTGCAGAAAAGAAATTATAGTTATCATTAATCCTTTTATATTTGGAAAAATTGTCTTTAAAAGTTTAAATAATTATTTTGAGCCTCCCTGGCATTCAATTGACTAACAACTTGCTAAAAAGGAGTCTGCACAGGTTTTGTAATCGGTTCTGGAATGAGACTGGGTGGACATTGTAGTACACACCTATTGTTACAAAACCGTAAAGGGTTTACTGACTCTCATTGTCAACATATATTTTTACCGTCAGGTAAAAAATTTTAGTAAAAAACTTCAAAATTGTTCATATGCTATAGAACATAAGCGTGAGCTAACGGACCGCGAAGACGCATTGCGTATCCATTCTTTAATTCACAATCAACTATGCGCGCCGATATTCAATAATATGATTAAATATGCATGGTGCGCGTCAGGATTAACGCCGGGCAATGACAAACACCAATTTCAAAACGTGAACGAAGTTTGTTTTCCACGTAATTTAAAAATATGTAAATGTAAGACAGTGTCATTATTAGGATGCGCATGGTATAGAGAGCATTTGTGTTTTGCATGTTTTTACGATCGGTATCATCCGAAATATTCTACAGAATTCTTAAAATATACAGAGGAAACTTACAATTAAAGTAAAATTTGAAAAATAGAAACTGCAAGCCATTTCTACTGTCGCAAAATAATATTAGGTGCAGCCATTACATTATTACAGTAAGAAAAAGAAAAAAACAGCGCGCATCAGGAATCGAACCGTAGACCTCCAGCACCGTAGTCAAACACCTTATTATCGCAGCTACGACCATTGCTTGGTAACAATGTTTGCGCAAATGAAATACTAGCATCGCGCAAAAATTTTGAACTCAAATTTCTCGAAAACGAAGGCCCACTGTACAAAAACCCTTTACGGTTTTGTAACAATAGGTGTGTACTACAATGTCCACCCAGTCTCATTCCAGAACCGATTACAAAACCTGTGCAGTCTCCTTGTAAGTAAAACATTAAAAATGTTATAATACCCGTTTAAATACATGGTTTACCAACTTTTCTTTCTTCCATAAATATGGTAGGAATCAGATCTTTCAAGTCGGTCTTATAAACGTGTTCTATATATTATTTACGCTAAAGACTTCCGCACTGTTTTTAGATCTATACTATTATATACAATTGCCTACTATGTCCGACATCAGGATCTGCTTGATTTCTGCCGCCAATCTGCGGGCGGTTTTTGTCAGCAAGATCTGATCGAAATCTGACATCAATCTGCGGTCAGATCCTGATGTCAGACTACGACCGCAAAGCCATAGTTAAATGCGGACATAGTAGGCACCGAATCTGACGTCAGAATCTACTCGAATCTGACATCAATCTGCTGGCAGACTGCAGTCAGTTTGTTTACTGGGTATATGTATAATACATTTATACTACAAATTGAATATTTGTATTAACATGTCTTCTATAAATTCTGTATTTCAGGATGAAAATAATCATACTTCGCGATTTATTAAATGCACCAATGATCTTATCTGACTGCAAATAAAATTGAAATTATTTTAAACATTTATGAGGTAAAATTAAGAAATAATCCTGAAATACCTATGATGGATGTAATAAAAGCAACTGCCCGCATTGCAGGAATTTCTACAAGGTAGGAATTCACCTCAAACCCTACATCAGGAATGCCCAGGTGAGCGGTCCGGTATTAAGAGCATTCATCGCGATTTCCAAAGCTCGCGTGGGAGGGGGTGCTCGAAACCAATGACGTTGCGGGCATGTCACGGATGGAGAAAACTCTAGTAGTCTGCGTGTAGGCTCTGTCACGTTCCGGGTGAAGGTCTTAGGGGACAATGACATAGGGGAATTAATGGGGTTCAGATGAGGATCTGAAATCCTGCACACTGTGTTTCGGGGGAGGTTAGGCGAGGATCTTGAATCCTACATGCTGATCGTTTTAGGAGGTTTAGGCGTGAATGTTAAATCCAACACACTGAAGGTAAAAGGAATTTAGGCGAGGATCTTGAATCCTACACGCTGATCGACCATGGAAGGTTTAATGAACTGGGTTGTATCGGGGAGACACCCGTTAGAGCACTTGTTTTGGTTTGCCTTGGTAATCGGATTGACCGTTGCATTATTGTAAAAGACACACGTAATAACTTCGCGAAATTCGACTAGTCATACGGTTAAGCGAAACCTATACGAAAGTAAGTTAGTAAACACCGTCGTGATGCTTTCCGCGGTCGTTGCCCGTAATCAGCTGTACCGGCAGCCTGTTTGGATTTAGGGATCTTCGTAGCCGAAGGATTGACACAATAATTTGTAACGAGTTATTGTCGGTAGGACGACGATCTTGCCCCCCCCCCCCCCCCCCCACCACGCGCCCGACCTTAACAACGCGTACCGCGCGTGGCCAACGGTCTTGCCCCCCACCACTCGTCCGCGGTTCCGAGAATAGGCGCGAGAGGGTACACAATAATTAACTCTCTCGCTGCCGAAACTCCGCGGACGAGGATATATAAGCCAAGGGCATGGGCCTATTTGGCAGAGACCGCCTAGAAGCGAACGTACTAAGTACACCTCTCCCAGAGACATCCTGTACGATTCCACATTCTTGTGCAGACACTCGTGGTTGCGAAAGACAAGCGCTAGTGTAAGCACCAGTTTTCGTGTGTCGACAGACTGCATCTCTGCGTACCATTTTTTGCAACCTCCACGGTTCCCAGTAGGACAGCGTGAGCCATCCTCTGGAAGCAGGCCGTCAACCGCTATCGATCTCCCGAACGGAGCTATCTCCATTCTCGAGAGCGTCCCCACAGTCTCCGATCCACCCACGGGTTGTGCCCACTGGGTGACCGGACTAAAGACTCTTCAACTAGGGTCCATCGGCAGGGTTGGCCCGCCAGGACACCGAACGGTCAAACCATCTCTCCCTAATCGCCACCTCGTTACCGACCGAACACGCGCCGCGATACGCGCCGAGATCCACGCCGACTCGTGCGCTGCGATACACACCGGGACCCGCGGTAGATTAAGCCGTTCTCACACTGTGTGCCAGCATAGACCTGGCCGGGATCTCTTGTACTTAGCCGTAAGCATAAATAAACTGTCGTACTCTACTCTACTCCTGCGTTCAATCACTCGATCGGCGGCCCTGAACCACCGTCCTGAGCTGGCCATACGGTACCTCCACCGTCCCACCGGTAACCCCGCGTATCACGGTTACAAATTCGAAGCGTGATTTAAAGTAAAACTGTTTATTCACTTTGTAGCTTTTTGGTAATATGCCATGCACTGTTATTGTGCTGGTTGTTAGGTTTTATAATAACGGGTTGGTGATGAACATAACATTTATATAGTGTTTATGAGTTATAGGATATGAGTATGAACATGAAATACTATATATGTTAATAAGCTAGAATGATTTAAGCAATTAGCGTCAATAAGACAATATAATATGATCGCAATGAGCGTTAATAAGCTTTAAAAATAGCAATACAATATAATATGAGCGCAATAAGCGTTGCGATACGAAATAATATGAAACGATAAGAATATGAATAATTGATATGGATGATGGTGATATACGGAGGTATTAATGGTAATTTTAATTTCTTACAATGCTTGATGATTGAAGATGGTTGATTTTAGTTTAAATGATACTTTGTTGAAGAGCGACCTTTCGCCGAAGATATTTCGTTGAAAGAGTGTCTTCTCGGTCTTGGTATTTCGGCGAAAGAGGACTTCTGTCTCGGAGCCCTTGTATTTATATGATTTTACAAGGGGTTGCGGGGTGTACGCGCGGTATTGACTTTGATCCCTTTATGTAATATTTTACGGTATGAAGGGGGGTGCGCAGTATGGACCTTGACCTAATTATGAACATGCGTCACAGTAACTTTTGGGGGTATTTGTAGGGACCAAAGGTTGGTCTATATTTGGATTCGCGTTTATGCTTCCGGGGTTTTTGTGCATGTGAATTTGAAGTGCTCAACTCCTTGAATGGATTTTGGGCGTTTTGATAGGAAAGGGGTGGTAGTGGCTTTGACTTCTTTGGTCATTTAGAGGGTGTGAGACGTGGTTTCGATTTAAAAGATTTGTGGGGCGAGGGACTTGTTTAGATTCGATGTGAGGGAGGAATTTGTGCCGCGTTGGGCGAATAAGGGAACGGGATTCACTGACTGACCGTCTTAAGATGGGAACCGCTAAGGTACATCGCCAAAGCGGTCGGGGTCAGTGGTAAAGGGGTAAGAGTTGAGGTTTGGGGAGATTTGAGTGGAATTGTAGAGTGGTTTATGAGTGGGAGTAGTTTTAAGTGCGCGCGAAAAATCGTGGGACGTCACAACTCATACCCTGAAATCAGCATGTAACCGTTACATCCTGATTTCATTGCGATTAATTTGATTTGATTTATGGTTATAGGCTGATTTCAAGTCGTTTGGATTTGTGGTTATGGATTATATTTATTGATGACTAGGTAATTTTTTAAACCCCTGGGGCGGTTTCTTTTTCTTCATAATTTTGTATTGTCATCGAAAATACGTATGCCTGTAAAGTTTCAAGTCTATTGGATAGTTAGAAGTGGGTTCAAATTGAGTTTCTAGATTTGAACTAAACAAACATACATACAAACAAACAGAGGATTGAAGTTGAATACTAATCGTTTAATAAGAAACTGTTTGTTAATCAGATGTGTAAGTGGGACTCAAGTTCAAGCCTATTCCGTCCAATTATATAATATTATTGTTTAATGATCAGTCAATTCCTGTTTTTTCTCAAATCCTAAAATGTAGAACACTGAGGCTCCAAGAGCCCCAGTTGTAAAAGCCTACGCCATATTAACTGAATTTGAACCCACTTCCAACTATCCAATAGACTTGAAGCTTTACAGGTATACGTATTTTCGATGACAATACAAAATTATGAAGAAAAAGAAACCGCCCCAGGGGTTTAAAAAATTACCTAGTCATCAATAAATATAATCCATAACCACAAATCCAAACGACTTGAAATCAGCCTATAACCATAAATCAAATCAAATTAATCGCAATGAAATCAGGATGTAACGATTACATGCTGATTTCAGGGTATGAGCCTACACGCAGCCTACTAGAGTTTTCTCCATCCGTGACATGCCCGCAACGTCATTGGTTTCGAGCACCCCCTTCCACGTGAGCTTTGGAAAACGCGATGAATGCTCGTAATACCGGACCGCCCATCTGGGCATCCCTGATCTACATACTTGGGAAAAAGTAGACACCCAAGAGTAGTTACATTCTGAAGCTGCTTTATGCTCAAATATTATGGTGAAAATACAACTAAGTACATCAAATTATGAAGCAATACAGAGCAACGCATCAGTGTACCTACGTAATAGAATAGATGGCCAAATTGAAAAATATAACAGTTCTTAAATCCTATCGAGAGAGTATGGGCACGAGTGAAGAACTTTGTGACAACGAAGAATGCTACATTCAAATTTGCTGATATGAAAAATTTATTTTATGAATCACTGGCTAGAATTACTGCAGAAAATTGGAAACATTGTGTGCAACATGTCATTACAAAGGCTGAAACCAAATTTTGGCAATTGGATCACATTATTGAAAGAATTATTGAATCTTTAATCATAAATGTAAATAATAGCGACAGCAATAGTAATTTGGAATCAAATACAGAATCAAATTCTGAATAAAAGAATATTAACCATTTAGAACTTGCTTTATTTATTGCGTTGTTCATATTCATATTTGCAACGAGTACTATCCAATATCTCAGGAATACGTGCGAACCCGGACACACCGATTGGAATGGAACTTTGTGGGTTTATAGAGTGACTCAAGACAAGAACAACGGTATGTTCATGTGTGCCCTGTCGCCCTTTAAGCGGGTGAAAACTAACCTCAAAGTCAAATTGGCACTTCCACTTTTTCGCGTATAACTCTCAAAGGACAACAAACAGAAAAAAATGTTCGAAACAAAAGTTTAATGGTGCAATAAACGCTACAAACTTGTGTTAACAAAATTTTGAAAATAGTTTTAAAAAATACCTGAACGAAAAAAAACATTTTTCAAAATTTTGTTAACGCAAGTTTGCAGTGCTTATTGCACAATTAATCTTTTGTTTGAAACATTTTTTTCTGTCTGTTGTACTTTGAGAGTTATACGTGAAAAAGTGGAAGTGCCAATTTGAGTTTGAGGTTAGTTTTCACCCCCTTAAAGGGCGATAGGGCACAAATGAAACACACCGTTGTTCTTGTCTTGAGTCACTCTATAAACCCACAAAGTTGCATTCCAATCGGTGCGTCCGGGTTCGCGGTGTTCCCTTTTAAGTCAAGTAGTACTCACAAGTAAACATTAACTTATAAGGAATGAAGTTTCCCGATTTGGAATATATATTTTTAAAGCACTCATAGTAACTAAGAAATCTTAAAAATTATATCTGCAATGGACCTATTTTACTCATGTTATCAATAATATTGAATATAGCCTCAAGGCGTATGCGAAAAAAGGCAAAATCTTCTTTTTCAAGAATAATTGGCTAAAACCTGGCATCTCTATGTTTTTGTGGTGCTGAATCCGAATATGACGTTATTGTTTGCGTAAAAAATATTCCTAAGGTAGTTCTTTTAATAAAAAAGTCGGATTTTTGGACATAACTTAAAAAGAAAACGCCGAAGAATTTTTTAAATATTTTCTTCGGATTACTTGTACCAATTTACTTCAAAAATCCATTTTTTTAACCTGTCTTTAATTCACAGGGGTTACACCTGGGCCCATAGGGCAATATACCAATTCATAACATTCTGTGACTGAACCTCACCTTTGCGATTCTGTATTTTCTTTCTTTCTTTTCTTGCTTATATACTTGTGTTGTTCAATAAGGACGCTGAATAATAATAATAATAATAATAATAATAATAATAATAATAATAATTTGCCTAAACAAGAGAAATGACCATTGCGTGTCTAATGCCAAACCCTTCTACCTAAATCCACTTACCGAAAAATTTCATATTGTTAAAAAGTTGAGTTGTACGTTCAAAATTGTAAACATGAGTGTAGGGACACCCTGTACGATGCGCCTTGGCGAGTGCGTGTCGTGTGCGTGATCGTCGCGTGCGAGATGGGGGAACCGCGTGGTGGGGAGGTCGCGTGCGGAATAGATCGTGTGAGGAGCGCAGAGCCAGCGTAAAGGTCGAGTTTCCTAACCACGGCCGGTGGCGGTCCCACTAGTGCAACGGAGACGTAGATGCATACTTTTCCGTTGCACTAGAGCAGGCCTGGGAATTAATAGCGAATTCGGTACCTCGCACTGATGCTGCACTGGTGTCAAAAAATTACTTGGATTGGTTGATACTTATAGAGCTTCTTCGTTTCTATCAGAAACAACCAATCGAAGTCATTTTCTGGCACTAGTGCAGAGTCAGTACGAGGTACCGAATTCGCTATAAGTGAACGCAGCGGCCGATTTTTAGAGGCAACGCCTCCTTTCTCCCGCCGCGCGTCTTGGCCCCCGCGGCGGGCTAGGAGCTTGGAGCGCCTCAAGCCTGTACCATATGAGCCGCGCGTAGCGTATTGGGACGCCCCCCGTATCAATAGGTTTCCACATCACCCATGGGATACATTATCGATGCGTTTTTTTTTTGTCAGTGATATCCCCTATAAGGGAGACCGGGGCAGATTGTAACACGGGGTAAATTGTAACATAAGTAAAATCTTCTGAAGGACAAATCTGACAACCCACAGCATCCGAGAGCTGCTTGACGATATTAACACCGTCAGTTTGAGTAAAACAAATGAGCGTTGTTTATCCATTTTGTGGTTATAGCCTATAATTTCAGTATTTAGGTTACGTAAGTAAATTTTGTCCTAGCACTTTGATTTCAATTAACCGTTATTAGAAACCGCTTGAATTTTTGCTTCTTTGTCGCAAACGAAGCAGTAGACATTGGTTTATCATAATCTATACGCATTTCAGTAATTTGATGTTTAGTTTCTCGTTAACTGAGATAAAAGGCAAAAATTCGACCTCGGGGTGAATTGTAACAAACTGCTTGGGGCAAAATGTAACATGTTACAACTTACCCCGCTCTAAATGGTGATAACGCAAACATGATATTTGCTGAAATATTAGTTACTTTTAGGATGAGAACATACAAGAAAAAAAACAGAAAGGGGTTATTATATAATATTATATATATAGAGTCTGATAATTCCTCAGAAGATAAATATTTCTGCTTGGTTTGCACTGAAGCATATATCAACAGTAAACCTAACGAACGTTGGATTATGTGCAATCAATGTAAAATGTGGTCACATGAAAGTTGCACTGTGAGAAATATTCCTTATATCTGCCACAATTGCAATTCGGATAGTGAATAAGCACTAATTGTGCAACTCATGTATATAAAACGTTTATTAATGATATCTCTTTTCATTTATATACGTTAGAAATGTTTATGTGCGTTTACGTTTGCGTTTAAATAAATAAAACAGATGCGTTACAATTTACCCCACATGCTGTTACTTTTTACCCCGGACTGGGGCACATTGTAACAAAGGTTCAGGTTTGTTTAAGATGAAGCTAGATGTCTAAGTGTCCAAGATTTTGTCACGTACTTTCACGCAATTAGTTCACCACATATGTAAGTAGTAAATCACGCAATTTATTTCCCGATTGAGGAAAACACTTTCGAGAAAAACCCGTGCAAACTTTTTTTGTTACAATCTGCCCCGGTCTCCCCTAGGCCTATTTCACTGTATCGCGCGACAAAAAATGGATTGGAAAAACGCGTTTTACTATCATATTTTAAATATGTTTGGAAAAACTAGATTTTCGTGCACGTTTAGACGTGCTGAACAAATCTAAAATATTAACAGGGAGGCTGGACGACAATGTACATATCGAAAATGCGTAGCATTAAGACCGAACAGCGCACAGGGCTAAACGATTCCTCGCTTTCAACTTTGATACGTACATCATCGTCCAGCCTGCCTGTTAATATTTTAGATTTGTCCAGCAAGTCTAAACGTGCTCGAAAATCTAGTTTTCCCAAACATATTTAAAATTTCGATAGTAAAACGCGTTTTTCCAATTCACTTTTTATCACGCAACACAGTGGAATAGGGCTATAGGGGATACCACTGACAAAAAGGAACGCATCGATAATACCTAGTACTTCATGGGTGATGTGGAACCCTATTGATACGGGGGGCGCCCCAATGCGCTACGCGCGGTTCATATGGTACGGGCCTAAGGGTACGTATCCACTTGAGAGTAAAACTCGTGCGAGAAGCTCTCGAGAGTATTTCTCGCGAGTAGACACTACGTCCGAGAGTGACTGTCGGAGAGCGACGTTCAACTCTCAGACTGCGGACGCGTAGCAACTTGCTCTCCAGTGGATACATAGTAAGATAACTATCGGAGAGCTACCTTCGCAATTCGAAATTGTTTCGTATTCTGAGAGTACTATCGCGAGAGTAGGTTTTCTGGGTTATGTAGTAGGGTCGCGTCGCGGCAGACACGGCGTTGCCAGATAGGTGTTGCAAGGCAACGAAATGGATAGTATCCTCTGAAATGTACACGTATCGTTACATATTTTTACATTCAGTAATTTAACTCATTACCAAGCTGAAATTCTTAATTTTGTATCTTTTTTTAGCAATTATTGGTCCAATTGTTTCTATAATACATTGAACTTGCGTCGCATTCATGCGTACAACGTTTCGAAACTGTTAAGTATCTTTAATATGCAGTTCCCTCGTAACAGTTGACCATGCTCCTAATTCTTGTCTACGCTGAATTCATGGTCTAACCGAGCAATTTCTCTTACTTTTTTTTAAAATATTATAAGCAATAATAATAATCAAAGCACTAAGTTTTTGCACATCTATAATCACTTCGTTCCTAGCATAAAAGGGAACACCACTGCGACGGCCGGAAAAGTAAGCCATTTTTAAGAATTTTTTTTAGAAATAATTTTATCGATTTGTATTACCTACCTTTAGTACGCTGCCTAAAGAGACTATACCAAAAAATAAATAAATAGAAAAACATCCATAAATTTTGATAGTGTAGTTGCGCGTGCGGATTTTTTTAACCTTTAGAGGGCCGGGCTGGCCACCATAGTGGCCACTGGAACTTTTAAAAATTGAACTTGTTTCTAAGGGTTTTTGATATCGCTAATCACGATTCCGTGGTCAGAGTATTGAAATTTTACGCAGAAACAGTGTTGCCAACGTAAACAAGCCTAAATGAATAACAGCAGTTACATTCATATACTATTCTTTCCTTTGGCGTTACCCAGGGCTAACGACGTGTACGTAGAAAGTTTTGTAGCACATTTTTTTTTTGGGGGGGGGGGTTGTGTTACTTTTGTATTTTTTTTTGTATTTTCTAATTGTACTATTTATTATACGAGCTGCACTCGTGCAACGCATGCATTATACAAAACGAATAATGAATATGTATGTGTTTGTTGCGATTTTTATCTGTTTGTTCATACTTCTTGTCCTTCCAAATGAAAAAAAAAATTTTATGTCAGAAATTCGAATTTACGGTATTGATTGTTTCGTATGGAAATCCTCAAAACAGGGTGTTATGCACCATGCAGTGTCACATGTAGAGCATATATAAAGAGTTGAACGTCTAGTTTGTTGTAATGAACACAAATTGCATCGTCGGTTTATCCAGTAATTTTGGAAAATGACGACCTATTAATCGAGAGGGTTTGGGCAGATCAGAAATGGAGTCATTCGGATCAAGATTCAGTAAAGCCCTAATCACTTGTAAACGAAATGAAGGAAAGGATACACGTTCATTATTTATTTTGTATAATGCATGCGTTGCACGAGTGCAGCTCGTATAATAAATAGTAAAATCAGAAAAATAAAAAAACACATCCAAAAAATAACACAAAAAACCCCGAAAACAAGAAAAGAGCTACAAAACTTTCTACGTCCATGTCGTTAGCCCTGGGTAACGCCAAAGGAAAGAATAATATATGAATGTAACTGCCATTATTCACTTAGGCTTGTTTAGCGTGATTAGCAATATCAAAAACCCTTAGAAACAATTCAAGTTCAAATTTTAAAAATTCTAATATATGCCATACCGTTCGGGGCCGGGCTGGCCACTATAGTGGCCATCTAGGAATTCGGATACTTTGCCGGCCATTTTGGTGCTATATATGCATAAATTTGAAGTAAATAAAATTTACAATTTCAATGAAAAAATCCCGACCGTCTAAAGGTTAATGGAAACAAACTTTTTGAAATACACTCGAAAAACTGTTCATCTTATTCGGATTCTTAGCAGATTTTCGAAACTTTTCTTCTAAAGCGCACCATTTTTACAAAAATAATTTGTTGAAGAAATCGGGACTACACTCATATAGTTTATAGAAAAAAATGAAATTTGATTTGGGACTTACTATTCCATTGTTGAAGATTAATTAATATATCAAAATTGATGGATGTTTTTCTATTTATTTTTTGTTTAGTCTCTTAAGGATGTATTGGACGTACAATATCAGACAAAAGTTGAAATACTTGAATAGCTATGTCTTACGCATAGTAAATCTAGATGTAAGGAATTCGAACGACAGTCGGAGTCTTATTTTTAATCCTGGGAAGGTATTTTTCACTTTACAAATGCTTTCTCAAGCATTATTTGCTAAACTTTTGGCAGTGAAAATGCCCAGAATTCACAATTTTCTCAAGTTATAATTTATTTCTTTAAAACGGTGTAGAGAAAACAATTGAAACTCGGCAGATATTTTCATCTACCCGTATACTGCATGTACAAAAAAATTTAAAACATTGGTACTATTTCTTCAACATTTTTTCAGATGATTTATTCGTCAAGATCGTCTGTTTCCATAAGAGTACGTGTAAAATCAGTGAAAATTAAAATCGTTATAATTTTTAAAAATCGTTTAAAAATCGAATAAAAATCGTTTAAAATTTTTGGAGCACATCAGGAAGGTTAAAAAGAACAATCTCACGAATTTTCATCAACTTGGAACTATTTTGAAAATAGGTCCAATACATCCTTAAGACAGCGTACTAAAGGTAGGTATTTTCGATGAAAACTGTAAATTATTTCTGAAAAAAATACTTAAAAATGGGTTACTTTTCCGGCCATCACAGTGGTGTTCCCCTTAAAAGAAACTAAAGAGAAACTGCAGAGCAGGCACAAACCGATTTCCAGTGGACACGGTACTGAGAGTTCTATCGGATAGTAAGTCTCGGCGAGTTTTCTATCGACTATCTGAGGGTAAAAATTTTCGAAGTTCCTCTCAAATGGACACACAATTTGAAAGTACTCTCGAGAGCAACTATCGAGAGAAACTCTCAAATGGACACCTACCTTAAGGCGCTCCAAGCGCCTTGGTCGCCGCGGTGGCCAAGACGAGCGGCGCACAGTGGGTCAAACTGCTCTTTTTTGTGTCAAAATCGTAGAACTCTTGATAGGAATAAGGTAGAGGGATGGGACTTTTTGGAGGTTAAAGCTAAGATGTTGCAGATTAAGGGAAAAATGTTTAGAATGCATAAAAAAAAAAGTTTTACCTTGAAAATCTAAGTCAAAGTTGGCATTTTCGACGAAAATTTCGGTTTTTCCGTTATAATTCGTGGTTGAAGTTTTTCCATTACTTCTTATACATCATTTCTTATAGATTTTGACGCGCTGAATTCAAATATGACCGCGAAATTTCAACAATATTTTTTAATTGTGTTGTTCATTAGTAATTATATTTTTTGTCACACCGTTATGAAAGCAGCAAGTAACATTGCTATTCATAACGTAATGTATTATCCCAACATCGAATACACAAGAATAATTTATTTCACGGTACAAAACAAAGTGTAATGTAACTCTATAGTAATGAATTGTAACAAACTCCTATATAATTGATCTATTTTAGATATTTATGGGTAGAGAAACATTAAATTCTACTTAAATCAAGAGACACGGTAGTGTCTCGCGCCAAGTATATGTATATGCGCAGCGCGAGACACAGAGTGTCTCTATTACGCCACGACTCGCTATTCTGAACCCTGATATTTCCGAATCTCAATAACGGCTGATCCGATTCTATTTTGAATGATCTTAATGGATAGCCTGGGTATGATTTACATAAGAAAAGTGTCTTCGTTTTGTTCCTACGTGTCTTATGAGCTGAGATATTTCGTTGTAAAGTGGCAATTTGCCGATTTTCATGTTCGTAAAATTAAGATCTTCATCGTCATCGTCCTACACTTCTAGGCAAGAGGGGGTGAGGAAATGTCTCTCAGGCACGTCGTTCATTGGATCGTGGTGTAACTTGATACACTCCGTTCTCGCGCAGCGTGTATATCTATATACCAGCGCCGTCCAAGTTGGCTCTTGAGAGACAAAACCTGTCCCCCACCACCGTCCGCCGTCACCATGGCGCGAAGTCGTCGCCGAGTCAAAATAACTAATCCGAGCGCTTCTGTTGTCGCGCGCATCACTATGAGCCAATCCAGATTAACAAAAAATTGTCTGTAGACATGTCTCCGCAAACAATCCGTACACATTACGTACATGCGTTTGAATACTAGATGCATTCTCTGGCGATATCGTCTAGGTGTCGGTTTACAATGTATGTATATAGAACGTCTACAAACAATGTCTGTCAGTCTGGACTGGCCTTTACGGTTATGTTTGGTACATGAACATCGACCGTTGATCGGCATCGCGCGTGTCGTCTGAGTTTCCTTGTCCGCGGAATTGTTATGGTCTCCTTTTTAACGTCGCGAGGTTTCCTTGACAACAAGTCACGCTGCTCGAAAGAAAGGTTGGAAGGGGAAGCAGGCGCGTGAGGGGCCCCTACGCTGGACAGCGCTGCTATATACTGATGGGGGTTCAGCCAATCGTGTAACAAATAGTCATGTGACAGCTAGCAGAAAGCACGTCGGTAGAGATAAACGTAACCTAGCTAGTATTTAAGAACCATAACCTGCGAAAGGTGAAATAAGGAAATTGTCAAAATTATTGAAATGTCACGACTTTTTACACGACATAGGACACCGAATTATTGTCTCAATTAACAAGGTAAGTCACAAAAATGTTTTAATAGACTATTTATGTAGAGCTTATAAAAACAGAGGGGACGCATAGACTTGGAAGTTGTCCGGAGAAGGTTCGACAGAGAAGCGTCTTCTTTGACACAAGTTTTTACAAAATAATGTATTGTTTTTATACCATCAGACTATTTTTACATTAGAGTTTTTATGTAAAAGTTGTAGAAATGAAGGAGATGCATGGGCTTGGATAGAAATAAAGGAGACACACAGGCTCGGATAAAAATGAAAGGGACGCACGGGCTTGGACAGAAATGAAGGGGGTGTACAGGCTTGGACAGAAATGAAGGGGATACACAGGCTTGGAGGTTGTCCAGAGAAGGTTATTACATAGACAGAGAATCATCTTGTTTCGCACAAGTTTCTTGAAATTTGTCAAATAAGGTAAATCGAGAAAATTTTTCAAATTAGCGTAGCATTGATATTTAACCCTTAACTGATATCCTGGGGTCACTCATTACCCCCGGCACGCAGAGTTCGCTGTGAAACTTTTGGTTGTCTAAGTTTGTAAACTGAATTTATAATTAACTTTGTAATAATACTTTAAATTTCTACGTTTCTATTATTTTATACATTACCTAAGAACAAAATATTCATAGAGGTTCTTCTAGTGCCGACTTTACAAGTTTCTGTGCCCTTTTTTATTTGGGGTCTGCCACGACCCCAGTATACCAGTTACGTTTGAAAAAAACAGTATACCAGTTAAAGGTTAAGAAAATTATGGCGTACTGCTTGTAATGTCGTGTAAGTCACATTAGAGCTATTCCACGTCAAAACGGATAGAGGGAAAATTTAGTTTAACCGATTCTCTTCAAAATTACGGTATGTGTCGATAAACTTGCAAAAATAAAGTATACTGAATTATAGAGGCCTATGTCAAATAGTTTTCGAAATATTTAACGTTAAAGTCTTAAAAATTGGAACAAAATCGGCTGCCGCGTCATCACTTATACTGTAATATCTCGGTTATTTTTACAGATAATGTCTCCGTCATGGGCTCATTTTAAAGCTGAAGGAATGCTTTCTCAACCCGTATATAGAATATTTTATTTATTGTTAATAATCTTGACAGTAATTGATGTTAAATTTTCAAATCCCGATTTGACGTCGTTCCCCCCATGTTCCGGCTTGAAAAAAAATACCATTCGATTCGTTGAGCCTTCAGCTAATAAATGCGTTTTTCAAAAAAGTGGAGAGATTTTGGGAACAGTTAACAAAAAAATAAAACTTACGATAGTGCACACCGCTTAGAACTGCATGGATCCCATGGTCAGTCCGCACGCACGCGCTTTCAAAACAATCGCCTAGCGTAGGAAAGTATTTATATACGATGCGACAAAACAAACTTTTTGTTCAGTGACAACATGTAAAAAAAAAGAAAAGGAAGAATCACTAAAAGCTACCTACTATTGCTAATCTTTTGTATGGTAAGCAGATATTCCTATTATTTTTCTCGAGAATACCGAAAACACCGAACGAAAAGTTTGATTTGTCGCATCGTATTGTAACGTCCGGTTGCCCGGGGACGACTGAACGTTAGCAGGTTCTCGAGAGGAGAGCGGCGTCCCCTCGAGTATAGGATAAGTGGGAGTTCGTTGGTAGAGTTAAGGAGTAAAATCCAACTTAAAACGTAACAATGACTTTATTTAAACAACACTTATTCCTAACAATAATAATAATAATAATGCTTATAACTATGATTGATGTTTTTTATGGTTTTATGGTTTTTTTCTGTGCTATTAAAGTTAAATAATTGTATATAAATATGCTTCTGTAGTAAGCTCGGCCGCTACCGTTTCCGGAGCAGTTCCCAAAACTTTTGACAGAATTCTTTTATTTATGCTGCTGCTGTTCATAGCGGCCGCTACCGTTTCCGGAGCAGTTTCCGATATTCATGGCAGAGTATGTATTCTAGGGTTCCGTAGACCTTGCCTTTGCTAAGCGGTTAAGCTGCTGCCTACTAATAGGAGCAACGCTTGAAACCTCCGCAAAGACAAAGTTCTCAACCTTCAAATGAAAGATCCAAAGAGGAGCAACAGTACCTTTGTACACTGAGAACCAGTCGCTACCGTTTCCGGGGCGGTCTGAAATTCTACTGGATAGTACCTCAGCTACCTCCAGGAACTAGCATTCGTTGGTCGCAGGAACGTATCCGTATTTGAATGAGCGCGCCAGGTGCTGCGTGCGCCTCCTTTTATACTCGAGATTTGGTGGGTTGGCGCATGCGCAGTGAGTTAGTTTTCAGTGTTTCGCTTTATGTTTGTTTGTTACATATTATTTTATCTTGTTCTTTTGGTAATACTTAAGTTTAATTATTTCTAATGTTCTTATAATATTCGCTCCTTTAATATTCGCTTAGTTCGTAATTTACGTAATAAAGTATGTACAATGCTTGTGCGCGGTAACGCAGTTTGGATTAAAGTAGCGTAGATCGATCCTACTTTACCGACGGTCGGTAACTAATGGTTCGAGTCCCCGTGGGACGTTACACCTCCCCCCTAGGGTATCTCTCGCCCTCGAGAGATTTACATGAAGTTTAAAATGTTAAATGGACACTGACGTATATGTAAAAAAATTTATTTAAAATAAAAACAAAATGCTAGGGTTTATATGGATATGCTTGTCCAGAACCAAATAAACCAAGTATCCGCCAAATTCTCTTTCGGGGGTCTTCTTTTGGGAGGGACCGGTACCATTCCCAATCCGGTAGTGGAATATCTATGGACACTAATTTGGGCCATTTCTTCCTTGGTACATCTGGAATTTTGAATTCTGATGTCCCCTTGAAATTCGGAGTTTTGGGAAATTCTGGCGTTGTGGGTAACGAGTCCGGAGAGTTGTATGGAGGTGTACGGGGTTGTGTCTTAAATTGAAGGACTTATTTTAGTTTTATAGAGAGAAGATAAAGAAAGGTATTTTACCATTTTGTTGGGTGATCCCGGGAGTGGGGTGATTAATAGAGGTATCTCCGTCATCTCTTTTAATATTCTTTTCAATTCTTTTTTATTTCTATTATTGTGACGCGAGCCTGAACGCTTCGGCATTTTGGTGGCTATGGTTGCGCAAGCGCGAATTTAGCAACATGTTAGGGCCTGCTATAGTGGCGCCCTCTGACGAATTTTTCCCGAATTCTCTTACAACTACGCAATAATGTTGCTTATATTATTTTATGACAGGTTATAATTTTTACTTTTTTAGGTTAGAAAAAGAAATATTTATTTATTATAAAATTTAAAATTATGGTGTAAGTGTTTATTACATTCTGTTTTATGTGTGTGTGGCGTGTATATGTAAAGTGTTCTGTAAAAAGAATAAAAAAATATATATAAAAGTTCTTAAAATTAGGTGTTAGTGTTTAGTACATTCTGTTCGTGAATGTGGCGTGTATATGTAGAGTGTAATGTTAAACAAAAATACTTAATCTAGGTATGAATCTTCTTATATTCATATCTTTCCTTCCTTATGAATTCTTTTTTAATAGGATATGCTCCTCCTCTATGTAAATCCTTATTATATTCCTCTTGTATTTGAGGAAACAGAGCCATACATAATTTGCAATTAAAAATACTTTTTGCTTGGAACATGAGTCGTCTACAAAACCGGCATATACAATAATCCCTCATGTTTCCATACGCTATTAAATGCGTGTGTGCTATTGTCCGCACTCTGTCTTCTCTCTTATTCTTACAATTCTGACACATCAAATGGACGCTATTCAATATATAATATGCGTCTTTACCCATTGTATTATCAAGGCACTTATAGCTATCCATTTTTACGTGTATAAGGCACCGTGTTCAACGTAAGACTTTGCAACAATGGAGGAACCCTTTGTCTTGTGTTCCTTATATAGGCGTCTACTCAGGGTTGCAACTTTGTATAGTTAAAAATTATTTAGAGAATTTTTATAAATTTTTAAAAATTTGTTCTCGTATAATAGGATAGGTAAATCCTGATTGCATCCTATATATTGCTGTTGATGATAAATAGTATAATACTAATGTACATAAAGTACAATTGGTTGCAGCTTTTTGTTTGAATAGTAATGTATCGCAGATAAAACTTTTTTTTTTCATCTGTCTCCATATAAAGAAGTGGTCTCTGGTTGGATTTGTATGTACCAATCCTGTTCTTTGGGCACAATGTCCGCAAAGTAATTCTTTATTCATATAATAATATACGTCGCCTTGAAAAAATTTCGTAAGACATTTAAAGTTTTCCATTATAAGAGAAATTCTTTTTGATCCTTCTGCTATGAATGTTTACGCTTTAATGAATAGATTCAACTTCTGTTCCTTCTTATATAGTCGCCTGGATGCAAGGTTGCAATTCCTCTACAGTGGCGCCCTCTGGTAGATAGGCTTTTTTCACTCTGTTCATATGTATGACCCTAGTTTGTTTTACAGTGATTGCTATCTTCAAATTGCTATTTTCTAGAACCTCAGTAATTTGGTAGGGTCCGCTGTATTCTGGTCCTAACTTTTCGCGCCTTGGATTTAATAACCAAACCCAATCTCCTACTTTGTATGTTTGAGGTTGTATCTTCTGGTCGTAGTAATGCTTCTGCCGAACTTTTGATTCTTCTAAGTTATTTCGCGCCATTTGTCGAATGTGGTGTAATTTGTGTATTAATTCATCAACATAGTCCGGATATGTTTTGATATTGTCTGTTGGAGGAATACTTGAAGGAAGACGTGCTTTTTTACCGTAGACAAGTTCGTGGGGCGTAAATTTCGTGCCTTCATGAGTGCTTGTATTATACGAGAACATTGCTTGAGGTAACCATTGGTCCCATTGTTTTTCTTTTGATACATAGTGTCGTAGATATTCAATAAGAACGTGATGACTTCTTTCTAGTGATCCATTGGACTGAGGATGGTATGCTGATGTTCGATATTGTTTGATGTGGAATGTTTTGGCTAACTTTTTCATAAGGGAACTCATGAAATTTGGCCCTTGATCAGTAAGGATAGCTTTAGGACTTCCAAATTTGCAGATAAAATGTTCTGTAAATGCTTTAGCTATGTCCTTTGCAGTTATGTTTACTAATGGTATTGCAAGGGAATATTTAGTTAAGTTATCTTGGATAGTAAGTATATAACTATTTCTTACATCTGTAAAAGGTAATGGTCCTACTATGTCCATAGAAATTTTGTCAAATGCATCTAATGGTGTATCTGTTAATACCATAGGCTCCTTATTTTTTACTCTGACCAATTTAGTTTTCTGGCATTCTAAACAAGTTTTAATGAATTGTGTTATCTCGTATTTCATGTTCTTCCAATAATATTTACTTCTTATTCGATGGTATGTTTTAGTAATTCCTTTATGTCCTCCTACAGGTGTTTGGTGATTTTCTAAGATAATCTGCTGCCTGTCTTGTATGGACGGAGTTAAGGCCCGGTGCAGACGAGCGGTTTGCGGCAGTATGCCGCCGCGGCAATTTGCCGCCGCGAGACGCGCGTGAAATTTTTCTAGCAGTTCACACGAGCGGTTTTGCAACGCCACGATTCGCGTTCTGCGGTTTCTTCTTCTTCTATGTTCATGGGTTTGACATTTTCTTGCGTTAGATAAACGCAAAACGCTCGTGTGAATTGCTTGATATAAAACAATGTACTGCTTCGCCGCTTTGCGGCAGCGTTCTTTCGCGGCGAAGCGGTACGTGCGTTCGTCAAAAACGAACGCAAACGTGCCGCCTGGTAGCCGCTGAAATTTGCGTCCCGTGTGAACTGCTTCATATAAAGGCTCCCACAGACCAACGCGAATATTGCCGCGCGAAGCGGATCCGCCGCGGATTAGATAAGGCTGCCCATAAGCCGACACGTAAAAAAAAAAGACACAAACTTCAATCCGCGGCGGATCCGCTCCGCGCGGCAATATTCGCGTTGGTCTGTGGGAGCCTTAAATCTATGTTCTGCTAAAACGCGGCGGTAATTTGCCGCGGCGGCAAACTGCCGCAAACCGCTCGTCTGCACCGGGCCTAAGAGAGTAGGGTCAAGGTGTCGACAGTGGCTCAGGCGGGTACAATGGATCAGGTACTCTGTGTGCGAGAGGAAAAACAATATCGTTGCGTCCTACTCACACATCAAGGCTCTCGCGATGCGAACGCGAACGAACTAGTCGCCTGCCGTCAGAGTCGACGCGTACACGTGGTGCGACGCAATTTATATTTTCGCGTGTCCAAAGTTGTTTTTAAAGGTAAGTTTTCCCAATTTCCAGGCTGTGCTATGTGCCATATTATTACGCAGTTGTCATTCTATCGAAAAGTACATCTATTTTAGTTTATTTTGATAGTGCAATCATATTTAAAAAGTCAAGTATTTTATGTGTGTTTTGAGGTTAATTATAAAACGGCAGCTCGGTACACAGTGGCTCAAGTTGCCGTGGTACACAGTGGATCATGATTCACTGAACTAAGGTCGTATTCAGATATATTGGCCGGTGAGTTTCGGGAGGGATATTCTCCCACTATATCTCTTGCCTGACTCGGTGCTTCTTTTCTCAACGTTTTCTGACTCGCTCTAGCCTTCCCAGAACAACAGTGAGTTAGAAGTGACCGTTAGATGGTGGTGGCTGATATCTTCTCCATCGCTGTTCGCGAAAACGAATCGACCGGCAAATAAATTTGAATACGACCTTAATGAGTTTAGAAAGTCTTTTTGTTTTACTTATATATTTACACGTGTTCTTAGATTACCTTGCAAGATGGCTCGTCCAAAAGCCCTAACACGAAAAATAGGTAAGCATACCGAAGTTCAAATGAAAGAAGCACTAAAAAGACTTAAAAATGGTGAAAGTATAAGACAGCTAGCAAGCAACATTGGCATACCATTCACTACATTGCGGCGGTACTCGCTGAAATTGATAAACGGGACTGTCGAAAACATAAGTTTGGTGCCAAATTACGAGGTCAACAAAGTGTTCAGTCAGGAACAAGAGGAAATTCTGAACAGTTATCTTAAATCCTGTGCCTTGATGTTTTATGGACTATCTACGAAAGAATGTCGAAAAGTAGCATTCCAAATGGCAACCATAAATAATTTGAAAATGCCCGATTCCTGGAAAAGGAATGGAATGGCGGGTAAAGATTGGCTGAAATTATTCAGGAAAAGGCATCCTACGCTTAGTCTAAGGAGACCTGAAGCGTGTAGCTTAGCCAGAGCTACGGCTTTCAACAGAGCGAATGTAAATACATTCTATAATAATTTAGAAAACCTAATGAAAAGAAACCCTGCGTTTGGAAATGGAACTCGAATATTTAATTTAGATGAAACTTCCACAACAACCGTACAAAGACCTCAGAAAGTGATTGCACCGAAAGGATGCAAAAGTCTTGAGAAGGTAACGAGTGGAGAGAAAGGGACCTTGGTTACCACATGCTGCATAATATGTTCAAGTGGTATAAGTTTGCCTCCTGTAATGGTTTTCCCTAGAAAAAATTTTAAAGACCACATGCTTAAAAATACACCACCGGGAACTTTGGGCCTAGCAGCACCAACGGGTTGGATGAACTCCGATATTTTCCCGGAAGATATCAAGCATTTCATAAAATTTACAAACAGTTCCTTGGAAAATCCAAGTATTCTAATCATGGATAACCATGAGTCCCACCTCTCTATTGAAGCACTTGATTTGGCCAAGTCATCTGGTATTCACATATTAACTTTGCACCCGCATACCTCGGGTAAACTGCAACCATTGGATGTTGGAGTTTTTGGCCCATTTAAGACATATTATAATGCAGCAGTAGACTCTTGGATGTTACAACACCCTGGGAAGCCTGTAACGATTTATGATGTCGGCGAAATTGTTGGGATAGCTTTTCTTAAGTCTATGACGCCTGCCAATATTCTGAACGCCTTTAAAAAATGTGGCATTTTTCCTTTTGATAGGAATCTCTTTAATGATGATGATTTTATGCCAAGTATGGTGACAGATCGTCCCTGTCCCGATTGCGAATTGCGAAGGGATGCTGGACCATCAATTGAAGAACAAGCAAGGTCGTTGAATGCTTTACAAGATAGATCATCGTATGAAAACCAAAATGAACAACAGAATACTTCCGAAGCTGGACCATCAACTACAGAACGAATCAACACGTCGAATACTCAGCCAGTTTGTGCGTCGCTTGAAAAACCAATCGAATCATTGAACTGTCCACAAGTTGGTTTATCACTTGAAAAGCAAACAGATCCTTTGAATGTTCCACAAGCTGGACCATCAAATGATTTAAAAATAAATCAGTCAATTAAAGAATTTATATCGCCGTTTCAATTTAGGGATCCCATAAAAGCTGGACCTCGCAAAAACAACAGAAAACCTAGAAAACTTGGTCGAAGTTTAATTGCTACAGATACACCAGAAAAGACGGAAATACAAATGGAAAAAACGGTGACTAAGAAAAGGAAAGAGGCAAAGAAAAAAAGGATATCTAAACATTTATTTCAACGTGACTCAGAAGATGATAACGATAAAATGGAATTACAAGATAATGATGACGATTTTGACTGCATGGACGATGAAAAAGAAAATAAAACTAACGTGATCACAGAAAACCATCTCAGTATACCCTTATCTCGACAAGCAAATGAGGGAGAGTATATTTTAATAGAATTTGCAACTAAAAAGAAAAAGCTCTATTATGTGGGGAAAGTTATAGAGAATAGGAACGAGTCCCTGGAATATTGCGTAAGTTTCTTAAGAAAGAAGTCCACAAACAAATTTTATATTCCTAATGTACCAGATGTTTCAACCGTCGACGAATGCTATGTAAAGTTAATCCTTCCAAAACCACGTTTGAATGGTAGTACCACCCGCCGACAATCATATTTTGAGTTCTCTGTTGATTTATCTCTTTTAAATATTCATTGAAGCAATTTTACTTCAATTTTTTTTTTTAATTAACGTATATTTTATTTTTTTCGTTTGTGTTAATACCCACTATATTTACAGAGACTAAATAATTAAATAAAAGACTGATTTCACTATCATATGTGCCTTATTTTTCATGTCTTTCACATCATGATTCACTGTGTACTGTGGTGAGCCACTGTAGATTTTTGAATGATTCACTGTACCCGACCTGCAGTCCACAGTGGATCATTTCCCATTTTTTAAAAAAACGTTTATATCTTTTTTGTATCGCTCGATATTACAAAATAATAACGTATTTAAAAACATCCAATAACTAGGCTATGTTTTACACCAAATTTCAGCCTCTTTGCTCAATCCATTATAAAGTTACAGCCCTCCATAAAAAGACTGATCCACTGTCGACACCTTGACCCTACCCTTGCAAAAGTTAAATTGGATATCCTCTTGTATGAATATTATGTCTATTAAATTTCGTAGTTTGTTTAATGAGATTTTATTTTCTTCTGCTGATATATATATTTTTGTGGCTTTTTCAGATATTAAGTATGTATGAAGTATCCTTAGTGAATTGTATAAGTCTTCTTCTATTGGATGGTCTACCGTGATGATTCCAAGAATTGTATGTTTTCCTTCCTTAATTTTCATTAATCCTCCGGCTTCTAATGGGAGTGGAAATTTGTGAGTTTTTATGTTTTTTTCTTTATATAATTTTTCTCCTGCTGGTCCTATTGGTTTACCCTCTGTATCAATAAATGTTATGATATATCCTTTTCCCATCCATAAGTGGTCCTCTATTTCAATGTTTTGTTTTTTGACAGGAACATTTGACACTATTTTTGGTCTGCCTGTTGTATGTTGTGGAGGTGGAGTGGTTGGGAATGATAATGGTGGAAGAGATAAATGTGGTGAAGGGGACAGTGAAGGAGGTATGGGTACTTTTTTTATTTTTATGGGAGTTATGGGAGCTGTATCTGTACTAGAGTTTAATTTCTGTTTCTTCTTTTTAGGTGCATGGTGAGTGCTTTTATCTGAGCTTGTTTCTGCACTAATTTTGGGAGGGTCTCTGTAATTGTGTTTTGGTACTATAGTTGTTTCGTCTATTTCTTCTATTAAGTCCTCTTGAAGTGTCTTGATGTTAGGTTTTTTCTTTGGGTTGTCTTGTTTTATATTTTGAGGAGGTATTGCCTCTTGAGGGGTCGTATGTACTTCTACGTTTTGAGGGGGTGCATGTATTTCTACTGGTACTGTGATTTGAGATGGTGTATGTACTTCTATGTTTTGAGGGGGTGCATGTACTTCTACTGGTACTGTGATTTGAGGAGGTGTATGTATTTCTATGTTTTGTTTTTTAACTTCTGGTTGAGACGAAGAGGTGTTTCTTATTTTCCTTTTTAATTTTTGTCGCTTAGTTTCTTTTGAATCACTTTCATCATATGAGAAATCGGAATCTGATGAACTAAGTCTAGGTTGTTTATATGGAGCTGGATTTCCTGAGGTTGAGGCAGTTGTTTCTCTCTGTCGTGTGTTAGGTTGGTGAAATTGTTTCTGTTTTTTGTTATCCTGAGAACTTGTTTCTGAGTGTGCTCGCTTCGCGTTTAATGGTAATGCTATCGGGTTTCTAGATAAAGCGTCCGCGTTTGTATTATATTTTCCGGGTTTGTATAAAATTTTATAATCATATTCCGCAAGTTTGATTTTCCAACGCATTAGTCGTGATGTAGGATTTGAAAGATTTTGTAGCCATTCTAAAGGTTTATGATCTGTGATTAGGAAAAATTTCCTACCATAAATATAAGGTCTAAAGTGAAATACCGCGTATATAATTGCTAAAACTTCCCGTTCTGTTGGTGAATATCGTGTCTCTGCATCGTTTAAAACACGAGATGCGTAAGCTATGGGTAAATCTTTCCCTATTTCTCCCTGACTAAGAACTGCACCTACAGCAATACCTGAGGCGTCTGTCGTTATGTTGAATGTTTTTTCGAAATCCGGAAATTGTAGTATGGGTTCCTTGCAAAGAGCTTCCCTTAAAGTTTCAAATGCTTTTTGTTGCTTATATGTCCATTCGAATTGATAATCCTTTTTAGTGAGGTTGGAAAGTGGTCTTGCAATTTTTGAAATATCTTTTATGAATCTTCTGTAATATCCACTCAGTCCTAAGAACTGTTTTACGTTTTTGACCGTTGTGGGAGTTGGAAATTCCTTAACTGCTATTATTTTCCTTGGATCGGGTTTGACTCCCTCTTCTCCTATTATATGTCCTAAATATGAAACTTCTTTCTTCAGGAACTCACATTTGTCTGGTTGAAGGTGTAGATCTGCGTCTCTTAGTCTGTTCATTAGTCGTTTCAATTTAGTTGCATGTTCTTTAAGCGAGCTGGCATATATGACAATGTCATCTAAATATACGAATAATTCAATCCCTTGGAGACCGGTTAAGACTTGGTCCATAAGTCTTTGGAAGGTAGCTGGTGCGTTTTTAAGTCCAAATGGCATTCTATTGAATTCATAGTGCCCGTATATTGTAGAGAAGGCTGTTTTATGGCGATCATCCGGATGCATAGGAATTTGGTGGAATCCAGATGCGAGATCAAATACGGAAAAATATTTCGCGCTTCCCAACTGATCTAATATGTCAGTTATATTGGGTAAAGGATAGGCGTCTCCAATCGTTTTTTCATTTAATTTCCTGAAGTCGATTACTATTCGTCGTTTCTTCACTCCTTCCGAATCTTCTTTCTTGGGTACTATCCATATAGGTGAATTATAAGGAGATGATGAGGGTTGTATTATTATCCTTACTTCTTCCTTAAATGTTTGAGGGTACCGATATTGTTTTGTAAAAACAGAAACGTCATTTTCTGTTATGATTTTATGGTGAGCTTTATTTGTTGCTTCTAGTTTTTCCCCTGGAAGATGAAATCTATCCACGTGTTCCTTTATTAATTCTTCAACACTGGCTCGTTCCTCTAAATTTAGATGGTCTAGCCTTAGCAGTTGTAATAACTGGTGAGTTCTATTGGTTTTCATGTATTTGTTTGTTTCTTCTCCTTCTATAGGTCCTTCTATAAATGGTTCTAATTCAACTGATGGTACAGGAATTTTTATGTCTTTTGTGGATGTATTTATTGCGAAAAGACATGCCATGCCGTTATTATTTGATACTACTGCATTTCCTATATGTAAATTAGGATGAATATTGATTTTAGGAATATATCCTGTACTAAACTGTGTGTTATGGACTCGTACATAGATTTGACTTCTCGTTCTGGCTGGTATTGTGACCATTTCTGGGTCGATAAATGGAATAGTTTCTATTCCTATGGTTATTACTGATCTTGTGTAATCGATAGTTGCTCCATTGGTTTGAAAGAAATCTGTTCCTAATATTCCATCCTGTTTGATAGGGAGGTTTTCTACGACGTGAATAATGATTTCCGTATTTAGGGTTCTTATTTTGATGTATCCTATGGTGCTAAGTAGACCGTCTGTAATGCCATTAAGGTCGAAAACGGTGTCTGTAAAGATTGGGATGTCGGGAGAAACAGCACATCTCTTAATTACATTTAGGTCAGACCCAGTATCAATCATTAGTGTTGCTTGTCCTCCGTTGAATCCTGTATCAAAAAGAAGGATGCTAGGTGGTTTCCTTATTTGCTCCGTTTTGAGTCTGAGTATGGCTTGTCTACGTACCATACGGGGTTGTGTTTCTTCTTTTTCTTTTTTATCGAAGTATATCTTCTTTCTGCATTGTTCTATTGTATGGCCTCGGAACTTGCAATATTCACAGGATATATTTGCATAACTCCAATTTCTGCATTCTTCGATTGTATGTCCTGGTCTTCGACAATAATTGCAATATGTGTTGGTTTGTGGAGTTCCATTCGTGTAACTTTGACTTCTACATTCTTGCGTCGTGTGACCTGGTCTTCGGCAGTTGCTGCAGTATTCGTTGGATTGAGGGGCTCTGTTGGCTTGGCTTCTACAATCTTGAGTCATGTGACCTGGTCTTCGGCAGCTGTTGCAATATTCATTGGATTGAGGGGCTCTGTTGGTGTAGCTTCGGGTCCTACAATCTTGTGTCATATGACCCGGTCGTCGACAAAAGTCACAGAATGTATCGTTTTTATTAAGATTTCTACATTCTTGTATTGTATGGCCTATTTTTTTACAATGTTGACAGTTTTTTTGTCACCAGTCGGCGCGTGAAACTTGCTGATTACTGCAGGTGATGATGTCATGGCCGTATCCAAGGCAGTTTATACATTGATTATTTTGTATTACTCCTGTTGCTATCTTCGTTCTTGTTTGATACTCATTGTATTCTGCTTCCGCTTTTATGGCAACATTGATAGCGCGATCAAGACTGGCGTAGGTGCAGTCATGTATTCTATTATATATTTCGATCTTTAAACCCGTTAGAAAGGCTTTAACAGCATTTTGTTCCGCATTTATATTAAATTGAGCCTCGTTTCCAGGTACTTCTATTGTATTACAATGTCTAATTTGTAAGAGTAGATTAGATACGCGGCTACTATAGTCTACCGTTGTTTCGTTTGGTAATTGCGCGATTTTTGCTAGTTCGCCGTATAATTGTATTGACGTATATAATGGAGCGAATCGTGAGCTTAGTACTGAAATAAGATCACCGATGGTGTTATATTCTCCGCTTAAAACTACTCTTGAAGCTTGTCCATAAAGCTTGTTTTTTATGAGTTGAACTAATCCATATTCTGCGTTAGGATTTACCATGCGTCGTGCATGTCGACAGCTTTTAATGAATTGATGTAATGGTATATTTCTACCATTAAAAGAAGGTACCGTGTCTGCTGTGTCGCGTAAACTGATATGTGGTAGGTGCGGATATACATTCGTAGCTGTATTAATTTGAGGTGTTGAAGTTCCCGGAATATTTTCATTTTCTACAATTTCTGGATTTTCTGGATTTTCTGGAGTTCCCGTATCGAGTACTAATTTATTCATTCTTTCTCCAAGTGTGTCAGGCATTGTGAAGTTTTAAGTCTCTATAGAAAGTTAGGAAAAAAAATTTTCTGAGAAAATACTCACTTTTGGAGTGATTTTACTAAGCGAAAATATCCTTCTCAACGAGATATCCCACCGCTGTCACCAAAAAATATCCGACCTGTCACGTCCGGTTGCCCGGGGACGACTGAACGTTAGCAGGTTCTCGAGAGGAGAGCGGCGTCCCCTCGAGTATAGGATAAGTGGGAGTTCGTTGGTAGAGTTAAGGAGTAAAATCCAACTTAAAACGTAACAATGACTTTATTTAAACAACACTTATTCCTAACAATAATAATAATAATAATGCTTATAACTATGATTGATGTTTTTTATGGTTTTATGGTTTTTTTTCTGTGCTATTAAAGTTAAATAATTGTATATAAATATGCTTCTGTAGTAAGCTCGGCCGCTACCGTTTCCGGAGCAGTTCCCAAAACTTTTGACAGAATTCTTTTATTTATGCTGCTGCTGTTCATAGCGGCCGCTACCGTTTCCGGAGCAGTTCCCGATATTCATGGCAGAGTATGTATTCTAGGGTTCCGTAGACCTTGCCTTTGCTAAGCGGTTAAGCTGCTACCTACTAATAGGAGCAACGCTTGAAACCTCCGCAAAGACAAAGTTCTCAACCTTCAAATGAAAGATCCAAAGAGGAGCAACAGTACCTTTGTACACTGAGAACCAGTCGCTACCGTTTCCGGGGCGGTCTGAAATTCTACTGGATAGTACCTCAGCTACCTCCAGGAACTAGCATTCGTTGGTCGCAGGAACGTATCCGTATTTGAATGAGCGCGCCAGGTGCTGCGTGCGCCTCCTTTTATACTCGAGATTTGGTGGGTTGGCGCATGCGCAGTGAGTTAGTTTTCAGTGTTTCGCTTTTTGTTTGTTTGTTACATATTATTTTATCTTGTTCTTTTGGTAATACTCATTGAGCTATAAGAATACCTGGAGAGGGAACAGAGCAATGGCGGCCGGTCCGAGAAAGAGGGAAGATTACGGGTGAACCTATCTCTGTCTTACAACAGGCTATGGATGTATAGTGCATGTCAGTGAATGTGAGTGAAGTTATCTGTACAGAGTGAGAGGTATAATAGGAAGAAGGATAGGTTCACCCGTTCTTCTATTTCCCTCAGACCGCTGTCGCCTCTACTTCTTCCTATTGCTGTTCCCTCCCCAGGTATACTTATAGCTCAATGGTAATACTTAAGTTTAATTATTTCTAATGTTCTTATAATATTCGCTCCTTTAATATTCGCTTAGTTCGTAATTTACGTAATAAAGTATGTACAATGCTTGTGCGGGGTAATGCAGTTTGGATTAAAGTAGCGTAGATCGATCCTACTTTACCGACGGTCGGTAACTAATGGTTCGAGTCCCCGTGGGACGTTACAGCACAGACCAGGTATAGAATAGACCTTCCATCCTTTTGTCTTCAGTGTCACAGGTCTGAAGTACCGATATTCTGAAATAACCACTGGTTTTCGAGCGCCCTCTCGAATATTCGAACGGTGGGTGCCGGAAACATTATGTGTTTCTAGTATTGACACAGGTAAAGCTGCCGGTACCGCCGAGGAAACTATAGAAGCTATGCTATACAGGGTGTCCCACTAAATCGGTTCACTTCAAATATCTATTATTTCAAGTTATTACTTAAGCGAAGCACAGTGAAACTAGTTTCTTTACAGACATAGATCAGATGTGGAGGTCAATTGTATTTTTTTCAAATGGACTGTCAAATTCCATAGAATAGCGAATTCTTAGTAAATATTTAGTTTCGGCGCAATGGTTCGGTCAATTTAAACTGATAACTAAAATAGCTATTTTGCAATTGTATTTTATACGCTTTCGACGTTTCGATCTGGATTTAGATCATCCTCAGGAAAGAATTATAAAGTATACTGCTATTGCTATTAATATTCGATTAATATTCAATCACAGTGTCATGGCACTACGTGTGAATCGCGAGTCGGTTGGAGAAAGACTGACATATACGTGAACACAACGTCTGCTTCAGAAAGGTGAATACAAGGTAATTACCGTTGACAAACAAAAACATATTTAAACTCCTTGAATTTCAAAATTAAAAGATATACCTTTTACAGTAAGCAAGCATTCATGCCATGTGTTGTGTTATACACTTTAAAGATGTTAACAAGCAGATAAAGAAAAAATTTTCATACCATTTGAAGTTTCGCCATTCTTTTTTAAAAAATGAATTTTTAGTTTCGACCGTAATAATTGATAGTAAATATTTAGTTTCGGCGCAATGGTTCGGTCAATTTAAACTTTTAATTGTTAAACTTTATTTTAGTTATCAGTTTAAATTGACCGAACCATTGCGCCGAAACTAAATATTGACTATCAATTATTACGGTCGAAACTAAAAAATTCATTTTTTAAAAAAGAATGGCGAAACTTCAAATGGTATGAAAATTTTTTCTTTATCTGCTTGTTAACATCTTTAAAGTGTATAACACAACACATGGCATGAATGCTTGCTTACTGTAAAAGGTATATCTATTAATTTTGAAATTCAAGGAGTTTAAATATGTTTTTGTTTGTCAACGGTAATTACCTTGTATTCACCTTTCTGAAGCAGACGTTGTGTTCACGTATATGTCAGTCTTTCTCCAACCGACTCGCGATTCACACGTAGTGCCATGACACTGTGATTGAATATTAATGGAATATTAATAGCAATAGCAGTATACTTTATAATTCTTTCCTGTGGATGATCTAAATCCAGATCGAAACGTCGAAAGCGTATAAAATACAATTGCAAAATAGCTATTTTAGTTATCAGTTTAAATTGACCGAACCATTGCGCCGAAACTAAATATTTACTATCAATTATTACGGTCGAAACTAAAAATTCATTTTTTAAAAATAGCGAATTCTGAGTATGAAAGTACTATATTTCGTGCATTAACAAACTCTTTTATCCAATAATGTAATACGTGCTACTTACGATGTAAGATTACGGGTTGAGGACTTCGTAATGAGCATCGTGACGGGCCGAAAAAAAGATAGGCTCAGTCGAGAATCGGATTAACCGTTCTTTTAATAATCTTTGATTTCTGGGAAACTATAATATAATGTAAAATATAATATAAAAATAATATTAATATAATATAATATTAAATATATATACTGTATGTTACGTATGTGGAATTTTCCCATACGTCGCTCTCAACCGTCTTTCGAGCTCGCGTCTGCGAAGGGAAAACGCCCTAAAAGCCTTCCGCTTATCAACCCCCACTAATGGAGGTCAAGATCTCTACCATCTGCATCGCGACCGTGAGAACGGGAGTGACACGACGACGACCCCGAAGGATTTTCCTTATATGGAAATTCCTAACGCATCCCCACTCATTTTTGGGACTATATAAACCCTTCGGTTCCTACCCTCGTTGGTTAATAGCTATAGAGTCACGCGTAACGTCACGTCGTGTCACTCTCGTACAGAGTTGGTTAGATTCATTTCGATCAGGCTAAAGTCTCTGTCGGAATCAAAGTTAATCTTGTAGAATCCGCGAGTTCGGTTTATATTCTATTTGGAACTTTGAAATATCCACTCGTACGCCCCGCATCGCCAGTGCGTCAACACCGTGCAATTAGTGGTAACATATACACATCTTTTATTTAACCAATTTATCGCGACACTTACATTTGTATTAATTGTTTATTCAATATACTTATGGTGTTCACGTCTAAATCGAGTCGATTTCGTTAAACCTATCTTTTACCCAGCGATCCTTATAATATTAGTAGCACTCACCCACAGATACAACTTTACCGCTCGAGTTGTATCAAATTAAGAGTTACGAGGCATTACTAACATTTCCCGCGACTCCCCGATTTAGCATCGGGTTCGTTCGCACCTCTTTACCAAAACAAGTCATCTTCACCAACCCAGTGGCTCTCTGATTTCGCATCAGGTTCGTCCACGAAACCTAACTCTTCCTACGGCTCCCTGATTTCGCATCAGGTTCGTCCGTATCCTACAGCTCCCTGATTTCGCATCAGGTTCGTCTGTAAATCTACCTACTTCCGAACAGCTCCCTGATTTCGCATCAGGTTCGTCTGTGAATAATCCAACCTCCTAGCAGCTCCCTGGTTTCGCACCAGGTTCGTCTGTGAACTTTATCCTAGTGACTCCCCGATTTCGCATCGGGTTCGTTCACGACGTTTCACCCTCCTACGGCTCCCTGATTACGCATCAGGTTCGTCCGTGTCTGACTCCATTCCTAGAGGCTCCCTGATTTCGCATCAGGTTCGTCCTCGCCGTCAATAATCCTAGCGGCTCCCTGATTTCGCATCAGGTTCGTCCGCGCACCTAACTAACAAATTCATATCCGTATTCCTGGGGAAATACCCCTCTCGCCGGCCTCTCGCGTTGCCGCAGCCCCGGCTCGTAACATGTATATACAGAAATCAAAGATTATTAAAAGCATATCCGCATTTCGCTTATGCTTTCCCTAATTATATAGGGTAACACGCATAAATTTTAATACCTCAATATATCGAGAATCATGCACACGATCAATTTTAATCGTTCTGGTCTCGAGTTCTATAGACTCGGCTCGCACTCATCTCTCCTTGTATTTGAAGCAGGGGTGAAACCAATTATTTTCCTAATCCACGTTAGAAAACAAGCAACTTTTGTTGGAAGCATTTTTTCATAAAACCATTCCAAAGTATTTCTCGATGTCTAGATGCTAGAAGGCAGGCAAAAGGTCAGAAACTAAAATGGTTCCAAAATGAGAAGCGAAAATCACATTTAGTATCTTGACCTGCAGGAGTATCGTTTACACCACTTGGGTTTTCCCCAACCGCTTACCCGCTGACCGTCTATCGAGGTTATTGTTGCCGCGACGCGACCCCCACAACTTTTCTATGTGCGTCGCCTGACAACTGATTCCTGCCACAATCACACACCTCAAAAATCAGTTACACGTCACTCTTGCAAAAAGTACTCGCTCCTACAGAACACACCTATCTGCTCATTCTCCACATTCATTGTACAGTGTGTAGAAAAATTATTGGTCGTTACTCTTAGGGGGTGAAACACCTATGGATCGGTGGACATTTGTAAAAAAAGTGTCCGCGAAATTATTTATAATATTGAAAATTAATGTTAAATTTTTTGGTAAACTTGTCGAAAAGCTACCTCCTCACCGATTTCAATGGCCTTCACATATGTTGTCGAAGTCATCATTCTGAACAACATTTCCCTTTAACCTTTTTGGCAGTTGGCTTTGGTTTACGAAATATTCGCAAAAAACGTTACTTAACACAAGAATTAATACCGAGTTTAACACATGTTGTACGCTGCGGTACCATGCTTTACGCGCCCCGGCCCTAATCTAGCCCCAACCGATATACCGTCAGCTATGAAACAGATTTAAATATATTAGGGTAAAGAACACAGTTGTTGGCCACCTGACAGTGATTGGCCTTATTTTGAGAAATAAATGATTATAAAGAAATACCAATATTATGCCTTTTTTTAATGAACATATTCATATTCCTTGTACTTTCTTGCTTCGGATGTAATCAATATTTCTCCACTCATTATATACTGTGATTATATATAAATGCAAATAGGATGACTCGGCTTTGAAGCTTGGAAATTACAGCGATTTAATAAAAAAACCGTAAGAGTGCAGTTGAAAGTTTGTGAATAGTTTAATGTATTTATGATATGTACAGGGTCATCGTTTAATCCTGCAACCCGCGCGCGCGCGAACCTATAAAATGGCAACACCGCCTCACGGACGCATTCCACTACAACCATGCACTGGCCCAGCGGAGAGCTGCCAGCGACCGATGGACAAGGGTGATGCCCGAGCTTCGAAAATTTTAGCGTCGCAAAGAGCTAGGTATTGGGAATTTCCCGGTCCAGGTAATCGAGCCGCGCGCTCCGCTTTTATGATCGGTTTACCATTCGCACCCCAGATTACTATAATGAGGTTTGAAAATAATGTCAACTGATCTCGTACTCGTCTCAATTTAAATAATTTTAGCTACGACAGGGTTGACCGCGGCGCTATACCCTTGTACGGAAAGATTTTTCGCCACCTGCTTGTAAAAGCCATAATAATGGCGCATCGTTCCAAAAAATGACATTAACGGATGCCGGTATAGGCGTGGTTGAGTAGCTAAAATATTCAGACACAAAAATTCTAGAAAAAGAAATTCAAACACTGCTACAATAAAAGACGCGTCCCATTAGTTACCCCTTACGTCTGATCTAGGTATGCTCCGCATTAAGGATAAAATCGTAAAAAAGAAAACCAGAACAATAGATTCTGAGGTCTGCAGAACTAACACATAATTGAATAAAAATTTAATTTTTCAATTTATGAAAGTAATGATAGTAATGATACAGAAACAACTAGCCTATTGCTTATCGACATCACGAATTTTAAAAACAGCGTTAAATACATTATCAAATAAACAGTTTGCAAAAGCTTTTTAAACAATTATGGTTGAAAAATTGATGAAAGAAAAATTAAGTAAACGTAAAATATGTCAAATTATCAATCATTAAGAGGGAATAATTTTTCCTCATTTTTCGGCGCAAATTGCATTCCGATATCTCTTATAGTTCAAAAGTTATACGAAAAAGGCTCTAAATTTTTTAACCCGGGCCGGGAAATTCTGAATAGTTCTTTGCAACGTTAATTTGAAAGAGGCCAGCCCAAAATTCTCGAAACTCGGGCATCACCGCTGTCTAGCGGTCCCTAGTAGCTCTCTGAACGCCGGGACGGTGCATGGTTGTGGTGGAATGCGTCCGTGAGGCGGTGCTGCCATTTTACAAGTTCGCGCGCGCGCGGGTTGCAGGATTAAACGATGACCCTGTATATCTCTTATATTCGGTTTATATCGATAAATAAAAGTTGAAACTTTATAAAAGAATTATTTATTTGTTAAATTTATACATATATTATGAAAAATACCGGGGGCCAACAACTGTCATATGAATAATGTTGCATGACAGTAATTGGCCAGGCGACCAGTGACTTTTTTTAACCATGTTAATGGTGAAACAGTAATTAGCCACTTTTTAAAAACAGAAATAAACACAACAAATACATACATAATAAAATATATCCATTTTTGTTGTATAATTTTAATCTTATATCTATCACCAAATCAGGTAACATTTTTCTTTTAGGTTACATTATGTATCCAATAGCGGCCAATCACTGTCGAACCGGTTGGACAATTACTGTCTTGACCATGCCAATAACTATATTTCTTCGTAGGAAACACATTTTTTGTATATTTTTATACATTCTTGATTTTTTTTCTATAAACTCTATTTATTTTTAGATTATTAGGGGTTTTTCGTACTTATTTATATTGATTTCCATTTCAAATTTACTAAATTCGCATTTATAATTTATTATTTATGTGACACTATTACTTAAGTGGCCAACCATTGTACTCTTTACCCTATGCCGAAAGTTTTTCATATGTTTTTTATAACATGGCAAGATCATTGAAATCAGTAGGAAGGTAGCTTTCAATCTATTATGCCGAAAGTTGTTTATTAATATCTCCGAAATTGAGGCCGTCAAAAAGTTTAAAAGGAAATGTTGTTCAGAATGACGACATTGACAACATATGCAAAGGTCATTGAAATCGATGAGGAGGTAGCTTTTCAACAAATTTACCAATTTTCTTTTATATCAATGTATTCTACGTGTTGGAAACGAAAAATGTTTGAATGAAGCTTTGATCAGTAAAAATTGTTAAAGATTTCGGAATGACTTGATTGTGTAGAATTACACAATCAATATATGTAGGCAGGGGCCCATCACTACTCTGCTGCTTGATACGAGACACGCCATAAGATTACCATAATTTATTAATCATTTTTTAATTAGTTCTTATAGGAAGTGTTCAATACGATAAATGAAAGTGTATGTCTGTACACAGAGTATCACGGGTATACAGTTGAAAAAAATTGAAAAGTTGAAAAAGTTAATATAAACCCATGTCCGCAAATAATTTATTAGGAAATTACAAGATAGCAGAGGTTCGTTACATCGTAAGCGAAGTTGTACAATGCTTCTCCGTTGTATGGGTCTGTAGAGTTGCTGATTGAGAAAGAAATGAGGAAATTTTGAAATGCCTTTTAAAAATGCTGTATTAATTTGACATCGGGACACCCTGTATGTAAATTCTCACCGCAATTATAACTTTCATTCCTACCGCTTATAGCGCTGCACTCTTATTTCATGCTCAGCCGTTAACGTTGGATGCGACACGGAAATGGTAATGGGGCTCTAGAGCCCCAAAATCGAGTGACACAGAATACAAAAGGATGGAAGGTCTATTCTATACCTGGTCTGTGGTTACAGTATATAAATACTTTCCTACTCTAGGCGATTGTTTTGAAAACGCGTGCGTGCGGACTGACCATGGGATCCATGCAGTTCTAAGCGGTGTGCGCTATCGTAAGTTTTATTTTTTTGTTAACTGTTCCCAAAATCTCTCCACTTTTTTGAAAAACGCATTTATTAGCTGAAGGCTCAACGAATCGAATGGTATTTTTTTCAAGCCGGAACATGGGGGGGAACGACGTCAAATCGGGATTTGAAAATTTAACATCAATTACTGTCAAGATTATTAACAATAAATAAAATATTCTATATACGGGTTGAGAAAGCATTCCTTCAGCTTTAAAATGAGCCCATGACGGAGACATTATCTGTAAAAATAACCGAGATATTACAGTTTAAGTGATGACGCGGCAGCCGATTTTGTTCCAATTTTTAAGACTTTAACGTTAAATATTTCGAAAACTATTTGACATAGGCCTCTATAATTCAGTATACTTTATTTTTGCAAGTTTATCGACACATACTGTAATTTTGAAGAGAATCGGTTAAACTAAATTTTCCCTCTATCCGTTTTGACGTGAAATAGCTCATTAGTGAAGAAAGTACGCTGAATATGCATCTCCCTCGATACTTTCCAAACTTTTGTGAAACATATTTTCACATAAGATTTGAAATCTCTGAAGTATTATGAATATAATATTTTATTAAAATCCGCAGTAGTTCCTACGCTATTCATTAATTTGATTAGTTTGCCATGAACAATATTTCAATTCACCAATAAACTTACTAATTTAATTTTATTCCAGCACCAATAAATTGTGTGTTAAAAATATTGAATCTCTTTGTTCATTTTCGATAAATTACCATTAGTATTTAAATTTCCTCCAACAAGACATTCTGCGCTCTCACTTCCTTCGGGCACATTTTGTAGTCTCTACATTTACTACAATAAAGTGCCACTCTATTTTTATATGTTCTACGTTAAGTTGTAACTAAAATGTGGATTTTATATATTTACAGATAATCTACGTTAGAGAAAAAAATTTATTGTGACATAGTATTATATTAATTAAACGATTTTATTCAGCTTCGATCCTCTGTTTGCTTCCTGTATGTTTGTTTCATGTTTGAAAACTCAAATTTAAACCAATTCCACCAATCCAATTGTCTGGTAGCTTTGCAGGCGTGCGTAGTTTGGATGACAATATAATATTTCACTTAATATTAATAATTCACCCGAGGGGGTGAAAAAATTATCCAGCCATAATAAACACTATAAAATGTGTGAAATCCCCACAAAATTACCTTTTTTAAAAAAAGGTACAAAAAGAGCGCCAAGTATATAATTCCATAAAAAAGAATCCCATTTAAAAACATTGTCGTAAATTAATATAAATTTATTAATGTGCTATATTTAACTTTACAAAAGTAATGATATACAACAGTCGCGCCAATTATCACACTGGCTATTTACACAAAGAACAAAATGTATTCAATAATATTAAGCAGATATATTTTTATACAAATAAATATTTTAATGCGAATAAATATTTGATTCAAAATACTTGGCGCTGCGCAACCGAAAAAATATTAATTGCCTTAGTATTAATTAATAATTTACAACAACTCCATTACAATATAAAATACATATACATACACATATTAGAAACGCAGTCAGATTTATTCTACATATATTTAATTCTAATATCATACGTAGCATATGCACACGCACGCACGCACGTACAAGAAAGAAAGAAAAGGATTAATGCAATTTATACATATTTATTGAGTTTAGCAACACCAATTCGGGGCGCAGCGCCAAGTATTTTGAATCAAATATTTATTCGTATTAAAATATTTATTTGTATAAATTGTAGTTTACAGAAGTGCGATTGCGATTGCACTGCAATAACCGGTATTTCATCGATTACCCGTATAACACGAGTATCGGGGAATCGTAACCGTATTACCCGCAGATCCGGGTTACACCCGGGTAACCGGAAACTCGCAAAAAGTAAGAGCCCTACTACGTTCGCTTAATTCCCAGAGCTGCACTAGAGGGACCGCTGCCGACCGCCGCTAAGAAACTCGACCTTAAAGGTACGTTTATGTTGGAGCTGCGATAAACGATCAGAGCGACGATAAGAGCGAGATGACTATATAGATGACCAACGATAAAAGCGTCGAGAAAGAAATACTTCTTTTTCTTCGCTATTATCGCAGCTCCAACATAAACGTACCCTTAGACGAGCGAATAGCGAAGCGACGACAAACGCGTATCTCATTGTCACTTGTACAACCTTTATATACCTTTATTCTTTTTTTAATAAACATTATATTTTCCATCTCTACATGAGTTTTAAATTTGTAAATTTAGTGATTCACATATCGACAGCAGATGGATCCGGCAAAATATTCTCTGGCATTTTCTTTATCTCCAAAAAAAGTTTTTTTTTTTATTGAGAGAACCACCTTGGGAAATTTGTTTACACAAAAAATTAAATCATATTCGGATTCAGCACCTCAAAAAACATACAGATGCCAGGTTCTAGCTAATTATTCTTAAATAAGATAATTTTGCTGTTTTTCGCGTACGCCTCAATAACATGAGTAAAAAAGGTCCATTGCAGATATAATTTTCAGGATTTCTTATTTACTATGAGTACTTTAAAAATATATACAGTAAAAATTGGATAACTGCACGAAATTCGGGACCGGAGGCAAAGAGAAGGTATACCAAGAGGCGACACTCTGACGAAGAAACCAGTTTTAGAGAGAGACGAAATCCACAACCACTTTAAATGTCCATTCGGTAGTCGGAGAGAGACTTGATTAACAAGAGGCGATAGTAAGACGAAGATATACAGCTGCCTATACAACCAATTTAAAGGGATAAGCCAACGGAAGAACTTCAAAGATACCGCCTAGGAGTGTCGCCTCTTGGTATACCTTCTCTTTGCCGGAGGCATGCAGTTATCCAGCAGAGGTAAATATTCTCGACGTCCAAACTATTCGAGCCGAGCTCGGAGTTTGTTTACATTTTTTGTCGAGCATAGAGAAGGACAGCGAGAGAAAGAGAAAGAGGGTCGACACTCGAGCTGTACAAAACAAACGCGTCGATGACACATTTACTAATGCAACAAGAAAATTTTCCTATTTTTTATTTCTGGTTAACGCAACTTTTGCCGATGTATTTGTGAGGTTCCCCCATTTAAAAAAAGACCAAAAATGATATAATTCGGATCATATTTGCATATTTAATGAGTGATAATAATGTTGGATTCGGGGTGAGAAATGAAGTAAATATTATCCAAGTTATGTCATGTTTTGTCTTATTTTAATCAGAAAAACCTCAGAAATACGTTAGTAAAAGTTTCGTTACAAAAAGATCAATAATAAAAAAGTTTTCTTCTTGCATTAGCATTGGCTCACGGATATTCTGTTGAATAAGTAATGCTTTCTCCTATTTGAGTTTGAATATATGTGAAAGGGTGTGAGGAAGCAGAGTGGCGCCGCCTTTCTAGAGAACGAGTCAGTAGTAAAAGCAGGGTTTGGAGGACCCCGGCCATGCACCACACCTACAGGAGCGGTGGTAATGTGTGCGTGAATTGATGCTGGCGCCAAGCCAGCCACGCGGCGACATCGCGCAACGAATGTGACGTCACAAATCTACCGACGCCAACGCCAAGCCCAGCCAAATGCGTGACGGGCGCGTACAGGAACTACTACTCGATTGGAGACGAACCGACGCCAGCGCCAAGCGAGTGACACCGCGGCCAATCAGCGTCGACAACCTATTTCCCCGGCGATGCTGATTGGCCATCATTGGTTGTTTCCTTCTGACCAATAGCAGCGGTGGCCGGTGGACCCTGCCTGAAATTTCCAAGTGCTTAGCCGGGGTCCTCCAAAGCGCACTTTTTACGTGGCACAGGGTCCACCTGTGACGTCACATTCGTTGCGCGATGTCGCCGCGTGGCTGGCTTGGCGCCAGCATCAATTCACGCACACATTACCACCGCTCCTGTAGGTGTGGTGCATGGCCGGGGTCCTCCAAACCCTGAGTAAAAGAGAGCTCCTAAGCGCATGGCGTGTAATTCTGTAAGATAAAAGGGTCCTATTGTAAGAGATAAATGAGAACTGAAATATATGAGTTGTGTTAATTCTGAATCGGACATATATTATTTCACGCTAAAACCAGAGACCCAAAGTTGTCTGGGGAACGCGATAAATAAAAGGTTATGGGCCCAGATAGCCCGATCTAATTGGATTATAAATTGGAACAAATCGATTCCAACCTCGTGGTTGAGCACGTGTGTTGCACAAAGGAAATTGATTAGTAAAAGTCTACAAAATGGCTGTGAGTATAAAAAATTATTACAATATTGATCCGTTGGCCGGAAATAATTATCACGCATGGAAATTTCGCGTAACCACACTACTTGTTGAACAAGGTGTAGTAGAAATGATCAATAGAGAATTTAAGGATGAGGATTATCCTGATCCAATTGAAAGGGAAGAAACGAGAAAAAAGGACAATAAATGTAAATCAACTATTGTTCAATGCGTGAATAATAATCAAATAGACATTATTCGAAATAAAGTAACGGCGTACAGCATGTGGGAAAGCTTAAAAGAAATATATGAAAAAAGGGGCCTACCAGGGCAGTTATTTCTGAAAAGAAAATTAATGGCAATGAGAATGAAGGAGGAGGAATGTCTAGAGGATTTTATTCTCAAATTTGAGGAATTACTGTACCAATTAAAATTGTCTGGGGTAGAAATAAAAGATGAAGACGCAATATGTAATTTACTTCTCTCTTTACCAAAGTCGTATGAAACTGTGGTCACGATATTGGAAAGCATGCCAACAGACAGTCTAACACTTGACGTTGTAAAAGCAAAATTAAAAATTGAAGCAGAGAAAAGGAATGAAGGCTGTGGACGTAGCACAGAGGAAACTTCTGGAGCAGCAGCGTTTGTATCAAATAGATATGGAGTTTGCTATGGGTGTGGCGAACATGGACATTTCAAAAGAAATTGTAAAAGGACGTATGCGGAGGACTCAAAGAAGCCAGCGAACTACGGAAACGGTTACCGGAGAGGTAGCCAATTTAAAGGAGTGGAAACAATGGAACAGAGATATATCGAGGGTCCAATCCAAGGAATCTGAGAGGAAGGAACAGGGGATACCAAAATACTCGAAGAGGGAACTACACTGAGCGCAATCAGATGAAAGAACCAAAGGAAGATGGTGGTATATGCTTCATGAGTGGTATGGAAAAGAATCAAAAGACTGTAAGTGCGAATAGCATTATATTTTTTATTGACTCTGGCTGTACAGATCACTTGGTAAAAGAGAAGGATTGTTTCTCAGAATTAATAATATTAAAGGAACCAATAAAAATCGCGATTGCAAAAGATAAGTATTACTTAGAAGCAAAAGGAATAGGAACTATTAATGTAATAAGTCAAGCAGGCGGAAAAGAATTTAAGTGTAAGATTCAAAATGTATTATATGTGCCTAAGTTGAGAAGAAATCTTTTATCAGTTAAAAAATTAGAAATGTCAAATATAAAATTAGTATTTGAAAATGGTCAAGTGAAATTAATAAAAAATAAGAATACAATAGGTGTGGGATATAGAGATAATTTATATGAGATTAACTTTAAGGTAGAAAAAAATGAATGCTTAAATGTAGAAATTGAAAGTGAATCGGCAACGTTGTGGCATAGAAGATATGGTCACATTGGTTATACAAGCTTAAGTAAATTGATAAAAGAAAGTATGGTTGATGGCATTAATGATGTAAAATTAAATAGCGTTGAGACATGCGAAGCATGTATAAAAGGAAAGATGACTAGGTCAGTATTTGGAACAAGAAATACGAGTAGGAGAATATTAGAAATTGTGCACTCTGATGTATGCGGGCCAATAACTCCGATGTCCCATGATGGCTGTAGATATTTTGTAACATTTATTGATGGTTATTCTGGATTCGTTTGCGTTTATATAATTAAAACCAAAGATGAAGTTTTTGATAAGTTCAAGGAGTATGTTCAGATGGCACAGGCAATGTTTAACCAACGAGTATCTATGTTAAGGTGTGATAATGGAGGAGAATACACTTCAAACAAATTTAGAATATATTGCAAAGAAAATGGAATAAGTATTGACTATACTGTTCCATACACACCTCAACAAAACGGCAAAGCCGAGCGATACAATAGGAGCTTAGTGGATAAGGCAGGATCAATGATTAGTGATGCAAACATTTCAAAGGAATTTTGGAATGAGGCTATAAGGACTGCGGCGTACATTATAAATAGAAGTCCAAGTGCGAGTCTACCAGGCATCACACCGGCAGAAGTGTGGTACGGTAGGAAACCTAATGTTGACAATTTAAGAATTTTTGGTTCAGTTGCATATACTCATATACCGAAAGAATTAAGAAATAAATTTGATTTCAAGTCAGAAAAGTGTATATTCATAGGTTACGCTAAAAATGGTTATAGGCTATGGGACTTAACGAAAGGGAAGGTTATAATTTCAAGAGACACGTTGATAGATGAAAAATCTATGTACCAAAGTAGAAATAATATACAAATAATATGTGAAAGCGAAAACAAAGATGAGGAAAACGATGTAAGGTTAGAAGGTACACCTCCAATAGTAGGATCTGATAGCAACATGAATTCAGAAAGTGAAACAGAATATGAAAGTGTAGAAGAAAGAGAAGAAAGTTTAAATCAAGTAGAGTCAGAAAATAGAATTGAAAGTGAAAATAGGAGAGGAAAAAGAGACATAAGATTACCGTCAAAGCTCAAAGATTTTGAAATGTATATGGCATGTGACGCTGTATCATTTGTTGAACAAGCTCCCCGATGTTTTAAAGAACTAATGGATAGAGATGATAAGGAATTTTGGTTACAAGCGATCGATAGAGAAATAGAGTCCATAAATAGAAATAATACTTGGAAACAGGTCATTAAACCTAAAAGTGCAGAAATAATAGATACAAAATGGGTCTATGCATTTAAACCATTAGAAAAGATTAGAAATGATAAATATAAGGCGAGACTAGTAGTAAGGGGATTTGCTCAACAAGATACATTTGATTATGGTGAAATATATTCGCCAGTAGCAAGAATGTCTACTTTAAGAACTTTATTAGCTATACGAAACCAGTACGATTACTATTTTATCCAGTTAGATGTAAGAACAGCATTTCTAAATGGTCATATTAAGGAAGATATATATATTCATCCACCTGATGGCGTAAATTGCAAAAGGGGACACGTACTCAAATTAAATAGATCACTATATGGATTGAAACAAGCATCAAAATGCTGGAACGACAGAATAAACACGTTTTTATTGAACCTAAGGTTCGTAAGATGTTGTGTATTTGCTAATATATGTTGATGACATCATCATATCTGGTCCTAGTTTAGAGCTGATTAATATAGTAAAAATAAAACTAACTCGTGAATTCGAAATGAAAGACAAAGGAGGACTAAAACATTTCTTAGGACTAGAAATAGATTATGATAAGAAAAAGGGGACACTAAAAATCAATCAAAGAAGATATGCGATGGGTATATTGAAAAGATTTGGGTTTGAGAATTGTAAAGCATGCCCAACTCCAATTGACTATAAGTTAAAACTAACGACACTAGATAAAAGGGAGGCTGAGACTGATAAACCGGTGAGAGAACTTATTGGGTGTTTGATGTATTTGATGCTAGGGACACGCCCAGATATCAGTTATGCTATTAATTATTTCAGTAGGTATCAAGATAGAGCTAGAAATGAAACGTGGGTTTACCTCAAACGACTGCTAAGATATGTAAAAGAATCCATTGATTTGAGTCTTGTGTATAAAAGAAGAAAGGTTGAAAAACCGTTAATATGTTATGTCGACTCAGATTGGGGAGGAGATTTAGTTGATAGAAAATCGGTTTCTGGAAGTTTGATCAAGGTGTTTGGAAATACGGTAGCATGGAGCACTAAGAAACAAAATACCGTAGCCCTGTCGACTGCAGAAGCAGAACTGATAGCATTATGTAATTCAGTACAAGACGGATTATGGTTTAGAAAGCTTTTAAATGATCTTAACGTAAAAATTGATGAAGTCACAATTCTTGAAGACAACCAGGGTTGTATCGCATTGATCAAGAATCCCGAAAACAATCGTAGGGTAAAACACATAGATATTAAGTACAATTTTGTATGCGATCATGTAAAGAAAGGCTATGTTAACATTTAGTATATTTGTAGTAAAGATCAGGAAGCAGACATCCTTGCCAAAGGTTTGCCTAAACCTGTTTTTCGCAAGCTGCGACATGAGATGGGTTTATTGTACCCTCAAAGCTAGACAGGGATAATATAAATTGTTACATGATAGAATATAAGTTTACTATGTGAAGCGGAATGGCTATGGAATTATATTTTTGTTTTGCGGTCTTGATAAAATGAAGAAAGCATTAAGAGAGGGTGTTGAATAAGTAATGCTTTCTCCTATTTGAGTTTGAATATATGTGAAAGGGTGTGAGGAAGCAGAGTGGCGCCGCCTTTCTAGAGAACGAGTCAGTAGTAAAAGAGAGCTCCTAAGCGCATGGCGTGTAATTCTGTAAGATAAAAGGGTCATATTGTAAGAAATAAATGAGAACTGAAATATATGAGTTGTGTTAATTCTGAATCGGACATATATTATTTCACGCTAAAACCAGAGACCCAAAGTTGTCTGGGGAACGCGATAAATAAAATATTCGAGCCCGGATCAGGTTACACTACTCGACGCTCGCGACGGTCTAACTTCGTGGTGCGCCAGAGGAGTCTCCTCCTCCGGTAGTGGGGATGACTACCGCGCACTTACGCTGTAGATCGTTCCGTGCAGTCATCCAACTTTTACTGTATTCCAAATCGGGAAACTCCATTCCTTATAAGTGAATGTTTACTTGTCAGATGACAAAACAGTGTTAAATTCTGCAAAAAGTATTTGTTTTTAAATTCAAATCCCATTCTTGTTTATATTCTTGCTTATTTTGCACTAAGTTGAAAATCATTTTTCACTAAATATCTGCGAATACACATAAATGTGAAATGACATAACAGTAAAGAAAATGGTATTTTCTTAACATTTAAGTCAAATGTTGTCCTTCTTGAAATATTAAAATGAAATCTATAAATATGATTTTTTATAACATGGAAGGTAACGCGAATTCAAACTAATTATAGGAAAAATCACTGGTGTTCTAACGACGTTAAGTAGATGACTTTAAAATTTTATGCTTTACACCATTTTTTCATTAAAAATTATTCATCTCAGAAACTTGTATTCTAAGAATTATTTATATACATGAGCTAATACGTTTTAAACTTGTTAGTTAAACTTAGTTAAAACTTAGCTAATGGAGGCTTTGAAAGCGACATAGTTGCTTCTATTCATTTAAAAATCTGTATTCATATACAGAAAATTAAGCAAAATTTCAGAGATATAACCATTATGTCTAGGTATGTCTTTTCTCAGTAGCGTTTTGCAATAAATATGATAGTGGTCAAACTTTTCAAGGAACCAATGAAAACTAAATGAATTTTTAAAATATAGTAGCATAGTTACTTCGTCATGTGTGCAAAAGTTAATGTTTTGTAGATGTCATGCCCCACGAATCTAACATTGACTAAACATTTTGAATCATTGACATTAATATTTTGTACTTTAGAGGTTGTGTAAACAGTTCATCAGTAAAATCATGTAATACGGAGCCTATTAGGCACCACAACCTATATTAAGAAATAAGAATAGTTAAAGAGATTCAACGGACAGCAAAAGCGAACAGAAGAGCAGCCATCGTAGGAGGTAATGGCCAACTAGCTGCACACATATTGGAAGGCCTAACCGACACAAGCTGACTTCAGAAGTCAGAAGGCCCTACCTGTCAGCACAGCTGACATCTTCACGGATCTACTCTCCTAATCATCGCCAGAATATTCCTGCCTCTTTTATTACCCGTAGATTCAGTAAAAGAAGGAATCAATGTATTTCACTTCAATCCTTGGTACATAAGATGTGCATGGAATTGCATGGAATAAATTGTAAGCACTAGCGAAATGTATTAAAAATTGAGCTATGATTAGAGCCTAACCAATGACGCTACTGAGAATTACGTAATACAATGAGATGCATATTAGTCGAGAAGAAGACACCGAAAGAGGTATGCAAAAGATTGAAATTCTGCAAACCATTAAATAAAAAACAAGACTCTCAAGTAGCACAATAGGAAGAATTCTCCAGAAAAATCTCATGGCAAGGTGTTGGGGGATGAGGTCCCCCACTCTTCAATTTGTCATGTGACAATCCTGGAGAAGGGGTGGATAGAGACCCTATAATAACGAGCCTACCATCCGTGGAAGTTCAATAATATCTACTAGTTTAGTAGTATCTCTGGAATAAGTGAACCAATATAACCAGTGTAGGACAAAAAGGCACAATAAGTGACAATAAAACAAGTTAATGTAATAAAAGTAAGTGAAATAACTCCCCTGTCCAATAGCTAATACTGAGTAATTTGGGCAGCTCTCTTTTGCATTCAATTAAAACTCAATAAAAAAAATGGTCTATGGAAAATCATGTTTCTCGTTAGTCAGTAGCATCACTTACGAGCAGACAGTTGTACACTGTGTTTCCAAGTACCTACTGAGTGCAAACTGGGACCTACGCGGTCACTAATCTATTTAATAAGTATTTTGTCAAGGGTTACCTACATGCCTAAAACTTTATTTGTTTTTCCGAATTAAAAAAAATGAAAGCACTCGTTTAAATAAATTTGAACGTAGTTAACTATGGGAAGTTTCACAGAATATTTATTGAAAATCTGAAGTAAATTGCTTAAATGTTTCTCAAGGTACTGTTTTCAACGTTTTAAAAATGAGGTTTTAATAAAAACATGATTATAGATTTCGTAAAAATACATCTGAAATAAGACACGTACTATTTTACCTTAATTATGTAATTTCTGGTTAATGACACTTCAACAAAGTATGTATACAGTAGTAAAGAAAAAAAAACTGTCCAGAGAAAATAATAGAACTTGAAATCTTGTTAGGATTATTGGTTATAGAGTATAGACCTGCGGTGAGTGTCTTAGTATATATAACATTTAGTATGCTCGTACGCTGGGGAGTTAGTTGGCTTAAAACTCCATAACTTGATTAGTTAAGTAATTTTGAACATAATACTTTACTAGAATGATATTAAGATTTAGTACTTTACGAAAATGCAAAGGGCCAAATTGAAATTTTTATTTTACCCAACTGTTCAGTTGTGTAATCCCTTGATATTATTCTAAAATAACAGTATTATCACCAATTTACATCCTGCAATAATAATTTAATCAACCGAAATTTAAACAGTCCGAGAAATAATTTTTATATCTAATTAAACAAAATGAAGTCTTTCGAAGAGTAAATGAAGCCTACATATGTATAGGTATTAATATAAATTTCGCATTGCTTATAGTACTGTTCTACAAGATACAACAAATTCCACATGACGTTCCTTGGTTTTGTGTGCAACGTAATACTCAAAATATAAAATTCCCCGAATGTTCCATAAAATCTGATTTTCGTGGCGTTCAGATCTCTCATAGAGCGATATTTAGGTAATGAATATAAGTGTGTCCATAATTTTATGATTCTCATAATATGATTCTCATAAGTAACTATGAAAAAAATTCCAGTAACCTATAATAACGACCAACAACGTAAAGTAAGTAAAGGAGTGTAAAAAAGTATAAAATATGTGAAATTAATTTAAGATCTATGTGTTACAATACATTAAAACTCGCAGTCAATTGAAATACATTGTGAATACGGAAAATCCATATAACCGTAAAAGGTTAAAATTTCCCTCCGGTTACTGTTTGTGGTCACAAGGTGCGCTGCTATCAATGCAAGTTGACAACATTCATGAAGTAAGTAGTAAGACTTACAGTATTGATAGCTGAGGGCTTCGATTTTTCGATCAATAATAACCAACAACGTAGCTAGACATGTACAGGCCAGACTGAGAATGAAGCAAATGCTGCAAGTGAAGCAAAGAAGACTAGTTCTTCTCTGTAGCTGCGTTCCAGACGTTGAAAACCCAGCACCACGGCATCCAGTGCCACCCGAACTTTGTCTCACCACCTTTGACTCCATTCAGCGCACATGTACCACTTACGAAAAATCAAATTCCACCTGAAACATCCGTTGGTTAATGTGATTATTTTTCTCACAAAATCGCGAAAAGCTCCGGCAAAATATTTTTCAAATGTCTGCCGATCAGTGGTGGGCAGTGGTGGGTCGGTATTTTATGTCACGTCGTAACTGCATTTCCGACATGTCGGATATGTATGTATAATATGTCGTTTTCAAGTCCATTTTATACGTGTCATTTGTCGCAAATATAGTAAATAGAAATATTCATTATTTTAACGTTTCAACAATTAAAGTGTAGGAAAAATATAGTTCTTTCTGCTTCGCTTGTTGGTTGCACGAAAATACTATAGAATACTGTATATGGAATACGTTGATTACGTCAAAACTGTCACTTTCCTAACCCCAAAAAAGTGTTGCAAAGCGTGTGAAAGCGTGGTCTTAGTACTTTTAATACTAATACTTAGTACTTTAATACTTTTCACATTTGTCTGGGTTTTGTTTGTAAAAGCTAGGTATTGTTTAGCTTACACAATTTTTTAGATTCATATTGTGGGAATTCTAAAAATGTTTTAGAATTATAGTACTAGAATTTAGAATATTCCAATCTTTTTGTGTACATTATATTTGTACGAAATGTTAATTTTGAATAAATTTTATTTTAATTCTATGTAAAAAATGTGTTATTAACGTTATTACCATGTTTTGTAATTTTAATTTTAACACACTAACTTCAAAATTATTTTTTGTAAGATTAATGCAAATAACTTCAGCCTTCATCAGTAGACAAATGTAACAGAGTCATCTAGTTTCAGTGAATCATAAAATCCCACTAATTTTGCCAATTTGAGGTCTTTTAACCGATTTCTCGTTTTACAACGAACCTATGCGCATTGAGAAAATAGCTAATCCATATGCAAGATAATGACTTTCGTTAAACGTTGCTGTAGCGTTATTTTGAATTCTGTAAGATATAACTTGGTCACAACAGTTTTAATGCCAGCTATTGAATTTTTCCAACCATCAGTTAATAGTACTCCTTCTTGTGGTTCATCTTTCCTTATAGAATTAACAAGTTCTATTCTGTATCTAAAATTGTTGTAGATAATGTTTTCCTCATACAAGCTTTAAACTGATGGATGATGGTCCAATTTATTGATAAACGCTTTAAAATGTGTTGATTCTACTATGTTAAGAAGTATATTGCAGCCAAAAATAAAATTGACTAGTAATTGATCCAACTTTCTTTCCCTACAATAAAAATAGTCTTTATTAACATTATTTTTAATTCAAACAAATTATATTTATTATTCTATATGCATTTCTTTTACTAACCTATCAATATCCATTTTTCGTCAGTGTAACTTAATTTAATTTAATTTTTTTAATCAGAATTATAATTATTAATAAATTGGCACTCTTAATAACCTATGCGAAAAATGTTTTATAGGTTAGTTATTTTTATTCCAGCGCTATACGACGTTCACGACATACACGACATAAACGACGTATAAGACACGAGTCGCGTATAAAACAGAAATTTCGTGTCTTTACCCATCACTGCTGCCGATCCACGGCCGATTTCTTCACCTTCAGTAATCTTCCGGTCAGTGAACGACCAATTGGCTTTGAGCATTTATATGCTCTAAGCCAGTAGAATTCTATCATTTGGCAGTTATCTGGAACATAACTTTAACTGGAAGATTACTGAAGGTGAAGAAATCGGCCGCCATTCAGTTTCTTGCCACACGAAGAAAACTAACGACGTTTAAGGCGGTAAATTTAAATTATAACGAGAGAAAATGTCGCTATTCGGAGGAAGAATGGAATTAGATGTCGAGAACTCTTAAATCGTTAACACTATATTTTAAATTATTTTATCATTGATGTCTCTGTAGATTTTATGTTAATTAATCGATATGTTTAAACATGAAAATTGTGGCAAAGGAATGAGAGAATTATGAGTTAGTAACATATTTCGTAGGAATACATTTAAAAGTTGATTGTCCATTGGGTTACATGTATTAGTATTGGTTTCCTACATAGGGTGAGTCAACTACTGGTATTATCTTCAAAATATCCATTTCTTTTAATGATACGAGAAAATATCTGACAAGGGAATTATGTGTTCAAAGGGACACTGATACATAACTTTTACAAGACTATACTTTCGCAGAAATATCTAGAACTTCCGCACCGCGAAAAATATGACCTTGAATAAAATCATCCACCCCTGATAACAAAATCGGGCCGCAGGATCTGCCGGCAGCTGCGCCTCTACCCAGATAGCACACGACGTCTTTAAGACGTCCATTTCACGTCTGTTTTTGGTCTGAACGTCTTAGACCATATTAAGACGTCTTTAAGACGTCTGCGCGCAGACATTTCGAAGACGTCTGTAACAGGATGTCTTTTATACGACTGTGTTAAGACGCCTTTAAGACGTCTGTTCTGAGATGTTTCTAAGACGTCTGTCCGAGTAAGTGTTTAGGACGTCTCTAAGACGTCCATGCCAAAACGTTTTTTAAACGACTGCGGTTAGATGTCTTAAAGATGCATATGTACATAAACAAGTCATGACTAGGCCGGCTCGCGATGAATAGTACCCTACACAGCACACAGCCGTCCTAAAAACGTCCCAGGGACGTCTGTCCCAGTCGTACAGAGTTGGGCATTATCTACTTAAGAAAATTATTTAAATCATAAATCGAATAAAATATACTATATCTTTATCCGTTATTCGAAGTTCGAATAACCCAAGAGTATCTTATTCGAAGCGCCAACGGATGAAACGTTTATTCGACGGAAATTCATTCGACGAGGCAAAGTTACTTTTTTTATTCGAAGGTCTTGCACTCTGAGGTTCGAATACTTTTTCCTACTTTATCTGTATCTTTATTCGAAGGTTTCGAATACTTTCGGCAGGCGCCTGGGTCGTTCAAGGGCTGCGGCGAGCAAGCCAGCGGTCCTCTGCTACGGTCGCCTCGCCGCGTTACGTACTTTAAGTGAGAGTCATTATCCTGATAACCATCTGTTACCAATCTGACGTCAGATTGGCAGCAGGGTCTGCCGTGAGAGCGCAGAGCCTGACGTCAGATCCGTAGTCATCTGTGTCCGCATTAGGCTGCGGTCTGAGGTACAGAGCCTGACATCAGGGCCTGACGTCAGATTGGCAGCAGATTCACATCAGATCCTGCCGTTCGCCTGACACGTGTAACAGCGCCATTTGTGGGCCAGAATTTTCAACCCATTCGCTATCCGTGACGTCACATGCCCGTCCCTTCCCTTACATAACCATCAAGCAGGTTCCTATATTAAATAATTAATTCTACTTATTTAACAAAGTATTTATTTTTTATTAATATACAGGATCGATGATTGATACAATTTTTACAAAATAAGTTGCGCATATAAATACAAAGAGGGACTTTATACATTTAAATTTGAAAATCCACGTCCCGTAACCACTGGTACCTAGTAGGGGCGATATTAGAAAATTCCATTGAATATTTTGCATGTCCTTTTGTGGAAAAGCATCATATTTCCTGTTGTGTTAGCGCTGAAAACAAACACAATATTAGTATAAAATTAAACGTAACGTATGAATAAACAGGATACATGCGATACTTACATCAGCTCCATCTCCACACAGTACACATTCTAGGCGATCATACATGGTCCTGCGAACATTAACATTTATAAGAAAACATATGTTAAATTATTATCTACTAAACAAGACGCTAAACATTCGCACTTCACACATAACCATACTTTTCTGTCTTGCAGATAATGTGAATGTCGATTTCCGCGACGTAGATAATTCGAAATTATTCAATTTGATGATTACCTTTGCCTTCTGGATACGTCGAGATGATTTTTCTGGATATTGATGCATAGAATCGCGTGAAATATCCTTTGATTTTGCTGGCACTGATTGCCACTACCAGTGACTGCCATCTCAGACCTCGAAAACGAACGCAAACTGGTCGTAGAGCCTTGACCAATCACCAGTTTCGGCACTATGGCGCAGCCAATCCGAGCGTGGCCCATTATACCACATTCAGTGATCCTTTACCGTGGTACATCTACCTACCTACATACCCTTTGTTCAAAGTGGTATCCGTTCTGTTTGAAGATGTACGTTCGAAGAATATTCCAAGTAATTTCAAACATCGATATCCAGACAAATCATCTCGACTTATCCAGAAGGCAAAGGTAATCATGAAATGGAATAATTTCCCATTATCTACGTCGCGGAAATCGAAATTCACATCATCTGCAAGACAGAAAAGTATGGTTATGTGCGAAGTGCGAATGTTTAGCGTCTTGTTTAGTAGATAATAATTTAACATATGTTTTCTTATAAATGTTAATGTTCGCAGGACCATATATGATCGCCTAGAATGTGTACTGTGTGGAGATGGAGCTGATGTAAGTATCGCATGTATCCTGTTTATTCATACGTTACGTTTAATTTTATACTAATATTGTGTTTGTTTTCAGCGCTAACACAACAGGAAATATGATGCTTTTCCACAAAAGGACATGCAAAATATTCAATGGAATTTTCTAATATCGCCCCTACTAGGTACCAGTGGTTACGGGACGTGGATTTTCAAATTTAAATGTATAAAGTTCCTCTTTGTATTTATATGCGCAACTTATTTTGTAAAAATTGTGTCAATCATCGATCCTGTATATTAATAAAAAATAAATACTTTGTTAAATAAGTAGAATTAATTATTTAATATAGGAATCTGCTTGATGGTTATGTAAGGGAAGGGACGGGCATGTGACGTCACGGATAGCGAATGGGTTGAAAATTCTGGCCCACAGATGGCGCTGTTACACGTGTCAGGCGAACGGCAGGATCTGATGTGAATCTGCTGCCAATCTGACGTCAGGCCCTGATGTCAGGCTCTGTACCTCAGACCGCAGCCTTCAGATCTGGTTATCAGCATGATGTAAAGACATAAGGTGTGCTCGGCCGGCAGCTCATCTTCGTCTTCTACTGCGCCTTCCCACTTTCCGCCATGTTAAAATATGGCCGCCTAGTTACATTATGGGGTTTATGATGTACTACCTAACTTCGTGTAGCGTAAACTCTAGAGGCGCGAAGTTTGAACAAGACTACACGAATGTAATAGGACGTCGTATTGGATGACAATCCAATATGGACGATCTTGGGAAGGGCACGTCATTGGCTAATCTGGAAGGCTGCGCACGAGCACACCTTATGTCCTTACATCATGGTTATCAGGGTAATAGTATTGAATATGGAATGCAACAAAAATTAAAGTTCTTTATTTTTCGTCCTATCGATCTGAAAGTAACATCGATCAATTCCTGGCATTCTCCCGATTAAAAGGACAAAATACCATGTAAATCGGAAAATTTTTAACGAAGTAGGCTTTAAATTCTTTACCGCTAGACAGCACCCTGCTGGAACTGCCAGTTAGAACCGCATTAAAAAATTTTAAATCCGGATTAATGCGGTTTTCTTCCCGTAAATGGCAGATTGAACCAGATGAAATATTTTCTATCAGTTTCGAACCGGATATGCATGTAAAAATCTTGATGGTATATATATGTATTTCCTAGCCCGATTGGGCATTGGTTTTACTCGGATTTACATGAAGTAACTAGTAACTTCGTTCATTTTTTAAGCTATTTCCATCTGGAAATCCAGATCCAAACCAATATGGAATCTGTAGGTCTTTTCAAGTTAATTTGCTACCAGTAGTTACACGGGTTTACATGACATTAATAAACCGGAAATAGCGCGTATTTTCGTGTAGAGTAACCTCAAATTGAAATCAGTTCATAACTGGAAATGCAGGGCGAAATTCAGATGGTATTTATTATTTTTTCCAAGCCATTTTGCTAAAATCGTCTTGGTTTTTGAGTTAGGAATATAGCCTGAAGAAAGTCCAGACATATTTTAAAGCATTCTCTGTATAATCCATATATCAACTGTAAATAACCCATATACGCGCTTTTTTAATCATGTACAGCTCATGCCTGGTTCAAACATGCTAGCATATTTGTTGCCAAATTTCCATATATGGGGGTTACATATAAATCCATGTATATACAACCCAGTTACTGTGGTCTGTCACGAACCCCCATTACAAGTCCCCACGTAGGCCAATTTAGGAATAAATTCAGACAGATTTGGAGAACTATTAATGCAACTTTATTGTATTATTTATAAAATGTATTGGAACATGTATATTTACACATAATTTTAGTCGAATCGCGTGTAAGGTAACAATCTTCAGTGTGTGGACTCTTAAAGTTAGTCGGGTAGTTTAAAGTCAAACAATCGTAAATATAATATAATATACATTATTATTCAAAATAATGTATTGAAACATTTTTCATGCATCCCTTTCCTCTCTCTTCCCGAATCGAATGATTAGTTTCTCTACAATTTGGGGTTTTTGACGTGAATACAATATACAACATCGCGTTATAGGCTTATGCGGTACTTGGCACGTATAGCGATTAAACGTCTATACAGGGTGTCCCAAAAATGTCGGAGTTCCTTGGAAGGGGTAATTCAGGGGGTGATTTGAAACAACTTTTTCCTTCGCGAAAATATTGTCCGAAGCTTCGTTAAGGAGATATTAACAAAAAACCCCGACCAATCAGAGCGCGTGCCTTCCGCTCGAGCTCTCGCGGTAGCGTTGGCTACGCGGTAGGCGACTGCGCTTGTACTACGAACGTACGAACAAGCAAGTTAGCATGCATCGAAGGAAACCGCGTTTCACTTTTTTTTATAAAGCAGAATCTTAAATAAGAATCATTTGAAGTGACAAGAAGTATGTAAATTCCGATTTTAAATAAGGCATAAACGAAAAGGTAATGTAACAGAAAATGTACGACATATGATCATAATTCATTATTGAGGTAAAAATCCGTAGTTTAATAACGGCCATCACAATTAAATTTAAAAAATAATATTACGTGTATGAATAAATTCTTTCCGACTGGATTTACATAACCAGTACAAAGGTACTGAATTTCTATCGCGGTGGTATTCATAAGCTGCCAGAAAAATGGCAAAAAGTAATTAACAATAATGGAAATTATTTCGATGATTAAGTTGTTTTCATATTTTTTAAATCGAACTGTTATTGTACCCTAAAATCGAAAAGAATTTATTTCTACACCTAATAATCACCAATAAATTAAACAAAACTTACCCATTCGGACATTCCTTTCCTTCCTTTTCGGAAACCTGTGTCACTGGGTCACTGTACCGATCCTGATTTTTGGTAGGGTAGCGCCCAGTGCTCAGCTGATCGCAGGTATTCGCAGCACACCACCGGAAAGTAAGGGTTGCAAAGTCAAGTGCGTCCGGCTTGATGTACCGAATATTCACATCACTGCACTGATACTAACACTGATCATTTAATTTATTTTTCACGGAACGTGGTGTCTGCTGTCTATCTCTAAGCAATGGGTACATTGGCAGTAAAAGGACGGAGCGCGGGCTTTTGTGAAAGTGTAGGATGGTTCGTTCGTTGCACTTCTGCAAAACACGTGTGTTTCGAAAATGTGCTGGCTTCTTTTTACATAAAGCCTCTTGTCCTGGTGGGAGTAAACTCATAATGGAACGAGAGAAACTACTTGGGGGTAGAAGATGTTGCTTGGGGAAAAAATCCTGTCAGTCAGCTAGTAATGTCGTCCCAGAAATTTACTCAGCCGAAGAGTATTACGCGATGTTCTGGTTGTACGCGCGGCCCCTTTCGGAGCCACCAATTTTTTTAACGTAGGAACAACGCGTTCCGTGAAAAATAAATTAAATGATCAGTGTTAGTATCAGTGCAGTGAAGTGAACCATCAAAAACTTCAAAAAAGTACAAAAATACGCCAAGTACATGAAAAATCAAATTACAACCTTAAAAAAAGATGTGAAATCAAAATAAGCTGCCAGTACATAAAGATGCTTTCCAACTGCACTTTAGATGACACAACTACATATGCACAGCTAAAATTCCATTACTCATAATGGCTATTTATACAAAGAAAAAATGTATTAAATAATAATATGCAGATATATTTTTATACAAATAAATATTTTAATACGAATAAATATTTGATTCAAAATACTTGGCGCCTGCGCTCCCAATTGATGTTGCTAAACTCAATAAATATGTATAAATTGCATCAATCCTTTTCTTTCTTTCTTGTACGTGCGTTCGTGCGCATGCATATGCTACGTATGGTATTAGAATTATATATATGCAGAATAAATCTGATTGCGTTTCTAATACCCATACAGCACACTCCGTTGCAGAAACGTTGCAGAAAGGTTGTTGTTAGGTTGCGGTGCAATGTTGCACAGGAGCGGACATAGGAAGATTTCTGCAACCTTTCAGCAATGTTGCGGTGCAATATAACTCCTGAAACGTTTCTGCAATGGTCACGCAACCTTTCGGAGATTTTACAGCAATTGTCTCGCAACGTTTCAGAGATTTTACAGCAATTGTCCCGCAACGTTTCGGAGATTTTACAGCAATTGTCTCGCAACGTTTCGGAGATTTTACAGCAATTGTCTCGCATTATTTCGGAAATTTTACAGCAATTGTCTCGCAACGTTTCTGAGATTTTACAGCCATTGTCTCGCAACGTTTCGGAGATTTTACAGCAATTGTCTCGCAAGATTTCGGAAAATTTACAGCAATTGACTCGCAACGTTTCGGAGATTTTACTGCAAAGGTCCCCCATGAAGCAGGGCTCAAAAACTCTTATAATATCGATTTAGTATATAGATTTAGTATAATATCGTAGTATACCCACTGTACAGTGTATATTAGGTTACGCTTTGTAATTTATGATAATTTAGTGCAATAAGTAGTAGAGGATGGCAGCGTACGTTAAAAACTTTAATACTACATGAGTACTACGACCCAGAGATGGGCAAATTTTTTATTTAAATAAAAAATTGGGTTCGAATAAAAGTAGAAAATTTATTCGAAACTCAGCAAATAAAAATTCCCAGAGTTATTTATTATTTGAAGCGCCATAAATAATATTTTCAATCGACGGGAATTCATCCGTAGATCCATAAATAAAATTTTCAGCGACGAGAATTCATCCGTAGGCCCATAAATAAAATTCTCAACGGACGGGAATTCATCCGTCGCTTTGGCCAATTTTCTCACTTTCATTTGTATTTATTTAAATAGCTCTAGGCGTGGCTTCGGAGGCCCTCGGGCCTCAAGCGCCTTTGATCGAAGCCGCCGGGTCCTCGAGGCGAGCGACATTGTATAGTTCACCCGTCTAATCTGCAGCGCGGAGTTGCTCGGTGACGAGTCATCGATTGTACAGAAACTAAATTTCTTTATTTTTCATCGTATTAATATGAAAGGGACACCAATGGATTCCTTGCATTCTCCCGATTAAATGGATAAAAAAATATTTAAATCGGGCCAGTTTTAACGAAACGGGCTTTCAATCCTGCAAATTAATTTTATGCGCAATATCGTCCCACGTCTTAACACGGTCAGGTACGCGTCTCTACACTTTCAACTGCAATATTGACAATACCGTCGATTCTACGGCCTAGAATAGTAGCTCCGTATTACGATGTTCTTAACCAGAGTTTCGCATCGATAACAACTACTTAGTTACAATTAATGAGTTGTGCATGATTTTAATGACGCATAATTTAATTGCATGTTAGAAACTGAATTACTAATTGTAACTAAAAAAAAAATACTTTACGACGTATAACACGAATTTCACGAATTAAGGGCGTCTGCACATGGCGACTTTTTGCAGCGATACAGTGCCAGCGATTGTATCGATGCAAACGCAAGTGTGCAAAGGTAGACGGACAGCAACTGCATCGCGTTCGCATCGCGAGTGTATGGCGACTGTATCGCTGCAAAAAGTCGCCGTGTGCATGCGTCCTAAGACAGTTTCAATTTCATCGAATGAGATTGATTGCATTATTTGTGCGTATGGGGTATGTAGGCAAATAGGCAAAGAGAGGGAGAGGGGAGAGAGAGAGAGAGGACAAGGAGAATCGGCAAAAGGAATTTACCGATTGTGCCAAGAAGTAATTACATGCAGAGTACCACGAGTTCCATTATACATCTTTAATATTTTTCTTCAACTATTTTACATAGAGAAAGATGACAACAGACGATTCGTACATTCTTTTCAGTTAATATTATGATTATTAGATCGGTGCAGACGTTCATTCGTTTTATGGATACAAAGTGTTTATTAAATATATAAATATATTTCATACTTTTGAAACGAAAACATTTTCCTTGAATATTTATAATTTTTGTCACTTGTCTGGTAAAAGTTCAACTAGATGAACTGGTAAATTTGCCAATTATAACAAAACGTGTTTTGGAAACACATTCATTCCTTTATGTTTGTGTTTAAATACGGTACGTCAACGTTATGTATTGGTGAGCAATTTTCTGGACAGCACTTCCAATACATTTAAAATAATTTTAACATCAGATACTTCAAATGATACATTCTGTTATTGTTTTTTTAACCATTAGTATCATAGTGTAACTCCCGTGTTACACGAATTGAATAAATTATATACGCCATTTGTGGTCATTTTCATGAACTTTAAAGCGTTACTTTACTATTACCATATGTAACAAGTGTCCTTAGGGCAGAAATACATCCGCAGAAATTCTACTGTTATACACTGTCTCATATTATCGATTACAACTCTTAATTTCGCCAGGACCACTGAAAATACCACGTAAATGCTAATTTCTCTCTCAATTATTTCGGATTTCCCTTATGTATAAATTTGATGTTGGACATAATAATGTATGTAATACTAATCTATAAGAATACGCTATTGCTATTAACTCAATTTCGAAAAGATTGTGGGTTAGTCCGTTGTTTGCTCTCACTACCTCAATTAACGATATTAGGCATAAAATTAATTTGCAGGATTGAAAGCCCGTTTCGTTAAAACTGGCCCGATTTAAATATTTTTTTATCCATTTAATCGAGAGAATGCAAGGAATGCATTGGTGTCCCTTTCATATTGATACGATAAAAAATAAAGAAATTCAGTTTCTGTACATTCGATGACTCGTCACCGAGCAACTCCGCGCTGCAGATTAGACGGGTGAACTATACAATGTCGCTCGCCTCGAGGACCCGGCGGCTTCGATCAAAGGCGCTTGAGGCCCGAGGGCCTCCGAAGCCACGCCTAGAGCTATTTAAATAAATACAAATGAAAGTGAGAAAATTGGCCAAAGCGACGGATGAATTCCCGTCCGTTGAGAATTTTATTTATGGGCCTACGGATGAATTCTCGTCGCTGAAAATTTTATTTATGGACCTACGGATGAATTCCCGTCGATTGAAAATATTATTTATGGCGCTTCAAATAATAAATAACTCTGGGAATTTTTATTTATGATACATACAGATAAAGTCTCCTTTATTTAAAAAGTTATTTAAATAATTTTTTATTTAAATAATGCCCATCTCTGCTACGACCCCCATATATTGTCATTCCAAAGGCGATGTCCACTACCGCGTGGTCCCCTTGTAAGTCCTTGTACAAAAATATCGCCATACTGCAGATCATTTTTACTGGTGGTTGATTGAACATTTGGATCATGATGTAGCAAGACTGTTTTTCACATTCAAAAATTTTTAACGCGACTACGTGGTTTTGAAGAGGGCAACTTCGAAATTCTTCGCAAGTAGGATTATTATTTAAAGCTTTCTTGTCATTCAACTAATTTTTGGTGGGATTATGTGTTGAGGTGCGTATTGGAAGTGTACCAAATTTCATTTTCATAAAAACAACGAAGAAGAAACAACAAATAAAAATGAATTCAACGAAGGCGGATTGTAATATGCATTTGTTCAAATTAATTAAAATATGTTTGTGAAATAGTTTCGAACTAACATAAATAAAGATTTTATAACTATTAAGGCGGTAGACACGTCACGTGTCGCTGGTAGCCTGTGGAATCTTAGACGGCATTCTGCGTGTCGACAATTCGGGATCGCTCCGCGAAATTCCGGATTTATTGCGGTTTCATTGCTGAAATCTTGCACATATCTTACGAGTACATCTTGCAACATATGTGCAAGATTTCAGCAATGAAACCGCAATATAGCCGGACTTAGTTTTTTTCCCTCGACAATTCGGAACGTTCTAATTAGATATAATCAATTAAACGGTAATGGTAGGGAGACTGGCAGTAATTGGCACGTGTAACACTTTTTATAAATTTTTTTGCTGAATATTATTTATCAGTTTGTTTAAACTCGATGGTGTTAATTAAATAATCGTATTAATACTTATATCACATATGTGAACAGACAGAATGCAGTGTTACATTTCACATGCAAACTCCGAGGGAATATTTGTAAACACGGACAATATGTGATATATGTAATTAATACAATTATTTAATTAACACTATAAGGTTTAAGCGAACTATTATTCTGTATACAGCAATAAATGATATTTGTAAAGAAGTCTGAGCTGTGAAATGCAAATCCACAAACACTAAAGACTAGAAAATAAAAAAATATATACAAAAAATTTATTTTAAATGATTGCATTAAAAGTGCGTTAAAATGTAGAAAAATTATTTTCTTGTACTACGCAGGATATTTCATAATAGAATATGAATATACTTAATACATCATCAAGCGTTGAAATTAATTTGTTGTAAGATATCCGGCTCCACGATTAGGGAGATGTAATGGGGATTGTCAAAACGAATCTTCTATTTTGAATAATTTCAGGTAAAACTGATGCACGGTAGGAGTATAAGATAGAATACATAAGCAATATTCTCAATCACAGGTTGTAGCTGCAGCGGGAAAGTGTTCGTCTACGGTTCTCGAGGTCATGGGTTCGAATCTCGTTTGGGGTAAAAAAATTTCTAATTAAAAAAAATACTCTGTCGTTGTAGGTACTGCTACGATTCTGCACGCATTCAGGTCGTCGCGTCCATCAAAGCCACGGTATACAATTTTTACCACTTTCCTACCGATATTTTTATTTTTGGCCCTACTGCCCGAAACGTTGCCTGACCATTGCTGTAAAATCTCAGAAATGTTGCGCTACCATTGCTGTAAAATCTCAGAAATGTTGCGCTACCATTGCTGTAAAATCTCAGAAATGTTGCGCTACCATTGCTGTAAAATCTCAGAAATGTTGCACTACCATTGCTATAAAATCTCCGAAACGTTGCAGAAAAATTGCTATAAAATCTCCGAAACGTTGCGGGAAATTTGCCTATAACATCTCAGAAACACTGCAAGAATATTTCATGCAATGTTGCACAGGGGCGGACATAGGAATGTTTCTGCAACATCTCAGAAATATTGCCTGCAATGTTTCAATCTTGCATCGTAACGTAACTGCAACATTTCTGTAGCCTTTGTGCAACGTAGTGTGCTGTATGGGTATGTGTATGTATATGTATTTTATATTGTAATGGAAATGTTGTAAATTATTAATACTAAGGCAATTAACATTTTTTCGGTTGCGCAGTGCCAAGTATTTTGAGTCAAATATTTATTCGTATTAAAATATTTATTTGTATAAAAATATATCTGCATATTATTATTTAATACATTTTTTCTTTGTATAAATAGCCACTGCGACTTGTCGCAGCGACTTGACCTAGCGACTGGCCCTAGCTGAATCTCCTTGCCTGCGACAGGGTGCTGGCTACAGGGTAAGCCTGGAGCCACTGGACTCAAAGAGATGCCGCCTGGCACCCCATGGCCGAGGTGAACCCTCGGTCGCGAGGAAAAGCCCCCGCAGTGCCTCCCGGAATTTTAGGGCTTACGATCCCCGAAGGGGTCTGAGAATCTATTAATAAGTGAAAAATCTTCGACTTCCTCATTTCTCATCAGATCTTTGCGAAAAGGACGCCAATTGATTGCTTATGTTTCGCCGATGAAACTGACACCAAGAATGACGTAATTCGGACCATAATTAAGGAAATTTCATGAAAAATAAATTTCCATAATTGCAAGCTAATTTCGTTAATAATAGTCCGATTTACACGAAGTTTGGTATGATTTTCATCGGAAAAAGATAAGAAATCCATTGGTGTCACTTCCATATCGATACGATATAGAATAAAGAATTAGTTTTTTCTAAAACAGGTATGAATCCTCGGCCGACCGCAGCGATTCGAGGTCGGCACCCCGCAGTCAAGGGGTGAAAATGTGAAATATCCATTTCAGCTTATTAAGAAATTCTTTATTTTTTGTCGTATCGATATGGAAGCGGCACCAATGGATTCCTTGTGTTTTTCTGATGAAAATCATACCAAATATCATGCAAATCGAACTACTTTGACATAAGGAATACAAATTGCATTACCTGGCCCAGCCATTTTATTGCTCTCGGCAGTCAACGGGAGGTCTACCTGAGACCGAAGGCCCTGACTCGCACCGAGGAAGCAAAACTGTGGGGTGGTAGGTCTTTCCCGATGATCAGGGGAAAAAAGCATGTTAATAATCCGGGGACCACTGTAATTCCTCTACGTTCGGCAGGCAATAAACCGTGTTTCGTTACAGTTTCCGGCCCGGGTAAACGAGCCGCGCGCTCCCCTTTTATGACAGGATTACCACTTGTAGCTCATTTACTGTAATGATGTTTGAAAACAATGTCGACTGCTTTCGTACCCGTAGTAATCAAAAAGTTTAGCTGCGACAGGGTTGACCGTACGGTACCGCGAGCCGGTTGTGGACAACGGTACATGCCGGTCCCAAGTCCTCGTGTAGCGCCCGGTGACAGAGCAATTACCGGATTAACTCAGTGCGAAGAAAGTTTACACCCCGCGCAAAAATCGGCACGGTGTCAATTGTCCCTGATCGACATCAGGTACACAAATGCTTCCCGACGAACGCTTCGAAAACAAGCAATTGCCTACCGTAAACGAATGAAGAAGTTTCGCTTCTAAAAATTCTAAATTACCGGCTGTAAAAGATAATTGGAATTTTCGACTCGCTCTGAGCCCAGATTTAAAATTCTGCAGGAAAAATACATACAAACATAGACACGTGTTTACACATACCTAGATCAGAAGTAGGCGTAATGATATTTTTACCTTTTTTAGGTACTCATATTAGTAGTCTACAGGTATCATATAAAAATACGTACTCCCATATCTTTTGAATTCTAACTTCTGTCCTTATTTCTTGGGATTCTGTCCCACTGTGGACAATGGATCGCAGCGCGACTCACAGTCGGACTACGCATACAAATTCCCAGACATTGGCGAAAATATGAAGTACCTTTTTTTATTGATATAATTATATGAGCATTATCCTTGAGCACTAATGGACACGAAATTATGAAAATATAAACTTTCTAAATCCCGAATTTTTAACAGTAAATACGTTCACTTCTGGAGACGGCTGTAATATGAATGTAAATAATTAGTATTAGAATAATGAAAACATTTTTTACCATCATACCATGAAGTTGTTTATGTGAAAAAAAACCCAATGATTTTATTTGTTTTCAACTTGTCAAAAAAAATTTGTTTTTGTCGATTTAAAAAAATGTCGAAAATTGTCCAAAAAACATTTTATACCCATATAATCACTAAACATTGTAGTTTTAGAAAATCCAAACACCAGCTGCGTCAACTTGCGATCTTGAGCAGAATTAATAAAATTGTGTACGCATGTGGGACGAAATGAGTAAATATGTATCTAGACATTCCTTTTCTTGTATCCGATTGATTATGTCATTATGATGTCTTTATGGAAATGAATATAAATATGATATAGTGAACTATAATTCATAAAATAAGGTTATTATTATTAAAGTTAGTTGAACCTTAGTAAATAAACGACACAAGCATCGCATCGCTTTCTTATTTTCTTAAAAAGAAATATATTTTTTAGAAATAGATTTGGGGAGTCGAAATTATGATCAAACGTAATATTTATATAAATACTATGCATAAATTGAGACAACAAAACACACTTTTCAATATCTGTAGTAATTTCCGTGTCAAATACTGGTTCTATGTACCTAGATCCTCTTGAAGGCTTGTCGGTTTCACTGTCCGTGTCTATATCACATTCTGGTGTGTTCTGCATGTCCATTAATTCTTCTAAATTTTCTTCATTGACTTGATTATTTAATAACAAAAGTACTTAGGGTGTTACGTCCTGAAGGGACTTTTGCGATACACCCCGAGCGGTTAGGGTGATTCGCAGGGTTCGCTGCTCTGTTAAGGTGCTAAAGCACGCCTTGACTATACTTACCAAGGAGAGGAAGGTGATTAAGGGTTGAATAAGAGAGTACAAAGGAAAATAAGGGAAAACGATAGTGAAAATATATTGTTACACAAATAAATTGTCCTACCTAGAGACGGCGCTTCGTCTGGCTGTCGCTCGCTTACAATGTCGCTGACCGATCGTAGGTCGTGGTCGCTCGCTGTGCTTTCGGGTAGCACACGGAAGTCGGTGAACTGGGGTCCGTCGTACCTCTTATACTCGATTCGTCGCTGTTCCTTGCGGTCGTACGTCGATCGCGATTGACGCTCAAGGGCTCTCCCGGCTAGGCCGTTCTCGGTGCGTCGGATGGAGTTACCCTTTCACGAATTACTATCGGCCGAGCGTGACTCGCGGAGCGAACGTCGAAGTGAGGACGCGATTTCTAGACGGCCCGCTAGCTCGTCGCGACTACCTAGCTCGAGCTCCCGAAATTGAATGCCTGTTTTCGCGGCTCTGGATCGCGGCCTGAACCTCGGACGATCCCTACGAACGGGGATAACTGCCCCGTCGGCAGCTGTCGCTTGCTTAACTATTTCTTGGATTATTGCGAAAGAATCGGCGCTCGGGCCGAACGCGGTCGTTGTCCCTAACGCTGTTGCCACGGGCTCAGCACAACGCGATTGCTACACGCGGGGCGATTCCGCCGAATCGCCTTTGCGAAAGAAAGCGACGCGAGGACAGCAAGCACGGAATGAACCGATAGGGGCATGTAACAGCTCCTCATTTAGACGCGAAACGGCCTCGCGGGCCCGTTTCGTCGCTTGCACGTGCGTAGCTGACCACGCGTATACCTTCCTAATGACTTAAAACTACGGTTAACGCTACTAACACTATGGGGTCGCAAAGGGATACAATGAATCACGCTACTCTGCTGTGAATTTAACGAAATCGGAAACAATTGCAATTCGGTCCCGTCACATTTAAGTGATTACAATCTGATAGTGAGTTACCTACTGCGGTAATTATTGCTGTTATCAGCAACTTATGGCTTAGAATACATCGAAGTACTTTTCGAAGCCCGCGAAACTTCTCGCTCGCTCTATGTGGGCTCTGTCACTTGTCCTCGTGGGTGGTATAACGGATAGGTCGGGAGGAAAAGATAAAATGACTACTGGACGGGGTTTGGAAATTACTTGAGGGGGAGGACGGTGGGGTATCCTCTGTATATTAACCTTTGTCTCTTTCCTTAAGGGCTCTCGATGTTGATTACAGCGTGCCCTCAAACAACGGTATCCAATCCAGACAATAAGGAGGATCACTAGGATGCCTCTTAATCCTGGCAGTCCATGTGTAACATGTAATAAATTTTCGGTCCTATGATGGGTTGCTATCTCTCTTGCATGTCTCACTATGTCTTCCGGTGCGATTGCGTTAGCTTTCGCATGGGAATCTTGAAGGGTTCCTTGGGGTTGCTTTTCTTGATGGTCAGATAATATTTTCACATGATGTTCCGTTAGAGTTGGGAGAATTTCCGAAATGTTAATGCCAATCGATGGTTTGTGATTGGATGTTAATGTCTCAGTGTCGACTCCGGATGTCCAAATCTGGTCGGTCCCAATTTTAGCCTCGCAATCCCTTCTTAGTTGTAGAATTCCGGCCCCCTGGAGCACTTGGTATCCGGCTGCGTGCTTGTTGTAACGTACCTGCAGTGCCAGGGTGCTCTTGACGGAATATAACCAGGTGTTGGGTGTTATCATTTTCTTGAGAAAGGTTCGGCTTCCGGGGAGAGCTTGGATGTTACAGCTAGACCATTTGATGTTTTGTGGTTTCAATAAGGCGTCCGTTTCAGAGCTTGGTGCTTTTTCCAAGTCCTGGAGTGGTAAACTGAGTTCGCACATGTACATTCGAGGGTGGTTTCTGCATCCTGTGATGTAATTTTCATTTGGCATGAAGTATTGAGAATTAATTCTACTGATTGCTAAGTATTCCGTTCTTGATTTTATGAATATAGGGGTAGAAACATTGGTCGATATACTTTGAAATGAGGGGCACGGTTGGAGGTAATAGAGGTCGAAGGGAATTTGGTCGAGTAAAGGGATGTCGAGTGACAAGATGATTCGGCCCTGTGAATAAACTACGTTTAATTTGGTCACCCCTTGTAACTGTTCGGAATTTAATTCTTCCGTCGTCAGCGGGAATTCGTATGGAGTAGTTTCGCGAATTCTTTCACAAGTCTGTGCTAGCTGGTTAGGTGAAAGAATGGCCGGATGTAAGATACCAAGTTTCGCGAATGTGAGCGCGTCCGTAATTACAATTAACGCGGTCACGTATTCGTCCGCGTGCCTGGTCATTTGGAATGTCCATGATGACAAAGCTAATTCCAATTCTATCTTTGTTTCGCGCTCGTCCAATTGACGGGTACCTGTCACAATTTCCTTAATTCTATCGCCTATTGTTCGCACGGATCCCGTTACAGATTTGAGTGACTCGTGTATGTCTTGAAATTCCGATCTTATAACATGTGTCTGATTTCCTAATAATTCCGCCAGGTGATTCTGATCCTTATAAAGTTTATCTATTTCCTTATTATAATATTGCGCGTCGTCGTTGTCTAGAGTTCCGAATAGGGCCTTCTGAGGACTGGAATTTTGGTGGGTATTCGATGTTTCGCCTTTTTCCCACGGGAGTCTTCCCGGGATGAAGGAAGTCATCTCTGTTCCTAGGCCCTCCGGGGTGTTAATGGTTCCGAAGGTGGGGTCCAAGTCGTCTCCTTCTATATACTCCCATTCGGGTGGTTCGTCCAGACTCTTTAAAAAGGCCCATTCGTCCATCGTATGCCCTGCGTCCGGGCCCTCAGTTAACATGGGGGAGTGGTCTTCTTCAAAATCTTCAATTCCGTAGTGTCCCAACCGTACCCCTTTGTTCTTGGGAGGGGGGGGGGGGGGTATTTCTCATCCAGGTTTTTCAAGATAATGGTTTCTTCATAATTCGGCCATGGCTGGCCTTGACGACGCTCAGCCACGCGCGTTCCTATTCCTTCGTTTTCACTATTAGGCGCGGTTTCCTTCAGTGTTGTCGGAAAAACATATAAGTCTGGATTTCGTGATAGCGCGTCTGCGTGTGCATTTACTCTGCCGGGTTTGTATATGATTTCGTAATTATTCTCCCTCGCCGTTCTCCAGTTGGGCTGCCTTGACTCGGATACGGGGGGACTCTGCGCGTACGAGTTGTAAAAACTGGTATTTTGGGCTGACGTTTCACGTTCTGTCAATCCTCGAGATTCTTGAGTTTCGTATCTCCCTGGATCGCGTGGTTGATATCCTTGTGATTCGCTGTAGTACGACTCGCGATAATAATCATCTCGATAGCGCGGGGCACGATAACCGGAGTACGGAGAATGATAATCGCAGTACGAGTCGTCTTCGTATGGTTGTCTCCACTCAGTCTATCTGCGCTGGGGGTCGTACGGGGACGGGGAACGCGCGTTTAGTGTGTAACCATACGTGTCGTCGCGCGGCAAATCTGACAATTCTTGTTCTCGTCTTTGTATATGTAATGCTAAATCAAACGCGTCATCCAATGATTCGGGATTAGATAATGCTACTTTAGTCGAAATTCTTTGGGGTAAAGCCGTGATAAACGAGGTTCGCGCCAAACGGCCCACCTCCTTTATAGTCTTCTCTACATTTTCTCCGATCAATTCTTTCGCTCTTACGATTACTTGTCTGTATAAGCGGCCCACACGGTGGATAAAGTCTATCAATCGTTCCCGGGGATGCATGCTTATACGTTCGAGTTCTAGGCGGAGCTCCTCATAACCGCGACATGGGGAATATCGGACCTTTAGAAGGGAGAGCAGATCGGCCACGCTTTGACAACCTTTCCCTTCGACATAATATCTAATAGGATCTTTTAGTTTGTATATCAATTCAGTCAGAAATCTTTCCTCTTGACCGGATGGTACGCGCTTCGAAGCGCGCTGTATCGCGGCAGCGAAGTCTTCTAAAGTTACGAAATCAGGATCGAAACGGGGAATGCTGTCAAGCGCCCTATAAACTCTCTCTTCGTCTTCTCGGGAACGCCATACGTCTAATACAGACATTTCAAGGTCGTTCGTCCGGGAACCAAGGGACGGTCGGCCACTCGATGATGGCGGTAAAGGGGAAGGAACTACAGTATGGGCATTTATGGAGGAAGCATTTTCAGAGGTTTGAGTGTTAGGAAAAATATGTGAAGGGGGTGATCTCAAAATACCACCCGTCATTGTGACTTTGGAATTGTAAGGAACTTCGAGTAGTATGAAGTGTTGTCAAGTTACGAGTAGATAAGATTACGGTGGGTCACGTTATGTGACGACAACACGCTCACTTTCTCTAATAAGAAATAATAATAAAGGGAAAAATTTATAATAAGGGATAAAAAGTATCCCACTTCTGACACCAGTTTGTTACGTCCTGAAGGGACTTTTGCGATACACCCCGAGCGGTTAGGGAGATTCGCAGGGTTCGCTGCTCTGTTAAGGTGCTAAAGCACGCCTTGACTATACTTACCAAGGAGAGGAAGGTGATTAAGGGTTGAATAAGAGAGTACAATGGAAAATAAGGGAAAACGATAGTGAAAATATATTGTTATACAAATAAATTGTCCTACCTAGAGACGGCGCTTCGTCTGGCTGTCGCTCGCTTACAATGTCGCTGACCGATCGTAGGTCCTGGTCGCTCGCTGTGCTCTCGGGTAGCACACGGAAGTCGGTGAACTGGGGTCCGTCGTACCTCTTATACTCGATTCGTCGCTGTTCCTTGCGGTCGTACGTCGATCGCGATTGACGCTCAAGGGCTCTCCCGGCTAGGCCGTTCTCGGTGCGTCGGATGGAGTTACCCTTTCACGAATTACTATCGGCCGAGCGTGACTCGCGGAGCGAACGTCGAAGTGAGGACGCGATTTCTAGACGGCCCGCTAGCTCGTCGCGACTACCTAGCTCGAACTCCCGAAATTGAATGCCTGTTTTCGCGGCTTTGGATCGCGGCCTGAACCTCGGACGATCCCTACGAACGGGGATAACTGCCCCGTCGGCAGTTGTCGCTTGCTTAACTATTTCTTGGATTATTGCGAAAGAATCGGCGCTCGGGCCGAACGCGGTCGTTGTCCCTAACGCTGTTGCCACGGGCTCAGCACAACGCGATTGCTACACGCGGGGCGATTCCGCCGAATCGCCTTTGCGAAAGAAAGCGACGCGAGGACAGCAAGCACGGAATGAACCGATAGGGGCATGTAACAAGGGGAACATTAATTACTTTATTTTTTGTCTGCAATGTGTGATCTAATATTTGAAATCAGAGGATCCGATGAAATTAAGAGATTGTGGAAAATATCCTCATATGTGCGTTTTCTGTTTATTTTTTGACCGGTTATTAGTTCAAGATCAACAAAAAATCACAAAAACAAACTGGTTTAAGGTAGTTGACCCAGTCGCCGATAGGTTAGGCAGATAGGCCTAGTCGTCGATAATTTGAATTAATATTGAGATTTTATAAGGTTTTTGAACAATATTGTGATGCTATATGTAGATAAAGACTTAAATATTAACTTGCAATTTTATTTTTTCCACAATATTGTTCAAAAACCTTATAAAATCTCAATATTAATTCAAATTATCGACGACTGGGTACCTATCGACGACTGGGTCAACTACCTTATGTGTGTAATATTTATGCCACTTTTGACGAAGATATGATAGGTCACATACAAGAAGTTTAAATGTCCAGCAATTTATACGTTTCGTCCCACTGTCTATTTACCTTCCTTTCTCGTATACATTTTTGCAGAAAATAATAGTTCATCTCCTGAAGCCCTTTATATTTGCACCGAAAACTAGATAAAACTATTTTTAAATTTGCTAAATTTTCAAAGTCTCACAACTTTGCTAAAATGCATCCAAAGTTGATGAAACAAAACCATTTTAAAGTTTGAACTTTCTACGTTTCGACTCGTTGAATCACATTTATCGAAATGAGTGTCCAGGGGGTAAAATCCGCCCTCAAAGAAGAGTGTGCCAAGCTGCAAAAATTTGTTGATGTTTGTCAAAAGCTAGAGAGTGCAAACAATATTTATTGCAATTTTTATGTTCACTGTCGGAAAGTATGATCATTTGCCTTTAAAATATGTTAAACCTTATCAAAATAGGATGATTTTTAACAAAGATACGGCCATGTCCAGAGATGTCTACATTTCGTCCCACTGTGCGACTGGTCGCTGGACTCCTTCGGGAGGAGCCTAGCGACCGGTGGTCGCAGTGCCAGCCTGCGACTAGGTATAATGGGAAACAGACCGTTATCGCATTGTGTTGCACCTCGAGTAGCCTAGGCTGGTACTCAAACAGACTCGCGTCAGGCTCCTATGTCTGGCGCATACCCGACGATCGCAGTCGCATGTAGGAGAACAGATGCATGCTTTCCCCATTGCACCAGTACCTGCGACCGGTCGCAGCTAGGAGATCCCACCTTTATGCGACTTACATTGTAAACTGTAAAGTATCTACCGTATTTTGTGTCGAGTTGCTATACCACTGCGAACTTTTTAAACGTAGGTTCGAGCCTCGAACTTCCAAGTCTCCCTTAGGCCCGGTGCAGACGAGCGGTTTGCGGCAATTTGCCGCCGCGAGACGCGCGTGAAATTTTTCTAGCACTTCACACGAGCGGTTTTGCAACGCCACGATTCGCGTTCTGCGGTTTCTTCTTCTTCTATGTTCATGGGTTTGAGAGAGACATTTTCTTGCGTTAGATAAACGCAAAACGCTCGTGTGAATTGCTTGATATAAAACAATGTACTGCTTCGCCGCTTTGCGGCAGCGTTCTTTCGCGGCGAAGCGGTACGTGCGTTCGTCAAAACGAACGCAAACGTGCCGCCTGGTAGCCGCTGAAATTTGCGTCCCGTGTGAACTGCTTCATATAAATCTATGTTCTGCTAAAACGCGGCGGTAATTTGCCGCGGCGGCAAACTGCCGCAAACCGCTCGTCTGCACCGGGCCTTAGGCTAAGTTTTTTTTTTCGTTAATTACGAATATTTCCTAACTTTACGACACAATGACCAATATTTTCAAATGTTTTAAGAATATTTGAAAAACATATTAACCTGAAATATACGTACATATGAGTTTGGACTGCTTGTTATGCCGCCGTTTCTCTTGTCAAGTATCCTATCAATTACGGCATTGTTTAACAATTCCTACAGTATATTAATATGTGAAATTGGTTTTCAAATCTCTTACCTTTAACAAGTATGGATGGATAGCAACAAAAATCGTGTCTGATGTATTCAATCGTCATCGCTGTCTTCATTAATTACTGGTGTCACGTGTTCACTGTTGAATATTTTGCTAAGAATTTCTGCAGGTCTCACAATTTTTGAAAGGTACCAAGCATGCGATAAGTAATAAATTATTGCAGCTATGTGTGAACAGCACCCGACGGTGCGGTTACCATTTGCACATTCACAACAATAGCGCTTTATTCCGGAATAGCCAATTGAGTTAACATGTGTAGGTTTTGCTGTTAATATGTCGTGACCTTACTTCGAATTTAATAATATTCTTTCTCTCTTTAACACAACGAAGATTAATGTTGTTCTCTTCATCCATTACTTCTGCTAAATACGATATCGCTTGAGACAATTGATACGAACCAGTAAAAAGAATTTTGAGGTCTTTCTCTGTCATTTCCGGAAAATCAAGAAGCTCGTCAGCTGATAGCTGATTAAATGGAATCTTTCGCCTGTTCCATGCCGTAATTGATAGGATACTTGACAAGAGAAACGGCGGCATAACAAGCAGTCCAAACTCATATGTACGTATATTTCAGGTTAATATGTTTTTCAAATATTCTTAAAACATTTGAAAATATTGATAATTGTGTCGTAAAGTTAGGAAATATACGTAATTAACGAAAAAAAAAAACTTAGCCTAAGGGAGACTTGGAAGTTCGAGGCTCGAACCTACGTTTAAAAAGTTCGCAGTGGTATAGCAACTCGACACTTTACCGCTGCGCCATCGACGCCGTTGAAAAATACGGTAGATACTTTACAGTTTACAATGTAAGTCGCATAACATAGTTTCAAATGAATCGGTTTTTTCAGTTTCTCCAATTTCCACGATGTTTTGCTGTACGTATAACCATTGAAGATCGCATGAAACACTTATTTCATGAAGCAATTCGACGTATAAGTTATAGCGAATTCGGGAGACCCGCACTGGCCGCACTGAGTGCGAGTTTCCTCGCTTCCAATTGGCTAAAAGTCGCACTCAGTGCGGTCAGTGCGAGTCTCCCGAATTCGCTATTATTCTGACACGGAAAAAACGACGAAAAAATCGGTTTTTATTTTTTTTTAACTGCGGCGCACCAAATTGAAAAATCTGAAAAAAATCAGGACAATAGTAACAATGATACGTACTTACAGTAAAAATATAATTATAGTGCCAAGACTGCTTCGATACACAATCGGCATTTATCGGCATTTTTGGGCGTTTTTTATTTTTCACAGCTTGGTTTTTCAATTTAAAAATTTGAAACAATTCTGTAATATGTGTCCCGATAACAGAAATGCCTCTGATTTTTTTCAAAATTTTTCATCCCCTAGTATAGGAGAAATTCGGCAAAAACCTGATTTTTTTATTTTTGCCCTTTACAACCCTCCGGGTGAAGTTACAAAATTGAAAATTGCCACCAATGTTTCTTTTTTAATGAGCTTTCGAATGATTCATCGTGAGTCGAATTCGGTTCAAGGGCATATTTGACCATCTTAACCGGCCATACCCTTTAGTTGTGATGGCCGTTATTAACCTATGGATTTTTACCTCAATAACGAATTACGATCACATGTCGTACATTTTCTGTTACATTACCGTTTCGTTTATGCCTAATTTAAAAACGAAATTTACGTACTTCTTGTCACTTTAAATGATTCTTATTTAAAATTCTGCTTTAAAAAAAAAAAGTGTACCGCGGTTGCCTTCGATGCATGCTAACTTGCTTGTTCGTACGTTCGTAGTACAAGCGCAGTCGCCTACCGCGTAGCCAACGCTACCGCGAGAGCTCGAGCGGAAGGCGCGCGCTATGATTGGTAGGGGTTTTTTGTTAATATCTCCTTAACGAAGATTCGGACAATATTTTCGCTAAGGAAAAAGTTGTTTCAAATCACCCCCTGAATTACCCCTTCCAAGGAACTCCGACATTTTTGGGACACCCTGTATAGACGTTTAATCGCTATACGTTCCAAGTACCGCGTAAGCCTATAACGCGATGTTGTATATTGTATTCACGTCAAAAAACCCAAATTGTAGAGAAACTAATCATTCGATTCGGGAAGAGAGAGGAAAGGGATGCATGAAAAATGTTTCAATACATTATTTTGAATAATAATGTATATTATATTATATTTACGATTGTTTGACTTTAAACTACCCGACTGACTTTAAGAGTCCACACACTGAAGATTGTTACCTTACACGCGATTCGACTAAAATTATGTGTAAATATACATGTTCCAATACATTTTATAAATAATACAATAAAGTTGCATTAATAGTTCTCCAAATCTGTCTGAATTTATTCCTAAATTGGCCTACGTGGGGACTTGTAATGGGGGTTCGTGACAGACCACAGTAACTGGGTTGTATATACATGGATTTATATGTAACCCCCATATATGGAAATTTGGCAACAAATATGCTAGCATGTTTGAACCAGGCATGAGCTGTACATGGTTAAAAAAGCGCGTATATGGGTTATTTACAGTTGATATATGGATTATACAGAGAATGCTTTAAAATATGTCTGCACTTTCTGCAGGCTATATTCCTAACTCAAAAACCACGACGATTTTAGCAAAATGGCTTGGAAAAAATAATAAATACCATCTGAATTTCGCCCTGCATTTCCAGTTATGAACTGATTTCAATTTGAGGTTACTCTATATGATGCCCGAGCTTCGAGAATTTTGGGCTGGTCTCTTTTAAATTATCGTTGCAAAGAACTATTCAGAAATTCCCGGCCCGGGTTGAAAAATGTGGGGCCTTTTTCATATAACTTTTGAACTATAAGAGATATCGGAATGCAATTTGCGCCGCAAAATGAGGAAAAATTATTCCCTCTTAATGATGGATAATTGAACATATTTTACGTTTACTTAATTTTTTTTTATCAATTTTTTAACCATAATTGTTTAAAAAGCTTTTGTAAACTGTTTATTTGATAATGTATTTAACGCTGTTTTTAAAATTCGTGATGTTAATAAACAATAGGCTAGTTGTTTCTGTATCATTACTTTCATAAATTGAGAAATTAAATTTTTATTCAATTACGCGTTAGTTCTGCAGACTTCAGAATCTATTGTTCTGTTTTTTTTTTATGATTTTATCCTTAATGCGGTGCATACCTAGATCAGACGTAAGGGGTAACTAATGGGACGTGTCTTTGATTGTAGCGGTGTTTGAATTTTTTTCTAGAACTTTTGTGTTTGAATGTTTTAGGGTACGTTTATGTCGGAGCTGCGATAAACGATCAGAGCGACGATAAGAGCAGCGATAGAAGCTGCGCGAAAATATCTTTCTTTGATGTGTTTATAGTGGAGCTGTCATACTAGTATTGCTTCGGTCGTTTAAGGTTTCGGGAAGATGAACCATTTAGATATGAGCGATTCTGAAGAAGAATTATTATTGTCTTCAAGTGCCGTAAAATGGTACATAGGAAGTCTACGCAGTAAACGTAAACATTGTATGCATCCTATTAATACTACTAGATACGAATTTGGAGAGTTTCATCATTTATATAACGACTTAAGAAAATATCCTCAGAAATTGTTTGAATATATGTGAATGAAAATAGAAACTTTTGATTACATCTTGTCCAGTATATCGGATAAGATTCAAACAAACTGGTGCAATTTCCATACTATGCCAATTCTTTATGAAGAAAGGTTAATGATTACAATAAGGTTAGTCAAGAAACATTTTAGTGCCGTTCGAGTATACTGATAAAATAAATTGTTGTTTTCTGGTAGCTGACAGTACGAAAAACGTTTCTCATTATATGTCGATGAGATCGGCGATAATAGCGAAGGAAAAGAAATATCTGTTTCTCGACGCTTTTGTCGTTGGTCAACTCGTTGCTCCAATATAAACACTTCCATTATAAATCAATACAATGTATTTCGACGCTTCGATCTTATCGCTGCTCTGATCGTCTATCGCAGCTCCGACATAAACGTACCCTTAGCTACTCAATGCCACGCGTAAACCGGCTTCGGTTAATGCCATTTTTTGGAACGATGCGCCCTTATTGTGGCTTTTACAAGCAGGTAAAATTGTTTAAATTGAGACGAGTACACCATCAGTTGACATTATTTTCAAACCTCATTACAGTAATCTGAGGTGTGAGTGGTAAACCGATCATAAAAGCGGAGCGCGCGGCTCGATTACCTGGGCCGGGAAATTCACAATACCTAGCTCTTTACGACGCTAAAATTTTTGAAGCTCGGGCATCACTCTTGTCCAGCGGTCGCTGGCAGCTCTCCGCTGGGCCGGTGCATGGTTGTAGTGGAATGCGTCCGTGAGGCAGTGTTGCCATTTTACAATGACCCTGCATTGTCCCACACTTCGACAGTGGGCAACGGTGGGTACGGGTGCGAAATTACCCTGGACCTATACCTACCACCCCCTAACAAAGCAATATACGGATTAACGTAAAAGTCGCTCTTTATTCTATTTTCAAATTTTATATTTAAGCCGTTATATTGTGTTCTGTATTTTGCCTTTATGTTGTGTTCTTAATTATCCAAAACGAAGCGGACCCTGGGAGGTGACAATTGAGAGCGATGCGAAAATTCATATATCGTTTAAGATTTTCGTTTAATTACATGCAATAGCGGTCATCTGTAGTGGAAAGTACGTACTTTAAGTGAGAGTCATTAATAGTATTGAATATGGAATGCAACAAAAATTAAATATACAAAACTGAAAAAGTCACAACTAGCCCCGGTCTCCCCTATTACCGGAACACTGAACGACAGGGTCGTAAACCCACACCGTCGCAACGGTGTGAGATTCGTGATAAAAATCGCCCGACAGCACAAATCTTTTTGACATTGAGCACAAATCTGACCGATTCCAATAATTTTTCTATAACATAATCCTAAAGAACTCAGCAATGACGAAGCACTGCAATAAAGCCAGTATCTGTTGATCTAATTTGTAGAAAACACTATTTAGCATAACATAAAAACATAAATAAATAAATTTTGCAGATTAAAGATATTAAAAATTAATTTTGTTGTAAATTAATATTAGCTATAAAATTAAAAATTTACTTTAAATTTACAAAATTTATGTTTTAAATAATCTGTACAGATAATTTAAATCTTTGTCACGTCCTGGGTGGCGGGACTTGGATCGTAACATATATGGGGTAGGGAGGTTGCTCGAAGACTCTGCTTCGTAGGAAGACCTGCTTCACTATGAAGGCTATGCTTCGCGCTCGAGGGGTGGCGTGGGTGAGGTCGAAGACTGTGCTTCGTAGGAAGACCAGCTTCTCTATGAAGGCTATGCTTCGCGCTCGAGGGGTGGTGTAGGTGAGGTCGATTAGAATTTAAACGTTTCGATTAACAGAACCACTATTTATTGGTAAGCGAGTGGATAAGCAATGCGCTTCTGACGGTATAGCAGTTTACAATAATGCATAGACATTGAGCATTGGCACAAACATTTATATAATGGTGATTAATAATATAATATAAACATGAGAAGAATTAGTAACGCTAATAATGTTTTAGTATAAGTAATAAAATCGAGCAATGATATAATTAAGCGATAAGCATAAGCAATTGAAATAGTATAAAGCAAGATAGAAAGCAATGCAGTTAACGATGTACATATAAAGCAATAAGCAGAATCAAAACCAAATAATGTAAAGTAATAAGCGCAATGATACAAAGCAATATAAAATGAAAATATAAAGAACTAAATAATATCGTTGCATATGAGCAGAAGGAAATAGAATAGTGAATAATAAAGGCTTACAGAATTATAGAAGAGGAGTGATCCTTGTAACACTTCACGAGCTTTTTACTTATAAGAGAAATACTGGTGCGGTGTGTCGCGGATGTTGCCGAACTAACTAACTGATGATAACTGATTAGCTGATCGTAACTAACTGGTGCGCGGTCCATGTGGCGCTTGTATTTATACAAAACAATGGAATGTTTGGTATGCGAGGTATGCGTGGAATTTGTGGTATGCGTGATGAGTCATCTTTAAAATATGTGTTATGTAATCGACGCGTGTTGATGATTCACGCGTAAGGTATGCGTCGCTATTGCGGATTTCGGCGGTTCTTTCGGGGCTTTGAGAATGGGTATTCCACTCGTTGGATGGGTTTAGGGGTTTTTGATTGGGATTTTAAGGTGGAGGCTTGAGTACGTTTGTAGAAAAGGGGGGGGGGGGGGGGGGTACATGGTCTCGAGATGAGCGAGCTTTGGCGAGGGACTTGTATGAGATTTGAACGGGGAAGAGTTCGCGCCTCGAAAGCCGAAGAGGGGAAGGGGATTCGAAATTTGGGCGTCTGGAGATGGGGACCGCTAAGGTACATCGTCCAAACAATCCGGAGGTTGGAAAAAGGGGTTTAGCATTTGTGGTTTCGAGAATAGTTGTGTATTCGAGTGGATTTATATGGAGGATGCTATTTAGGGCCGGCGAAAAATTAGCGGGACGTCACATCTTATATTTTTAAATTAATAATTTTTTAACAATTGTAATGTGACGTCCCGGCCCCACCATGGTATCGCGACTTAATGTCGACGAGCGCCACCACAGGTCTCTAATCTTCTCGCTAGTGTGGGGAGCGTCCCTAATTCCAGTCTCATTCATATATATACAAGTTCCAAATCCTATCCTCTGTGTCCCCGTGTGTGTCTAGGGCAGGGGTCGTCAGCTATAGCCCTACTGATGAGTCTGGCTGACGATCCCAAGACGAAACACACCTCTTATTTTCCTCCTCGATCCTCCAACGCCGATCCACTCGCCCCGCACAGATACTCCATAGTGGCGTTACCGGCCCGGCCTTAGGGTTTACGGTGCGTCGGAGGCGACGGGGCAAGAACTCCCATCTCGTCCAGAATGTTCCGGCAATTCTGGACGTGACAGTAATTCGGAATAATTGCAACTGAATATTTTATGTTAAAAAAGTATTAATATGGAATTGCATGATTCGATGGAGCAAATCCGTTGGTGTCACTTCCATATCAATATGATAAGGAATAAAGAATTTCTTACTATGCTGAAATGAATACTTCACATTTTTACTCCCAACTGCGGAGGATCAACCTCAATTTGCTTGGGTCGGCCGAGGATTCATACCTGTTTCAGAAAAAAATAATTCTTTATTCTATATCGTATCGATATGGATGTGATGCCGATGAATTCCTTATATTTTCCGATGAAAATCATACCAAATTTCATGTAAATCGGATTATTATTAACGAAATTAGCTTGAGGTAATGGAAATGAATTTTTCATGGAATTTCCTTTGTTATTTTCCGAATCACGTCGTTCTTGGTGTTATTTTCATCGGCGAAAAATAAGGAATCAATTGGCGTCGTTTTCGCAAAGATATAATGAGAAATGCGGAAATCGAAGATTTCTCACCTCTTAATAGGCACTTCAACCCCTCTGGGGGTCGAAAGCCGTAAAATTCGGCGAGGCACTGCGGGTGATTGTCCCCGCCACGGGGTACCAGGCCGCATCTCTTTGACGGATGTAGCTCCAGAATGACCCTTTACCATTAAGAAGTGGATTTCCACATTTCTCATCAGCACTTTACGAAAGTGTCATGAATCGAATCCTTGGGTTTTAATGAAAATGGTACCAAACCCGACGTATTTCGGGCTGTAATTAACAAAGTTACACGAAAAATTGGTCTGCAGAATTTAAAGCCTACTTCGTTAAAAATTTTCCGATTTACATGATATTTTGTCCTTTTAATCGGGAGAATACCAGAAATTGATCGATGTTACTTTCAGATCGATACGACGAAAAATAAAGAACTTTAATTTCTGTAAAATTGGTGACACGTGGCGGGGCGACCGTAGCAGAGGACCGCTGCCTCGCTCGCCTCAGCCCTTGAACAACTCAGGCGCCTGCCGAAAGTATTCGAAACCTTCGAATAAAGATACAGGTAAAGTAGGAAAAAGTATTCGAACCTCAGAGTGGAAGACCTTCAAATAAAAAAAGTAACTTTGCCTCGTCGAATGAATTTCCGTCGAAGAAACTGGCTCTTCGAATAAAGATACTTCGGGTTCTTTTTTTATTCGATAGCGAACGAATAAAATTTTTCTCTTTTATTCGAAGTTGAAATTTTTTTGAAGATAATCTTCTGCCCATCTCTGCAGTTGTACCGGACGTTCCGGGAACGGCCTGAATTTCCCACGAACGGCTTATATACGTCCTCTGACGAATGTTACAAAAAAAGTGGTCCCCAGTACGTCTTTTAAAGCGTCTGGATTCGGACTGAAGAACTGTTTAAAAGACGTCTTTGGGACGCCTTAAACAGGCCTGGATTAGGACTGAAACTGGCATTCAAAAGACGTAATTAAGACCTATTTATCGATAAATTAGGTTAAATACAGCTCTGTAAAGGGTTGTCAAAATGAAATAAAAATTCATTTCTATTTACTATATTTATTTATTTAAAATTTGACTACCACTATAGGCGATCTGACTGGACCGTCTATGCAGTGGATTACCACCGTAGAAAAGGAAAGAAGGGCTGCGACGGAACTTGTATATATACTAACTCGGTCCACGATCACCGGCGAGACTCTCGAGCCGTGTCGCCCTCTGGTGAAGCTTGAGGAATTATACACCACGCAAAGACGTATTTACTACGTTTTATACGCGTCCCAAACGTGTCCCGTGGACATCATTAGGACTTTGTATACATGGCGCCAGGGTAGTTACACGACGTCCCTAAAGCGTCCCAAAAGCGTCTATAGACGTCCCCAAACCGTAAACAAACCGTAAATTACAACTTTCGTCCTGGAATCGGCTAGAAGGAAGTTTTTGCGGGTACAGTTACCTTCAGTAAACATCTGTGCAGGGTGGTCTGGTGCGTTTGAACGCTAATAACACAGTCCAACAAAATGAAACTTTTTTTCTGTCCTGCAATATCTATTGGGTGATTCTCGTAGAGTTTTGCGCCCTGAACACGAATCCGTAAACAAAATTGCTCCATCACCCTCAGTTTTTGAAAAACATGAGCTTTTGTAAAAACACGCGATTTTGGGCAAAAGTGAGGTATGACGTGAAAACTAAAAACGCTAGAAAGTTCAACTTAGTCTCAAAAGATAGAGGAGAGTTTACTGAATATATCAGTGTACAAAGTTGTTAAATTTGATTGTTTAGAATTGTTGTAAATGGTCATCAAAGTTTGAAAAAGTGCCGATGTGCATGGTTTCCACGCAATATTTTTGCATTTTTACGAAAAATTGTTTACCTAGCCCGAAAACGCTACCCAGCATCGAATTCTGTAGACATTTCTGAAGAGGAAACCATGCAGGAAAATTGTCGCAACGATTTTTAACTCGAACTAGTCGAGAAAATATCTATCGGCAACGCGTTCACGGTGTTTTGCCGCCTGGCGGCCATTGCTCGCCTGGCGCGACTCGTCAGGGCCGTTGCTACGCGTAATCGTCGCGCCGGTGGTACCGTACAGTGGGCACCTACTTTCTATATGTATCAGCCTTATTTTTTTCGTGTATTCGTAGATACTGTTCTCGAATTTAAATAAACGTTTCTCAATCAGTCTCTGTTATAAACAATTTCGATATTCAATGTATGAATACCTACATATGACTTGTTAATATGGAACCGTATAAAAACAAACACAATTATTTATGAAATTACAAGATTTATATTATTATGGTTTTACCAGATTTAGAACACTTTTCCAGATATTGTAACATTTGAAACTCATTAAACAGTATTTGAAGGCGACACGAAACATATTTAAATATCATTTAGGCATCTTTTTTTAATAAATTCATTATTCAATATATCTGAAACAGAGTTTGAGATACGAAAGTAATATAATTTTCTGAGGTTTAGTGAAGAGAGAGAAGTAAGAGTTCGTAGCTATCGCAGGAACTCTTTCGATATATAAACATCGCTTGGCGCCTCTCCCTAACGCGCGATACAATCGGAGAAAAAATAAATATCTTGAAATGCTCTGGTTTCTTATGCATCGTCTAAGTCAGAACTCAGTTTTGTCTTCGAAATCATTCGGGTCAGTCGTGCTAAGCAGTTCAGAAAGTCTTCCTTTCCTTTAAATAAAACTTAAATAAATCCATATTAACAAGTCATATGTAGGTATTCATGCATTGAATATCGAAATTGTTTATAACAGAGACTGATTGAGAAACGTTTATTTAAATTCGAGAACAGTATCTACGAATACACGAAAAAAATAAGGCTGATACATATAGAAAGTAGGTGCCCACTGTACGGTACCACCGGCGCGACGATTACGCGTAGCAACGGCCCTGACGAGTCGCGCCAGGCGAGCAATGGCCGCCAGGCGGCAAAACACCGTGAACGCGTTGCCGATAGATATTTTCTCGACTAGTTCGAGTTAAAAATCGTTGCGACAATTTTCCTGCATGGTTTCCTCTTCAGAAATGTCTACAGAATTCGATGCTGGGTAGCGTTTTCGGGCTAGGTAAACAATTTTTCGTAAAAATGCAAAAATATTGCGTGGAAACCATGCACATCGGCACTTTTTCAAACTTTGATGACCATTTACAACAATTCTAAACAATCAAATTTAACAACTTTGTACACTGATATATTCAGTAAACTCTCCTCTATCTTTTGAGACTAAGTTGAACTTTCTAGCGTTTTTAGTTTTCACGTCATACCTCACTTTTGCCCAAAATCGCGTGTTTTTACAAAAGCTCATGTTTTTCAAAAACTGAGGGTGATGGAGCAATTTTGTTTACGGATTCGTGTTCAGGGCGCAAAACTCTACGAGAATCAACGACTGGAATATGCAGACCAAAAATCGTGTTGGACAGTGTAAGCACTGTATGTTGAAATAATAATGAATGAAGAGCTTTGCAAATTGTCTCCCTACCATTACCGTTTAATTGATTATATCTAATTAGAACGTTCCGAATTGTCGAGGGAAAATAGCTAAGTCCGGATTTATTGCGGATTTATTTCTGATATCTTGCTCGTATCTTGCGAGTGCTGCAACATATGAGCAAGATATCAGAAATAAATCCGCAATAAATCCGGACCTAGCTATTTTCCCTCGATAATTCGGAACGTTCTAATCAGATATAATCAATTAAACGGTAATGGTAGGGAGACAATTTGCAAAGCTCTTCATTCATTATTATTTCAACATACAGTGCTTATTAGCGTTCAAACGCACCAGACCACCCTGCACAGATGTTTACTGAAGGTAACTGTACCCGCAAAAACTTCCTTCTAGCCGATTCCAGGACGAAAGTTGTAATTTACGGTTTGTTTACTTTACGCGTATACGTACACGCTTAACTTAACTTGTGTGACCGTCCGCACACATTCAAGGCCCGGTGAGACGGCCCCCTTAACGTCGCAAAGAGCTAGGTATTGTGAATTTTCCGGCCCAGGTAATCGAGCCGCGCGCTTCGTTTTTATGATCAGTTTACCACTCGCACCCCAGATTACTGTAATGAGATTTGAAAATAAGGTCGACTGATCTCGTACCCGTCTCAATTTAAAAAATTTTAGCTACGACAGGGTTGCCCGCGGCCCTATACCTTTGTACGCAGAGATTATCCGCCACTTACGTGTAAAAGTAATGATATTAACGGAAGCCAGTATGGGCGTGGCGTTGAGTAACTAAAAGGTTAAAACATTCAGACACAAAAATTCTAGAAAAATATTCAAACACCGCTACAATCAAAGACACGTCCGCTTAGTTACCCGTTACGTCGGATCTATGCATGCACTATATTAAGGATAAAATTATAAAAATGAAAACAAGAACAATAGATTCTGAAGTTTGCAGAACTAACACATAATGGTATAAAAATTTAATTTTTCAATTTATGAAAGTACAGTAAAGGCGTTGAGCACGTATCGTGACAGAGCCCTAATTTCGGGTCTGAGTTTCTCATTTCTTTCTGGCCGAAGGGGGGAGCGAGATGGAACACTGCGTGCACGGCCGGCGTGCGCGACAGACGCGAGCGTTTCCATGTAATCGTAACTGCGCGACGCATGCGCGCGGCGGTCAGATAGCCACGCACGGCTCGAGTCTTTTTTGCGCCATAGGCGAACTTGTCCAATTGAGCCCTTTATTATAATACATTTATTTGAGTTTATTGATGTCCTTACTCTTAATTTTTACTCGTAGTTTAAAACCGTTGTAGTACAATGTGTAGTATTTCATTTAAAAATTTATTTTCAGCAATGCTAACAATGCAAAGACCATTTTGCACCTCTTGCCAAACTTATTTTGCAGAGTAAAGTCATAAATAATCTCAAATAAATGTATTATAATAAAGGGCGCATTTGAGAAGTTCGCCTACAGTGCAAAAAATATTTGAGCCGGGCCTGCGTCAAGATTTTGCGAAACGGTTCTCGTTGTTACTGTAACCGCTTGCGACCGTCGCGCACGCAAAGGACGGAGTGAGTAGGTATACTACGCGGGTTCTAAATCAATTGGTGGCGAGGGGTGAAGCGGGGCGCGGGGTATCACACCGTAGGCGAGGGGGAGGCGGGTGGGGGGACGCAACTCGTGGAGGTGGGGGAAGACGAACCGCGGAGCAGGTGGAGGGGGAAACCGCATGGGACCAGAAGTACATTAGGGCAGGGAGGGGCAAATCGCATGAGCCCCAAAAACGCAAACCCACACCCACACACACACACACGAGGTGATGCATGGTGCACCGCATATGACTCGTCATACGCTGTAGGTGGTATGAAAATTTCCATCGGCATACTCTCGAAAATAATACGTGAGATCTATGATCAGACAAAATTCCGAGAAAATAAGCGACATATCGGAACCGCGAACATTCCAAGCGGACCGATGCGCTTCTATCGTCTCTCGTTCGAACAAGGCGTGAGACATAGAAAGAGTGAGAGAGACCCTATATACAGCTATTCTTCTTACGGTAGGGTATCATGATGCTACCAAGATGTAAGTCGAAAGGCGCCACGGATATCGCGCGTTAACCGACACGAAACATAGCCGTAGTCAAAACATAACCGAGTCGAAACATCGAACTGTAACAGCGGACGGTCAGATACCGAGAACGATTAATTCTAGGTGTTCCATGGGGATGTATATGCACATGAGTGTGCAGTCCTTAGGTAGGGATATTCGCATATTTAAAGCAGTTCGCATCTTCATCATGTCAAAGTCACGAATGGTCAAGCGTCGGAAAGACTTTTTCGAAGCAATCGTCACGAATAATATGGTTTTTACGAAAAATCATCAAACTGGTGAATAAATAGATAACATTAATAATAGTAGCAGCAGCAGCAGCAGCAGCAGCAGCAGTAGTAATAATAATAATAATAATAATAATAATAATATTATTATTATTATAAGTGATAATAATATTATTATTATTATAAGTGATAATAATATTATTATTATTATAAGTGATAATAATATTATTATTATTATTGTTATTATTATTATTATTATTAATAATGTTAATGGAAACGTTTGAACATACGTTTACAGTCTTAACTCGAGATATGTTACATTTAAGGACATACGAGCAATGTTATGATTTACTGGAACGTTATGATCCGTTTTTAGAATATATCGCGGAGGTTAGACGCCTAAATAATTCTTTGGGAATGAATAATACGCGTCTTAGAACAATTTCATTACGTTTAAGGAAATTACGCGTATCCGTACATTCGAAAATTTTACAACAGGCCGACCAAGATGAGAGGAAGCCGTGAGGGTAGCAAATCATTCTTGAGGGTATCATTATCAAATCCTTTAAAATGAATGTGTATATCGAAAGTTATAAAAAATTATCAAAAAGCTTCACGGTTTTACAAACAATCGCGGAATGTCACGAGTGGACAGATAGATGCAACGAATGCATACGAGCCGTCATAGAGTTTCGCTGTACGAAACGTGTTATTACGTAACAGTCACAATCATCATCTACTATTGCTTATCAAACATCTAAAGATTTTACGAATAGGTGTAGTTAGGAAGGCATTAGAGCTGGATAGCGAGAGATCGTTGCGACAGGCGTTATTGTTGTCATCGTCGGACGATGATCTTTCTGAAATTGAAGATAATTCAACACCGTCTAGAATCGTTCAGCTGAATGCAGAAACAGTGGTGGTGGAAACACTTATGATCCATGACACCACGGGGGTCCAGTCATTGTGCGAGGCAGCGTGGACCAGTATTTTTAACTACGGGATTGAATTTTTTACACGAAATGAACGTGATTTGATGTTACATATCGCGCGATACGGTAGTGCTCGTGAGTGTACGGTGTCATGTATTGTGTGTGACAAAGACATTTTAAGAAAAAAACAGGAATACATTACCGCGATTACATGTACTGCATTAATACTATTACACGATATTCGGAATAACTCGACGGAAGTTCACGAGGGATTATACCCAATGTTAGTAATACCAATAGATACGTTTCTGAAGAACGAATTACAACGATACGTTCGTGAGTGTCCGAGACGCGTCAAATGGTCCTATAATAGATTGGAACGTATCGTTGACGAGGATACGAGACGCGTTAGATGAACATTCTGCCGACCGATAATGTTGGCGGTATGTGCCCGACATCCTGACTCGAATTTAAATACTTGGCGGAAACGTACTGTTGAACGATATCGATTATATTATTATAAGTGATTGTGGAAAAAAGAAGCATCATGGAAACCTTCAAGAATGCTTTTTTCGGTATTGTCTCGGATGTCCGGACTTTTGAGGACCACCATGGAATTTCGCGATTGGATGGACAGGTGCGACGAGACGATACATCACATCGTTACGTATCAACGAAGTGAACGCGTGTCGGTGTGGGAGAAGCAGCGGATTGTGTCATTGCTCGCGCGAACACAAACATTGCGCGCGATAGTGCGCGCTCGCTTATCTCGCGTAGGGTGTGGGGTAACCGCTCAAGCATCTGCACCCAAGGTCGTCTGGGAGGAAATTGAAACCGCGTCCGAGAAGCGTTTGTCGACCGGAGCCGTAATTAACGTTCAAGCCGCAGATCCACGCAATTTTTTTGACAATGCCCGTCGAACGGTGATTTCACGCGTTACGAACGCTATTACCGAGCATCGCAGTGTATCGGTGAATACCGTGCTAAACGCCGAATTCATGTTGCGGGACGAGACAGACATAAAGAGTTTCGCGACGCGCAACCACGTACTCTTTATGTCGTCGAATGTTCGCGAGTGGTACGCAAAACAAGTGGTTGCTCCGACGTTGGTCGCGATGGAGGAGTTTCAGGAGCGCGAGAGTGGCTGGACCTTACGGGCAGTTCAGAATCTCTTTATAAACATAAACAAACATAATCCATTGCGCGCCAGGTGTGACGTGCCGATTCCGCGAACGGTCATGGTTAAAAGAGCGGTAGTGAACGTTCGGTGCAACGACAATATATGTTTTTTGTGGTCCGTCGTCGCTAGTCTGTTTCCGGCTGATACGAACGGGGATAGGATTACATCATATCCACCGTATGCAACGGTACTCCATACGAATGGCGTGCGACTTCCTATGTGCATGGATCAGCTACAGAACTTCGAGGTAGCTCTGTACCGCTACGCGTCTCCGGCAACAAGCGGGAAGGGAGACACGCGAACGTGTTGCTGATTCAAGACCCGAATAATTCGCAACGATATCATTTCGCGTGCATTCGAAGTCTCTCCCGCATGATTTCCAGTCAGCTCAGCAAACATAAACGTCAAGTATTCGTTTGCGATAGGTAAGGAAATAAGAATAAAAAAAAAATTCGCACGATACGTTACGAACGAAAAGCGTTTACTCTATTTTTATTTTTTTTCCGTATACGTTTCAGGTGTCTCAACTTTTTCTCGTCGGCGGAGCGATTGCAATGACACACCGATGATTGTCTACGATTAAACGAGTGTGCGGTGAGTAGTATAGCTAGGCCCGTTCTAATTCACTTTCAAGGCCATTTCCCCCTCCCCGACTCCCAAACAGCGCGGGGGGGGGGGGGGCGGAGGGAAACCTGGGCGCGGGGCCCGCGGGGAGAGGAAGACCGGTTGCGCGCGCACGAGCCGCGGAGTGGGGTAAGGTGCGATGATAGAGGGGGGGATCAGTCCCGGCGGAGCCGCCGCAGAGGTCTCTTCAGACCGGACCCACCGTTGGAATTTTTTTTAGATCTAACTGATGCATGGGCACGACCTCGATTCACCCCGAAATTTTTTTTTTAGACCTAACCGCGAGAGTGGACGACCCCCGAAATTTTTTTCCTGATCTAGCGAATCAATATGCGATAGAAATAATAATAATTTGTTTGAAGGAAATTGTTTCGGATGACGTTGGGAAAGATCGGTTTTTTACACACCGCGTCTTCGGATGGATGGGAAAGAGACAGCAATACTTGGTGGTACAATCGCATGCATTAGGAGGGAAAGAGACAGAGCATTATTTTAAAGCTAAATTCTAGGGAGGGAAAGAGACAACACTACTTAGTGGTATAATCGCATGCATTCTATAGATAATTATTGTTCTCAAATGATTTTCATTCTTAACGTCGCAGTGCATCGCGCGATCATGTAACTTGAGCCATGCCCTCAAGGATAATAGTTTCGACACGCGCCGAATGTAATATAATACCTGTGGGAGCGTCGATTCTTTGAATTATGCGGTGTCAGCAGAAATTTCCTCGGATGATTTTGCGCGCTAATTTGTCATACGCATGAATCATAGAAAGAATTATGCTGTTGTGCTAAGGCGCCTGAGACCGAGATTCTGGTAGCGAATCTCAGGGGTGCTCCGGGCGTCCTTCGCTGTTGCTGTCCACGGGCTCCGAAGGGTCGGTTAGAGGTGCCGTGGCAGAAAGATTCAGAGGGAATCCGAAGGGTATGGGGATCGTAGCAGGTTGAAGAATAGGAATTCACCGCGAGGTTTTAAACAAGGGTTTATTTCTGTCCCGATCTGGGTGACAGGTACCGCGTACTATAACGTCAGTCTTTCGGTTACAAGAGGGCCACTCGTGGCTTGTACATGGTTCTTATACCCTAATCGGGGTGAAGTGGGGACCATCGGGGTCCCCATCTTTGACCCGCTTTGGGTATTTCGCCATATGCTGATGATTCTCGATGCGCTTCCGAGAGTCCTGACGCAGCTGTGGCGGTTTTCGGCTGCTCGGTTGCGGCAATCGGAATGTACACGGTGTCATTGCCCTTAGGCGTTGGTTGGGTCACAACATCCCTCCCCCCTTAAGGAAAGGGTGCTTAGGGGAAATTTTACAATAATCATCGGAAATTTCCCTGCGCCCTGGCCCGTCACGGTGTTCGCGTATTCGCATTCTTGTTGTACAGTGGTGCCGTTAACAGCTCGACATCCTAGCTATACATTGGGGTTTTTTTTAATTTTTTTACATTTATTTCCATTCCGGTTTATAATAATACTAGTTAACACGGTTAGTCACATCAGTTTGCCTGAAAATGCTCTGATTCACACTTGTTATATTCTGACAGCTTACATCACAATGCTACATTCATACAATCTTTCTTAAATTATCTAATCATAAGTTCCCTATTTTCTAGCTTCTTTTTTCATATACTAATTTTTGTTGCATTTTCCAACAGTTTTTATTCGATAAAGTGTTTTAGTCTATTCGCGTGGGTGTGTAGGGTTTTCCTACCCTTTTTTATAGTTACATTCACGTTCGACTTCTTATCTACAATTATGTAAGGGCCTATCCACTTATTATCTAGTTTTCTCGATCTCCCTCGACGTACGGATTCGTCGTAGAGCCAAACTTTATCACCTACGTTGAATTGTGTTTCGCGCGTTTTTTTGTCGTATCCCTTTTTTTATTTCTCCTTCGCTTTCTGAAGTCGTTCCCTTGCGACTTCATTTGTCGTTCGTATGCGTTCTCTTGTCTGCTGTGCGTAGTCTTCGTAGTTGTATGTTTGTTTAGGCGGACTTTTTATCGCGGTGGGTAGTAACGCTGTCTTTCCATAGACTAATTCGTATGGTGTAAAACCTGTCGCGGTATGTGGGGTCGTATTGTACGTAAACATCGCATAGGGTAGCCATTTGTCCCAGTCTGTCTGGTCATTGTCTATGTAGTGTCGCAAATATTCTACTAGGGTTCTATGTGATCTTTCCAATGCTCCATTGGACTGTGGGTGATACGCAGTTGTTTGAAGTTTTGTGATTCGAAATAATTTACATATGTTTTTAAACATTTCGCTGAGGAAATTTGCCCCTTGGTCCGTTAGTATTTTTTCGGGTATACCGTATTCGCAAATGATTTTTTCAACTACTGCTTCCGCTATTGTTGCTGCTTCCTGGTTCGGCAGAGGGATCGCCTTGCTAAATTTCGTAAGGAGGTCCTGGAAGGTTAATATGTAGACATTTCCTAGTTCGCTTTCTGGCAGGGGCCCTACTATGTCTAACGCGACCTTTTCAAAGGGTTCTCGCGGTGTATCGGTGATCTCCATTGGAGCCCTAGTTTTTTGACCTAATTTATTTTTCTGGCAGAGGCTACATTTTTGTATGTACTCCTCGATGTCCTTATTCATCCTTGGCCATTTGTATTTTTGCTTTATTCGTTTTGTGGTCCTTTGAATTCCTTGATGACCTCCTGTGGGCGCGCAATGGTATTCATAGAGAATTTGCTTTTTCGTTTCCTCGTCGTGAACCTCGGTTGTCTTTGTTCCTTCTTCGCCGTTTTGCAACGCGTACACGTTCCCTATTAATTTGTCCTGCTTACTATCAGACGGAATCAGTGCTAGTTTCTGTGTGCGTGTGGGTATTGTTAGTTCCCTACTCTTGTTTATTGTTTTCCATGGTTTTCCGTCTACTAGTATGCTCTGCCTGAGATAACTTATGGTTATTCTATTTTCTTTGAGGAAATCTACTCCTAATATCCCGTCTACGTTTGGTAGAGTGTTCTCTTCTATCACGTACAAAGGATGTATCACTTCCTTTCCGTTCACGTAAAACGTGGCATCTATTTTTCCTAGCGTTTCCGTTTTTGCTCCCGAGAATGAAGTAAGTAGGACATCGCTTTGCCCCATTATTATGTCTCCTGGGAGAGCTCTCTTGGCAATTAGAGATACTTCTGCCCCGCTATCTATTAACATTAAGTTTTTCTCTTTCATACTTTCTTTTATTTCTACCTCTATCATATCTGTCCCATTCGAACCGAATCCACCCTTGGAGAGGGATCCTATTTTGCTCAAGCGGTAGGTTTTCGCGGTTTCGCGGGTAGGTGACTCGTATTCCGACGACTCTGAGCTCTCGCGGCTTCCGTGCGCGGAATGTGCGCTATCAGCGCTTCTGTGCCGCGACTTTCGTTTTTCCTCAGAGGCCGGTTGCTGATCCTCTGATTTGTGCCCTGTCGATTTCTCGCTCTTTTCTTTCGCTGTTACCCGTTGCACTCGCCGGCTGTTTTCCGAAGAATAAAACCTTTTCGAGGGCTTATCCTTGTCTTTGTTCCACCAACACTCGTTAGTGTCGTGCCCCGATCGTTTACAATTGTCGCAGTACCGTGGTGATGCCTGGTGTGCGTCTGAGGAGGAGTTTGTCCCGCGCGTCGCCGGTCGTTTCGTGATCGACCGCTCTTGATCTATCGCTATCGCGATTGCTTCTTGTAGGTCGGCGGGTCGATGTGCTTTCACTAAAACTTTTAGGTCGTCGCGAAGTCCGTCCTCGAATATCGTCAATGTTTGTCTTTTGAATATTTTAACATTTGCCTGTCTTTCAAGCAGACTGTCTTTATCATCGATCCCGGTCGCGATCAGTTCTCTTAGCAATTTTGATACACGGTTACCGTATTGGTGTGCGGTTTCATTGGGGCCCTGTCTGCTATGTAGCAGTTCCCTTTGTACAGTTGAGGCTATACGAGGGGGTTTATAAACCGAAGTTAACGCGTCCTCTAAGTTTTGCATTGTCAGAATGTGGCGCGTTTGTACTTCCTCTAAGGCGTCACCTCCAACCCGCATAGAGATTATTCCTTGTAACATTTGGGCTTTTTCTTCCGCTGTCCGACATGAGTGGTACACATATTTGCAAGCGGTCAGGAACCCCGGTAACTCCGAGGGGTCCTTCCCGTTGAACAGGGGTAAGGCCTTTACTACGTGGAATATTTCTCGGGTGACCGTTCTTTCTGGTATGGAGTTGGGGTCTTCTAACTCGAAGTTAGGGGGAACAAATAAACTAGCGCGTCTCGGTTCCTCTCTAGTCTCGTGGATGGTACTGAAGTGGACCGTGTTCCTGTTTGCGGGCCCGGGAGTGGCGTGCGTAGAGTTCATCGTTTCCCTTAGCCTTCCTATTTCGCGATCTATCGAGTCCTGTAGGGGACCTTCCCTTGCCTCCATGGCTCCCATCCTATCATTCAGAGCTAGTACTCCGTCAGTAACGCTAGCTAAAGAGGTGGTCAACCCCTCGAGTAGTCGTTCTAGGTTTGCTAATCGGCCTTCAAGGCCTACGGAACCCTGTTCGGTGTTCCTGGTTGTGGTTGCCGAAGGGGTGTTCGACATAATGTTATTGGTAGCTTGTTCTCCGCTCGAAATTAAACTATAATCTAACTCGTTGTATGGATATAGTCTCCTGGCGGTTAGGTGTCCGGCGTGACTTGACGCGATTGGTCCTACGGTCGGAACGCTGTGTTCTTCGCTAGTTTCTACGTCTAAAACAAGTCGCGTACGGTCTCCGATTTCCCGGAAGGTCTCGAATGTTGCGTCGAAAAGTGGTTCGGTGGAGGGTTTCGTACGGACTTTAATGAATCTACGCGGAACACTTCGGCGGATTGCTCCAGGCGAAAGGGTTTCTTTTCGCTCGATTAATTCTAAATTACGCTCGATATCTACATCTAAGGAATGTGCTCGGCGCATGAGAACGGTGGCGTGCGGCCCGGATTCGCTGATAGTGGTATTTCGCACTTACAGCACTAGAAGCAGGTGATGCATCGCTCGTCTCGGTGTCACTAGCAGGTTTTTTTCCGGCGGCGTCCTCTGTGGGTGTCCGTCCGTACTGCGTAGTGGATTGCTCTGTTGTTGATTTGATCGTTGTCTCCGCTAGGTCCTGTTGATCTCGTCGGGCAGACTTGTTCCTCACGTTAGCAGGATCCCACCGCTGCCACCAAGTTTGTTGTGCTAAGGCGCCTGAGACCGAGATTCTGGTAGCGAATCTCAGGGGTGCTCCGGGCGTCCTTCGCTGTTGCTGTCCACGGGCTCCGAAGGGTCGGTTAGAGGTGCCGTGGCAGAAAGATTCAGAGGGAATCCGAAGGGTATGGGGATCGTAGCAGGTTGAAGAATAGGAATTCACCGCGAGGTTTTAAACAAGGGTTTATTTCTGTCCCGATCTGGGTGACAGGTACCGCGTACTATAACGTCAGTCTTTCGGTTACAAGAGGGCCACTCGTGGCTTGTACATGGTTCTTATACCCTAATCGGGGTGAAGTGGGGACCATCGGGGTCCCCATCTTTGACCCGCTTTGGGTATTTCGCCATATGCTGATGATTCTCGATGCGCTTCCGAGAGTCCTGACGCAGCTGTGGCGGTTTTCGGCTGCTCGGTTGCGGCAATCGGAATGTACACGGTGTCATTGCCCTTAGGCGTTGGTTGGGTCACAACAATGCTGTATCAGCAGAAATTGCATAGAACCATGTTGGAACGAATCGGACTTCCGTTTCCGGACGCGAGAGTGGCTGAAGCGTTTGTGTGTGACTGCGTGTTGGGAGTGGATAGTTTGAGTGAAGTAGGGTGCTAGAGTGTAGTGAGTTAGTGGGGACGGTGCGAGGTAGGGTAGGAAGGGTGGAGTAGCAAGGGAAAAGGTCGGGGACAGTGTGCTGCTAAGTACAAGGCGGGTGAAGGGAACGGTGTGGAGGTTAGGTTGGGAGACAGAGTAGTGTGGCGCAGGAAGGTATAGACGGAGGAGCAGGTAGAGAAGACTAGCGGACAGGTGTGGAAACAGAGAGAGCTGGTAGGAAGGTGGGAAATTTAAACGGAGATAAAAGAAAACAGAGAGGTGGTGGATAAAAGGTGTAAGGGTAAGAGCTGTGAAGGCGGTGGAAGAAAAGTAAGGAGCGTGAGGGCAAATGGAGGGAATCAAGGGGGAGGGGGGACGTAGAGGAGGGGGGGAAGGGGAGGAAAAGAGAAGGCAGAAAAGTGAGGAAAGGCGCAGGAATGATATGAGCAGTGTGGGAAGCAATGCGGGAAGCATGGATAGCTGCGGGGGAAAAAGGAAGGAAAGGGAGGAGGGAGGAGGAAGGGAGGTGGAGTGGCAAAGAACAGGGTTTAAAAAGAGTTCGAGGACGATGAGGTCGCCTGATGACAGAGGGAAAGAGGAGATGAGGAAGGAAAGGGAGGAGAGAAGAAAGGAGATGGAGGAGTGGAGAGAGGAGAGGAGGAGATGGAAGGAGGATAGAGCGGAGGAAAAGAGGAAGAGGGAAAAGATAGAAGAAAGGTTAGAGAGGGTGGAAAAGAGGGGTGGGAGGATGGAGGAAATGATAGGGAAGATAGAGAAATGGGAAGGGGAAAGGGAAGGGAGAGTTAGTTTGGAGAGGGGGGATCAGGGGGGGGGGGTATGGAGGAGTGTTGGCTGAGAGTAAGAAAGATGGAGATAAAGCAAGACAAGAGGGAGAGGGAGGAGAGAAGTAATAATGTAATGATAAGGGGGATGGGGGCAGAGGGAGGGGAGAAGGAGAAGGAGGTGAAGAAGTTGTGGGCAACGATGGAAATAGGGGAGGGGAGATAAGGGAGGTGAGAAGTGTGGGGGAAGGGGAAAGGAAGGGGGCGGGGTGATTCTGGTGAAGCTGGCGGGGAAGGAGGAGAAGATAAGGGTGTTGGAGGCGAGGAAAAAACTGAGGGGCAGGAGGGAAAGGATTGATGATGATTTGACGGAAGAAGAAAGGAAGGCGAGGTGGAAGGTGGAAACAGAGGCAGAGAGGGAGAGGGAAGGAGGAAAGAAGGTTCAGGGGGGATATATGAAGCTGTGGGTGAATGGGCGGATGAGAAAGTGGGATGAGCTGAGAGAAAGATGGGTGGAGGAGCAGGGAAACGAAAGATAAGGGGTAGGGGGAGAGAGGGGAAAAGGGGGAGGAGGGGGGAGAGGCGAGTGGGTACAAGGTAGCATTCTGGAATGTGGCAGGATTGAGGAACAAAGACGGGGAGTTCTGGAAAGGTTTGGAGAAGTGGGACGTGGTAGTGATGTCGGAGCCGTGGATGGAGGAGGGGGGATGGAGGAGTGTGGAAAGGAGACTACCGAGAGGGTATGTTTGGGACAGGCAATGGGCACGGAGGGAGAAGAAGAGGGGTAGGGCGATGGGAGGGATGTTAATGGGGGTGAGGAAAGGGTTGGAGGTGGGTATGGAGGAGGAAGGAGGGAGAGAGGGGATTATGATGAAAAAATAAGGATGGGGGGGGGGGGAATGGTGGAGGATAGTGGGGGTTTACGTGAATGGAGATTTGCAGAGGATGTTGGAGGACATAGAGAAGTGGATGGAGGAGAGAGAGAGTGGGGAGTGAGGGTGTTCATAGGAGGTGACTTTAACGCGCGGACCGGGGAGGAGGGAGGGAGGGTGCTGGGAGGGGATGAGGAAGAGGGAGGGGGCGTGGAAGGAGGAGGTCCAAGGATAAGGTGAATTGCGACGAGAGGAGATTGTGCGGGTACCTGGAGGAAAGGGGATGGAGTATTCTAAACGGAGGGGTTGAGGGGGATGAGCAGGGGGGGGGTGGACATTTACAGGAGGAAGGGCGAATACGGTGATCGGTTATGTTGTTGGGAATGAAGATACGTGGGAGAAAGTGGAAAGGGTAAAATTAGGAGAGAGGGCAGACTCGGATCATCAACCACTAGTAGTCTGGGTGAGGGGAGAGATGGGGGGCAATATAGAGAGGAGGATAAGTAGGGGGAGGGGAGGAGGAAGAGGGAATTGGACGGAGGAGGGGAGAAGGGAGTTTGTGAGGAACTTTGGGAAGAGAGGGGAGGGGGATTGGAGTGTGGATGAGGAGTGGGGAGAGCTGAGGGAAAGAATAAAGGGGGCGTTGGGGAAGTCGGTGGTGGGGGAGGGGGAGAGGAAGAGGAAGGGACGATGGTGGGATGAGGAATGTAGAGAGGAGAAGAGTAAGGTGAGGAAGGAGCTGAGAAAGTGGAGAAGGGAGGGGGGATGGGATGGTGTACAGGGAGAGGAAAAGGGGGTATGGAAGGTTGTGCGAGGAAAAGAGAAAGAAGGAGGTGGAGCGTTGGGAAAAGGAACTGGAGGGGGTGAGAACGGAAGCGCAGGTATGGAAGGTGGTGAACAGAGAGAGGGGGGGGGGGGAGAAGTAGGGTAAATGAAAGAATAAAGATTGTGGAATGGAATGAGTATTTCAGGGGGCTGTTGGGAGGAGTAGAGTGGAGGGTTGCCGGAGGGGTGGAAGGAAGGGATCGTGGGGGCAGGGGTGAAGAAAGGGGCTGCGGAAAGGGTGGAGGATTACCGGGGGATTACCTTGACCCAGACGGCCTATAAGATATATGCGTCGGTGCTGGCGGAGAGACTGAGGGTAGAGGTGGAAGAGAAGAAGCTACTGCCACCGAGTTAGGCGGGATTTTGGAGGGGGGTGAAATGTGTCGACCACATCTACACCCTCAATTATTTGATAAATAGGCAGGTAGAGAGGAAGGAAAGGAAGCTTATAGTACTTTTCGTGGACATGAAGGCAGCTTTCGACTCGGTGGACAGGGAGGTTTTAATAAAGGCGATGAGAGACAGGGGGGGTGAGGGAAGGGCTGGTAGCAAGGTGTGAGGAGGTGTTGAGGGAAACAACAGGAAGGGTCAGGGTGGGAGAAGAGGAGGGGGAGAGGTTCTGGACCGCCAGGGGGGTGAGACAGGGGTGCCCGCTGAGCCCAATCCTGTTCACGCTCCTGATTGCGGACACGGATGAGGAGTTGGGAAGGGGAGGGTGGGGGGAGTGAAGCTGGGGGAGAGGAGGGTATATACTCTGGCCTATGCGGATGTTGTGGCGGTGCTGGCAGAGGATGTGGAAGGGATGAAGGGACTGATGGGGAAATTGGAAAAGTATGTGGACTGGAAGGGGTTACAGGTTAAAGTGGGAAAAACAAAGGTGATGAGGTGTAGAAGGGGAGGGGGAAGATGGAGGAAGGTGGTATGGAGATGGAAGGGAAAAGAACTGGAGGAGGTACATAGGTTCAGATACCTAGAGTACACACTGATGGGAAATGGAGGACAGGAAGAGCATGTAAAAGAGAGGGTAAGGAAGGGGGCTGCGGTGATGGGACAGGTTTGGGGGATAGGTAAAAGGAAATGTGGGAAAGATTGGGGAAGAAGACTATGGCTCTTTGACAAGCTGGTGTGGTCGGTAGTGAGTTACGGGGCGGAGGTGTGGGGGTGGAAGGGTAGGGAAAAGGTGGAGGGGCTGCAGGAAAGATATTTGAAGTGGGTGTTGGGAGTGGATCGGAGTACCCGGGGTACATGATAAGGGAGGAGCTGCAGAGGGGGATGATGAAAGGAGGGGCAGGGATGAGGGCATGGGGGTATGAGAGGAAGCTGGAGGAGGGAAAAGGGGGGGAGGGGGGAGTTGGCGAGAGAATGTTGGGAGGAAATTAAGAGGAGGTTGAGGAGGGGAAGGGTGTTACAGGGCTGGGAGGAAGAGAGGGAGCAGTTTTTTAAAGACAAGGGGTGGACGGTTGAGGAAGTGGAAAGGATGAGGGATAGGGGGGATTTAAGGGGGGAGCAGCTGATGGAGAGGGAAAGAAGGGCACATGAAGAGGAGAGGTGGAGGAGAATAGGGGAGGGGAAATATAATAAATGGTATGGGAGGGTGAAAGGAATGGGTGTGCCGGGGTATCTGAAGAAAGGATGGGGGGAAGATAGGTGGAAGAGGGTTGCAATGTTTAGGTCAGGGAATGAGATGAGGGGGGGGGGGGAGATATTGGGAGGAGGAGGAGAAAATGAGGTGTAGAGTGTGTGGGCAAGGAGAGGAATTATGGGAACACGTGTGGGAGGTCTGTACAGGCTGGGGGGTGGAGAGGGGCTGGCAGAGTGCGGTGGTAGAGGTGTTGGGGGATGATGGGGAGGGCGAGGAGTGGATGAAGAGGTTGGAAGAAAGGAGAGAAATGTGTGTGGGGGGGGGGCGGATGGATGAATGGAGGATTGTGAGTGGAAGGGGAAGTGTGCGGAAGCGTAGGTCCGAGGAGCGGAGGAGGGGGAGCGTGCGGCGTGCGAGAGAGGAGGGGAGAGAGAGCGAGCGAGCGGGATTAGACTTAAGGTGTGGGTAAAGTTAGGCTAAGTAATATTAAGGTAGATGTAAGGAGCGTTTGTAAAGGAGAAGGTTGTGTGGGAGATTGTAACCCTTAGGGGAACAATAATAAAGATTACTACTACCATGTTGGAATGAATCGGCTTTTTACGTGCAATCTTTTGGGGGAGGAGGTACGCCGTAAGAGTTAGACAGAGATAGCAAATCATGGTTTGGGTATAAAAGCGAGCTCCAAACTGCACAAAGCCCCAAATCGTTGCAACGTGTTGCGCGGAAAAACATACAACATTTACATTCCATTTTAACGATCATGGGAGAATTCGCGCAAGTAGAGTACCAATTGTTGGATCAATCTGCACGATTGATTTCGCGCGAAAAGTACCTCGCGTGGGAAGAACGGTGCAACGAGTGTATCCAATCGTTGGAAGAACACAGCCGAGTGAAACGTCCCCGATTATCGATCGGTGTTCGACAATCGTTGGTTGCTCGAATCGCGCGACTCGAAGGACTGAAACATTCGTTGCGCGGACGTTTCGTGCGCGAAGGTGCCGGACATTCTAGCACAGGACTTTTGTGGCGTGAAATATACACTGCGTTCGATAGCCGCGTATTAACCGGTGTTGTGCTAAATTCGAATTACATCGAGCCGCGCAATTTCCTTCAGGATGCGGGGACCATTGTGTTGGGGCATGTGCTGGGCGCTTTGAGGAAACATCGAAACCTCAAAGTGAACACGGTGTTCAACGGTGAATTTGTGGCGGGCGATAAACGTGCATGCAAGAGCATCAACACCCGGAACTGCGAACTCTTCCGCACATCCAATCTGCAGAAGCCAATCGTCGAACCCACCCTGACATCGCTGGAAGAGTTCCAGGAACGCGACAGCGGATGGGCATTGACGAGAATTCTCAACCTGACCGTCAATGTCAACAAGTACAATCCGCTGCGCGCCGGGTGTCACCACAAGTTGCCGCGGGAATTGTTGTCGAAGAAGGCAACAATCAACGTGTAATCCGAGGAAAACACCTGTTTCGCGTGGGCAGTGATCGCTGGGCTACATCCTGCGGAAAGAAACCATCATCGTCCAAGTTCATACCCACACTATGCTTCCATGCTAAATCTCCAGGGCATCGAGTTTCCAATGCCCCTGGCACAGATTGCAAAGTTTGAGCGACAGAACGAAATCTCCATTAACGTGTACAGCTTTGAGATGGAGAAGAAGAAGAAGGGATCAACAGTCTTTCCGCTGCGTCTCACCAGCCAAAAGAGGGATCGGCATGTCAATCTGCTCTACACGTCGAATCATGAGCACAGCGATGTAGGGCACTTTGTTCTAATCAAGAACTTGTCCCGGCTGGTGAGCACGCAGCTGAGTAAGCATGAAAAAAAAGAAGTTCATCTGTGATCGGTATGTATATAAACTTATAAAACGATGAAATGTTTCATGGAAAAAATTAAATAAAAAAAAATTTTGTTTTTACAGCTGCATGCATTACTTCAGCTGTGCCGAGAAGTTAGAGGTCCATACAGTGGACTGTGGACAGCTGAACGACTATGCCATCCTGCTGCCCAGCGAAGGAGACAATCTCCTCAGCTTCAGTAACCACTGCAGGAAGGAGCGGCTCCCCTTCGTGGTGTACGCAGATTTAGAGTATATCATTGAGAAAACGAAGGACAATCGAATGGGTGATAATAAATTACATACGTACCAGCACCATAAAGTGTACAGCATAGCATATTATATACATTGCTCGTACGATACATCGTTATCGACGTATCGATGTCGCCGCGGCGCGAATTGTGTTTCATGGTTCGTCGACGAACTTAACAATTTTGCAAACTTTGCTAAACCCATCTTGACCAGTAATGTTCACATGCTTGATTTAACCACCGCACAGTGGACCACATTTCGCGATGCATCAGATTGTCATATTTGCGAAGAACCATTCGAGGCTAGCAATGTACGATTTCGCGATCACTGTCATCTCTCCGGACGGTTTAGAGGCCCAGCACATTCAGAGTGCAATTTAAATTATAAAAATGCGTTTTACATCCCCATAGTTTTCCATAATTTAAGGCTCCCACAGACCAACGCGAATATTGCCGCGCGAAGCGGATCCGCCGCGGATTAGATAAGGCTGCCCATAAGCCGACACGTAAAAAAAAAGACACAAACTTCAATCCGCGGCGGATCCGCTCCGCGCAGCAATATTCGCGTTGGTCTGTGGGAGCCTTTATCCGGCTACGATTCGCATTTCATTATCCAGGAAATAGCGACCGCTTTTGAAGGTCACGTTGACGTGTTGCCCATAACTAAAGAAAAGTACATTTCAAAAAATGTCGAAGGTACGGCTGATTCAGACTCGCGAATTTGTATTCAATTGCGATTCATCGATTCATACAAATTTCTCAACACTAGTCTCGACAAATTAGCATCTTTTCTTAGCACAGATCAATTAAAAATTTCACGATCCCAATTTAAAACAGTATCCGCCGAGGATTTTAATTTATTGACGCGAAAGGGTGTCTTTCCATATGAATACCTTGATTGCGCGAACAAGCTGCAGGATTCATGCTTGCCGCCGCGCGAATCATTCTACAGTTCGTTAACCGGTGAGACTGTATCCGAGAGCGATTACGCGCACGCTGAGACTGTCTGGCAGCGTTTCGAGATTAGAACCTTAGCCGAATACAGCGATTTGTATTTGAAAACAGATGTCTTGTTATTGGCAGATATTTTTGAAAATTTTCGCGAAAGTTGTATCAAGAGCTATGGATTAGATTCAGCGCATTATTACACTTTACCTGGTTTCACGTGGTATGCTATGCTAAAACACACCAAAATTACATTCGAATTGCTCACAGACGTCGATATGGTCATGTTTGTCGAACGCGGAATACGCGAGGGTTTAAGTCAATGTTCCGGAAGATACGCACATGCCAATAACAAGTGCATATCATCTTACGACGCATCGGAAGAGTCATCGTACTTGATGTACTTTGTATAGATGGGCAATGTGTCAGCCTCTGCCATACGCTAAATTTCAATGGGTCGAAGATGTCGCAAATTTTAACGTGTCCTCAATCCCAGTCGATTCGCCCACGGGATACATTCTCGAGGTAGATCTGGAATATCCGCAACGTCTGCACAACATTCATGCCGATCTACCGTTCTGTCCGACGCGTGCCAAACCACCTGGTAGCAAACAAGACAAGTTACTCGCGACGGTATACGATAAGCAGCGTTACGTTATTCATTATCGCAACCTACAGGAGTGCATGCGTCACGGTCTTCGTATTACAAAGATACACCGCGTGCTTCAATTCGCTTAATCACCCTGGCTCGGCGATTACATCGAACTCAACACACGGTTTAGAACAAGCGCGACAAACGACTTTGAAAAAAATTTGTACAAATTGACGAACAACGCGGTATTCGGTAAAACCATGGAAAATGTGCGAAATTATGTTGATGTAAAACTTTTGACTCATTGGGATGGGCGATATGGCGCGGAGGCAATGATCGCGAAACCGAATTTCCACAGCAGAAGTGTTTTTTCGAAAAATTTAATAGCCGTTGAATTGCGAAAACTCGAGGTGAAATTCAACAAACCGATATACGTGGGTATGTGCATTCTGGACATATCAAAAATTTGTTTGTATGAATTTCACCACGAGTACATGTCGCCCAAGCACGGAACAAATTGTAAAATTCTATACACAGACACAGACAGCCTCATTTATCACATTCGATGCGACGATATCTATGAATCTATGAAGCACAATATCGACAGATTCGACACCAGCGATTATCCCATCGACAATGTATATAATATGCCGCGCTTAAATAAGAAGGTTCTAGGGCTGATGAAGGACGAAAATAACGGTGCGATAATGACCGAATTCGTAGGTCTTAGAGCGAAAATGTTTGCACTTCGCGTAGATGGTAAAAAAGATACGAAGAAAGCGAGAGGCGTCAAGACCAACGTCATAGCCAGAACGATAACTTTCGACGACTACGCGCAGTGTTTGCACAGGGAGATCGAAATGGTTCGCAGACAATCATGCATACGGTCTAAATTGCACAAAGTGTACACCATTTCGGAATCCAAAATCGCTCTAAGTCCGCACGACGACAAGCGGTATATCGTACCCGATTCTACCGACACTCTGCCCTGGGGACATTATAAAAACTTCAAGTAAATCACAAAACATGGAAGATGCTAATAAATACAAAATTAAAATAAGAAGTGAAATCAAAATGAGCTGCCAGTACATAAAGATGCTTTCCAACTGCGCTTTAGATGACACAGCTACATATGCACAGCTAAAATTCCATTACTCATAATGACTATTTATACAAAGAAAAAATGTATTAAATAATATTAAGCACATATATTTTTACGCAAATAAATATTTTAATACGAATAAATATTTTATTCAAAATACTTGGCGCTGCGCCCCGAATTGGTGTTGCTAAACTCAATAAACATGTATAAATCGTATCAATATTTTTCTTTCTTGTGGGTGCGTTCGTAACTGTGTGTGTGCGTATTATATTAGAATTAAATATATGTAGAATAAATCTGATTTCGTTTCTAATATGTGTATGTATATGTTTATGTATTTTAGATTGTAAGGGAGTAATTGTAAATTATTAATACTAATTGTAAGACAATTAACATTTTTTCGGTTGCGCAGTCCGAAGTATTTTGAATAAAATATTTATTCGTATTAAAATATTTATTTGCGTAAAAATATATCTGCTTAATATTATTTAATACATTTTTTCTTTGTATAAATAGCCATTATGAGTAATGGAATTTTAGCTGTGCATATGTAGCTGTGTCATCTAAAGCGCAGTTGGAAAGCATCTTTATGTACTGGCAGCTCATTTTGATTTCACTTCTTCTTTAATTTTGTATTTATTAGTATCTTCTATGTTTTGTGATTTACTTGATTTTTTATGTACTTGGCGTAATTTTTTTACTTTTTTGAAGTTTTTGAGGGGATCTCACTTCTTTTTTCAAAGATTAATTGTACTATTATTTGCAAATTCATATTCATACACACGTATTAATTGTTTATTTATCCTGAATGCATGGAATACGTATGTACAAATGTGTACATAATATATATTTACTTACTTATTTATAATAATTTTTTAACAAGTTGGTTATACACGGTAGTCTATAGTTGTAATAATACTTTATTTTGTGTCCCCTTGGGGATTACAATTCATCTCCCTCCTCCTCTTACAATTATTCCTTACTCTACTTTAACCTAAAACCGCTCTTACAATCTACCTTAAAATTAACTTATTACACCTATTCGCCCGCTCGCTCGCACCCTCCGCCACGCACGCATCCTCGCTCCCCCCTTCCTTCCCTTTTGACCCCCGCTTCCGCTCGCCGCATTTCACTCTCATTCCTTTCTCATTCATTCTTTCACTCACCCCCCTCTCCACTCTTCCACTCTTCTCATCCACTCCTCTCCCCCTCCCTCGTCATCCATTACCTCTCCCACTACTTCCTGCCACCCCCTCCCGTCTCCCCACCCGGTACACTCCTCCCACACGTGCTCCCACGTCTCTTCCCCCCATGCACAAACCCTACATTTCCTCTTCTCCGCTTCCTCCCAGTACCTACCTCCCCTCATCTCGCACCCCAATCTAAACCTCGCCATCCTCCTCCACCTACTTTCCCCCCCAGCCCTTCTTTAAATAGCCCGGCACCCCTACCCCCTTTATCGCTCCATACCACCTATTATACCTTGAAGCTCTAATCTTTTCCCATCTCTCCTTCATCTGCAGATTCTTTTCCCTACTTACTCTCCCCTCATTTCTCCCATTTCCCTTATTCTTTCTATCCCCTCCACCGTCCACCCCCTCTCCTCAAAGAAACCTCTCCTTTCATCTTCCCGCCCCCCCAGCACTTTACCCCTCTTTGCCCTACCCTTGATCTCCTCCCAGCACATCCTCGCTAATTCCCCTCCGTGCCCTTCCTCTCATAACCCCATGCCCTTAATCCCGCCCTACCGTTCAGCCTATCCCTCTGCAGCTCCTCCCTCACCATATATCCCGGGGTACACCAGTCCACCCCCAAAACCCATCTCAGGTACCTTTCGTGTACCCCCTCCATCCTTTCCCTTACCTTCCACCCCCAAATCTCTACACCATAACTCATGGCCGCCCATACCAACTTGTCAAACAACCAAATTCTCTTCCCCCAGTCTTTCCCAAACCTCCTTTTCCCAATCCCCCATACCCTCCCCATCACTGCCGCCGCCTTCCTCACCCTCTCCTCCACATGAGCCTCCTGCCCCCCACTCCCCATCAACGTATACCCCAGGTATTTAAACTTTTTAACTTCCTCCATCTCCTTTCCCTTCCATCTCCACATAACCTTCCTTCATCTACCCCCCCCCCCCCTTCCTACACCTCATAATTTTTGACTTTCCCACGTTCACTTGCAACCCTTTTCCATCCATATACCGCTCCAGCTTCCCCATCATACCTTTCATTCACTCCTCATCCTCTGCTACCACCGCCACGTCGTCCGCATACGCCAGGGTGTACACTTTCCTCCCCCCCCCCAATCTCAACCCTCCCCACCCTCCTTTTTCCAACTCCTCATCCAAGTCCGCCAGCAACAGGGTAAACATACTTGGGCTTAGGGGGCAACCCTGCCTCACCCCCCTCGCCGTCCAAAACTCGTTCCCTTCCTCCTCTCCCACCCTCACCCTACACACTGTTTCTTTTAATATCTCCTCACACCTTTCCACTAGCCCTTCTCTCACGCCCCTCTTCCTCATCGCTCCTACCAAAACCTCCCTATCCACCGAGTCAAAGGCCGCCTTCAGGTCCATGAAGAAGATCACCATCTTCCTTCCTTTCCTGGTCACCTGCCTGTTAATCAGGTGATTCAGGACATAGATGTTGTCTATACAACCTAACCCTCTTCTGAAGCCGGCCTGACTCGGCGGCAACAATCTTTTCCCTTCCACCTCCTGCCTTAATCTTTCCGCAAGCACCGATGCATAAATCTTATATGCCGTCTGCATAAGAGTAATCCCCCGATAGTCCTGTACCTTCTTCCCGACCCCTTTCTTAACTACCGGCACTACAATTCCTTCCCTCCACTCCTCCACCCATCCTTCCCCCTTCCAAACCCTGCTACATATTTCCCATAACCAATCCTCTACCTCCGCCCCCCAAACTTCCACACCTCATTAGTTATGCCGTCACGTCCTCCCGCCTTTCCTTCCTTCAGCCCCCTTACCACCCTTCTTGTCTCCTCCTTACTTAACTCCTCCTCCCCATCCTCACCCCTCTTTCTTTCCCCCCCTTTCCTCACCCTCCACTCCACTCCACCCCACACCTCCCTAAAATAGCCTTCCCACTCTTCCATTTTTATCCCCTCCTCCACTCTCCCCCTCCTTTTTCTCTCTCTATTCACCACTTTCCATACTTGTCCTTCTGACTTAACCCCCTCAACCTCCTTCTCCCACTTTTCCACCTCCTTCCTCTTCTTCCCCTCACACATTATCTTATACTCCTTCTTCTTCTCCCTATATTCTTTCCCCTCTCCTCCCTCTCTTCTCCATCTTCTCAGCTCCTTCCTGATCTTACTTTTTCCCTCCCTACATTCTTTGTCCCACCATCCCTCTTTTCCAACCTTTCCCCCCCCCCCTCCCTCACCATCCCAATCGCCCCTTTTACCCTTTCCTTCAGTTCTTTCCATTCCTCCTGTATATCTCTTTCCCTCCCCTCTCTCTTTCCAAACCTTCGTACAAACTCCTCCCTCCCCTCTGCTGTCCAATTCCCCCTTCCAACCCACTTTCCCGCACCCTTTCTCCCCCTCCTTCCCCTTCCCTATATTTTCCCCTCAACCACACCACCACCGGGTGATGGTCTGAATCCACCCTCTCCCCTACCTCAAGCCGCTCCACTCCTTCCCTCGTGTCCTCGTTCCCTATGACATAGTCACTGACTGAGTTTCCTCTCCCTCCTGTATACGTCCACTCCCCGTCCTCATACCCCTCCAAGCTTCCATTTAGTATTCCCCATCCTCTCTCTTCTAGATATTTGCACAGTTTCTTCCCCTCCCCGTTCACCTCCCAATCCTTCGATCTCCTTGTTCCTAGTCCTTTTTCCTCCCCGTCCTCCTCTCCCGTAATTTCCCCCCCTTCTCTTCCTGTCCTTGCATTAAAGTCCCCCCCCTATCACCACCTTTACTCCCTCCTCCCTTCCCTCCACCCACTCCTCTATTTCCTCCAGTTTCCTCTGCAGGTCTTTGTTCACATATACTCCCACCACCCTCCACCATTCTCCCCCCATCTTCACCATCTTCATCATTATCCCCTCTCTTTCCCCTACTTCTTCGCCCCTTGTTTCTATTCCCTTTCTTATCCCCATTAACATTCCCCCTATTGCCCTTCCCTTTTTATTTTCCCTTCTAGCCCATTGCTTTCCCCACACGTACCCCTTTGGCAACCTATTCCTTACAAACTCCCAATCCCTTTCCTCCATCCAAGTCTCACACAACACTATCACCTCCCACTCCTCCAGGCCTTTCCAAAAGTCCCCATCTTTATTCTTTAATCCCGCCACATTCCAAAAAGCCACCTTATAACCTCCTCCGCCGTCCACCCCCTCCCAATCCTTCATCCCCTCCCTTCTCCCCCTTCACCCTCCCTTCGTTTCCCTGTTCGTCTATCCATTTCTCATATACCTCATCCCATCTCCTCATCCTCCCGTTCACCCACATCTTCATATACCCAATGCGTACATTCTTCCCGCTCTCCCTTTCTCTCTCCGCCTCCCTTTCTATTTTCCACCTTCCCCTCCTCTCCTCCTCCGTAAGATCGTCATCAATCCTCTCTTTTCCGCCCTTCATATTTTTTCTAGCTTCCATCACTTTCCTTTTTTCTTCCCTCCCCGCCATTTTCACCAGCACCATTCCGCTACCTCCCCTTCCCACTTTACCTATCTTTACCACCTCTTTTATGTCTCCCCTCTCTAAACCCATCCTAGCCCATAGCTTCTGTATCTCCTCTCCGACCTCTCTTCCTTCTGTCACCACCCCCCTTACCACTACATTGTTCCTTCTGCCCTCTCTTTCCTTTTTATCCTGCATCACCTCTATTCTTCTCATCCTAAGACCCCATTCCTCCATTTGTCCTTCCTCCACCACCCCCTTACCACATCTACCTTCCTTTTCCCAGCTCTCTACTTTCTCCATCACCTCTTCCATCCTCCTACCCCTCTCCTCCCAGCCCTTCATCTTTTTCTCCAGACCTTCCCTCCGTGCCTTCTCCTCCTTCATCCACTCCTCCCATTTCCTCCTTTCCCCTCTCCATTCCTCCTCTATCCTTCTTCTCTCCTCTCTTTCTTTCCTCACCTCCTCCCTCAAATCCTTTATCGCCTCCACCATCTCCTTCATCATACCTTCCAGCCCTCCTATCTCCCCTTCCTCCTTCTTCTTCCTCTCCTTTTCCTTTTCCCCCGGTGATCTCATCGTTTTCCCACACCTTTTGAAACCCCCCCTTCCCTCTTCGTACTCTATCTCCTCCTCTCTCTCCCTCTTTTTCCCCCATAAGCTATCCAAACTCCCTGCGCTACTCCCTACACTACCGCCACTGTCCTTTCTACATCTTTCTTCACTCCTCTGCTTTCCTTTTCCTTTTTCTCCCCCTTTCCCACCAACTCCCGCCTCTTCCCCGCCCTCTCTAACCGTTCTCCTCACCGCCCCACTTGTCGTACCAACCTTCCCTTTATCCATTTCTTATCTCCTTTTGCCCCGTTCAAATTCTCCCGCCTTTTCTCCAAATCTCGTAATTCTTCTCCTCACCCACAGATGTCTCCCCTTGCCTTTCTGCTGCCTCTTTCCCGCCAAGTTTCACCTACTTCTGTCACTTAACCTCCAAACCTTTTACCTTCTATTCTCCTGTCACACTCTATCCCAGCCCTCTTCCCATTATCCCTAACCCTTTCTCACTTCACTCTCACCTTCCCCACACCCACTTCAACCACTCCTCTTCCTCCTAACCAGACTTTCCTTATCTTTCCAAAACCGCTCACTCTCACGCCACTCACACACTCGCGACCGGAAACGGAAGTCTATAGTTGTAATATGTTGCCATTTCATTTTCTATAAAATTCTGTACAATCGTTACAAGAATCGGTTCTGTAACCGCTTTGGAACTTATATTGAACCTAAAAAATAAAAATGATTGAATCGCTTCTATAACCGGTTGGAACTTATATAGAACCTAAAAAATAAAAGTTATAGAGCTATATAGGAACCGTAACTTATACTTACATTGTCTGATATTTAGGTTCTTTATAACGGTTATTCAGAATAAAGGTTCTTCATAACTCTTTCAAGAATCTAAATCTTTATAATAACGGTTTCAAGCCCTGCTCAACAGTGAAATATAAAAATATATAAGGGTATAGGGGTAAAGGGTAAAAGGTATAAAAAGGTATAAAAGTTATAACGGTATATAAGGTATATAAGGGTGCAAGGGTAAAGGGTGTATGGGTACAGGGTGTATGGGTACAGGGTGTAAGGGTTGTTACGTCCTGAAGGGACTTTTCTATAAATCACCCCGAGCGGCTGGAATGATCTATCGTGTTCTTGCTCTGTTTAAGTGCTAAAGCACACCTTGACTATATTTACCATGAGAAGGTAGGGAGGAAATAGGGTTGAATAAACCAATACAAGAGATTAAAAGGGAAAACAATAGGATAGAATATATTAAATAAAGAATTATAATTTCGACCGTAAGATTTTTAAAAGTATTAAAATATGTTTTCGGCGCACAGTTTCGGTCAGTGAAAAGAATAAAAGCTAATTTGCAATTACGAAAGTAACATCTTCCAACGTTTCGGTCAATGTTCAGACCATTATCAAGGAAATTAGAAACTATGTATTGCTTTTGCTATTATGCGGCATGCTATAACAAAGCGTGCGGCAAACGTGTCGGTTGAACGGTGACTGAGAAAAACACGCGATACATTAGGCAAGATCATCTCGAGGGCGAAGCCCATCGACAGTTATAACACAAGTAGCGGTTGAAACCGTTAAAATTACAAAGCAAAACAATCGCGGGGAATACGAAACTCATAACCAAACGTCTGCATAACCAAAAGATAAATTGTTGTTAAATTAAATGATCAATCACTCAAAAGAAATTACATAATGGATAATTATATGTATAATTGTTTGAAAACATAGAGACTGTGGAAACTAAAGTTCTAATAGAAAATTGCTTCATTACCTTATTCCTTCAATAAGGTTGCGTAATATTCTTGTACTTTAGGTGTTTCATACCTAAGATTTACGCTAGGTTTTTTAATCATGTGCAATGTTTCTAATAAAATTCTTTGGTTTAAATTAGTTTCCCTATCAATTACTTTAATGTTGTCATAATCAAACCTATGATCAAACTCCATTGAGTGTTTGGTTAATGCAGTGTGCTGGATAGGAGATGAAAAAATATTCCTTCTGTGTTCATAAATTCGTTTTCCTAATGGTCTGGATGTCTGCCCAATGTACACTTGATTACATCCTATGCACGGAATTAAGTAAACTATGTTTGAATTTTTAAGCAATGATATTTTATCTTTAATTGGGGGAAAGAAACTTTTTGCATATAAAGGTATTTTAAAAATGGTGTGAATTCCCACTTTCCTAAAAATTCTTTTGATGTCGTTTGAGATATTATTGACAAAAGGTAAAACCACCGTGTTTCTCCAACTAATGGGTCCAGTTATTTTTTCTTTTTCTTCTTTACGCTTTTTAACCGTTAACGGGTGATAGATTTCAAAAATACGTTCCCTGATAATAGCGGAAATCATCTCTCCAGGGTAACCGTTACGTTTCAAAGTGTCCTTAACAAGAAGCAAATTAGCTGGGCGAAATTCGGGGTCAGCGAGTAAAACAGCGCGATCTATTAAACCCTTTATCAAACCAACCTTATGCTGCATAGGATGAGCCGAAAAGAAATTTATGTATCTACCGGACCAACTTGGTTTGTGATACCAGTTGGTATATAATTTATTGTTAGATCTAATAACAGTAGTGTCAAGAAAACTTAGACAACAATCTTTCTCAACTTCATAAGTAAATTGTAATCTATTGTGGAAATTATTAAATATGTCAAGCAATGCTGGTAAATTTTCTAAATTAATACACGTAATAATGTCATCCACATATCTTTTATAGAAAATAGGTTGAAATGGTACCTTTGAGAGGGACACTTCCTCTAACCTTTCCATCACTAAGTTGGCAATAACCGGAGAAATTGGAGAACCCATTGCGGTTCCGAAAACTTGCTTGTAGAGAACATCGTTAAACAAAAAGATGTTAGATTCCAAAACAAATTTGACCGCTTGGAGGAATCCATCACGATCAATTTTTGTGTGTTGTTCGATTTCTGTCCAACGATGATTTAAAACCTGTAGAGCCAACTCAATGGGAACATTAGTGAACAACGAAACAACATCAAGAGATACCAAACGCAAAGACTCGTCAGGCAGTTGAATGTTCTTAATCTCCTTACAAAATTGCCAAGTATCCACAGTGTGATACGGAGATTTTCCTACTATTTTTGAGAGTATGTTGGCAAGGAACCTCGATAATTTATGTGTAGGACCACCAATGGAGGAGACAATAATTCGCCATGACAAAGTTTCTTTGTGCGTTTTTGGAAGGGCATATGCTCGCGGAACAATAGCGTTGTTAGTTTTTAAAATTTTTCCAAGATTATCTCCAATTTGCTGTTTTTTAACAAAGTTAGAAATAAAAGAATTAGCCCTCCTCTCAAAGGTACAAGTGTATTCAAACCTACTAATCTTATAAGTGGTTTCATCATTCAACATCTTTAATACCTCCGCGATATAAAAATCTTTGTTAACAATCACTGTAGTGTTTCCCTTATCAGACTTTAAAACAAGAAGGTTATTATTTTGTTGAAAGAATCTTTTGGTTTCAAAAATATCAGATCTAGAAAGCAATGGATTGTCAATTTTTAACTGATTAGTAGTAAAATTCAAAATCTTATTAACTATTCTGATCCTAGTTGTGGTTTGTGTGTTTTCATCATTAATTTTCATTAAACCGGATTCAACAGAAGCAATAAATCTGGGAGAGGTGATAAAATTCCTCGGAACACACACAGCATGTTTTGGTCCTAAGGTCAATATTTTCTTAACGTTAACTGGGATTTCTACATCTGATAGATTTTTCAACCATTTGTTATTATCTGAATTCGAGGTTAAATTGTCAAATGAGATAAAATCACTGATATCACTATTAAATCTGTTATTTTTGGTCATTAGCAATTTGTTAAATTTTTTTATGCATTTACTTTTCTGAATTTTAAAGATTTTGGTATGTTTCCTATTTTCAAAGGTATTGAACTTGTCAAAAACATGCGAAGGCAAGGTGAATAAAATTTCCTCATTTAGTTGTGATATTCTGTTTGAAATAGAATTTTGAACGTTATGTGTGTCCTTGATAGCAATATTTAACAGTTTTTTCGGAACCGCAATGGGTTCTCCAATTTCTCCGGTTATTGCCAACTTACAAGGGAAGTTCGGCAACCCGAAAATTCAGAAAATTATGAAACTCGGTGTGCAAGTAGAGTTGTTCATCCGTAACGCAACCCTATTTTTTGTTGGTGCCATAATTCAATTTTTAGGGGTGAAATCACCCCTTGAAAAAAATTCAGAATTTTATTTTCCGTGGAATATCTCGAGAACGGTGAGAGATATCGAAAAAAAGTTTAAACAAAAGTTGCATCCTACTTTTATATCTAGAAAACCGCGTAAAAATAATTTTCGAAAAATCCATATTTTTCAAGTTACCCCCACCACCGATCCTTAAAATTAAGTTTTTGTATTTTGTAAATATACGCTGAAATACCTCTGGATAATCTCTTTTCATACATATATATAGTTTATGTGTTATAATTTTTTTGCAAACAAACAAAACCTCTATTACCGAATTTGAAGTCCATTTTGGCAGTTTCCATTAATAACATGGTTTCTTAAAGCCATATTTAGGTTATTATTTATGTAAAGTTTAGACAGCTTTCAATTATTTAAGCAAGGCAGTACGTGCCTAAAATTGCATCAAAGGTAAAACTCATTAAAACTGATCAGTGACGTGCATGAATCATTATGATATCAGCACATTCGTACATGCATTACTTCAAGTGTAATCGTATTAGGCTATTTTGGAAACCACACGATAAATAAATAATGCGTGAAGATTTACAATGACTTCGCAAAATATATATTTTATCATTAAAATGACGCAGAATCGCATTGATGCCGATAACCTTGTCGAACCTTCCGATTTGCATAATGCATATGTATATGAATTTTAAATGATTGTAAATCAATTTTACTTTTACATCCCACTAATAACATATATATAATATTACAGTTAATATTAAATTTAATTATAACATTATAGCAGTTTTCATTAATGACGTGACCGCATAAAGTAATATTTAAACATTCGCAGTCTCTTTTTGTACATGTTATATTGTTTGATTATACATTGGAAGAATTATACTAATAGAAGACGATAGATGCATTGAAAATTACGCTTTGTAATTGGTACAATAATGATATTCTTCATAGAAATGATGGAAACAAAAATACTTGCCGCACCATGCACATCGCATAAAAGCCGGCTCCCCACAAATACTACATTTGGGTATAGTCTTTTCATTCCTGAAGTAACAGAAATCTACAGGATTTTGAAATTCGCTGGGATGCGTTTCTAGATATCCGCTTTTAAACCAAGCATATTGAAAAAGGTTTTTGAATCTAGGCGAAGAAAACTGGTTGTGGGTTAGGGACTGCAATTTAATTATTTCATTACGTAAGTGCAAATTGACATCTCTCTCTTGGAGAATCACATTATCCGAAAATGTCCGCACGAAATTTTTCCAAATCCGGAATCCAAACACATCTAAAGGCTGAACGATGGCCGTCGTTTTTTTTGGAATCATTGAAAAAGTTACTTCCTTGTCTTGTGGAATCAACTGCTGTAACTCATTTGGGCAGTGTCCCGTCCACGAGTCGAGTAGGAGCATGCTTCTACGGCCAGTATTCGGTAGATACACTTCGCTAAACCAAGTTTTAAAATGTTCAGACGTGAGTTTTCCTGACTTTGAAGCTCCGATATAAATATTAACCGGGCGGAATAGAGTTTTTTGCACTATCGGACCAAGTGTTCCTGTAGATTCCTTCAAAACTATGTATAGTGGTGAAAGAAGACGTCCGCTTGCTGATATAATAGGCATTATAGTGTAGCTATGTGTTGTAGAAGATACCGATTGAATCGTCGCTTCTACCGTTTTCACTCCTAATTTCGCCAATGTTCGCCCAGAATGTATTTCAAGGTTGAAGCCACTCTCGTCTGCATTATAAATTTCTTCAACTCCGACAGATGGGATGTTAGACTTTACGCGAGAAACAAACGATTCTGCGATATTTTTGATATTGTCAATATCTTCAAACGTAAATTGCGTCCTGAATGTTGTTATCTTGCGGGACACAATCCTATGCGCAGTCTTAAAGTTCCAAATCCACCATTTACTTGCCACGAATTGGGGTAGGTCCACCTGGTTTTTTGCCTCCAAGGCCCACAATCTTAAATTCATGTCATGAACAATAGATCTTCTGTCACAAGCTTGTTCAAAATTTTGCAGTACATATTCCGCAATAAATGCAAATTTATCTGCATTTGTTCCACCTCTCTCTATACTCGCCTCCCACCTGTATAGCTGCGGCAAAGATTTAACCATGCGATAATTTTTCTGTACACTGGTAAGCGATCGACGTGCCTTTTTTCCACTTTTCCAAAACGTTACTGCTTTTCTTTTATAACTTAAGTCGACTTTTCCACCTTCATCATCAACAGTACATTCTGCAGGGTCAAAACTGTCTTCTTCTTCTTCTGCAGGCATAATGTACTCTACAACTTGTGCACCATGTGGTTCGGATGGATCGGCAAAATCGAGCACATAATCATGTTCAATTAATGGTGGGGAATGTATGTTTTGAAACTTTTTTATAATGTCCCGAATTTCATTGTGCAGTTCCGTTTCTACCGAGTTTATAGGTGTCTGTATTATACTTGCAATTTGAAACGTAGTGGCTAACATGTTTATTACGTTAGCAACATTAATCGACTGCATTTTCAGGAAAAGCCTTTCAAACAATGATCACTCACTTTCTTCAATTGAATGGTAACTGACTGCTTGCAAAAATGTAACTGCCATTCGCTGCAACCTCGGGAATATTTATATCAATCAAAAGACGCGAATACGTAAATATGTTTACCGAAAAGTGAATGTGGCACAAGAATATTATCAGTTACAATTAAAATGATGCAAAGTCACTGTAAATATTTACGCATTATTTATTTATCGTGTGGTTTAACTGTAATGAGTTTTACCTTGGATGCAATTTTAGGAACCCCTAAAAGCGGATATCTAGAAACGCATCCAAGCGAATTTCAAAATCCTGTAGATTTCTGTTACTTCAGGAATGAAAAGCTTATACCCAAATGTAGTATTTGTGAGGAGCCGGCTTTTATGCGATGTGCATGGTGCGGCAAGTACTTTTGTTTCCATCATTTCTATGAAGAATATCATTATTGTACCAATTACAAACCGTAATTTTTAATGTATCTATCGTCTTCTATTAGTATAATTCTTCCAATGTATAATCAAACAATACAACATGTACAAAAAGAGACTGCGAATGTTTAAATATTACTTTATGCGGTCACGTCATTAATGAAAACTGCTATAATGTTATAATTAAATTTAATATTAACTGTAATATTATATATATGTTATTAGTGGGATGTAAAAGTAAAATTGATTTACAATCATTTAAAATTCATATACATATGCATTATGCAAATCGGAAGGTTCGACAAGGTTATCGGCATCAATGCGATTCTGCGTCATTTTAATGATAAAATATATATTTTGCGAAGTCATTGTAAATCTTCACGCATTATTTATTTATCGTGTGGTTTCCAAAATAGCCTAATACGATTACACTTGAAGTAATGCATGTACGAATGTGCTGATATCATAATGATTCATGCACGTCACTGATCAGTTTTAATGAGTTTTACCTTTGATGCAATTTTAGGCACGTACTGCCTTGCTTAAATAATTGAAAGCTGTCTAAACTTTACATAAATAATAACCTAAATATGGCTTTAAGAAACCATGTTATTAATGGAAACTGCCAAAATGGACTTCAAATTCGGTAATAGAGGTTTTGTTTGTTTGCAAAAAAATTATAACACATAAACTATATATATGTATGAAAAGAGATTATCCAGAGGTATTTCAGCGTATATTTACAAAATACAAAAACTTATTTTTAAGGATCGGTGGTGGGGGTAACTTGAAAAATATGGATTTTTCGAAAATTATTTTTACGCGGTTTTCTAGATATAAAAGTAGGATGCAACTTTTGTTTAAACTTTTTTTCGATATCTCTCACCGTTCTCGAGATATTCCACGGAAAATAAAATTCTGAATTTTTTTCAAGGGGTGATTTCACCCCTAAAAATTGAATTATGGCACCAACAAAAAATAGGGTTGCGTTACGGATGAACAACTCTACTTGCACACCGAGTTTCATAATTTTCTGAATTTTCGGGTTGCCGAACTTCCCTTGTTAGTGATGGAAAGGTTAGAGGAAGTGTCCCTCTCAAAGGTACCATTTCAACCTATTTTCTATAAAAGATATGTGGATGACATTATTACGTGTATTAATTTAGAAAATTTACCAGCATTGCTTGACATATTTAATAATTTCCACAATAGATTACAATTTACTTATGAAGTTGAGAAAGATTGTTGTCTAAGTTTTCTTGACACTACTGTTATTAGATCTAACAATAAATTATATACCAACTGGTATCACAAACCAAGTTGGTCCGGTAGATACATAAATTTCTTTTCGGCTCATCCTATGCAGCATAAGGTTGGTTTGATAAAGGGTTTAATAGATCGCGCTGTTTTACTCGCTGACCCCGAATTTCGCCCAGCTAATTTGCTTCTTGTTAAGGACACTTTGAAACGTAACGGTTACCCTGGAGAGATGATTTCCGCTATTATCAGGGAACGTATTTTTGAAATCTATCACCCGTTAACGGTTAAAAAGCGTAAAGAAGAAAAAGAAAAAATAACTGGACCCATTAGTTGGAGAAACACGGTGGTTTTACCTTTTGTCAATAATATCTCAAACGACATCAAAAGAATTTTTAGGAAAGTGGGAATTCACACCATTTTTAAAATACCTTTATATGCAAAAAGTTTCTTTCCCCCAATTAAAGATAAAATATCATTGCTTAAAAATTCAAACATAGTTTACTTAATTCCGTGCATAGGATGTAATCAAGTGTACATTGGGCAGACATCCAGACCATTAGGAAAACGAATTTATGAACACAGAAGGAATATTTTTTCATCTCCTATCCAGCACACTGCATTAACCAAACACTCAATGGAGTTTGATCATAGGTTTGATTATGACAACATTAAAGTAATTGATAGGGAAACTAATTTAAACCAAAGAATTTTATTAGAAACATTGCACATGATTAAAAAACCTAGCGTAAATCTTAGGTATGAAACACCTAAAGTACAAGAATATTACGCAACCTTATTGAAGGAATAAGGTAATGAAGCAATTTTCTATTAGAACTTTAGTTTCCACAGTCTCTATGTTTTCAAACAATTATACATATAATTATCCATTATGTAATTTCTTTTGAGTGATTGATCATTTAATTTAACAACAATTTATCTTTTGGTTATGCAGACGTTTGGTTATGAGTTTCGTATTCCCCGCGATTGTTTTGCTTTGTAATTTTAACGGTTTCAACCGCTACTTGTGTTATAACTGTCGATGGGCTTCGCCCTCGAGATGATCTTGCCTAATGTATCGCGTGTTTTTCTCAGTCACCGTTCAACCGACACGTTTGCCGCACGCTTTGTTATAGCATGCCGCATAATAGCAAAAGCAATACATAGTTTCTAATTTCCTTGATAATGGTCTGAACATTGACCGAAACGTTGGAAGATGTTACTTTCGTAATTGCAAATTAGCTTTTATTCTTTTCACTGACCGAAACTGTGCGCCGAAAACATATTTTAATACTGATAGAATATATTCTGATAAACTATAATAATTACAAGAAGCTAAACATACCACGGAAACGGCGTTCACGTCTCCGTTATCGCTGGGCGCTCGCGTTTCGCTGGACCTTGAGCTGGTCTCGGGCGTCCGGAGTTTCCCTTAGATAACGTACGCACGCTTGACGTCTAACGTTACGCTGTCTCGTCAGTGTAGCTGAACCTCGGGTAGGTCGTGGTCGCTTGTCTTACTGCAGTCACTCGGACACTGGAAAACTCCCTCGCTGCTCCTCACGTTTCGCGATCGCAGTGGCACGAATCGGCGCTTATGTGTTCTCCCGGCTAGGCCGTTCTCGGTGCTTCGGATGGAGATACACTTTTGCAATACCTGTTCGGCCGCTCGCGTTTTGCGGGTGAGTCTAAGCGCGGAGATGAGGTCGCGGTACTAAGACGGCCCGCTGGCTCATCGCAACTTCCTAACTCGAGCTCTTAAAATCGAATGAATATTTCTGCAGCTCTCGATCGCGGGCTGAACCTCAGACGATCCCTACGAACGGGGATAACTGCCCCGTCGGCAGCTGTCGCTTGCTTAACTAATTCTTAGATTATTGCGAAAAAGTCGGGGACTGGGCCGAACGCGGTCGTTGTCCCTAACGCTGTTGCCACGGGCTCAGCACAACGCGAATGCTACGCGATTGCTACACGCGGGGCGATTCCGCTGATTCGCCTTTGCGAAAGAAAGCGACGCGAGGACAGCAAGCACGGAATGGACCGATAGGGGCACGTAATAGGGTAAAGGGTGTAAGGGTAAAGGGTGTAAGGGTAAAGGGTGTAAGGGTAAAGGGTGTAAGGGTAAAGGGTGTAAGGGTAAAGGGTGTAAGGGTAAAGGGTGTAAGGGTAAAGGGTGTAAGGGTAAAGGGTGTAAGGGTAAAGGGTGTAAGGGTAAAGGGTGTAAGGGTAAAGGGTGTAAGGGTAAAGGGTGTAAGGGTAAAGGGTGTAAGGGTAAAGGGTGTAAGGGTAAAGGGTGTAAGGGTAAAGGGTGTAAGGGTAAAGGGTGTAAGGGTAAAGGGTGTAAGGGTAAAGGGTGTAAGGGTAAAGGGTGTAAGGGTAAAGGGTGTAAGGGTAAAGGGTGTAAGGGTAAAGGGTGTAAGGGTAAAGGGTGTAAGGGTAAAGGGTGTAAGGGTAAAGGGTGTAAGGGTAAAGGGTGTAAGGGTAAAGGGTGTAAGGGTAAAGGGTGTAAGGGTAAAGGGTGTAAGGGTAAAGGGTGTAAGGGTAAAGGGTGTAAGGGTAAAGGGTGTAAGGGTAAAGGGTGTAAGGGTAAAGGGTGTAAGGGTAAAGGGTGTAAGGGTAAAGGGTGTAAGGGTAAAGGGTGTAAGGGTAAAGGGTGTAAGGGTAAAGGGTGTAAGGGTAAAGGGTGTAAGGGTAAAGGGTGTAAGGGTAAAGGGTGTAAGGGTAAAGGGTGTAAGGGTAAAGGGTGTAAGGGTAAAGGGTGTAAGGGTAAAGGGTGTAAGGGTAAAGGGTGTAAGGGTAAAGGGTGTAAGGGTAAAGGGTGTAAGGGTAAAGGGTGTGAGGGTAAAGGGTGTAAGGGTAAAGGGTGTAAGGGTAAAGGGTGTAAGGGTAAAGGGTGTAAGGGTAAAGGGTGTAAGGGTAAAGGGTGTAAGGGTAAAGGGTGTAAGGGTGTAAGGGTAAAGGGTGTAAGGGTAAAGGGTGTAAGGGTAAAGGGTGTAAGGGTAAAGGGTAAAGGGTGTAAGGGTAAAGGGTGTAAGGGTATAAGGGTGTAAGGGTATAAGGGTAGGTACATAAGAGTATAAGGGTATATAAGGGTATACAGGGTGTTACTCTACCTATAGTCAATACTTTAGGGGGTGATTCTACAGGCATATATAAGTCGAAAATCTAGAGTGACGAAGTTGCGGTAAATGCTTCGTTTATTAATGATCGATGGTTAAAGATTGGCGTATGGATCGCCTGAATCAGCCTGAATGACGGCAACTCGACGGACAGCGGGCCGCGCGAGGCAGGCCTGCCAAGGGGCGTGCAGTGGCGCGGGTTCGTCACGGATTTGCCATGTAGAGCGCATACTTACTTACCTACCTCGCCGAAACTGTGACATACGATACTTGCGATAAATTATGAAAAGACGCAAACGTTGTCCGGCATTAAACCTGCCTACTCGTAAAAATCCACAAGGGCATATGAAAACCCGCCTAACGGGATTCTCAAGTAGAGAGGGTGAATGCCATTGCCTTTGAAAATATTGCCCTCAAAAATCACCCACACGGCCATCCAAAGCACCGCGATTGTCCCGTCCGCGATTGTTCACTTAATTACACACACGCACCATGATTAATTTTCTCGCGAGTATACATGTCTTCACGTGTATACATGTCTTTCTCGCTTATGTCCATGTTTTCACGCACCGCAATTGCAGTCTGTGCTCGCGTTGAAGACAGTCGTGAAACTGAGGAGAGCTTGGCCAAATCCCTGCGCGAAGGACACGAACAAAGTTACGAATAAACAACCTACATACAATGTATCGCTACACTTTCTCCGAGTCGCTCGGGCGATGATAGACAGCTTATGCGATAAATTAAATTCCTTATTCTTCATGGAATCGATAGGTATGGCAGTGACACCAATGGATTCCCTATGTTTTTCCGATGAAAATAATACCAAATGTAATGTAAATCGGATTACTTTTAACGAAGCTAATTTTACATGAGGCCCGCGTGTGCCTGTGCTAGAGAATCACAGCTGTTTCGCACGGCCAGTCAATGCCCCCGACGAGACCGTTCCGCGCTGAGTTTCGTGGCCTCCGACCGCGACGCTCGAGATCAGGGGGCCATACAATGTTGCGCAGTAGAAAGCGACGAATCTGAAATTATTCTGCATTTCTCATCAGATGTTTGCGAAAGTGGCGTCGATCGATTCCTTATGGAAAAACATAGAGAATCCATTGGTGTCACTGCCATACCTATCGATTCCATGAAGAATAAAGAATTTAATTTATTGCATAAGCTGTGTATCATCGCTTGAGCTACTCGGCGATGGTGTAGCGATACATTGTATGTAGGTTGTTTATTCGTAACGTTGTTAGTGTCCTTTGCGCAGGGATTTGGCCAAGGTCTCCTCAGTTTGACGACTGTCTTCAACGCGAGCACAGACTGCAATCGCGGTGCGTGAAGACATGGACATTCGCGAGAAAACTAATCGTGGTGCGTGTTTGTAATTAAGTGAACAATCGCGGCCGGGACAATCGCAGTGCGCGAAGACATGTACACTCGCGAGAAAATTAATCGTGGTGCGTGTGTGTAATTAAGTGAACAATCGCGGACGGGACAATCGCGGTGCTTTGGATGGCCGTGTGGGTGATTTTTGAGGGCAATATTTTCCAAGGCAATGGCATTCACCCTCTCTACTTGAGAATCCCGTGGGCGGGTTTTGATATGCCCTTGTGGATTTTTACGAGTAGGCAGGTTTAATGCCGAACAACGTTGGCGTCTTTTCATAAATTATCGCAAGTATCGTATGTCACAGTTTCGGCGAGGTAGGTAAGTAAGTATGCGCTCTACATGGCAAATCCGTGACGCATCCGCCGCCACTTCACGCCCCTTGGCTGGCCTGCCTCGCGCGGCCCGCTGTCCGTCGAGTTGCCGTCATTCAGGTTGATTGAGGCGATCCAGACGTCAATCTTTAACCATCGATAATTAATAAACGAAACATTTACCGCAACTTCGTCACTCTAGATTTTCGACTTATATATGCCTGTAGAATCCCCCCCCCCCCCAAAGTATTGACTATAGGTAGAGTAACACCCTGTATATATGCAGGATCTCGGAACATGGATAAACGGCAGGGGCAGTCGATCGACATTTATACAGGGTGTTTTATGCCGGGTGTCTCTCATGTATACAGGGTGTCTTTCTTGTACTTGGCGTCGAGACGCTACCGCGTGTCTAGATATACCCTTGTGAAATAGAAATTTTATTTATTTTATTTATTGTGTAATATATATAAATGGTAGAATTATTGTATAAAAAAATTGTTCGCGCATGTATATGTATCATTGTATAAAAAAATTGTTCGCACATGTATATGTATCATTGTATTTATTGAATCATGTATTATTATATTTTACAATACATTATTTTTATTTATCCAAGAATTGTGTGATTTATCAAACCCCAACCACTTGACGTACACCTTATCCCCCTTCATACGTAAGACTTTTTCCACTTGATACACATCAGGATCGGTGACGCGTTGCAACTCGTGTTCGTAGAATCCTCCGGCAACGGGTTTTCCACAGGAATCGACGAGCAGATACGTCGCGGGATCAGTTGCTTGTACTTTGGCTATCTTAAACACCTCCGTTGTCCAATTCGGGGTATAGCCTTTATCGAAGATGGTTTTGAATTTGCTCACGCGCACAAACTCGCCCAACTTGAATCTCGCTGGAGCGGCGATTTTTACGTTGTTGTACACGGTGGTTAGCAGCTTGTCGGCGATCGCAGGGGTAACATCACAAGGACGCATTTTTTATGGTTCTATGTTTTTGCGCGTTATACTCTGCGAGAAAACTTGATAGCAAATCGATCCATCTGTAGGTTCCATTGATCGTAAACATTTTCCACATATTGTTCATCAAAGTTCGATTGAAACGTTCCACGACGGAGGCCTTCATCACCGAATACGTCGAATAATGATTAATGTGATGCTTTGCCAATAGTTTCTGCACATCAGCGTTGTAAAATTCTTTTCCTTGATCGGTTTGCAAATTTTTCGGATATCGATCTCTAAATATCTTTGCAAACGCTTCAGTCACGTCAGCGCCACTTTTAGTCTTCAACGGCATCGCCCAGGCATACTTGCTCAACACATCGATGACGGTGAGTATGTAGTGGTGACGTTGGTTGAATCGCGAATATGGACGTATTTCTACAACGTCAGCTTGCCACAGATCGTCGTATCCGTGCACTATGACGCGCCTCCGCGGGAAATGTCTTCGAGCTGGAGCATGCAATTCCTCAACGAGTTGTCGCTTCTTGCGACCATGGGCTTCTTTACTCTTGGATGTCGATAATGGTGGCATGTTTGATCGCAGAGGTGTCTTCGACACGAATGATGCGATAACTATCGTGTACATGCATTATGTGCTCCCCATCGGTCCGAGGAAATTCTGGACAAGATCAACCGTCTGGCACGATTCTCCTTCGCAGCGCTGCTGCGGGATAGAATTCGACACCTGCGATATCTTTTGAACGCTGTTTTGCAACGTCAGCATATATCTCTGAAACACGACCAGCTTCCTCTCTAATTCTTCCTGTTGCTCTCTCAAAAGTTTAATGCTCTTTTCCGTATACAGTTTATTGACAGCATCGGTGTCAGCCGTGGGTTGCACTACCCGCCGTATCTTGCGTGATTTTGCATCAAAGTCGACACCGGTCATGCAAAGAGCGTTATCTCGCATGTAATTTCGAAGCAAACCGTTCCATTTGTAGTAGTCCATTCCAGCTGTTCCACTCTTCTCGTGCGACACCCCAAATTTGTTGATCGGCATCTCGATGCATACAGTGCGCCTCATCGGCGTGCGGTTTAATTTATGCAATGTGGCCCCCCTCGCGAAGTTCCTCCTCGATGGATGCGATTTCGTGACCGAGACCCGTGTGACCTGCCGCGCGCGATGCAATGAACAATTTAAGTCTATCGACCAGCTCGTTGGGATCGTCCCAGTGCACGTAATCGATCTTGTTATCGTTTACCGTCATGAGTCGTGGTGTCCTTAGACCTTTCCCCGCCCTTCTAGCTGATGAACGGGGGAGTAGCGGCGCAATTACATATTTGTACTTGTATCCCCTGTTGCTCAATATGCGATTGCGAGCACTATGATCGTGTCTGTGAGTGTTCGTCGCAAGCAGTATACTTATGTATTTTTGTTTATCGGCCTCGGTGTATACAGCATCGTCTGGATTGCTCTTGAAAATCAGTTCGTAAAGGCCTGGCGTTCCCTTGTATCTTACACCATCGATGAGTATATTATCATCCTTGTCCATATCGAAAACCTTATTCCCAAGCATCATTTTATTATTGGTACAGTATACACCGTATACATAGTCTATGTTCTTATCTTTATCCCTACTTAGGATTAAATTGTCCCTCGGATGTTCGAAGTTGTTGTCTAATAGATGTCACAAATGACTCATTGCGAGAAGTTTCGAAAACGTCATCATCATAATCACCATCATCATCATCAATGGCTGAGAGCGATTGTACACGAGGAATTGTATTTATTGGCGTGATAGGGACCGGAGGCTCGTTTTACGTAGTATTCTGTCGTTTCCGCTTCGATTGAACTTGTGTGGAGGTTACGAGTGAATAATCCGATGACGCGCGCGATTTCCTCTTTCTGTTCAACGTCGATGTGTTCCCTGTCGGGTGGATTTTTGTTTTAGGCGTTAATGTTTCATTCTCTTCAACGTCAATGCTCACTGGTGATAATGTGTCAGCCTCTGTGGTATTTTCCACTATATGTTTCAAGGGTTCGACGATAGGTTTAATGTATCTCTCCAACGCGATATCTTATTATTATTATTATTATTATTGTTATTGTATTTACGGGAGAACCCTTTAGAGAACACGTTATTAAATAAATGTACAAGCAATGAATAACAAAAGTAAAATAAAACAGATAAATGACAATAGAAAATAGAAAGTAGAACAGAATCCAAAACAAAAACAAAACAAGAAACAACAAAAACAAAACGATAACAAGATAGTCTGTACAACGCAACAACACCATAACCGGTGTCTTAACAAGATACGCACGGTGACATAGTTACGCAGGTGGCAATGACCTAAACAGCTGACCCCTGAACGACGCAATGGAGGGTACGAACAAGTCTATATTTGCAGGGCAATGGTTAAGCTCATCCATTGCACGGTTAATGGGATCGGCAGTGCAATGGTGATAAACCGGGACACGCGGTACGAAAAGGGGCCTGGGACGCAGTAAACGTTGTGGCGCTTGGAAACAAATCAATGATACAAGCTCTGAGCAATCAATCCGACCATGTAACACCTTGTATAAGAATAGTAGGTCCATACTAGAGACACTATAATAAGAGTCTGGACACGAGTGACAGTCCGCCATGTTTGATCGAAAACCCACGAGAGAGAAAGAGATATACACCATTTCACTCTTGACTACTCTTAACAACTCTTACGTTCATGGCGGAAATGCATTGCGCATTTAAATAAGTATAATAAAAAAATATATATTAAATCGAACACAAGATTTAGTTTTTTACTTTATATCTTCATTATCTTGGTATAATGGACAGATTTAAAAATCGGCGGGAATAGATGAAAAATGACGGGCCAATCATAAACCCCGATGCACATTTTCAGATTAATAGATAGTAAAATACCGCCATAAACGTAAGAGTTGTTAAGAGTGAAATGGCGTATATCTCTTTCTCTCTCGTGTGATTTCGATCAAACATGGCGGACCAATCAAAAAGTGGCCTTCTCGTGTCCAGACTCTTATTATAGTGTCTCTAGTCCATACAGACACGGCGATTACTAAGGGTTTTGAGCCCAATCTTGTGCAAGGCTGGATTGTAATCGTGGTCGTCAAACCGCATCGGGCTGCCCGATGACCTCACGGCAATCCTAAGGAACTTATGTTGTACCCTTTCAATAGAACTGTCGTACACCTTATGCCTGGGGCTCCAAATAACCGACGCATATTCTAACTGTGGCCTTACAAGTACGACGTACAACAATCTCAGAGTCCTGATCTGTTTAAAGTGCTTCGCAAAACGGGCGATAAACCCCAGAGTTTTCATCGACTTACAAATAATGTTACGATAATGGTTGCGAAAATCCAGAGCAGCGGAGAAAGTAACTCCGAGGTCTAAGACATCCGCCACCACAGTCAGATTGGTATCCCCGAGCAAATAGTTCGATGGAATTCTATTAACAGCCCTATGAGACCTCTGTAGCACACATTTTTCGGTATTTAACTTCATCCTATTGACGGTACACCACTGCTCAAACCTTCCGAGATCAGCCTGCAGGTGTTCCACATCAGAAGCACCTCTGATAGTGCGGAAAATTTTTAAATCGTCCGCGTACATTAAGAATCTACAATGCTGAAAAATATCCCTGAGGTCATTAATAAAGAGAAGGAACAGGAGAGGACCCAGGTGCGATCCTTGAGGGACACCAGAGGTCACAAGGACTGGATTAGAAAACTGATTCTTGATCCTTACAACCTGCACACGGCCCTCAAGGTAACTAATAATCCAGGAAAGGAGCGGCCCATTGATCCCGATTGAAACCAGTTTAAGATGCAAAATACCGTGGTCCACAGAATCAAATGCCTTCCGGAAGTCGGTGTACACCGTGTCAACCTGAAGGCCCGCGTCCAGAGCAGCAGAGACGAAGCAGTGGTATACCGCCAAATTGGTTGTCGTCGATCGACCAGGAACGAAACCGTGCTGTTCGTCACAGATAACGTTCGAAAGGCAAGGCGTTAGATACTCCGTAATGATTTCTTCAAAAATCTTAGGTATGATAGATAATTTACATATCGGCCCGTAGTTTTTAACGTCGGAGCGGTCGCCTGCCTTAAAAACCGGGGTAACCAAAGTAGTTTTCCATTCAGCAGGGAAAATCCCCCTAGATAACGAGGAGTTAAATATGTGCCAAAGGGGCCTTGCAAGAATGAAGCGACACTCCTTTAACAAACGAGGGGGAATCCCGTCAAAACCTGGGCCCTTCGACACATCCAATGATTCGAGCTTAGAATAGACTTGTCCAATAGTAATAGATAGTGAGTGAATGTTTACATCACTATTCAAGGACCGAGAGGGATTAAGGGCAGGCAACCCCCCCGACTGAGGAATATAAACGGAACCAAAGAAGTCGGCAAAAAGATTAGCTGCTGCCGAGTGCGTCGAAACATAACTACGGTCGAGGTGTACCTTACCAGGAATACCATGATCAGCACGCTTAGTATTTACAAATTTCCAGAAGCAGGAAACATCGTCTGCCACCGCATTTTCGACGCCGTCAATATAAATACGGTGATCACGCGACAGGGTCAGCTTACATTTCGATCGTAGACTAGAAAAATTAATGTAGTCGCTGAATGCGCCAAATCGTTTGAAGGCTTTATGAGCCCTTTTCTTTTGACGTATCAGGGATCTTAAGCTAGGGGAGAACCACCGCGGATATGTGGATCGGGCCACAGACCTCATCGGAAAATAGGCATCGATTGCCTGATTGATATGACCGTACAGTCTCTTTAGAGCAACACTAGGGTCGATGCCGCCAGTTTCATTGTCCCAATCAATCAAGTTAAAAAATTCACAAACGCTTGAGAAATCCCCACGCCCAAAATCCCTGTAATCGAAGATTTCGCCGCCTAGGACAAGACCAAATGCCAAGCCTTCAAACGAAGTGTGCAGAGGCGGATGATAAGCGTCAGGTTCGACAAGGGCATCAATTACTCGATCCACAGTGACATTAGGACAGGAGACGAAGATGAGATCGAGCATACCATCGGATTGATTAAAAACCGTATTAACTTGGGTAAGGTTGCAGTAAACCACACATCCAAGCAGAAGGTCAATGGCAGCCGATTCATTAGACGATACCCCCGATCTTCTAAAGCACCCCTGAACCGAGTCCTTGTACCAAACAGCATGAGGAAGATTAAAGTCGCCGAACAAACAAAAAGTGTCATCGCTGTAATTAAGAAATACTTCTGTGACTGTGTGAGCATGGCTAGCATATAGCGAAGGCGCGGACGCTGGTGGTATATAAGCAGCTCCTAATATTACATGCTTATTGTTATGAAGGTGAGCGCTAACAAACACTTGCTCGACCTCAGAACAGCTGACTGTAACAGGGCAAGAAGGCATAGAATCCTTGACAGCGATGAGGACACCCCCACCTCTCTTGTAGGTGCTGGTTAGCTGGGATCTGTCACACCTATAAATCGAATAATTACGCAACCCGAGTTCGTTAGAGGATATCGCAGCCGTAAGCCAGGTTTCGACAAAAATTATTACATCATAAGACACTGCAGATGAAAGTATAGAGTTAATAAGAGAATCCAACTTAGTTCGTAGACCACGGACATTTTGAAAATACACTAAAGGGCTCGAATTTAGTTTTTTTGGGAGGCATCCTTGCGTGGTCTACCACACACAATCCTAGGAACACCACGCATGTAACGGATCGTCATGTGGGTCTCTCCGCACTCATGTAGATCCTGGAGCGTCTCCCTTAGCTGCAATAGCGTCCCACGTTGTTGCATGGTTTTATCATCGGAGATCTTGTACGGGCCTTTGTAACGATGTTTACATTGGAGAATCCTTTTCACCTCATCTGCAGAGTCTAGCCGGACACAAAGAGGCCTGCAGGGTGTCTTACCAGGTTTACCGAGGCGATGGACAACTAGATGCTGAGTGGTAAGGGGGCATATCTCGTCCAGAACAACGCGAGCAGCATCAGCCTCAGCGGATCTATTAATTTCGGCCGAGGTTTCGCGCGGCTCAGGAGTACCAAAAATTATGATATTTTTGGACCGAAATTCCCTGTCCTTCAGCTCTGTTATGACATCATCAGCTGTATTCCCAGGAGCAGGCAACTGGTCTGCACCGATGTTGGGATTTTCTTCCAGCGCCTGGACACGCTGGGAGAGCGAGTCGATATCCGACCTCAAAACACCCAGGTCTGCCTTTATACTGGACAGTAAATCTTCCCTGAACGCAGCTAGTTTCATATCGATGAGGTCCCCCACTATGTCTCTGATCATATCGGCTGATGGTAATGCAGAGAGTGCCTGGAGTGTATCTGTCGGTATAACTGTCATTGTTTGTGACGTCGAAGCAATGGGCTGGCTAACGGCGGTTTGAGTCCTTGGGGAATTTGAGGAACGTTTACGGCAATCCAAGAGCCCCTTATCCGTGTAAGGGTGACCCGAGCGACTCAAGCATGATAATCCAGGATGACAAACCACATCACATCCTGGACAGGTGACTGGGTTAGCGACCGGGGTCGAGCAACCTTTACATTTCTTGGTTTTAGGTGACATTTCAAACAAGCGCCAAACAATAGTCGCGTCACTACGAACCAGACACACCCACAACAGCACAGCACCTCCCGACAAGCAAACTAGAATGCTCTGAATCAGAATTAATCGTCCAGGTATCACTGGATTACAAAGTGGATCCAAAATAAAAAATCCAGATCAAACGGCTGAGCTGAGTAATAGACGCACAACGGTCAACACGTGGTAACTCAGGTAAACAAACAGACAACCTGTCACCTCGACGGCTGAATACAGACTGATCTTCCTCCATCTTGCCAGTCTTCAAAGCCAAGTGTTTCTTGCGAATGGCTGCACTAGTTTTTGCAATTTCCTTCGCTATCCTCTCACGATCCTTAACCTCCAGACTATCGATATCAATCATCATTGTTGTACTGCAGACTTTGCTTTCTAATCGAAGTGTTGACAGCGATTGATCATCTCACGGTATGGCAAACTCGTTAAATCCCTTTCTATAACGTCCATTGGACATCGCGCTATCCTTGTCTATTACCACGAAACAATACTCACGTTGCCAACAATTACGACACAACGCGCAGAAATCCTCGTATGACATATCGGTGTTTACGTGATCGGTGTACACATGTTTCAAGTTGGTACCATCCTGCTTAAACAGAATCAACAGATTCGCATTCTCGCGTATAAGATGTTTGGGAATCTTTGCATACGTCTGACAGAGATAGAAGCAGTCAACGTTCGAGTGACGCCCCATTGCAAAGTACTCTCGTATCGTATTTTGCTTGTCACATGCTACGTCATCAAGGATAAAAATAGAATTCGGAAGCGATTCGCTCGGCGGGATGACGTCACTGTTATTCGAAAACGTAAAGTAGCCAATTTCATCTATCGGAGTCAATAAATTCTCCAAATATTGATATTTCGGCTGTTGCAGCGACTTGGAATACACGTACACGTTCTCGAAGCGGACGCCGTGTGGACTTTCCAACAAGCTCACCAGCACGTTGGTTTTTCCACAATTCGATGGGCCGCAAATGACACAGCGGATAGTGCTTGGTAGCATGCTACCGCGTCTACGCTTCGAATTCGATGACATCATTTCGGATTTATCGTCAAAATTTGTCACGCGTATTCTTAAGGCTCGTATAGACTCGGCGATAATCGCCGGCGACCTCGTCGCCGGAGTCGCTGGCGAGTCGGTGGGATAACCGACTTGTCTCCAGCGACTTGTCTCCGGCGACTTTTATCCGGCGACTTGTGTCCGACAAGTTGTGTCTGGCGACTCGTCCTTTAAAGGTTAAGAGATACGATTATACAGATTATACGATTATACGGATACAAGTTGCCGGCGACTTGCAACAATCGCTGTGGAATACAGCAACTCGACCCTTGCCTCAAACGGCCTTCTAGAAATGACGGTTGGCCACATGTTCCCGAAAAACTGTATTCAAGTGGTCGGTGAGCAACATCGCCCGACTGTATTCTGTTGCCCGTTCCGAATGGGAAACATCGCCGACTCTGTGGCAACACACCACACATATATATGTATATGTTTATTTTATATGCTAATTTTTAACGTATACATCTACTATATGTTGTACACACACACACACAGAGAGAGGGGGAGAGAGAGAGAGAGAGAGAGAGAGAGAGAGAGAGAGAGAGAGAGAGAGAGAGAGAGAGAGAGAGAGAGAGGGGGGGAGGGGGGTAGCCCGCTGACTGCGCGTGGTTTGCAAGCGTAATATCTCCAAAATCAGTTAAAATAAGGTGTATAGATTATAGGTTATTGAATTTGTCTGGAAAGTCACTATCAAGTGATCTCTAAAAAGAAAATAGTTCCAGTTAAAAACCCGAACCTGACCATGATATCTCTTAAAGTAATAATCGAAGAAAAATATCGTATGCGCTAATAATTTTTTTCAACACCAGCATGGAAATGTGTGTTTTCTTACGCCTCCTGAGCGGGAGCAAAATGACTAATTTCAGACGTATTCGCGTAAAGTCTATCTCCCAAGGGAAAAAGACTTTACGCGCATGCGTATTCGCAATTTCTTACTTTCCTCCCAAATAAACTGGAGTTTGACGTTACCCTATGGTATGAAGATGCAGTTGTTCGACTAATCGGTATCGATTTTTTGGAAAATAAATACACGTATTTATTAATTTTGACAGAATAAAAAAGCAATCGAACATGCATATTTTTTGCGAATCGCTCAGCTGGCTTTCAAAAACACACCTTTCATGCAGGTGTTTAAAAAAAATATAATGCGTGACACGGGAGAGAAGCGATTTCGCCTCGCGTGAATCCCGAGTGTAGCGAGGGCAGCAAACTTCACGCTCGTCGAAATCTCTTGCTTCTCTCCCTTGCCACGCAATATACTATTACATCCCCCGAAGCATGCAATTGAATATAAACAATTTTTTTTTCCAATACGTTTGGAACCATCCAGCTGTTTACTGTTCCCGTGGATACCTGCGTATTAATGAAAAGTCGCATTTTTGATCACAGTGAATAATCTATAAATTCTTAAAGACTGTGAAGGTACGTTCTTGATTGCCCTTTGAAAATGTGGCAACCAGATGTTGTCGAAGCTGTCTTGGGAAATACAGAATTGCCCACCAATAAACGATAAATGAGTTTTCGCTTCGCTCTCAACTGTTACCTCCCCGAGCCCGCTTCGTTTGGGATAATTACCGACCCAACATAAAGGCAAAATACAGAACAGAATATAAAGGCCCAAAATATAATAAAATTTGAAAATAGAATATAAAGCGGCCTTTTTGTTAATCCGTTTATTGCTGTGTCGGCGGATGGTGAGTAGGTATAGATGGTGACTTCGCACCCGTACGCACCGTTGTGTATAGGGTCATCGTTTAATCCTGCAACCTGCGCGCGCTCGAACTTGTAAAATGGCAAAACCGCCTCAGAGCTTCGAAATTTTAGCGTCGCAAAGAGGTAGGTATTGGGAATTTCCCGGCCCAGGTAATCGAGCCGCGCGCTCCGCTTTTATGATCGGTTTACCACTCGCACCCCAGATTACTGATGAGGTTTGAAAATAATGTCAACTGATCTCGTAATCGTCTCAATTGCAAAAATTTTAGCTACGACAGGGTTGACCGCGGCGCAATACCCTTGTACGGATTGATTAGCTTTTAAGGATAATTGTTAACATCTGCTAATTATGATTTCAAGGATCAAGACTGTTGATTGTTTAAGCACAAAAGAAAAGTTGATTTATTATACATTTTGTTGTCTACAATCATTAGTAATTTTTTTTATACTGCACCCCACCTGACCCTACACATATGCAAGTGATAGGTATACATATGCAAAGAGAACACTTGCGAGGTCGTATAGTGAAGTGGCCAGCAGCGGCGCCAATTCGTGTAACAAGATGATGAGCGTTTAATCCAAAAAGAGGCCGAAGTTCTTGTCACGTCATATTTGTGTTGATACCGATTTTACGACCATTCTGCAGTGCAAAGGTGGCAACATGTCTTGCAGAGGAACACGGGAACAAAAGGGGTAATCCTCTGTCTGCGCGCGGCCCCCGCGTACCGTCGGCGTCCCTTCGAATTGGAGATAGATCCCTTATTGCTCGAGTATAAACACGCGCTCGAATATCAAAATAGTAGGACGCGCGACGTATTGGGTGCAAAATTATTTATTCATAGGGACTGACTTTAGATAATTTTTAACATTATAAATTACAAATTATTATGCAACAGAATTAAGGATAAATTGTAGATTCAATTTTTTGTGATTATAGAAATTATATAGAAATAGTGTCCTTTTGGTATAGTAAGTGTAGAGCCTACATAATGTGTACAAAGGAGATGAGAGCATACGATAGAAAGTCTTGTGGCAGAAATTTAAAAAATGTTGATGTTAATTTAGCAAAAATGAATGAAAAGATTCAATATTTTTATTGGTGTTGGTTTAGTATAGTATAATAATATTTATTGGTGAATTGAAATATTGTTAATGGAAAACTAGTAAAATTAATGAATAGCGTAGCAACTATATAGAAATAGAGTGGCATTTTGTTATAGTAAGCGTAGATTACAAAATCTGTCGAAAGGAAATGAGAGCGTATGGGAGAAAGTCTTGTTGCTGGAAATTGAAATGCTAATGGTAATAATTCAGCAAAAATGAACGAAGAGATGCAATATTTTCAACGCACAATTTATTGGTTTTGAAATAAAATTAGTTTAGTATGTTAATGTGAAACTAAAAAATGAATGAATCAATGAATGCATGGCAACTACCGTGCATTTTATTAAAGTATTACGAATGTGTTGCACAAAAGATTGGGAAACCTGAAGGGAGATGCGTTTTCAACGTACTTTGTTCACTAATAATAATCACAAATAATTTTTGTTCACAAATAATTTTTTATTTAGATAATGCCCATCTCTGCCGCACGGTTGCAATATATGATGGAAATCACGCTTGCAACCGATATGTCGCGCCTCCTTTTCTTTTCATATTCGAGCGTCTCCAATTCGAAGGGAAGTCGACGCAGGCAGAGCCTGTTTAAAATAATGTCGCAGTTTTCCGCTGTGGAGAATACCCTGCCCTTCGTTAATCTGGTCAGGGCTTTGTTGTCGGTGATACATATACCTAGCCACTTCAAACCATCGTGTATCTTTTGACCACCACCGACATCGTGATATAGTGGTGCCATAAACCGCGGCCCCTGGCAACGCCGTCACTTTTCTTGATCGACGAAGGTGTTCAAAAATTCTTGGGCCCGACCAGCGTACGGACCAATTATGCTCAACAATGGAGGGGGAAAAACACCGACAGAAGGAAGTGGTAATGGTGCGTGAACTGAAGCCAGCGTTCAGTCCACGCACACATTACCACTACCCCCTGTCGGTGTTTTTCCCCTTACATTGTTGAGCATAATTGGTCCGCACGCTGGGCCCGACACCGACGCGAAATTAAGGTGGAAAAGTCCCCCCTCCTTGATAAGGCATACCTGAGTACCTATATAATATCCTATGTCGGTGGAGCGAAATGTCATTTTTCTGCAAACAGTCGGTGGCTACAGTGAACATTCAAGACAATCAATAGAGACGTCAGAGAAAATCGTGCGGCGCTCAACACACAAAAATGTAAGTTTACAATATTATTACTATTATAATTGGTGTTCTTATTTGTACTCAACACTACAATGTTAATTGTGATTATTTACATTAATATATTCATGTGTATTACTTGTTAACAGTTAAAATGTGGACTTCAAAGAATACATTAGAGCTTGCAGACATGCTGCATGGTATGCCTGAATTATGGGATGCTTCATGCGAGGCATACAAGAACAAAACAATTAAAGACGACGCATTGGCAGTAATGGCTGCGCATTTTGGGATGGACACGGAAGCCATGGCAAAAAAAATTAAAAACATAAGGACCCAATTCGGGAGGCCCTCAACGATAAAAAGGAGCAGAGCAGGAGTGGAGCCGGGACGTCAAAGAAGAAAGAATGGTTTGCGTTCCAGGCACTCCAATTTCTTGGAAAAAATAATACGTCGGTGGGCAGTCGCAGTACTATGGAGGTAAGCATTACTATTTTAAATATACAATTTCCTTTGTTACACTCTCGGGCCATTCCACGCGAACTCGAACACTCTTTGGAGCAACATTTCGGATTTTGTTGGAACTTGGATATGTTTATACTTACAATTAGCCTTTAGTGATATGTAAACATGTGTCGAAAGATTTTTCAAAATTTCAAAAAATGTGATCTTAATAGCTCTTGATAGTCGCTTTCATATTGGGTAATCAAATATATAGCAGTGATGCCAGATCGAGGACGGGTGCCCTCGAGAATTTCCCCCACCTCGCGCACACTACGCCGGAGCAGCGCGTCCGTGAGTTGGACTCCGAAGCGCCGAGCTCACGGACACGCTGCTCCGGCGTAGTATGCGCGAGGTGGGGGAAATTCTCGAGAGCACCCGTCCCCGATCTGGTATCACTGATATATAGCATTCCAATGAAAAACCTAAAGGTCGCCTTCGTTTCAAAGAAAATCTTCTGAACACGAAAAATTGACATACCATATTATGTTGGGGATAAAAATCAGTAAATGTTTCATTTTTACGTTCTTTCATTTTTTTACAAATACTTACCATTTGCGAGAAAATGGTAAGAAAAAACGGCCCTCTCGCGAAAAGAAATAAGTGGAAGTACAGGTAAATAACTGTTACGTCGTGAAGGGAGCTTTCCTTAAATCACCCCAAGCGGTTGGAATGATTTACCGGGTTCTTGCTCTTATCAAAGGGCTAAGGCCCACCTTGACTATACTTACCGGGGAATAGGAAGATAAGAGGGGTTTGAATAAGATTGTACGCAGGAATTATAGGAATAACAATGAAGTGTGATATATATATTCTTATAGAAAGTAAATAAATGATTACACACTCTGGAGACGGCGCTTCGCCTCCGCTGACGCTAATGGATCGCTGAACCTATCGTAGGTCATGTTCGCTCGCGTTGTTCTCAGGTAGTGCACAGAAGTCGGTGAACCTGACGTCTGTCGTTTCACCTACTCGCTCGCTATATCGCACGTCTTCGCGGTCGCAGTGGTCCGTATCGGCGCGTACTAAGGGCACTCCCGGTGCATGCCGTTTCTCGGTCTGACGGATGGAGATACACTTTGCTTAAACTAGATCGGCCGTGCGCCATTCGCGAGATAAACGCGGAGACGAGGTCGCGAGCTTTAAACGGCCGTCTGCTCGTCGTTATTCCCTAAATCGAACTCCAAATCACGACTCTCGATACGAAGTCCCGCGTTTGAGGGCCGCGCCTTGCGCTCCCGAAATCGGTAAGGGAATCGCCTCGTCGGAACCTGTCGATCGCTGCTTATTAAGGAAATATAGGAGCCCGGGCTGTCAATGGTCACGTTGTGTTTACAACGATAACTTCCCCGGTTCGGCGACCGGAGTCACACGCACGGGGCGACTCCGCTGAATCGCCGATTCGAAGGAAAGCGACGCAAGGACAGCAAACACGGGATGAGTCGGAAGGGCCCATGTAACATAACAGCAATTACTTTTCCTTCTAAGGTAAATGTCCCCATTAGCGACCGTTTAAGAGTGTGACTGGTTCGAAATAGTATATTTTTTACTAATATACGACAATATTTGAGTAAAGTATGGATCATTGTATTTTTTGAAGTCTCTAGTTTCTCAATCAAATTAGTTTTACAGTGATATTTGACTATTTACACAAAAATTATGGCGAAAATTATATTGGACCTGATGTCCCCTTTAGTGACCATCTATTTTATACCACGATTTTCTGTTACAATAATGAAAGAAAATGGATATTTTCTTTTTATTTTATAATTCTGTATATATTTCTCGTTAATTTGAGTAAGTTACTGCATGGATCCATGTATTTTTATTGTAAAATTTGCGAGTTTAATGATATCTGGAGTATAACCTCACGGTATTAGAATCTGTCAACTTTCATGTCAATGACCAAGTTTTAATTTACATGTGAATTTACTTAAAGATGAATGTACGGCTACATAAATAACGTATGAAACAATAACTGAAATATTTCGCTTATATTTCGCTTTCTGTGTTGCAATAAACAATAACAAAATGAAGTGGTCACTAATGGGGACGTGGCCAGTAATGGGGACATTTACCTTATCTGAATTTTATTAAAAATGTAAGCAATTTCTAGCAACTTCATTCTGCCATGGTACGCTTGTAATGGTCTCCGGTTGCGAGACGATTATCGGTGGGACGGAGAAGGGATTGTGGTGCCGACTCAGTCGGTGTGTCCGGGTTCGGCGAATGAGTAAAATGCGTTGTTAACAATAACAGGGTTTATTGGTAAAAGTCTGTATAGTGGCTGTATGGTTTACATATGTCCCGTGCGGTGGATTCCGTAGTCGTTCTCGATTCGTACGGGTTCGTCCGGCGAATACGTTTCGGTTGCGCGGTGCTTGAGCGGTATCTCTTAGCGGCGCGTCGGTACGTCCGGCGAATACGTTTCGGTAGCGCGGCGCTCGAGCGGTTTCTCGTAGCGGCGCGTCGGTGCACGGCGGCGTCGACTTGTCGGCGAGCGGTTAGGAAAGTGGGATGCGGATTTATTGAACGTTCTGCTCAGGATGGCCTTATGGGGCACGTCCGTTGAGAGTCGTATAATCGCGTATCAGAGTGCAGTAGGGTTCTGGCCTAATGGGCGCGGAGACACCTCTCTGACGTAGGCAGGGCGCAAGATTTCTCTCGGCCTATTTCGGAAGAGGCTGGTTATGGTACAGTGGTGACGATGGTCGACCACTGACGCACCTCATGGGAGCTAAAAATGAGCATCTTGCCGTACCGCGTGAAGCGCGTAAGCGACACGCACAAGAGCTCCTGATTCTGCTCGCTGCGGCCTTTTATGCAGGAGCCGTGCATCTTCGCAAGCGAGGCAATACGCGGGCCCAGTGGCCACTTAGCGGCATGGGTGCGTACTGCACCTCGCCCTTTGTTTTGTTTTCGCGCGCTCGCGCGGTCCTCGTGACGTGACTTCGTCACACGCTCCCCTGTGGTGATATAAAATATCGGGCAAATTCATTTCGAATTTCCTTGCAGCCTCCAGGTGGTCTCCTGGCTAGATTTTGAAGGTTCAGAAAACCTGTGCCTTCTGTACCCTCTCGCCAACTACCTGGCATAATGTTACCCCTATTTGAGTGTTCATAGTCAAATGTGCCTTGCGGTGTGTATAGTTGCCTTGATTCGGTATTCCGTCGCAAGAAATTATGAAGGTGTACGCACGCCAGCACTACACTCTCAACTTTCGCGGGTTCCAATGGCATTGGTTTACGAAAAACTCTGAACACCGTAGCTAGTAAACCAAACACATTTTCCACCACTCGCCTAGCTCTGCTTAATCTATAATTAAAAATTCTTCCAATCGAACCGCTTTCGTGCGATCTAGGGAATGGTTTCATTAAATGGTGGCTTAACGCAAATGCATCGTCCGCTACAAGAACAAAGGGACTATGAATTGTTCCTCCTAACAGTGATCTCGGCTGCGGAATATTTAGCTCGCCTTTTATTAATTTATCATAAAACTTGGTGTTATGAAAGACTCCACCATCGGAAATTCTGCCTTGTGAACCCACATCAGCATAAATAATGCGGTAATCGGCATCTACGATGGCCATAAGCACAATGCTGAATGCCCCCTTATAATTGAAATATATACTCCCACTATTTCGTGGAGCTTCAATTTGTATATGCTTCCCGCCGATCGCACCAATACAATGGGGGAAATTCCATTTACTACTGTAGTCTTCCGCTATCTGCAACCATGCCTCTTCTGATCCTGGTATCTGCAAAAATTCAAAATACAATATGTATACACGTGTATGTACAGGAGCATATGTATATCTGTGTGTGAATATAGGTGTGTTTTTCGCAAATGGTTAATCCATAGTAAATATTTCATTATCTATCTCAAATTTCAGGACGATACGGACGTGCCTGCGAGTACCGCAGCTAGTGATGGAGCATCCACAACAGTAGTGGCTCCTGTTGTGGATGAAACTATTCCTCCGGAGGAAATTATTCCACACAGCCACGGCTGGAACGTCTCCAATAAAAGAAGAAGAAACGATTCGAGAGTGGACGTCGCGTATTCGTTTATGAAGAATGTGGAGGAGACAATGAAGAAGAGGGACGACTATGCGGCGTATGGAGAAGTGGTCGGAAGGAGAATGCGTAGTGCCAAACGTAGCAGTCGCGATACGGCAATTTTAAAAAATAAAATTGACAATTTGTTGTTTCAGTTTGAAATGGGAGGAACTGAAGCAATGAATGAAACACCATCCGAATACCCGTTACCCGCAAGCACATCGAATGTAACCCCCACACATTGCCCCGAAAACTGAACCATATAGCCTAACAAATTATGTTAGATTTGAAGAACAACGCTAAAAAAAAGTGTACATAGAATAAAATGTGGCAGACAAAAGTGAAATGGTTTCGAAGGGTAAGTATTTCCTATGCGGACGCGTAGAGGAGATATGAAGGTCAAATTTGTTATTTTACATGGAATCATATGCTTTTTAATACATTATTCGTTTCAGCTCGGAATTCTCTATAAAAAAGTGTTAAACTATATATAGTACAGAGCTTTTCGATATACATAGTTTAATACTTTTTTATAGAGAATGCCGAGCTGCAACGAATAATGTATTAAAAAGCATATGATCCCATGTAAAATAACAAAATTGACCTGCATATGTCCTCTACGCGTCCACATAGGAAATACTTACCCCCTGAAACCATTTCTCTTTTGTCCGACACATTTTTACCCTATGTACACTTTTCTTTAATTTTGTTAAATATTTATGAAATGGTTCAGTTTCTGGATAGTGGGTCTGGGATACATTCGATGTGCTTACGGGTAAACGGGCATTCGGATCGTGCTTCTGCTTTCCCTGCTTTGTGTATGTTGTATGAGTGTGTTATGTGAATGTATTGTATGATTGTGTTGTGTAATATTAAGTAATTTTAAGGACCATGTATGTTGTATGAGTGTGTTATGTGAATGTATTGTATGATTGTGTTGTGTAATATTAAGTAATTTTAAGGAACATGTATGTTGTATGAGTGTGTTATGTCAATGTATTGTATGATTGTGTTGAGTAATGTTAAGTAATTTTAAGGAACATTAAATTAATTATTAATTAAAAACATTTTATATATAAATAATTCTGTGTATTTTACTTACCCGACAGTATTGTCGAAGAACTTCGATGATCGCCTCACACACTTCCGGCACAATGGATGATATTACTTGTTTCGATATTTTGAATAGATACATTAAACTGGCATAAGAATCACCTGTAGCCAAGTATCTAAGCGTGACAGCTAATCGTATGGTAGGCGGAATTGCAAGACGACAATTTGTGTCTTTCTTTGCAATTTTTGGAGCCACTAAAGTCAGGAGCTCTTCAAAATCAGATTTTGTCATTCGCACAAAATTAATAAAACTACTTCCGTCGTTTAATAGAAACTGTGACATTAAATCATCACCGTAATGTTCTCCATTTCTCAAAAACGCCTTTTCCACCAACGCCTTTTTCTTTTTCTTTTGGTCGATGCTATTACAATGAACGCGGCGGCAACACCCATAGCTATTGACGAATCCATGGCTACTAAATAGAGTTTGGAATGGACGTCTTGGTCATAAGGTGTGGGACACAAGTTGCCGAGTCGCCGTACACAAGTCGCTGGATACCACCCGCTCGGTAAAAGTCGCTGGCGACAAGCCGATGCATCCCAGCGGGTTTGCCTGGCGACTCGCTGGAGTCGCTGGCGACAGAGTCGCCGGCGATTATCGCCCAGTCTATACGAGCCTTTACAGGTTGTCGCACGAATCGCATCCTCGATGTGAACTGTGAAAACTGATTTTCGAAGCGACGACGAGTCCTATTTATAGGCCCGCGCCGAAGCAAAAATACCTCAGTATTCAAAATGCTTCTGATCCTGTCGGATAATTGCGATATTCGAGACCTAACCTCTGAGCAGTTGAAATATATACCAAAGATTATTCTACTCCGAGAGTTTGGGAGACACATTGAACAGTTGTGGGACAGGCTCCCCGAGCATATAAAATCCGATTCAGAGGTTCAACAGTATCGTCGGTGTCTGGAACATTATAATCGCCCTTGGCAGCGAACGCATAACGATGGTCCAGCACCAACGATTAAAAACTGCAACGAATGTCGCCAACGAGAGTAAAGAAAGGCCATGGTTTGTTAAATCGGGCGATAAACGCACTACCTATCGAATTACATATTCCTGGATATCAGTTTTGTGGTCCAAGAACTCATCTGGCAAAACGATTGGCTAGAGGGGATCAAGGTATCAATCCGTTGGACGCAGTGTGTCGCAAACACGATATTGCGTATTCGTTGCGCGAGACTCGACTCTGGGTGAAAGAGGTGCTGCTACAGCTGTTTGGGCAGCTATGAAGGCCAAGACGAAAATCGGAATGGGGGTGAAAACAAAACCTCGCAAAAGTACTGCGAAGAGAGCATCGAAAAAGCGGATTCTTCCGATGGCAAAACGGGGTGGCATATTACCACTTCTCCCGCTGCTAGGTGTTCTCGGATCATTAGCTAGTGGAGCGGCGGGGATAGCCAAGGTAGTAAACAATAATAAGGCGGCGCAACATCAGCTGCAGGGTATGCAGCGTCATAATCGCTCCATGGAAGGTCGCGGACTTTATCTCGCACCGTACAAGCGTGGACAGGGAATATCGAAACGAAAAAAAAAACGTCGAAAAGAAAATAAAAATGCCTGTGAGCGTAACTACCGATGCACAATTGGCTGAGTTGGCAAAACGTTGCTGGGAGGCCATGTCCCTCTTCGCGGAGCTAATCATGCTCGAGAAGGAGGAGGCGGAGGGGGACAGGGAACGGTCGGGTCATCCGAACCGTATCCCGCGGCCTCCCGACGGCAGACGACGACGCGCGCGCAACAGATGACCCGGGGCCGGGGGACGCGGTCCAGCGACATTGTAGGTCGCCCGCTCCCCCGGTATTGGTCCCGGCCGCGCGCCGTCGTCGACTCCCCCCACGACAGTGTTGGGGGGAAGGGAGGGAAGTCCGGGGGGAGCGAAGGTAATCCCCCCGGCAAAGGTCCCCTCTGTGGAAGAGAGGGGCGTGGGAGGGAGAGGAGGAGGGTGGCCCCCCCAGTGTCGGGCCACCACTGTCTTCTTCGCGAGTGCCGCCGTGGACGCGCAGTGGCAGTACGTCAACTCCACGGCGGCGGCGAAGGGGTAGAAGTGCGGAGGGTACCTGCGAGGAATGGACCCTCCAGGGGGGCGACTAACAGTTGTCGCCCCCTCGGAAGCGATCAACAGCCCCGGGGGGGGGGGGGGGCGGGTTGGCCACCGATGGGCCACCCAGTGTTCTCTCTGACGGCCCTCGTGGCCAAACACACCTTCGCCCCCCAACCGCCTCGGCCCGTTGCTAACATCTCAGGGCCGAGCCGGGGGCTGTTGGATCGCGGGGCCGTGGGGTGGGGGTGTCGGGGGACACCACTCACCCTAGCAGCAGCGGCCCCCCCCCCCAAATGGCGGCGCGGGCGTGTGGTCCGTCGCGCGTTGCCGGTGTGGTAACTGGGGGAGGTCATCACTCCCCCAGGGAAGACTCCGACGGACACGTCGGGGGTGCGGGCGGTGTCGCACTTAAGCGCGGGAGGGGGGGGGGGCAAGCGAAAGTATCGCTAGTTTGAGCTCGCACAAGTCCTCCCCCTCAGGCGCGCGACACCGTCCACGAGGAAGACCACCCTGGTGGTTGTAGTGGGTTCGAGTCCCACATAACCCTCGGCCCGCCCCCGCGGGCCGGGGGTATCCGTGGGGATTTCCACCAGGTCAAAAAAAAAAAAAAAAAAAGTTGGCAAAACGGATGCGTATTCCATTCTTTAGAGGTGTTTTTATGCGTAACGCGCTACCAGCCGAAGGAGCACGTCGAAACGAGAGAGGTATCGTAAATTTGGACAATGTCGAGGGGCCGGGAACTCATTGGGTGGCGCATGCGAAGAGAGGGTATCCGGCTTATCAGAAGTAAGATCAGAGCAATTGCGGGCAACTATGTCTACGCTTTCTACAAACAATCGGCACCAAATTTAAGGATTGACTTCCCACCACTCTGATTCAGTACTAATCGAGTCGTACAGCTCAGAATATGTCGCTAACATTCACTCTAACCGACAAGAGTAGCACCCTCGCGGTGAGCTACTTTCCACCCATAGATTTGAGCGACGATGATTACGAGCTTGGTCTAACAACCGTTGAAACTTATCATACAATACCGAACATCGACTCGAGCAACGATAAATTCTACTTCACCGCAAATTATGACATCAGCAACAGCATCCACACCACTCTTGAATACATTACGATTCCCCATGGCTCCTACGAACTAGACGCCATTGCCAAGTATTTGAGGCAGCGATTACTCGAGCGGTATCCTCAAAATCTCGGCGGCACCGATGCTGACGATGACGATGTGTATCCTATAGTGTTGCGTCCCAACAACAATACCATGAAAAGCGAGCTGTACTGCTCGTTTACCGTAGACTTTACGAAGCGCAATAACATTGGATCGTTACTGGAATTCTCGACGAATCGGGAGTTGGAACCAGGGCGGTGGCACGAATCAAACGATCCGATTAATATCACGAACGTGAACATTATTCGCGTAGAATCCAGCGCGACCGCCGGCGCGTACAACAATGGAAAGCACGTACATACGATATATGAATTTTCTCCGAGAGTCCCACCAGGATATATGATAACGGAAACGCCCGCGCAGATCATTTACCTTCCAATCACCACACGGGTCGTTACGGATCTAACGATACGGGTTGTGGATCAAGACGGACGGCTGCTCGATTTTCAAGGTGAAGAGATTACCATCAGATTGCACGTACGACGGCGACGACGATAATACGTGTGGTGCGAACGAAAGAGATGCTTGTGTTTAACGACTCCAGAAACTCGTTTCTTCCAAACCAAATTGTTTACAACAACAACATCTCTGATCATGCTAAAAAGAAGAAACTCACTGCTGCGAACATTGCATTTTTGAAATCCTTGGCATTCATTGTGCGCAGTTAAGTTGAAAAATGGTTGACATTCTAAGCATTGGGGGGAAGCCGACGTTTGATGATCGCATCGTCAAGCTCGAGACGCACACATACAATACGTACGTCAACACAACGTTTTTTCATACAACAGCAGGATTTATACACATTGCCGTGTGAAAGTTTCCTCTATGTGGAGGGAAAATTGAAGATAAATAAGCCAAATGATGCATTAACGGTGACATTGGGAAATAATTGCATGGCGTTCTTAGTCGATGAGATTCGATACGAGCTGAATGGTGTGGAAATTGATCGCAACAGAAACGTCAGAATAACTAGCACGCTTAAAAACTATGTATCGCTGACATCTGGCGAAGACAAAAATATGGAGAATGCCGGATGGGGCTGAAACGACGCGATGAGCTAAAAGTGAAAAATCATTTCATTTTTTGTATCCCACTGAAATATTGGCTGGGAATTTGCGAGGACTACAAACGAATTATTATTAATGTGCGTCACGAATTGATTTTAATACGATCGCGCAACGATAACAATGTTCTAATTGGATCGCCGATGTTGGAGCCAGAAATTCAATTAGTTAAAGTACAATGGCGGATGCCTCATGTGACGCTGAACGACGTTAATAAGCTGTCGTTGCTACATACTTTGGATAGTGGACGAAACCTGAGCATTTGTTTTCAATCGTGGGATATGTACGAGTATCCTCTCTTACAGAGCACGACCAAGCACTCATGGGCCGTGAAGGCATCTGCACAGTTGGAGAAACCGCGTGTCATTATCCTTGCTGTACAGACTGATCGAAAGAATGATATGTCCAAAGATGCTACTATGTTCGACAAATGCAAATTAACCAACGTAAAAGCTTTTCTCAACTTGGATTTTCACCCATATGATGACATGCAGGTGGACTTTGACATGGATAAGCATGCCATCTTGTTTCACATGTACACGCAATTCTGTAAATCATATTACAAGAGTAACGATGGATTATTCACCGTGGCCGAATTTTTAGAATTTAGTCCCTTCGTGGTGATTGATTGCTCGCGACAAAATGAGTGGGTTAAAAACGGCACCGTGGATGTGCGCATAGAATTCGAGTGTAAAGAGAACGTACCGGCAAATACTACGGCTTATTGTCTGATTCTGCACGATCGGGTGGTTGAATACAATCCGCTGACAAACGTGGTGCGCAAAATTAATTAAATTGCCTGCCCTTTCCTGTGTCAAATTCGTACCAAAAAGAAAATTTCACCGTGAAAATCGAGATGCTTTACGAGAAAGACTGCATTCCCCCATCTGTCTTGGAAGCGAGCGGGCCTCTAAATTGTATAGATAATGTCCGCGCCAACATTTGTTGACCTGCAAGGGTTCATCGTCGATGGAAGATTTGTCGTCAAGGAAGTGGCTGTCCTGCGAAAGGGATCAATTCTCTCGCATTATATTTTTCGGAGTTCGATGCCACAATATCTTCTTACGAAATCTGACAAATCAAGCATCCGGTGGTTGGCGGCGAAACATCATGGGCTACGCTGGGACGATGGAGAAGTTCCATACAGTATGGCTAAACAGCTAATTACGAAAGCTGTAGCTGATGCGATCGACGAAGGAGATGACACGTGTTATGTCGTGTACGTTAAAGGGCTGTAGAAACGCGAATGGCTTGCGGATTTCCTCGATGAAAGTACGAGAGCGGATGTGATCATCGAGACGCTGGACATTGACTACAAGGATATACAATCTCTAAATAAGCTAAATGTAGTTGATACTCTGCGATGTGGCAGACACGCAAAGCACTGTGCCTTGCAAAATGTATTTAAAATATTCAACTGGTGGACTAAACGCCAGAGAGAAATTCATAAATAAATATAATCAATTTTTAATGCGTATAATTTTCTTCGCCCTCCCAAAACCAACTTCCTAAATATGATGTATGCTAGATTAAGACGATGGTTGCAATTATTTAGAAATGGTTCGATGCATATGGTTCGAAGAAGGGAAAGAAGATACGTGTGAATAAGGAGAGGATGGTCAGTGAAGAAGAAGATAAGGACACGGAGGAGGAGGAGGAGGAGGATGGTCAGCGAAAATGCAGCTGGAGCACGGGTGGCCTGTGACGAAGATAATGAAGAACAAAGACATCGTACTTTTGCAAAGCTAGGCACTTCTCGATTTCATGATAGGAGGGGGTTTTAACATGCGAGAGCCAGGAGATGCAGCAGGACCAGTTGTATTGAAATCGTGGTCAACGTGCAACCACTTTGACAGTTTTTGAAACATTGTCTTTTTCTAAAAAAAAAAGAATGGGATTATTGCGCATTGTGCCGGAGTGAGACCCCGAGGTATGTACTTTCAAATATTTCGACATTTAACGCGTTTAATAGTTTAAACCAAGTGCTCTTAAATCAAGTGGTCGTGTCAATATTAAATCGTGGGTTTCTATCTTCTAGCGTTCGCCACCGCCATCGCCTCCCCCGCCACCTCACTGGCAGTAATACTTTGTATTGTTTTTGTGTATATGTTTCATATTTAACCCTTTTAGTGCCGGGCGAAATAGAGGTGCCTATGCGAGAAAAACCGGCCGAATTTCACAGTTTTACAAGGGTTCGGGAAAATGCTTATAAAAACCAATGCGAATAGTAAAGCGCTACGAGGCGCGGGCCGATATATCGGCTCTGGCACTTCTCGCCAGTGTAGCAGGAGCCGATATATCGGCTCCCGGCACTCAAAGGGTTAATATATTTATTCATGTGCTAAATTATATTGATGTTTGTGTTCTAGGATCAGCAGCCAATGATTTATATGGCGCGATTGGCGCGGCTACTGGACGTGCCGCCCCAGGTCGGGCGGCGCCTATGGGTGCCGCATCGCCCAATCACACCACCACTAAGGCGACCGTGGCTGCAGTCCTCGTCGCCCTCACCGCTCCCTCACCGCCCTCGCCTCCATCCCCCTTCTTAGAATAGTTTTATATTTTTTCCTATTTTTCTATTTTTCTATTTTTGTATTCTTGTTTTATTTTATTATATTCTTTTTATTATACTCACATTCTTTATTTTTTTTTGTAACAATATATATTTCTTAAACGTATATTCTGTCACAATTTATTTACCCGTCCTCCTCCTCGCCACATAATTTTAAGATTCGACGTTTCGGAATTCTCCAGATGTCATATAATTCTGTTTTGTTCGAGCGTTCTTCGCGCCATCAAATGACATCATCCCACACGGCTGCTCCGGAGGACTCATATTACGCATTGAAATTCATTTTTGAAAATTTTTAGAACGAAAGCGATTGTACCACTAAGTATTACTCTCTCTTTCTCTCTCGAATTTAGCTTTAAAAGTGATGCTCCGTTTCTTTCCCACCCTCCGAATATGTGGTTCGTAAAACGTCGACATTGCCCGAAACATTATCCGATAAAAATAAATTATTTCTCTGTGTTGGAAAAAAAATTTCTAGGATAGTCCCCACCCTGGGTTAGGTTTGAATAAATTTTCGGGTGGGCCAAGTTCTGAAAGAGATTTTTTCGGGGGTCAATGCCTCCCTGTGAAAAATTTCCGACGGTGGGCTAGGTCTGGAGAGGCCTCCGCGGCGGCTCGGCCCGGACTGATCCCTCCACGATTACGGCTTCCCCCACTCCGCGGCGCGTGCGCGCGCAACCCGTCTTCCTCTCCCCGCAGGCCCCGCGCCCAGGTTTACCGCCGCCGCGCTCGCCCGCGCGCCCTCACTTCCCCCCCCCCCCCGCCTCCGCGCTCCCCTCAGCACACACGAGTTGGAAACCGCCTTCCCTTACTACTCAAGAGATGTGAGACTTGTATGGAATATCGACGTCCCAGAAGATGAGAATATGCAGGAGAATTGCACACTCGAAAATGCACTGAATGGATTTATGGATTTAAAAGTTTTGGCAAGTTGGAACGATGTATACATGCAAGCAACTTGCAGTGCTTCTGAAGTACTGGACACCAATAGTAAGAATTTATCAATTGTAGAGGAAACAATTGAAAATACTACGCAATACTGTGATGGGCATATCGCATCTCCATCCAATGGGCAGAATGTGGAGCCCTCATGTTCAAAAGATGATTCTGCTTCGAAGGAACCCATTGCCATGCCAACTCCAAAATCTTCTAAAAGACGAATACTTCTTGGGTCAGTAACGAGGAAAAACAAGTTGACGCCAGTGGCTAAACGTTTATATGGAATAGCAACTAAATTATTGAGGAAGCATTCTAGGGATGTACATAAGCTGGGAACACTAAAGGAGCGTGTACGGAGTATTGAAAAGTTCATGGCAACAGAGGATATGAACAAACTGAAGAATCTGTCCAAGGCACAAACACATTTTCTAAAAATGCTGACTCGGAATGTGCAGAAAACTCCGCAGGCTAGACGTTTTACATTGGATGACAAGGTTTTAGCGTTAGCTATTTTCAAGAAGTCCGCGCAATGTTACAGACTGCTGAGCAGGATCTTCATTTTACCAACTCCACGTTCCATGCGAACCTTTTTGCAAAGAATTCCGCTGAAACCTGGTGTGAACAAAATTAGTTTCGATCATTTAGAAGAACAAGGGTTGAAAATGTCTAAGAAGGACAAAGTATGCGTCTTACTCTGGGACGAAGTTTACCTAGAAGCTCAAATTTATTATAGTCAAAAGGAAGACAAAATCATGGGATTTGAAGATTGGGGTAATGCCAGAACCAGTAAGTTTGCTGACCACGCACTTGTCTTCATGCTCAGAGGAATTAATACAAAGTGGAAAATTCCTTTAACTTACAACTTTTGCAAGTCAAGTACTAGTGCTGTATAATTGATGCGATGTATTAAAGAAATAGTCCGAGCAATAACTATATCCGGATTCAATCTTGTCGCCACAGTCTGTGACCAAAGGACAGACTAATGCGTCGTGCATAAATAATTTGTTGAAAGAAACGAAATCGACGTGCATTAACGAGAAGAGAGTTTTTTCTGGACGAATTAAACTCTCAGGACAGGAGATCATTCCACTATTTGACCCCCCACATTTAATCAAGGGAATCAAAAATAATTTTCTAACGAAAGACGTCGAAGTTGTTTTTCCACAACGTCTGAAGAAAAATGAAAATAATGTGAAAACAATAACAAAGTACCTTCTGACACCAGATTTCATTGAAGAAATTATGGCAAAATGTAAAACTGTGAAGGACAAGCAACAGAAAAACCGATATTTTGCTTTGTGGGATATCGTATAGCTAGCTTACGATATCGATATTAAAAGTCTTAATTCGATAAAAAAGCAAATGCCTAAACTTCATGATGGCCATATTAGAAAGAATAAAATCCAGAAGATGAGAGTGTATCCTGCAGTTTAAGTTTTAAGTCGAACAGTGTCTTCATTTATTCGACAATTAACTAGTATTAAAGGTACAGTACAGACGATTGACGGATCCAAAAGTATGCCAATCAAGGAATGAGTGACCACTTCAGAAGTCGTGAAATTCTTCAACGACTCATTCGACTCTATCAACGGCAGTAAACAGGATTCAAAGACGCCGAAGAACGCTCTCCGCAAGGAAGTCTCTGTCAACACTTGTCGTTCGATTTTCTGGAAGGAGGCCACTTATTACATGAAAAATAACATCCGGTTCGTAGATCCGAACACAAAAAAATCTAAGGACGTGCCATCGCTGAGGAATTTTATGTTTACGTTGAACGGATTTCAAAGATTATGGCAGGAGTTGTAAAACCTTGGATTTACAAATTTTTCACCGCGTAATGTTAATCAAGATCCACTTGAAATTTTTTTTTGGAATGATCAGGAGTCATGAAAGACGAAATATTAATCCTACTTGCATGCAATACGAATGCTCCTTTATATCTCTCCTGATTAATAATCTAACTTCTGCCAAAACTGTAAACGGAAATTGTCAAGATGATGAGGCGATAGCACTGTTCTCACTTCGCAATTTTGCCTTAATAGCGCAGAATTCAGAAGAGAGTAGTGTTTCTATAAATACCGAAGATAGTAATGAACAATATGTTCTTTTTAATAATAATGAATTCACCCCGAGTGATACTTGTATAGATACCTCGGGAGTATTAATGAAACTATACACAGACGTTAGATTCAAAGACTGTTCTACATGTGTCTCTCACCTCTGCAATTTTCATAATTTCAATGCATTATTGAACGAGGCCCACAATAACTTGGAGGCGAATATTAATTCTGCCGCTTTCACTGTTATTAGATTTTTCATTTATCACTTACACTGAACATTTCGATTCCCTATTTCAAGCTTTTTTGCGATTAATCACTTTAGAATATGTTACATGTTGGTTCAAAAATATGAATAGATTATTAAAAGGTAAAGACACTGGTACTACAGCTCAAACGCACTTAGCGAAGCAAGCTCGTATTCAGTACACTAAGAAATGTAGAAAAAAGTAAATTCATCAACGAGATCATAAAACTATTGTATCGATCCGGCGTCGCACCGCGCTGTAAACTGCGGTACCACTGACGGGGTCAGTGGTCACAAGTGCCTGCAATGGCACTTGTACTCGCGGATCGTACGATCACGCGAGTCGATCGACGCCGGCGTCACTTTCCCAAGAAAGTGACGAAGGAAATAATAAATTTAATTCACCCTTAGGAGATGACTTAAATTTAATATTTATTATTCACTCTTTATGTTCACAGGAGCAGACAGACAAAAAACAAAAAAAAAAGATGCAGAGGAGGATCTATGTTGCAAATTACTTGCACACGTAAGGGGGCCAAATACGCTTCAGACAAAGTGCGTCAGGCTGGTAGGGGCGTCGCAGGTATGCATGATGTAATAGTAGTAATAATTATGATAATTACGATAATAGTAAGTAAAGTATCCTGTATGTTGTTTATAGAACTCGTCGGTTCCTGCTTGGGGCGAAATCCGGATACGATGGCGACAATATACTGCCCATAGGACATTCCCCTGACCTCCGCGTGCCTCCCAAGCACCTACGATGCATGCATATTTAGGTGAAATTCAAAGTCAATTTTCTCGAAAACGAAGCATCTACCGCAAATTCGTCACTCCGGATTATCCCCCAAAGTATTGACCATAGGTAGAGGAACACCATGCATATGGAGGTCGCGTACGAAGGAATATATATGTACATAAATGAACAATATAATATAGGTAATTAATATAATTACTTAACACTATAGCATTTAAGTAAACTGTTAAATTCAATATAAGGAACATTTTTCAAAGAAAAATCTGAGCTACTCACTACTCCTTACCTCTACTTGTATATTTTCCATTTAAGTATCTTATACAAAATGTAGGGTAAGAGATACATTTGTTGGCATTATCAACTATTGTTGGCAAAATAATGTATAATTATGCCAATACTAACTGAAAAGATGGGGAAGGTTTAGATAAGAAATTTCAGGTGAATGTGAAATATTTTATTACATTCAATTACTGCAAATTTAATTAAATATTTCCCCAACACCTGAATTTCATATCTAAATCTTCTTAACCAGTCAACAAATGTATTTCTTATTCTACATATTACAATACGCAGATTCTGAGTATATTTAATTTTTCTGGCATGAGCCGCCATATTGAATTTTAGTTCAAACAGAATCTTTCATAGCTTAGAGGGCGCGCAAATACTAAACCGAAAGTTTTGCCGGAGTTTCCACCCCCTGTTCCCACGGCAAGTGGTCGAGGAAACCGACGTCGGTTTCCGGGAAGCGAGACCGAGTCCCCTTCCATCAATAGCCGATCAATGGGAGGGGAGCGGTGATCGACGCTCCACATGAGCAGGCAGGCCGTGCCATGAATCATCGCTGTCTGGTGAGTTCCCGCTCGGGAGATGGCGCGACGATGTTCCTTTACCGAAATCACACAATTATCCCTAGCTTCGGTATTTATCCATAGGTTTTCTTCAGTAGCACCTTATTTATTTCGTATAAGTGCAGACGCAACGTAAGAAATGAAAAACTGGTCCCATTTTTGTGATTTCGATTTTTCCCCGATGATTAAATGAACTGTCGATGTCAATTTCGGTCGAAAAAAATGACTTTTGTCACATCTTTCTATGGATTTCACCCGAACTACTGAACCGATTAATATACAGGGTGTTACTCTACCTATAGTCAATACTTTGGGGGGTGATTCTACAGGCATATATAAGTCGAAAATCAAGAGTGACGAAATTGCGGTAAATGCTTGGTTTATTAATTATCGATGGTTAAAGATTGACGTCTGGATCGCCTGAATCAGCCTGAATGACGGCAACTCGACGGACAGCGGGCCGCGCGAGGCAGGCCAGCCAAGGGGCGTGAAGTGGCGGCGGATGCGTCACGGATTTGCCATGTAGAGCGCATACTTACTTACCTACCTCGCCGAAACTGTGACATACGATACTTGCGATAATTTATGAAAAGACGCAAACGTTGTTCGGCATTAAACCTGCCTACTCGTAAAAATCCACAAGGGCATATCAAAACCCGCCCACGGGATTCTCAAGTAGAGAGGGTGAATGCCATTGCCTTGGAAAATATTGCCCTCAAAAATCACCCACACGGCCATCCAAAGCACCGCGATTGTCCCGTCCACGATTGTTCACTTAATTACACACACGCACCATGATTAATTTTCTCGCGAGTATACATGTCATCACGCACCGCGATTGTTCACTTAATTACACACACGCACCACGATTAGTTTTCTCGCTTATGTCCATGTTTTCACGCACCGCAATTGCAGTCTGTGCTCGCGTTGAAGACAGTCGTGAAACTGAGGAGAGCTTGGCCAAATCCCTGCGCAAAGGACACGAACAACGTTACGAATAAACAACCTACATACAATGTATCGCTACACCTTCGCCGAGTAGCTCAAGCGATGATACACAGCTTATGCAATAAATTAAATTCTTTATTCTTCATGGAATCGATAGGTATGGCAGTGACACCAATGGATTCTCTATGTTTTTCCATAAGGAATCGATCGACGCCACTTTCGCAAATATCTGATGAGAAATGCAGAATAATTTCAGATTCGTCGCTTTCTACTGCGCAATATTGTATGGCCCCCTGATCTCAAGCGTCGCGGTCGAAGGCCACGAAACTCAGCGCGGAACGGTCTCGTCGGGGGCATTGACTGGCCGTGCGAAACAGCTGTGATTCTCTAGCACAGGCACACGCGGGACTCATGTAAAATTAGCTTCGTTAAAAGTAATCCGATTTACATTACATTTGGTATGATTTTCATCGGAAAAACATAGAGAATTCATTGGTGTCACTGCCATACCTATCGATTCCATGAAGAATAAAGAATTTAATTTATCGCATAAGCTGTCTATCATCGCCCGAGCGACTCGGAGAAAGTGTAGCGATACATTGTATGTAGGTTGTTTATTCGTAACGTTGTTCGTGTCCTTCGCGCAGGGATTTGGCCAAGGTCTCCTCAGTTTGACGACTGTCGTCAACGCGAGCACAGACTGCAATCGCGGTGCGTGAAGACATGGACATTTGCGAGAAAACTAATCGTGGTGCGTGTGTAATTAAGTGAACAATCGCGGTGCGTGAAGACATGTACACTCGCGAGAAAATTAATCGTGGAGCGTGTGTGTAATTAAGTGGACAATCGCGGACGGGACAATCGCGGTGCTTTGGATGGCCGTGTGGGTGATTTTTGAGGGCAATATTTTCAAAGGCAATGGCATTCACCCTCTCTACTTGAGAATCCCGTTGGGCGGGTTTTGATATGCCCTTGTGGATTTTTACGAGTAGGCAGGTTTAATGCCGAACAACGTTTGCGTCTTTTCATAAATTATCGCAAGTATCGTATGTCACAGTTTTGGCGAGGTATGTAAGTAACTATGCCCTCTACATGGCAAATCCGTCTCGCATCCGCCGCCACTGCACGCCCCTTGGCTGGCCTGCCTCGTGCGGCCCGCTGTCCGTCGTGTTGCCGTCATTCAGGCTGATTCACGCGATCCAGACGTCAATCTTTAACCATCGATAATTAATAAACGAAGCATTTACCGCAATTTCGTCACTCTTGATTTTCGACTTATATATGCCTGTAGAATCACCCCCCCCCCCCCCCAAAGTATTGGCTATTGGTAGAGTAACACCCTGTATGTGTGTTTTAGAAATAGTTCTGGCTCTTTTTTGTGTTTTGTGCGATTTGGTCTATTTCGATGGTGTTTTCTCACTTTAAATAAAATCGTGGAGCAGGATATTTCATAAGAGAATATGAATCAATTCAACACAGCATCAAACGTAATCAGCGGAACTCAAATGTGTCCGAATTGCGTCGTGTTTGGTTTCCTTTTTATTAGAAATATCTCATGCATACGTTGGAAATATTCTTATATTGTTGAAACAAAAAATATAAAAATTTTATTCGTGCTTGTCACGCATACTATTTCTGTGGATTACCTGCCGTCGAATGGTCGCAGAGGTTTGCCTGTTCACGAGCAGTCCCACAATGGAAAGGGATAGCAAGGCCCAACTTTTATGGGTTTGAAAAGGGACAAGAACGAGAAAACAGCCGGTGAGCAACCGGTGAGCGATTTCCCTCGGTTTTACTCTGAACGCAACCGATCACTTACCACATACTCAATATGTTTATGATCAGTGATCAGTTAAATGGTTTTTCAAAATGGCGGGTCCGGTTCAGAATACTCTGTGGCGGTCTCGCCACCGCGCCCCCAGAGTGGGCCGTCTGTGCCTCAGCTGTGGCGGTACTTTCCTACTGAGGCGCTGGTGCCGGGGCAGGTCCACAAGATATTAAGTATTCGAGAGATATTAACGGATAATAAAACTTTAATAATTCAAATCAGGTACGATGAACCTCGGGGTATATTCTTCTGCGCAATAATGCAATTTTTCCACGAGGAGAGATGGATTGCCAACTACTTAAATCTAAAGTCTCGCGCAACACCCCGCAACACCACACAGCAACGGGCGCCTTCTCATGAGAGGCGTAAGCAGACCCTAAAGCTACGTACGATCTTTAATGATCTTCAGTGCGGAAGTGCGATTGTCAATTTATTATCCAGAAACGCGGTAGCGTCTCAACGCCAAGTATATAAACCCATAAAAAAACTTCAAAAAAGTAAAAAAATTACGCCAAGTACATGAAAAATCAAATAAATCACAAAAATAGAAGATAATAATAATCACAAAAAATTGAAGATAATAATAACAAAATAAAAAAAATTGAAATCAAAATGAGCTGCAAGTACATAAAGGTGCTTTGCAACTGCGCCTTTTTTATAGAGGGTGAAAATGCCTTATGCATTTTATGTGGGACTCCCCGTTACTCGGGATACCCACTAAAAACCCCCTCTAGGTGTCACCTACGGCTGGCCCGCACTTGGCAGGGGAAGGAACTTGAAAGTAGTACTTCTAACCCCTGCCCCCTGACACAGGGAGGGGGGGGGGGGCGGACTTTCGCAGGCATATGGGCCCCTAAACTGGGGCCTCCGTCAGCCGATCCTCATGGTCGCCTCGTTTCCAACTGCGCCTAAGATGATACAACTATATATAACCCATAAAAAAGAATCCCATTTAAAAACATTGTCTTAAATTAATAGCTTTACAGAATTAATGATATACAAAATGATATACAAAATTGACACCAATTATAACAATGGCTATTTATACAAAGGAAAAATGTATTAAATAATATTAAGCAGATATATATTTATACAAATAAATATTTTAATACGAATAAATATTTTATTCAAAATACTTGGCGCTGCGTCCGGAATTGGTGTTGCTAAACTGAATAAACATGTATAAATTGCATTAATTTTTTTTTTCTTGTGTGTGTGTGTGTGTGTGTGTGTGTGTGCGTGTGTTTTAAATTTATTACAGAATCGGACAATAGTGAAAACATCCGTATCCTTACAGTCCTACCGAATTCGTGGAGTATTCGGAAAACTTGTCGGGAATTTGAAAGTTCATAGCATATGGCAATATACGTGATCTGTCGTTATTGTTTCTACCGTTGTTAGACCTGATTGAGGTAATAAAGGGTGCGAGGGGCATGGTCAGGCGACCGTAGTAGCGCAACGCGCGGCTCGCTTACCTGATACGGTGCGCGCCGCTGTCTTTAACAGCTTCCTGCGACGTTGAATATGCAAATTACCAACAAGAGTTTAGCTGATTTTATAGAAAATTCTTCAGCGAATATGGTGATATTTTTTTCGGATTTTTAAAATCGCGACCTTGAGCCTCAATTTGTAAAATAAAATTTTATTTATAATTTTCATTATTGTAAAAATGATTTTTTAACCGGGAACAAAAATATTCAGAAAGACCGATCCTTCTAAGTTAAAATAACGTCAGGATCAACTAAATCCGACAAATAGTTTTCGAGCTAAAAATTCATAACTACAACCCATTTTCACGAAAATAGGCAAAAACCGCAAAATTCAACGCCCTATAATTTTTAAACAAACTCGAAATCGATGAAATGATGAATTAACCCCCCCCCCCCCTACTTTCACCAGGACTACAACATATTCAAGTGTGAACAAAATCCGAGGCATCGAGGGAAAAAAGTGATCGATTTGGCGTGGAATGACCCAGGGTGTTTTTCATGTACTTGGCGTCGAGACGCTGCCGCGTCTTTAGATACTGTAATTGTAAAATATACATAAAGATAAAGAAACAAGAAATGAATTACGACATGCAGAAACAAAGATTCATTCAATTAAATTTTTTTTATATATTATATATATATATGATAATAAATTTTATTGGCCTCTCTTGCCCCCCCCCCCCCCCCCCAGTGGAACTCGGCTTGACTTAACTTCATTAAAAACCCCATGAAATCATTTTGGCACCTTGCCCGCCCCGCTCCGGTACCTCTATCTGAAATGATAAATTAAGTGAATATAATTATAATTGTTAAATTGATTAAACCGCAAATTTATAATATTATGTTTGTATTTTATTTTATTTATTGTTCGTCGTGGCGTCGTACGAAGAATAAAAAGAAGCTGAAGCTTGGCCAGATGCAAGGTAAACATTCGACGATCAAACCGCACGTTTTAGTAAATATCGATATTGCTAATTATCGAAATTTATTTGATTCACGCACGGGGAGTCATGGCCAACTCAGTCGCCGTTGGTCGCCGCTCGGAGGCAAAGTTATATTGCGCGATCTGTACGAGGAGGACTCGCTCTGACCGACGGGCACGTGGGCCTAGGGTCACGCGAAATACAAAACGAAGCCGGTGACCAGAGCTCACTTATTCGTATGCTCCATGGTTCAAATCCATATATAGAAATATATTGTTGGAACACCTTCCTATTACACCGTGGTCCATGGTGTAACCGTACGGCCAATTGGCAAGCGTATTGAGATATAAGCTACTATATTCACTCATATTTTGATTGCGATCAAACCTGACATTATTACAAAATATAAAAAAAATTCATCAGCCAAGTTTTAGGTAAGACTGGATTACTCCATTTGTAATTTTCGAATAATTAATCATGCTGCAGTAAAAGTTGGATAACTGCACGAAATTCGGGACCGGCGGTATGCAGTTATCCAGCAGAGGTAAATATTCTCGACCTCCAACCTATTCGAGCCGAACTTGGAGTTTGTTTACGTTTTTTGTCGAGTGTAGAGAAGGACAGCAAGAGAAAGAGAAAGAGGGTCGACACTCGAGCTGAACAAAACAAACGCGTCGATGACACATTTACTAATGCAAAAAGAAAATTTTCCTATTTTTGATTTCTGGTTAACGCAACTTTTTCCAATGTATTTGTGAGGTTCCCCCATTTAAAAAAAGACCAAAAATGATATAATTCGGATCATATTTGCATACTTAATGAGTGATAATAATGTTGGATTCCGGGTGAGAAATCAAGTAAATATTATCCAAATTATGTCGTGTTTTGTCTTATTTTAATCAGAAAAACTTCAGAAATACGTTAGTAAAAGTTTCGTTACAAAAAGATCAATAATAAAAATTGCATTAGTATTGGCTCACAGATATTCGAGCTCGGATCAGGTTACACTACTCGACGCTCGCGACGGTTCAGGTTCTTGGTGCGCCAGAGGAGTCCCCTCCCCCGGTGGTGGGGATGACTATCGCGCACTTACGCTGTAGATCGTTCCGTGCAGTCATCCAACTTTTACTGTACTAGATTCATAAATTATTATTTTCAGATCGTCGATATTTATTTAAAATATAATAAAAACATCCTTCAATCTAGATTGATGTGTTCATCAGATAATTTTTAGGTAAGACTGGATTACTCTATTTGAAATTGTCTAATAATGAATCAAGTCAATACCCAGTCAGACACATCCGTATTTGCAGATTTTGCTCAACACCTGAGTACAAATGTTTGTGGCAGAAAGTCTACAGATTTGATACAGGATTTGTTATATTCGATGATGAAAGCAGACTGACAGCAGAAAGCCGATAGATTGTGCTGCCTTAACCTGCGAGCAGATTGGCGGCAGGATCTGCTGATACAATTTAATGACAGGAATCGAGCAGACCCTGCGCACCGCGATCTGACGTCAGATAGGCAGCAGAAATACAGCAGATTCTGCTTACACTGTCTGCGAGCAGTTTGGCGGCAGACACTGCAGAGAATCTGCTGGTACAATTTAATGGCAGAAATCGAGCAGACCCTGCGCAGCGCGATCTGACGGCAAATAGGCGGCAGATACCGAGCAGATTCTGATGTCAGGATCTGACAGCAGAATGGCGGTAGAAAGTAAGGAAAGTCTGCTGATACAATTTAATGGCAGGAATCGAGCAGATCTTGCGCACCGCGATATAACGACAGATAGGCAACAGAAATCGAGCAGATTCTGCTGACATAGTTCACGACACGACCCCGCCAGGGCGCGATCGGGCGAGCGCTTCTCGCTTGCGAAATAGCACCGTGGCGGGAATAAGTGGCCGAGGGCTTGATCATTCAGGGCTCTCAAGTACGACTCGTATTTGCCGGAATTCCACTGCGGAGTATATATTTGGTATACCCGTCTGTAAGGGCGGTATTATCAGTCGTTGCTGAAGACGAAGATCCTTTATTAATCTACTAGACTAGTAGAAGATGCCGCATGCTAAAAACTAAAAAACGATTGATGATAATACCGCCCTAAGACGACTGAATGAATAGTAATTAACATTAATTCTTTTATATTTGGAAGAACTGTCTTTAAAAGTTTAAATCATTATTTTGAGCCGACCTGGCATTCAATTCACTAACAACTTGCTAAGTAAAACATTAAAAATGTTATAATACCCGTTTAAATACATGGTTTACCAACTTTTCTTTCTTCCATAAAATATGGTAGGAATCAGATCTTTCAAGTCGGTCTTATAAACGTGTTCTATATATTATTTACGCTAAAGACTTTCGCACTGTTTTTAAATCTATACTATTATATAAAATTGCCTACTATGGCCGACATCAGGATCTGCTTGATTTCTGCCGCCAATTTGCGGGCGGTTTTTGTCAGCAAGATCTGATCGAAATCTGACATCAATCTGCGGTCAGATCCTGATGTCAGGCTCTGACCGCAGAACCATAGTTAAATGCGGACATAGTAGGATCCGAATCTGACGTCAGAATCTACTCGAATCTGACATCAATTTGCTGGCAGACCGCAGTCAGTTTGTTTACTGGGTATATGCATAAATTATTATTATTTTCAGGTCGTATATATTTATTGTCTGAAGCATCGTGGGATCACCCTTTCGCAAAACTTCTAATCTCTCTTTATTTCTCTTTTATTTTTCTCGTCTTTCTTCCTGTATCTTTTAAAATTTTAATAGTCTGGGCTGCTTATGCGCCAAAACTCTCGGCTGCTTATGCGCCGAAACTATCGGCTGTTTATGCGCTGAATTCTCAGCTGCTTAGGCGCTGAACTAATGGGCTATAAATAAAGCGATAAATAAAAATAATATCAATTAAACTAATATTCTCAGTCAAAAATCGTTGTTGAATTGTTGAATTATGTACATAGTTATTGAACTTTACAATCTTATATTATATTATTATTATCATCATATACAATAGAATAGTGTGACGCCCCAGGATTTTTCGCGCGCGGTTATTTCAACTCTCTTTTATAAATCAATCTACAACTCCACTCAAATTTTCCCCAAACCTCAATTCTTACCTCTTTTCCATGACCCCCGACCGCCTTGGCGATGTACCTTAGCGGTCCCCATCTCAAGACGGTCAACCATTAAATCTCCTTCCCTTATTCGCCCAACGCGGCACAAATTCCTCTCTCACATCGAATCTAAACAAGTCCCTCGCCCCACAAATCTCTTAAATCGAGACCACGTCTCACACCCTCTAAATGACCAAAGCAGTCAAACCCACCGACGTCCCTTTCCTATTAAAACACCCAAAATCCCTTCGAGGAGTTGAGTATTTCAAATTCACGTGCATAAAAATCCCGGAAGCATAAATGCGAATCCAAATATAGACCAACCTTTGGTCCCTACATAAACCCCCCAAAGGTACTGCGACGCATGTTCCTAATCAGGTCAAGGTGCATACTGCGCACCCCACTTCATACCGTAAAATATTACATAAACGGATCAAAGTCCATTCCGCGCGTACACCCCGCAACCCCTTGTAAAATCATATAAATACAAGGGCTCCGAGACAGAAGTCCTCTTTCGCCGAAATACCAGGACCGAAAAGACACTCTCTTTCGCCGCAATACCAGCTTCGATAGGATACGCTCTTTCAACGAAAACGATATAGTATTATTAAAACTAAATTCAATTATCATCAACCATCAAGCATCGTAAGAGATTATAACTACCATTAATACCACTGTATATCACCATCATCCATATCAATTATTTATATTCTTATTGTTTATTATTATTTCGTATTAACTCTTATTGCGCTCATATTATATTGTATTGCTATTCTTAAAGCTTATTAACGCTTATTGCGATCATATTATACTGTCCAAATTTGAATAGCAAATGTGACCATATCTTTTGTGCCATAGAGTTACATTGTCATTTTCCATTTCTACATTCAAGCAATCATTCTTCAAGGTCTGAAATTTAATCTCATACAGACTACCCCTGGTTCCAACCCCTATCAAATTATTACCATTGAATAGTCGCACTTGACCCTCCTCAAACACTACCTTAATGTTAGCCATTTCTAATTTTTTAACTGACAACAGATTTTTCCTTAAACTAGGTACATATAGTACGTTCTGAATTGTACAACTTATTCCTTTGCCATTAACATAACTTAACGCTTCTATGTTTCCTATGCCTACAGCTTGTATGAAACTATCATTTTTCGCAATCGCTATATTTATTGGTTCCTTTAAAATCATCAAGTCTGTGAAATAGTCTTTTCTGTGAACTAAGTGATCTGTACAGCCTGAGTCTAAGAAGAATGTAATCTCATCTTTCTTTAAAATGTCTGTGTCTTGCTCATAATTACTCATAAAGCAAACGCTCTTGTTTTTCACGTCTTCTTCTACGTCCCTTTCCATAAGGTTACCTGTCTTCGTCTCGTCTCGTTGTCCTCTTTGTTGGTTCCCTCCATACCTTTCCTTATTGTATCCCGGCTTCCTTCGTTCATCTTTTAATTTTCTACAATCTCTCTTAAAATGTCCTTGCTCACCACACCCATAGCATACTCCTGGTTTATTTGATATAAATGCAGCCGACTTGGAATGTTCATCAGCATTGCTAGGTTTACTTAGCTTTCTCTTCTCCACCTCATTTCTAAGTTTTGATTTTACAAAATCCAATTTCACATCATCTTCTGGTAAGTTATCCAATATGGTTACAACAGTTTCGTATGACTTTGGCAATGACATCAGCAAACTGCATACTGCATCTTCTTCCTTTACCTCTACACCACTTGCTCTTAGCTGACACAACGTGTCATCAAATTTTGCAATGAACTCATCCAAATCTTCATTCTCATGAAATTTTAATGATAGCAATTTTCTTTTTAGGTATAGCTGACCTGATAATCCTTTGTTTTGAAACATTTCTTCCAATACCTTCCACATGCTATACGCTGTCTCTTTGCCCCTTATAATTTCGATTTGATTGTCACTCACACATTGAACAATCATTGATTTACATTTGTTATCTCTCTTTTTGGCTTCATTTCTTCTTGTTTCATCAGTGTAATCTGCGCTTTTATATTCCGTTTTAATACTATCCTCCACACCTTGTTCCTCCAATAACGTTCTTACTCGGAACTTCCATGTGTGATAATTTCTCCCATTTAAGGGATCAACGTTGTAATTATGTTTCACATTCGAAGCCATGCCGAACATGTGGTTTTTGTACGTATTCTAACCTTAAACTCTTTGTACCTATATCCGTTTTAATCGAGCACTCCTGGGCCCATAACCTGTTGTTCTTTTGCAGGTTAATAAACAATAATATCATACGGTTCGTACTGTTAGAATATATATATTATTGTAAGTGTACAAAACCGACTCTTTACTCAACGTTCCTTTCCTTGCGCTTTACAATCATTGACGCCGCCGCAGAACGCAAGCATCGCAGGTACCAACATAAACGAAAAAAACATATTTTGTCTCTATCAGGAAAATCATTATCCCTATAACACCCCGAACCACAGTGTGCAAGATTTCAGATTCTCGCCTGGGCCCCATTAATTCCCCTATGTCATTATCCCCTAAGACCTTCACCCGGGACGTGACAATAGTGTATTTGAAATATAAAAGTATAATTCATCATGTCTGTAATTAATTTAAAAAGTATGCAAATTATCAATAGAGGCAAATGGTTAACAGATGATCATATTGAATATTTTCACAAATTATTAGAAGCTAATTCTAATTATAAACCACGCGAAACGTGGAGAGTTCAATTGCCTGGTACAATTTAACCAGTTCCTGAATTTCAGGATCACATACAGATTTTGCACCGAAGCGAAGACTTTAAAACCAATGCAGGGGGATCCTGGGTTTGTAGCTTCTATAAACACGATGAAAGAAGAGTTTATATTTATGATTCTTTTAATTTTTCGAAGTTGCATAGTCATCATAAAATTTTTCTGCAGAAGTTATACCCTTTTTTGAACAAACATGATGGTGCAATTGACGAAGAATTTATTGAATTTCCACGGGTACAAGCTCAACCTAATTGTCGGGATTGCTGAATTTTTGTGATTGCATTTGCTGTCTCGTTATTATTCAATATATTACCAGACAAAGTAACGTACACTCATGCGTTGATGCGTCAACATTTAATCAAAATGTTTCAAACTAATCGTTTAGAACATTTTCTATGCATTCAGGATCAACAATTAACACGTTGTGTGAACGAATATGAATCTGAAATTGGTACTACAATTAATAAAAATCCTCCTTGTGGAAATGAACCTGTATTTAAAATCGGTCAAAGTGACATTTACTAACGAAAAAGATGAAATATCCTCAGTTCAAAATGTACCACTTAGGGACAAAGAAGTTACTACACATACAAAAAATATAATAATTCAGACAGATCCACCATTCGTTTCGAAGTCCAAAATCACCAATGTATACGTATCATGTAATAGGACAGAATACAAGTCTAAATATTATAAAAGACATAAAGAGGAAATTAGTTTAAAAAGAAAAGCTATTTATAAAGCAAATAAAGGGGAGTGTATCAAGAAAAAAGGCAAAGATTGTACAAAAAGGGAGAAAGGCATAATAATCTCAAAAAGGTAATCAAAGTTAACTCCAAAAAGCGGAAAGTATATTATGATGAAGTATGTAAGGATGATGATTATAATGAAAAAATAGCGAAACGTCGTGCTGCTCTTAAAATAGTAAAAAAGTATCGTTATATTGCTGTAACAAATAACAATATAGCAACCAAAAATAACAAAGAAACTTATATTAGAAAACTTTCAAAAATTATTAGCATGCCGTCCGGAGAAGCAAGTAGATTGGAAGCTGAGCGTATAATAAAATGGTGTTTTCATATTAGGCAAAAGTACATTTTGAAAATGAAGAAACTGTTGAAAGATTGTAAACAAAAAGTGGAAGTTTCCTTAAAGCGCGCAGCAGAATGTTTAGAAGTTCAGGACAGGATTAATGCTTTCTTTGGAAAATCCAGACATACGTTTTCTTCAGAATCATATTTTGCGGAAAGTTCGTTACCATCCTTTCAGCGCTTCGGAATCAAGCATACTAAATTCGGTAGGGAAAGCTATAAACGTTCTACATGTATTGCAATAAAAGAAGACGACAAAAGCATGGCATTGTAGTTACCTTTGTAAAACAAAAGATGTTGAAATTCTAAATAATTTACAGGATTTCTTGAAAAGATTGTTAGAATGCTCATTAAAAAAGGTACACAAGTTGAACAACCATATCAGTAGCTGTTCTAATAAAGTGCATGCTGAAAAAGTTTGTCATTCTCATGGTTGTTACATAAACCTTAAACTATGTAAGTCCAATTTTTTAGCTATTGAGATTTTGGCACCTCACTTTCCGGATTTACGACATTTGAAGAGAATGATATACAAAATACCGAGCATTTATAAAAACCAATTACGTAATTTAGACAAAGCCTTAAACGATAATGACACAAATTTGAACGAAGAAGAGATTATATCTGGATATTATTTAGCATTTAGAGCTTTCACAAAGCGGTCTATGGACACACGACGCATCCCGTGCGTTTCTTGCGAGAAACTTTGTTTGAAAAGAGAGATTCTTAAGTTTGATATTTCTAAAAGAACATATAAGGGAAATGTAGTGCAAACATTGTTAAATCATATTGGATACTATATTGGTGATATGCATTTTATTTGCCGATATTGTCACGATAAAATTCGCAACGATTCCATACCACCAAAATGTATTCTAAATAGGCTTGATGTACGTTTAATTCCAGAAATAGCAGTGTTGGACGATTACGAACGAATTCTCATTCAAAAAGCTAAACTGTTTCAAACGATTGTGAGAATGGATACAGTAATGCGTAAAAAAATATGCCACATAAACATATGTTTCCATAAGTAAAGGGGAGAACATTTTACCTTCCGTTGCCGTTGTAAGAGAATTTAAAAAAAAAATCTGTCCTTCGACTGAACCTTTAAATGAAAATCATGCATTATACATATTGGTGCGGGGCGTTCCAACAAAATCTAAAATAGTTTGGGAAAAGTTAGTTGACTTCAGGAAAGTATGGAATGCCTTAGTATGGTTGAAAGCCAATAGTTTTCTATACTCAGAAATTGTTTTACCACAATCGCACGATTTATTGCTGAATGCCAAATTACCAGATACAGAATTTCAAGAAGTTGTTGCCAATGATAATAATAACGAATCTATCGAGGACGTTGAAGGTGAAACACTTAATATCGATGATAACAACAAACGTGCATTATTGACACAAATGTCACAATTTGATTCATATTATGATCAGTTTACGATTTATCCAATGTATGACAAAAGGGTTAATGAATCTGCACTCTATCAAATGCTTAAAGTTCATGACATTCCGTTGGGTCATCGTGCTGAACACTTAGATGTGAAATGTTTCCCAGATTTATATCCTTATGCGGTGAACGGACAGCACGAAGAAAGATTGGTTCGTTTAAGTCCAAACTGATGTCCAAGCATTCGCAATTTCGATTGAACATACCATATATTTTTCATTTATTACACGATACCAATATGCGGCAATTGAACGCTGGAATTTTTCACAAAATGAACGTCGTAAATCCACGTAAAAACTACACAGCTGCTGGTTTTCTAGAACAACTCTCCAAAGATCAGTTACAAACGAACTTGAACACTATATTCTCCAGATTACGTAATACAGCACAGTATTGGCTAAAACCGAGAAATGATTTGAACTGTATGATACACCATTATGGACCAGCTACATGGTTCCTCACGCTGAGTCCAAGTGTGTGGCTATGGACAGATTTAATAGAATATCTTCGTGAAGTAAACGGCTCATCGGTGGCTAAAATGTCCCCGAACGAACTCATTGTTTCTGATCCCGTTTCAACTGCTCGATTTATAGATAATACATTCCACGCTATGCTGGATTTCAATTGTCCGCCCGACAATCCGATTGGGAAGGTCACTCATTACTTTTGGCGCAGAGAATATCAAAGCAGGGGATTACAACATTTTCATCTTTTAATTTGGATTGAAGATGACCCTGTAATCGATAAATCTTCGAAGGAAGATGTAGCACGATTCATGATGAATTACATCACTTGCAGGTTGCCATCACCGCAGGTGTCGCCAGAATTATATAATCGTGTAAGTGCACATCAAATGCATAAATGCAACAGTTACTGTCTACGCAACAAACAAAACTGAAAACTCCTTCCGTAAAGTATGTAGATTTTCATTTCCACGTACAGTTACAGATATTTTGATAATAACGGATGTGGCTGTTTCTATAGGTGCTACAAAAAAATTGAAAGCAAAAGGTAGACTCTATGATCTTCCACGTTCAATAAAGGAAGTCCGTATCAATGGTTATAATGCTCCCGTTCTCATGGTTTGGAGAGGTAACATGGACATACAATATATTGGGGAAAATACAGGATTGGTAACATCACACTGTACTAAATACGTGCCAAAGCCGCAAAAAAATTACGCTACGGACACTATGGCAGCAATAAAAGTAGCTAGGCTATGCGGATTCTGGCTCAGCGGTGAGGGGTGAGGCCGGGTGGGGGGTACCGCTGCGGTCTTCCGTGAGATGGGCGTGGGGAATGCGGGGAGGGGGGTACGGAGTTCGTGGGCGAGGGGGCTGACGTCACAGGGGAGAGGGATTTTCAAAATTTTCAAAATGGCGTTGCGCGCGCAGGCCGATTTCGTGAGCGAGAGGGCTGACGTCAGAGGGGAAGGGGTGGATTGCCCAAATTTCAATATTACGTCGCATGTATTTCGTATTGGCGCCACCTACTGGATGTTTAAGGTACTTTGGGTCCGCGTCGGTATTTGGGCCCGCCTTTGTAAATTTTCCAGGTTTTCCATACATTTCGCATTGACGCCACCTGTTGGATGTTTAAGGTACTTTGGGCACGCGTCGCCGCCGCGCAACCTCCGTACGTGTGCGTGAATCAGTATAAAATGACGTGGGTCAGTCCTGCGGACTTCATTACACCACGTACGCTCGAGTCCTAACAAGTATCGTTCGCGTCATTCTTTAGCAGCCGATGAAAATCATTCGTAGTGTATCTCAAAATGTACAAACGCAGCTTCAACGATTCATCATGCGCATCCGACAACGATGGGGGTTTTCAAATAAACACCAACAACATCACCAACAGTCCAACATGAGGTATGTATACGTTACTATACACTTTACACATACTTCATTCACTGTAAACGCAAACGAACGAAGCATTAATTCCGTGTACATATTTCTTACAGTTCTGTATCTGCAACGCCAAAAATGGTGAACACACCAAAACCATCAGTCGTACGGAGCCTGGGACGTGATTACCCACTGACCGCAACAGCCTATAAACGTCTAACTATTGGAATTCGCATTGGCATTGATTCGTGTCACGTCGAGATCACCATAGTCGACAATAAAGGCAACGAGTTGAGCTTTTCAATGTCTACGTGGAAGCTCATGCTACAACACGAGGTGGACATTCTCCAACGATTACGCAGCAACGCAACAGCACCCCAAACTCAAATCGTAATTGATAATTTACGACTAGACTTCACGCGTATACATGATAATCAACTTATTAAAATTACCGATAATCGCGTTGTCATATATATGACTGAAGTCGCGATGCGTAAACTATTTACGTTCAACCAGTGTATTGAACATATGTACACCTGGCTAACTGAAAACATGTACTCTGTAAGCAGTAAATATGCAACCTTCGTGGAAGTTTTACATACCACTTCCGTACCAACGAATTATGTGAAATTAATTTCCGAAAGCGAGCACTTTGAAAAGCATTGATTGATTGATTGTGAATTGTTAGCGTTAGGATTGCAATCCATGCTGCGTGATGTGAACCACGTACCACTATAGTACGTGCGTATATATGTTTAATAATAAATATACAATAATTTTAAATAAATATTTTTTATTCAAAACAGTGTGTTTTATTAATGTACATCCACGCATGCATACTTAAATTATAAAATCAGTATTTGCGAAGAAAAAAGTAACGTTCGTATGGGAGGGATATTCATACTCGTGGATAGAGGAAGCAGTCGCCGTTGTCATTGATCTTATCACCGCCGCCGTCGTGTTCACTATAGAAAACAAAAATAATTCTTACATAGATATTCGTTTCTCTGCATATGACATAATTCCATATTTTATGGACATTTACCATGGCGCAAACACCACCGTTGTTATGAAATGCACATCGAATGGCATTCGTTGAAGACATAGACTTCAGGTTAGGAACGTCAGGGTCCGCGGTGATAGGTATGATTCCGCAATAATCATCGTCAACGTCGTAGCCCCCGTCATTTTCGACAGTTCGAGCGTTGATGTTGTTGCTGTTGCTGTTGTTGCTATTGTTACTGTTGCTGTTGTTACTGTTGTTAATCTTTTGCGTCGTCAGTTCATATAAATTACATATATCCTTAACGATTATGTTTGGTAGTTGTTTCAGCATCCATGTTTTCTTTTCCACACCTTTTACGATGACGAAGTCAATGTTTGCGAGTGCGTTGGTGAGGAGCCCCGGGAGTTTGGAGTATGGAACGTTGCTGTCAGACCATGGAATCCCGTGATGTTGCTTCGCGAGCCAGGACGCTTGATGGTGTTCCCACGAATTCAGATGTTCCAAGAAGTATGGTGGTTCGAAGATCCAATGGCTCATCGTCGTTGTTTTATCGTTGTTGCTGTTTGCACGAATTGCAATCTCTTTGGCGACGAACTCGCGTTCGATATTGAAGCCTTGCAGATCGACAATGGCGAACATTATTATTCGTTTAGGTAGTACCGTCTGTGGCGGTGTCAGAACAGTAACTGAGCTCTTCGACATCGACGTTTTAAAAACAGTAGCAGTATCCGCAGTAGTAGTAGTAGTAGTAGTAGTAGTAGTAGTATTAATAGTATTAGTAGTAGTAGTAGTAATAGCACGCACGCACGCTATATTAGTTTGCGTACCATGTTGGATAAATGACTGTATTGGACTATACAATCGTGTATGAATAAACAAACGGCAGAAGTATTAGCAGGGACATTTTCTTTGCATTCGAAATCTATTCGCACGTCCACCGTACCACTCTTCAACGACTCGTTTTGCCTAGAAAAATCTATGACCACGATAGGCGCGTATTTAAAGAATTCGTTCGTGCTCAGTAACGGTTCCCCGTGACCGTAGTACGATCGAGCGAATTTCGTATACATATCGTACAGGACCGCGAATTTAAACTTAGTAAAATCTATTTGCATATCGTCGTACGGATACATCTCGGAATTTAGGTAGACTCGATCGTTCGTGAGATCATTCCGGTCGAGTATCCACGCTGGGTTTTCGACATGATTCTTTCGATTGGTTTGCATGCCGAATAACACGTATCGAGGCTTCTCAATTTGCGACGTAGTTTTCACGGTCCACGTAGGTATGTTTCGTCGTCGCTTACAGTATCGGGTACTCGTGCAGGCTCCACGTGAGGCATACGCCACTGCACCTTGCGTATCTCAAGTTTTGGGATCGCAATGGCGGAGGTGCAGTGCATCGCGTTCGAATCGTCTCGTGCTCGTATAAGAATCAGGTCATGCCGCACGTTCATCACGATCCGTTTGTAATCCTCGCAAAATCCTAATAACACGGTCAGGGGTACGCAGAAATTGAAAGCGCCTGAATGAAAATTGTCGTTATTGTAATCGATTTCATAATTGCAACCAGCATTCGCGAGCACTTTGCTTCTCTCGGCTGACAACGAAACGAAATTTTTCAACGTGGTAGTGATTCCTGGATTTCGGCAACGATCGACCTCAAAACCGTTCAATTCGTATCGAATCTCATCGAACATGAACGCGACGCAATTATTATCGAGAACAGCGGTCGCGGACGTTGCCGGGCCTTTCGCATCCTGTGCTGTCAACGTGCCACGACCTTCGATGTATAGAAAACTTTCGCATGGAAGCGTGTACAGATCTTGCTGCTGTATATGTATTCTTATCTCGTCACTATTGTCAAACGTCGTGTTGGCGTATGGATTATACGTGTGTAACTTGTTACATGCACCTATCGGTTCATTTCGTGCTTGTTGTCCACGCGCCGCCTTCCGGTTCGAAATCAGCGATTCAGCGGAAACGCACCGCGGACGAGAGTCCGCTCGCCGAACCAAGGACGTATCGTCGTAACCATAACGTGACCGTTGACGGCCCGAGCCATGAATTTCCTAATAAGGAGCGATCGACAGGTGCCGACGGGGCGGTTTTCCCCTACCGACGTCGAAACGCGAGGCACGAACAGGGACAGCGGAAGTTTTAGCGGAGATTCGTTTTTGAGACAGCGAGTTAGGTAGTTGTGACGAGCCAGCGGGCCGTTTTTTAGTATCGCGACCTTTTTCCGCGCTTAGACTCACCCGCGAAACGCGAGCAGCCGAACAGGTATTGCAAAAGTGTATCTCCATCCGACGCACCGAGAACGGCATAGCCGGGAGAACACATACGCGCCGATCCGAGCCACCGCGATCGCGAAACGTGAAGTACAGCAAGCGAGTAATCGAGTGTTCGAGAGACTTGAGTGAGAGAGAGAGAGAGAGCGAAACATCAGACGGCGAGCGTGCCGTACGTTATCTAAGGGAAACTCCGGACGGCCGAGACCAACTCAAGGTCCAGCGACACGCGAGCGCCTAGTGATAACGGAGACGTGAACGCCGTTTCTGTGGTATGTTTGGTTTAGTACAATAATTATATTTTCTCCCAGAATATATCTCATCCTATTGTTTTCTCTTCTAATTTCGTATATTGGTTTATTCAACCCTTTTCTCCCCATCCTTCCCTGGTAAGTATAGTCAAGGTGTGCTTTAGCATTTAGATAGAGCAAGAACCCGATAGATCATTCCAGCCGCTCGGGGTGATTTATCGAAAAGTCCCTTCAGGACGTAACAAACTCAATCTTCGTGATACGATTGTCGAAGGTTGGCGTATTTGTTACGTCCAAAATATTCGACATCGCGGTTGCGTGTCTAATAGGTGACGATGAAACCTATCGATCGTAGGAACCGTGCGTTTCGACGAGTCAACGGCTTTCTTATGCTTCTTACCGGTGCTCCTCTTATCGCTCCTCCCGTTTTTATTCTTCTTATACTTTCGTCGGTCGACGGCAGGAGTAGCAACGGCGATTGATGAGTCGAACGTATGATGTAACACTAACATACTACACGCACGCATACACGTATCCGCACACGCTACCTATCGCGCGGACGTCGTTGAACGTGCAAACGAATCGTTATTACTTCTCCACGGAAATCTATAGGACGATCGTGTTGATCGACGATGCACACCGTTAGATCTTTTATTGCTCGCGCGACGATCGGCAGGTAAATGACGTGTCGCGGAGTTTCCGATATCTTATATCCCGGCGGCACGCGAGGCGAAAATTCATGAATCGTGTGTACTGGTTTATCGTTGCTGTACGCGCCGATAGTGACGTTGCACGTTACTCTGATCACGTTAACGTTTATAATATTCACCGGTACGTCAAAATGGTGCCAGATTCTCGGTAATAAGACGCGATTCGGGGAAAATCCTAGCAACGAGCCCACATTGTTCGATTTCGCAAAGTCCACAAAGAACGAACAGTACAGCTCGATTTTCATGTTGTTGTCATTAGCTCGTAGCATTAGAGGGTATTTGTCGTCATCGTCGTTCTCGTTGTTACCGCGTTTTCGAGGATATCGATCAAGTAATTGCTGTTTCAGGTACTCGGCGATAGCGTCTAATTCATAGGAGCCGTGAGGTATCGTTATGTAATCATGGTCGAGAAGATTATTCGACGCAAATGAAACCAGGTGTACGTTAAGTGGCTCGGATTCGATTCATCGCGGAACTCGTGGATACGCGACGTGGATATTCTATGATTCGCGATCATATACGTACTCTATGTTACTGAAATAAATAAAAAAAAAATTCATATCAATTTTATTCATTTTATTTATTTATTTATTTATTTATATACGGGAAAAACCCTTTGGTGCATAGAATATAAAAGATCAGTAAAGAAATGTTACATAAATGTAGACACTCGAAAGCAGAACACATAAAACCAAAATGAATTAGTGCCAAGATAGGGTACAAGCAAAAAGAATAGGATAAAATGCATCAGAATAATAGAATAATAGTAATTAGCGGGAACTATTAACCGCCTTATTCACAGAGCGCTTAAAAGAGTATAATGAATGGCAGAAGAAATGAACTGAATGCGCGACAGAATTAGAGGTTCTACATAGTCTATCTACACAGTTGTTCATGCCATAATTGGTAGAATGTTTACGCAGCATAAACAGTGATGTATTCCTTAGCGCTCTGGGCGGTACATTAAGTTTAAATAAGCTTAAGAACTCCGGACACTTAACGTGGTGATTTATTACTTTAAAGGTCAGAATTAGATCGGATAAAAACCTTCGCTTTTCGAGAGGAATGTAGCCCAGAGTAGAAAGGATATGCTCGTAATCAAGAGAAAATCTATCAAAAGGGATATGCAACTTATATGCAGCATATCTCAAATACCTATGCTGGATGCTCTCCAAATCGTAATTGATGCGCCCCCTGTCAATCCTACTCCGAAGCTTGCGCCGAGTGTCCGAAGCGCGCTCCAATTCAATTAAAGAGAATATTTTCTCTTTACAAGTATATATAAGTATGTATGCACAATGACGGACGACGATCCCTGCCGAATAATCCAGAGAGTCGACGAAAGAAGAACGAACATGTGTTGGCTGAAGGTGTGTGTGTAACGCGTGTATACGTATTATGTGGACGAAAATTTGGCTTGGAGAATCAGGAGAAGAATCAGAAGAAAAATCTTAAATCTTATCGGAACTGACCGATCCATGAAACGATATTACGATATCTCTGTCATGCGTGGACCGATTTTATTGAAATTGGTCTTGTTCGAAAGCCGATATGCGGTTTACATAAGAAAAATCTCTTTAAATTTACAAAATATTGCAGGCGTGATGAGATATTAATGTATAAATATCAGAATTAGGTTAGAGAGGCTCTGCGACGAGTAAAGGTACACGGTAGCGACATCGACATATAGGGTGTTTTTCATGTACTTGGCGTCGAGACGCTACCGCGTCTCTAGATATCCAAGCCTGTGCATCCCTTTCATTTTTATCCAAGTCCTCTGTGTCTTCTTCATTTCTAAATATAATATTGTTGCGAGCACCGGGTATAGGCCCGTGCATAGCCTGCTGGTACTCGCGGCGGAACACAGAAGAGGGTCAACCCCTTGGAGAAGACGGTCGGGACGACGCCGTGACTGTCATATACCGAACGCCGTATCGTTCGGACGTGCGGGTTATACTGTCATGGCTGTGTATATCGAAATATAGTTGTGTCGTGTATAATCCCGCGTATCATTTTATTGCTTTGCGTCGGGGTGGTCGACGATAGAAACACCCCGGCGCAACACTGGTGTCAGAAGTGGGATTCTGATTTCCGCGAATCCCAAAGAAACGCAAGGAGCTGTCGCGTGCGATACGCGAGGAGCAGTTGCGTGCGATACGCAAGGAGCCGTTGCGTACGATCCAGCCTGTAGAACAACGAGGGACAGCCAGAGGAAAGCGACGGCGAAGACGGTCGAGGCTCGCCGGCACCGGAGCGGTTGCGAGGCGCCAGCAGGGATGCTGAGGGACAGCGGACGCAGGAGGGCATTGCTCGGAAGCTTGGGAAGCTGACCTACAAAAAGGGAGCCGAATTATGGTTGTATCGTTCTATTTGGAAACGTAGAAAGCAGCCATATTTCGGTAGAAAATGAACGAAACACGCACGTTTTGTTTGACAGGAGCGCGTTGAAGTTGGTTCCTCGACGAGCCACACGCGAAATCAGGAAGGCGTTGACATTTTGACGTCTCCTGATGTTGATATTTCCGATCACTATATTGCCTATGCGATTCGTATTGTTATTGTAGACCGTAAGAACAACGAGACCGCTGACCTGTTTCCCCAATATGTTTAACGGTTTTCCACAAGGACCGCGTGAGACGTCGAACGCCATCCAGAAACGACGTTCTGGAATTCCGATTCGACTTGGAACTGCAAGAAGAATCGAGGGACTCGTCGGTTCCAGGGAATTGTCATCTGAAGAGGCCATGATAGGACGCTGTAGAGGGAGCGTCGGAGTAGTGGTGGTGGAGGTGCGACTCCGGCGGAGGCGCAGAGACGTCCGGGAGTACACGGACCACACCATGGGTGGGCGCACGGCTCTGGGTGACGGCCAGGGATCCATGCAGTTGTGTGGCTGGCGAGCAGCGTCCCCAGGAGCACGGCACCACGGAGGCAGCGTGGAGGCGCCTAGAGTGCGCGAAGCTGCTGAGCTGCGACGAAGGGAGTTCGAGGGCGAACATCGTCGCAGGATGGCCGAGTGCGAAATCGCGACGGAAGAAGTTCGAGGGCGAATACCGTCGCAGGAACGCCAAACCCCAGAGAGAGGAGTCCCGAGGAGTGGAGTCGTTAGTCGAGATGGGCCGTTCGTCGACGAAAGGTCACGGAAGTCTCTTGCTGCGGTTGAGATCCGCACAAAAAAAAATGGTTAAAAAAAAGGGGAAACAAAGAATCTAGAGATTAGTTGTAAACTAATCAAGGGAATGGACTGCGGAGACTACCTACGTAGCCCGCCCCCCCCCCCCCCTTTTTCGTCAGTTTGTTACAGGCACATGGTACCTCATGACGAGGGACGCTGCGGGAACTCCGGAACACCATGGGTTGGGAATTCCGAGGAAGGCTGCAGGAAGGAGATGCAGCGGCAAAACCGAGTCCACGACGAGGATGCAGCGACGGTGCCGTGATAACAGGACCGTTGCAGCCGACGTGGGACGCTCCGGTGCGAGATCCCAGAGACGTCGCGGGATAAAAAGCTGGGGCAGTCCGGGAAGGAGGACGCCGACTGGGAGCTGGAGTTCGTCGACGGTGCGGATCTCATCGCGGGACGCACGGAAGAGGACGAGAGTATCGCTGGAGTTCCAGAGGATGCTCAACGAGGCCAGGACATGCCCGCTGGAGATGCCCACCGAGGATACTCACAACGCAGCAGAATCACCGTTGGAGGACAAATGCCGACAATGCAGACAAATGCCGAGGCGGATGTCTGTAGAAGCCACGGGGCTTGCACGACAACTTCTTCAGGCAGGGGTACGAAGATTCCAAAGAGGGCTCGACGCGGTCGGGACGCCCGCTTTTCCAGAAGGGAGCAGTGTTGCGAGCACCGGGTATAGGCCCGTGCATAGCCTGCTGGTGCTCGCGGCGGAACACAGAAGAGGGTCAACCCCTTGGAGAAGACGGTCGGGACGACGCCGTGACTGTCATATACCGAACGCCGTATCGTTCGGACGTGCGGGTTATACTGTCATGGCTGTGTATATCGAAATATAGTTGTGTCGTGTATAATCCCGCGTATCATTTTATTGCTTTGCGTCGGGGTGGTCGACGATGGAAACACCCCGGCGCAACAATATATATAAGCTTTACATAAAATCTCTAAATTGCTGGTATAAAAATATCTAGCAATTTAAATGCAATGCAATTTGTTACAATATATATTATTTTGTGCGAAAGAAAATGCTTCTCTGTCGAAGCTTCTCCGGACAACTTCCAAGTCTGCGACTCTACATACTAAATTGATTTAAAAAATTTTGGCGACTTACCTTGTTAATTAAGACAATAATTCAGTCTCGTATTTGGTGTAACAACTCGTGACATTTCAAATTCGGACAACTTACTTCATTTGACACTTAGCATATTGTAGGTTATAATATATCTCTGTCTAGCTGTCACGTCACAACAAAATTTTTACACGATTGGCCGAACCCGCATCCAATGAACGACGTGCCTGAGAGACATTTTTCCTCACCCCCTCTTTCCGAGAAATGTAGGACGATGACGATGACGATCTTAATTTTACGAACATGAAATTCGGCAAATTGCCACTTTACAACGAAATATCTCAGCTCATAAGACACGTAGGAACAAAACGAAGACACTTTTCTTATGAAAATCAAACCCAGGCTATCCATTAAGACCATTCAAAATCGAATCGGATCAGCCGTTATTGAGATTCGGAAATCTCAGGGTTCAGAATAGCGAGTCGTGGCGTAATAGATACACTCTGTGTCTCGCGCTGCGCATATATATATATACTTTGCACGAGACACTGCCGTGTCTCTTGATAATGCCATTCAATGCTCTTTACCTGATGTGAGACCTGTAGATCTGAGTAAGGACCAGAAGTACTTGCTGGACATTTCTAAGGCAATTCAATCCAGTAGTTTCCCGCCTGACCTCAGCTATCGTAACGCAGGTATCCTTAACCACGCTTGCTGCCTGACCTGTGCAAATAGAATACTATGTTTATACATATCCACTGAAAAACCAACGATAGAGCTGAAAAATATTGTCACGTACATACTTAAGGTTTATGTCCCGATGTGGTTTGCGATAAGATGCGACAGCTCTATTAAAGACGGGCCGAAGCACCTTTTCAATACCATACAACAGTCACTCATCTCCATGATGACGAATGAAAGGCGTGAAGTCCGTCTAGATGTATTATGCAAAATTTTGCAAGCCCAGAAATTAGATGAAAATGGTGAACAAGTACTACCTCGTACAGTTCCGGAAATCAACTTCTCCGCAGACGACTATTATAGAATAATCGATTGTTCCTCTGTCCGAATCACGCCACCTACAATTTTGAACAAAGTAACTAATCAGAAGCTATCAGAAAAATTGTCGAGCAACAGCTTGTTTCTAGACTATACTTTCTTAAGTATGCCTGCCACACCACTGCAGTCGAACGCATGGTGAAACTCGTGACCGAAGCATCCTGTCAAGTGTGCGGTAGCGATGCAAGTGATGGTTTCATTCGGTGTACATTGTTGTCCCGTCAGCTAATGCCAAAATTTGAAACGAAGAATCAGTTCTCGCTATAAAGTTTGCACACCAATAACAGCTGTAACAAGCGCAGTTTCTCATTCCGACAAATAAAAATATGAAAATACCTTATAAAAACCAATAAAATTATTTAAAAAAAATAAAAATATATAAAATACAAAAAACAACACAAAAACAAGGAGCCTGACGTACAGCTACCTCCACGTGGTGGGTTCTGGGTCGTATTTTCCGTTAGGAAAGTGAGCGAAGAGCTGTATTTTTTGATAGTTTACAGTGCCGACAGGCCATTCCTATCGTTCCGAAACCAGCTACGAATGTTTCTTTGCATCATTTACGCAGCAAATATAGTCCTGGGTAAAAAAAAAGGTAGAATCCACCAGCTGAAGAAAGTTCAACTTTCTTAAGTTGTGTACTAAAATTTTGAAAGTTAAGGCCTTTGGTGCACACAGTAGAAATTATTCGATCGAGCTGAAATTTTTTATACGTTTTATTGGGCCAAGTAGGCAACTTTTCCGCACTATTAGAATTTGATTATCGAAAAAGAGTTTTTTTTCACTCCACCCTAATGTCCATAGTTTGTTTATTCAGTCTTCCATAGTATCTTGTCTTATTTGTTTTCAACTCGAATGCTTCATCTGCTACTAAAAAATTTGGCATCGAAATGTCTGTGCATGGGAGAGATTTAGTAGGTGGCACGAGCAAGCTCGGATCACCAGTAAGCGAAACTTTTCCAAATGTACAATTGGCAAATACTGTTCCATCACTATTCCCTCCATATGAACCGCCATTTATTGTAATATACTTGTGACTAAGGTCGGAGCCAAATATATTGGCCGGTGAATTCGTTCTCGCGAACAGCGATCGAGGAGAAATCAGTAGAGCTGTTCGAGTACTCGAATATTCGAGTAGCTCGAAATTCGGGTCGAGCCGGGACTCGGTTTCCGAACCGAGCCGAGCGCTCGATTAAAGCGAGCGGCTGAAAACAATTGTTTCGTTCGTCAATCGCTACCTTCGTTGTGCAATCTACTCCAAATTTATAACCTGACGTTCCTGACGAGTGTCAAATGAGCTCGATTTTTAATCGAGCCGCTCGCTTTTTGATCGAGCCGCTCGCTTTTTGATCGAGCCGCTCGCTTTTTGATCGAGCCGCTCGCTTTTTGATCGAGCCGCTCGCTTTTTGATCGAGCCGCTCGCTTTTTGATCGAGCCGCTCGCTTTTTAATCGAGCCGCCCGATTCATTCGAGCCGCTCGCTTTTTTCGAGCCCTCAGCTCGGATCGGTTATTCGAACCGAGTACATCCCGGCTCGCTTGTTCCGAGTACTCCAACCGCTCTAGAAATCAGCTACCACCATCTGACAATCGTGGATTTGTCAGTTGCAGTTGAGTGATCCTTGCAGGGTATGGTGGGGTAACGGGAACGCTGCACCGCTCCGCATGAACCTAGCCGTTTGGCTGTTATTTATCCTTAACGTACCCATACAGCACACTTCGTTGCGACAAAGTTACAGCGACGTGCGTTACGAAAAGTAGCACGTTTCAATTTTCTTACGAAAACTAGCACGTTTCGGTTTGCCGCGAAAAGAAGCACGTTTCATCGTTTCTGACGAATACTAGCACGTTTCGTCTTTCGCCGCGAAGAGTAACACATTTGACTGCTTCGCCACGAAGAATAGTACATATCATATTGTTGCGGGAAAACTAGCACGTTATACTGTTTCGCCACGAAAAATAGCACATTTGGGAATTTGCGGCGCAAACTAGCACGTTATCTGGTTTGACCACGAAGAATAGCACGTTTTGGATTATACTGTAGATTGCAAAACTATCACGTTTCAGCGCGTGGTCAGTTTAAAAGAATTCAACTTTCTATCTATTTTATTCATATTGACTATTTCTCACTTTCGTCTTCTATATTATGATCAGATCAGGACAAAATTTTGATTAGATCATATCGGATCATACCTGACTTATATGGGCCCGCAAAAATCAAATTGTGTCGGTTACTGTGGTATAAATTTTTTTTTTTGTAGCCAACCATTCAAATTTGCTTGTTTTCATCGCTATAAATGGTAAGTACGTACTACTTTTCGTGAAAAATCACCCAAACGTGTTAGTTTTCGCAGCGAAAGACGAAACGTGTTATTTTTCGTGGCAAACCGCTCAAACGTGCTAGTTTTCGCAGCGAAAGATGAAACATGCTATTTTTCGTGGCAAACCGCTCAAACGTGCTAGTTTTCGCAGCAAAAGACGAAACATGCTATTTTTCGTGGTAAACCGCTCAAACGTGCTAGTTTTCGCAGCAAAAACCGAAACGTGCTAGTTTTCGTAACAAAATTGAAACGTGCTACTTTTCGTAACGCACGTCGACAGGATGTATGCAGTAATCTTGCGTTGTTGCATTGTTGCAGCGCAATGTCGATGTATAGTTGCTGCGACGTTGCCGTGCAACATTGCACGGGGCGGACATAAAATTGTTCCTGCATAGTTGCATTGCAATAATGCACTGCAACTTTGCCGCAACTATGCCGCAACTATGCAGCAACTTTGCCGCAATTATGCCGCAACTATGCAGCAACTTTGTCGCAGCTTTGCCGCAACTTTGTCGCAACTTTGCCACAACTTTGCGGCGTTAGCAAATTTTAAAACATAATATTTCCAAAACCGGCTGAAATAAAGTGTATACATTATACTTTATTGAATTCGTCTTGAAACGCACTATCAAGTGATCTGTTAAAAAAAGAGTTCCGTAGTAAATTTGCCCCCTCCAATCATGCAATTTCATGTAAACAATTTCTTTTATATCTCCAATATGTTAGGAAATATCCAGGTGTTTACTTTATTTATAATGAACTAAAATATAAAATATATGTCGGAGAAGGCAATCATTTAATCACTTACAAGCATAAGTCAGAATCGACTTTATTGGTGGCACGTACCAAGCTGATGTTTCCGTGAAGGCGAGCACGGCGCATAGTGCTTTTGGAAGGACAATATATGGGGGTCATAGTACTCATGTAGTATAAAAGTTTTTAACGTACGGAGAAATCAATATATATATACCATCTACAGTAATCTACATCCAAGAAGGTTCCGTAGCCACAACGGTAGCGCGTCAGATGGTCATGAGGGCGGTCCGGAGTTCAAGTCTGCCGTAACCGATAACATTTTTTTAATTTTTTTTTAACAGTTTTTCGTTGCCTCAAAGTTGCCTCAAAGTTGCTGTGCAACTTTGCAGCAGGCGGACATAGAATTATTGCTGTATAGTAGCGGCAACGTTGCGTGAATCGTTGCAATCTTGCACCACAACTATGCTGCAACGAGGGTGTGCTGTATGGGTAATAGTTGTGTGCGTTACGAAACTATGCGTAGACCAATACGAGATGAACCTATCCAGAAAGAATCAATGTTCTAATCAATAAAACTCCTAAATTTTATCGTTACTAACGCACACCTATTCTGATGGGTGTATTTCTACGCTGACAGCTCGGTTTGGGCTACACCCCGGAAGCTTGTTGGCTGCGAAGGCGAGAGCGAGATGGAAGAAGAGCGAGTCAGAAAGCGTTGAGAAAAGGAGCACCGAGGCGAACAAACTGCGTGGTGGGAGAATACCCCTCACGAAATTCACCGGCGAATATATCTGGCCCCGACCTTAGCATCTACAACTGCCATCAAAATAATTAAAAATGTTCCTTTATATAATTGTAAAATGCCGATCCAGTGTTTTGAGGAGCAAATATATGCACGTGTTTGCCATCCACTGCGTCAACACATTTCGGGATATTTCACTTTTTGATAAAAGTCGTTTCGTTTATTTCATTTGTCATTATTAAATTTTGACGGCATGAGCATCTTACGGATCGTGTGGCAAATTTATTGGACGATATTATTTAGACTTGCCGCTCCAAGACGAAAACTGAAGGCTATTGTTCGAAAAGACAATAGGGGGCAGAATCGAAAACATTCTTTAAAATAAGTAAAAATTAATTAAAATAAACGAATAGTAATTTTGCAATTAATAATTACGAATGGAAATTCAAAAATCATTTTCAATATACAATTTGGTTGTGACGTTAATATAACTATTTCTCACACTCATTCTGATTTCATACTTTAACATTGATCTTTCATGGAACACGTAAAAGATTTTCGAACAAATTATATGTTAACTAACCCAACTATCCAATGTATAAACAATTAAATTAATCAATTTATGATACACAAACTATATATAGTTCTAATTTAAAAAATACAACGTACCTATCCGTCATGCGCGCCGTACTTTGTGAAATTTTGAAAATGTGGCATTTTTTTATTTATGTTATAACGACTCCTTCCATACAGTTGTGTTGCCATTCCACGACCCCCTCCGGCGAATTAAAATGTATCTGAAACATATTGCGGACGTCGAACCCCTGTACTTTTCCAAATCCTCCTACTCCAACCAATGGCATCATGTTGTCGCTTGCCATGCTTGTCTTTAAATTTTGTTGTTTCGCGTGATTATTATTAATAAATACATCACGCAACAGTTGCTGTAATAATGTTATTCGTCGTTTCCGGCAGTACTGCAATTGGTGCATAGAAAATTCTGGATGTTTGGGACAATATAGCAAACACATTTTCCGACACCCAACGGGCTCGGCACAGTTGATAATTAAAAAATTTTTCTAATATCTTCCGTCGCCTGGTTTTGGGGTAAAGCTTTAACATACGTTTTGTCAAGCGAAATGTCTCATCGCCCACAATTATGTGAGGGGTTGTCACGTTCGTTCCGGGAAGTGGTTTATCAATGGGAAATTTCAATTTTTCCGCATTTGTGGCTTGATCCATAATTGATTTCTGGAATATTCCACTGTCTCCTTCTTTTCCGTTCGAACTAACGTCAACAATAATAAATTTATAATTGGCATCCACCAATGTTAATAGCACTATTGAGAAGATTTTTTCACAGTTTAAATCTAATCGTTGCAGATCTACAGTTTGCTGGTTTCCTCATTTCTTTAGTGTTTCTTTCTTGTTCGTGCACGGTCTCTGTGTGAAATAAGTACAAGCCTAAGTTGGTGACCTTAGTGTCTTTCTGTTTCTCGTGCGCTCCGCTGTTTTACGGTGCATTCTGCGTTGCATATCAACCAGACGGCTTTGCAAGGTCCTCGCAACTCCTGCTTCTTCTGTGATCCCGTGGCCATGTCATTAAAATGTAAAGGGTGCAAGGCGGTCGTAGTGAACCTACTTATGTGCCCCGATTGTGGTCTTACCACCCACTACGCGGACTCTTTCCTGGGCTGCTCTGGACACCCCTGGCATAACGGTCGGCTGCTTAATTGCAAACGAGCCATCATGCCATCTACAGTACCGAACTCACCGTCGCCGTGGGTTATTCCTGGAGACTATTCTGTACCAACACTGGATAATATCAAAGACCTCTTCCATCGCGAATTTGCTGTCTTTCGCAAGGAAATGATGGCCGAGTTTAGATCCGACATTAATGAGGTTTGGAGCTCGGCGTCCGTCTTAACGGAGCGAGTGCTCCGTTTTGAGGAGCGCCTCTCGTCCCCGGCGAGTATGCCACTGGATCCGGGTCCCTGTACTGATGAAGTTATGGCGGAGTTAGTGGAAAGGGAGAAGAGGTCTGTCAACCTCATGGTATATGGGCTGGCTGAAGACCCCAGTTCTCCGGCACACCTAGCATCTCTAAAGGACGTTGAGGCCGTTCGTGCGGTCCTCACCCAGATTCGTCCCTCGAACTACGATGACATCAAGACTCGCAGGGTTGGAAGACCCAATGGAGCATCTCCTAGGTCACAGTATGTGACACTCAAGTCAGCGGATTCTATGAAAGACGTGCTGAGGAACAAATCCTCCTACTCTGGCCATTTAAAAATTGCAGACAACAAAACACCCCTTCAACAGTCTAACTTGAAGCGGCTCAGAGATCACCTCAGCGAGCTGCACGCTAATGGTTACACGAACAAGACAATTCGATACATTGGAGTCTCGTTTGAGCCGCCGTAGCGACAGGAAGTGCGAACCGATCGTGTCTGCGTGTGTGTCTCTAGGATTGCGATTAGTTGGTGTGTCAAGTGTATTCAATTTGGTGTTGCCCGGATGCCGCTTAGCTGTATCCGGGTCGAATTAACAAAGCATTGATTGCTCAAGATGAGCTCCCCTAAAAATAGTATCGCTTCTTCTCAACGAGATTTGATCAATACAGTTACCACACCCATAATGTCGTTTCCATATTCACAAGCTGCCCAGCAAGTAAATTTTCCAACAAAAGAACGAGCTATTGTAACAGATGCATTGGAAGGCGTATCAATTAAGGATTACACAGTAACCATCGGCAACATAACAGATCCGAGAAAATCACGAAACCGTTGATAAACTTCTCAACACGCACAAGTTTATAAACATAGGCACTCACACACTTCAGTTTCGACCTTTTGTCTCCAAATCGAAACGGATTATTCTATCTAACGTGTGCCCGATAATTTCACATAAGGTAATCGAAGACAAACTAACTGAACTAAGTATTGCACTAAAGTCACAGACTTCTTCCATAAGAGCTGGAATGAACGACCCGGGATATTCCCACATCCTTAGCTTCAGGAGGCAAGTTTATGTGGATCCGAAAGATATCAAAAAGCTCTCGGAAACCATGGAAGTTAATTTTGACAATACTTTTTACTGGATATATATCTCAACAGATAGACCAACCTGCTTCCTCTGTAAAGAGGAAGGTCAGTTGGCAAAATACTGTCAAAATGAAGAATCGAGTAATCAACAGACATCAAAAAGTTTTCATCAGGAGAAGTCTGCAACGGAAATACAACCAGCAATACCGGTACCAGAAACGTCTAGAAGTCCCGTTAGGATTAAAGAAAAAGAATCCTCGATGGTGCAAAGGAAGTATTTAAACAACCAGCCGCTAGTGTTTCCAAGCGATCACTTTCAACCTCCACCATCCCAACAAACGATACATCAGGGAAAGGCATAAGAAACGATCGTTTAACTGAAATCACCAAAACAGTGAACCTGCTTGATATCATAAATCCACCAAATAAAAAACCTAGAAAATCAAAATTGCCACAAGACATTACTAAAGAGTTGGAATTAATAAAACAACACTTTACTGAAATACCTCATGAAGCTTCTATTACCTACGAAAACTTAGTGGAATTTTTCGGAAAAAACTACAATAAAACTAACATACGCAGCTTGGCTCTTGAATTCACAAATGACATGCCAGCCTTTATTAACATGTTAAAATGCATGCAAGAATGTATGGAGCAAGGCAAGTTCCGAGCCCGTATATCCAGAATCGTTCAGAAACTGGACAGCTTTAAGGATAATTCCCCTCTGAGAGAAGACTTTACCTCATCTGACGAATAACAACGGCCCAACAGCAAGAAAAATCAAATCTCCAACAAGGTTCTGCCGACTTACGTCTTCTCTTTTGGAATGGAAGAAGCGTTATACGATGTAAAGAAGATCTAGAACTTATCCTGGAAAACATTGACATATTCGTGTGTGTAGAATCATGGTTAAAGCCACCGAAAATTTTTCAACTTGCAAGGTTCAACACATTCAGAAAAGACAGGATACACTCTTCTGGTGGTGGTATAGTAATCTTAATTTGAAAAAATTTAGCTTTTACAGAAATAATAGATTTAAATATTCCAGATAATATAATTGAAATTTGCAGCATAAACCTAAATAATGTGTGTCCCCCTTAAAAATAATAGTCTGCTACAAAACTCCAGGTTCCACTTTTTCCCAAAACCAATGGGAACAAATAATAAATAACGTTGCAGATGACAGTAACTCCATTATAATGGGAGATTTTATTTCGCACCACAGTTTTTGGAATTGTTCTTCCACTGACACTAACGGAGAAAGGCTTCTACATGCTATTGAAAGTCGCGTCCTCTTCCTTCATAATATTAACACACTTACGCATGTAGATAGCTATAGAAACCAGAAGTCAAATTTAGATTTAATATTACCAATAATGAAAATATCACACAAAATTTACCTAAGCACTCACGATGATAAGCACTGCCCAATATACCTAAAAATTACCACTAGGAAAAATTACTACCACAAAAAGTCGTTTCAAATAAGTTCCGTTCGCACTGACTGGGAAAAAGTATTTTCGCATCTAAAGGATTCGTACGTAGAATTTTTCTCCCCGCAATATAATTTAGGTGCAGTAAACGAAAAATATAGAATATTCACCAATATAGTAACGAAGGACATTAGAAATTTTACTCCTAAAAGAAAGATACTACAACATTCAATACACAGGAACCCGGTTCCCTGGTGGGATAATGAATGCAATAGGATTAAAAGATTGAGAAGAGCAGTGTTTAAAAATGGGATTACACAAAAGAACTCGACGACTTAATACATTACAAAAAAACGACAGCTAAATCCAAAAAAAAATTTAAAAAGAAAAAATAGATAGCTTCAAAGAGTTTGCTGAAAGTATGAGTTTCCACTCTAACGTCAAATATAATTGGAACAAAAGCAAAGTCCTAAAAAATAAATGGGCCAATTTAAAGCAAATGCATGTTACAGAACATCTACAATTCGATAACCAGATCCGCACAAAAAACTTCAAAAAAGTAAAAAAATTACGCCAAGTACATGGAATCACAAAAAATAGAATATAATAATAATTACAAAATTAAAAAAAGATGTGAAATCAAAATGAGCTGCCAGTACATAAAGATGCTTTCCAACTGTGCTTTAGATGACACAACTACATACAGGGTGTCCAAAAAATGTCGGAGTTCCTTGGAAGGGGCAATCCAGGGGGTGATTTGAAACAACTTTTTCCTTGGCGAAAATATTATCGGAAGCTTCGTTAAGGAGATACTAAAAAAAAACTCCGACCAATCAGAGCCCGCGCCTCCCGCTCAAGCTCTCGCGGTAGCGTTCGCTACGCAGTAGGCGACTGCGCTTGTACTCCGAACGTACGAACAAGCAAGTCAGCATGCATCGAAGGAAATCGCGTTACACTTTTTTTTTAAAGCAGAATCTTAAATAAGATTCATTTAAAGTGACAAAAAGTACGTAAATTTCGTTATTAAATAAGGCATAAACGAAAAGGTAATGTAATAGAAAATGTACGACATGTGATCGTAATTCGTTATTGAGGTAAAAATCCGTAGTTTAATAACGGCCATCACAACTAAATTTAAAAAAATAATATTAGGTGTATGAATAAATTCTTACCAACTGGATTTACATAACCAGTAAAAAGCTACTGAATTTCTATCGCGGTGGTATTTATAAGCTGACAGAAAAATGGCAAAAACTAATTAACAATAATGGAAATTATTTCGCTGATTGAGTTGCTTTCATATTTTTTTAAATCGAACTGTTATTGTACCCTAAAATCGAAAAGAATTAATTTCTACACCTAATAATCACCAATAAATTAAATAAAACTCACCCATTCGAACATTCCTTTCCTTCCTTTTCGGAAACCTGTGTCACTGGGTCACTGTACCGATCCTAATTTATGGTAGGGTAGCGCCCAGTGCTCAGCTGATCGCAGGTGTTCGCAGGACACCACCCGAAGGTAAGGGTCGCAAAGTCAAGTGCGTCCGGGTTGATGTACCGAATATTCACTTCACTGCACTCATACTAACGCTGTGCATTTAATTTATTTTTCACGGGACGTGTTGTTCCTACGTTATAAAAATTCGTGGCCGGAACCAGTTAAGCCATAAAGTACCCAAAAATGTAGTAAATCGTTCTCTACCAGCCTGATTAATTTTGAAGAACTAGAAATTAAAGAGTATTATCCAACATCAATACGCCTCGCGAAGAGACACAGGAAGAAAAGGGGTAGTCCGCTGATTGCGCGTAGTCCCGCCTGCTTCGTCCTACCTTCAAATTCAAGACGGATCCCTTATCTTTCGTGTCTAAACACGCGTTCGAATTTCAAAACAAAAGCACGCGTCGACGTATTCCGTGCGAAAGATGTTGGCCTTGGGGAGGAGATATTGCTGTGAAGAGGGCCTCTTCAGGACCGTGGCCATTTGGGAGACCGTGGCCTGTTTAGTTAGTTTGTAATGGTCTCTAGTTGCGAGACGATTATCGGTGGGACAGAGAAGGGATTGTGATGCCGATGCAGTCGGTGTGTCCGGGTTCGGCGAATGAGTAAAATGCGTTATTAAACAATAACAGTGTTTATTGGTCAAAGTCTCTGAAATTATGTTTGTAATTGTACATTTGTCCCGTGCGGTGCTTTTCGTAGTCGTGCGTGTTTCTTACGAGTCGTCCGTTAAATACTGTTCAGTAGCGCGGCGCTCGAGCAGTTTCTCTTTAGCGGCGCGTCGGTACACGGCGGCGACGACGTTTCGGCGAGCGGTTAGGAAAGTGGGATGCGGATTTATTGAACGTTCTGCTGAGGATGGCCTTATGGGGCACGTCCGTAGAGAGTCGTATAATGTCGTATCAGAGTGCAATAGGGCACTGGCCTAATGGGCGCGGAGACACCTCTCTGACATAGGTAGGGCGCAAGATTTCTCTCGGCCTATTTCGGAAGAGGCTGGTTATGGTACAGTGGTGACGATGGTCGACCACTGACACACCTCGTGGGAACTAAAAATGGGCTACTTGTCCTACCGCTGGAAGCATGGAAGCTACAAGCACAAGAGCTCCTGATTCCGCTCGCCGCGGCCTTTATATGCGGGAGCCGTACGTCTTCGCAAGCGAGGCAATAGGCGGGCCCAGTGGCCACTTAGCGGCCGTGGTGTGTACTGGACCTCGCCCTTTGTTTTGATTTCGCGCGGTCCGCGTAACGTGACTTCGTCACAAGTTTGAGGCCAATCGGACCTCAAGACCCACCATGTCTCGCACGGAATACGTCGACGCGTACTTTTGTTTTGAAATTCGAGCGCGTGTTTAGACACGAAATATAAGGGATCCGTCTTTAATTTTAAGGGAGGACGAAGCAGGCGGGACTACGCGCAGTCAGCGGATTACCCCTTCTCTTCCTGTGTCTCTTCGCGAGGCGTATTGATGTTGGATAATACTCTTTAATTTCTAGTTCTCCAAAATTAATCAGGTTGGTAGAGAACGATTTACTACATTTTTGGGTACCGTTAAGGAACTAGTTTCTGATCAGTTTAGAGGGCTTCCCGCTTTAATATTTATTTTTAACCTAATAAAACTTTCAACCATAGACTTTTTTTATACTAAAAGATGAAATAATGTTTACACTTTAAGGAAAAATTTGAAAAAGTTGAAAATAGGTATAATTTAATTATTTATAAGGTACGGAATAATAAGGTGACTAGGAACTAGTTTTTGATCATCTGAAAATACATGGGAACTAATTTTTGATCAGGTCAGGAACTAAGGTCGGTATCATATATATTGGCCGGTGAGTTTCGGAGGGGTATTCTCCCACCACACCATTTGTTTGCCTCGGTGCTCCTTTTCTCAAACGCTTTCTAACTCGCTCTCGTTCCATCTCGCTCTCGCCTTCACAGTACAAGAGTGAGCCAGAAGTGGTGGGGATAGTGCCAAGATTCTGACGTGTAGGCCAAACCCAGCTGTCAGCGTAGAAATACACACATCAGAATAGGTGTGCGTCAGCAACGAAAAAATTCAGAAACTTTATTGGTTAGAACATTGATTCGTTCTCGATAGCTTCATCTCGTATTGGTCTACGCATAGCTTCGCAACGCACACAACTATTACGTTAAGGATAAATAACAGCCAACCGGCTAGGTTCAGGCGGAGCCGAGGAGTGTTCCCTTTACCCCACCATACCATGTGAGGACCACGCAACTCCAACTGACAAATCAGCGATCGTCAGATGGTGGTGGCTGATTTCTCCTCGATCGCTGCTCGCGAAACCGAATTCACCGGCCAATATATTTGATAGAGACCTTAGTTTTTGATCATCTAAGATACATGGGAACTAATTTCTTATCGGGTAAGGAATTAATATTTGATCAGATACTAATACTAATTAAAAAGAAAGTACCAAATAAACTTATTTTTAGTATTAAACCATCTAAATTTAATTTTCTTTTATAATATTATGATGCCCTAACCTATTTTTTATTCAGGTGATCGAAAATTGGTTCCATAAGAAAGAAGTGGAACTAAATGGTGATCAATGACTGTTAACGCAAAATGATACATATAATACTAAAATTCTTTCGCCACATTGTAAAGTACACTATTGTAAGCAAAACGTATGAAAATAATCTTTAATACCGCAATAACCAGTAAAGAAATAGACTGTGGCGTCTATGGTGATCTCTTAGTTCGTACATTAAGAGATGGCGTTCAACAGAGGCTTCCTTCAAGTGAGCTACCTTACACATTTATTTTCACAAAAACTAACAATACTAACTGCTTTTACAGACAATACGTATATTTGTGAATTATCCTTTTTTATGTTAGTAATTATTTGAAACAATTATTTAAGGACTTAAACTGAAAAGAATGATTTATTTCATGAACTGATCAAAAATTAGTGCCTGATCAAGAACTAGTTCCTTAACGGTACTTTATGGCCTAACTGGTTCCGCCTCGTAGCAAACGTGAACTCAGGGCATCGGAAAACGGAAACAGGAATGGTATGCCTTTTCTTCTTTATAACAATTCGAGGACTTTCGGTTTCTCGTCTCTTCGGACCCTTTCGAACCGAAACACGTGGTGTCTGCTGTCTATCTCTAAGCAATGGGTACATTGGCAGTAAAAGGACGGAGCGGGCTTTTGTGAAAGTGTTCGTTGCACTTCTGCAAAACACGTGTGTTTCGAAAATGTGCTGGCTTCTTTTTACGTAAAGCCTCTTGTCCTGGTGGGAGTAATCTCATAATGGAACGAGAGAAACTACTTCGGGGTAGACGAAGTTGCTTGGGGAAAAATCCTGCCAGTCAGCTAGTAATGTCGTCCCAGAAATGTACTCATTCGAAGAGTATTACGCGATGTTCTGGTTGTACGCGCCGCCCCTTTCGGGGCCACCAATTTTTATAACGTAGGAACAACACGTTCCGTGAAAAATAAATTAAATGATCAGTGCAGTGAAGTGAATATTCGGTACATCAACCCGGACGCACTTGACTTTGCGACCCTTACCTTCGGGTGGTGTCCTGCGAATACCTGCGATCAACTGAGCACTGGGCGCTACCCTACCATAAATCAGGATCGGTACATTGACCCAGTGACACAGGTTTCCGAAAAGGAAGGAAAGGAATGTCCGAATGGGTGAGTTTTATTTAATTTATTGGTGATTATTACTCTCACCTCCTTCGGACACATTTTGTAATCTCTATACTTACTATACCAAAATGCCACTCTATTTCTATATAAGTTCTATGTTAAGTTGTATAACTAAAAAAAATGTGGATTTTATATATTTACAGATAATCGGAGCAGAAGATGATGCAGTGTGATCTACGTCAGACTATGTACGTACAAATTCTGCTGCACGAGCAAATGTAATAAGTACATTTTCATGTATACGTATAATATATAATACAGTTTCATGTATATGTATATTGTATATTACCAAGGTGTTAAAAAAATCATTTAAATTCCAAGATATAATAAAAACACGTTTCACAGGATGGAAAAATCTGACAGATTCTTGCAAAACTTATGATAATTGAAATTCAAACATAGTGAAGAAAGTCAATATAACTGCGTTCAAACAAATTCTTATTCCTTGCAAAATTACTGTTAAAATTATAATTCGCAAAGTATTTTTCTTTTTCGTTTTCTCAGTCTCGCCTCTTACCGTCACTGTTTTCGATCTTACCGACTGATCGCAATCAGTTACAGGTGTTCGCGCGTGTGCGCCACATGCGCTGTGGCGTCTTCCTTCCGTTAGCTCCTAATGAAGCTAGTCCTTCGAACAAGTGCGACTAAGGCTAACGTAATTAGTATAATCTTCTTACGCCAAGTTCTGTGTGTGAACTATTATCACAATATCCTCGGATCCGCTCCCGAACCTCGCTTAAAATTAACAGGTTATGGGCCCAGGAAGCCACGATACCGCGTAAATATTCCGAGGATCAGTATAACGAATTTTTCTTGATCGAAACGTTCATCGATAGTGATTAGCACGTGCCGAATCCACCATTATCGATCCGACTCGTTCGCGCAACGTGCCCGTTTCACAAAAGGACGAAGTGCGTGTTGTGTTAGCCATCCCATAGTCCGACACCCGGTGCGCGAGATTCCTACAGTGAAGTGCTCGCGTATATATTTCAGAATGTCGGAACCGATCCACTTGAAACAAGTGACGAAGTTCGACGGAACGAATTTCCTTCTATGGAAATGCCAGATGAACGCCATTTTTGTGGCATACGGCGTTAAGGATATCGTCGACGGTATAAAAGCCGGCAGCGAGCGATCAGGCGGGACGAGCCGCGTGGCTAACAAACAACGCAAAAGCCATGTGCATTATTTCAACCGCCATTGAATATTCTCAACTAGAATATCTCATCACTTGCAATACGGCTGCTGAAATGTGGAGTAAGCTAAGCAGCATACACGAGCAGAAAACTGCTTCGAACAAACTGCTTATCATGCAAAAGTTCCACGAATATCGAATGGACTACAAGTCTTCGATTTCGCAACACGTGGCCAAAATCGAAAACATGGCGCGTCAGTTAAGGGATTTGGGAGAAACGGTCTCCGATGTCGCCATCATGGCGAAAATACTGGGAAGCCTCCCCCCATCAAAATACAATTCGCTAATCACCGCTTGGGACATGCGTTGCTCCCGCGCAGCAGACTCTTGAAAATCTAAATCAACGCCTCCTGAAAGAAGAAACGCGTATGAGTGCCAGCGACGAGGCCACAAGCGCCCTCGCCCAAGCTGCCTCGAGATCCGGCAGTTTGATGTAAAGACAGCCTCCCTCAACGGGGAGCTAACCGAAGAGGTTTATATGAAAATCCCCGAGGGAGTTCCGGCTAGTAACAAAACCTCGGTCTGTAAATTAATAGTCACTGTACGGACTCAAGCAGCCATCGCGATGTTGGAACCAAAAGTTCGACGCGTTCCTCAAGCGTTTCAATTTTAAACAATCACACGCGGATAAATGTATATATGTAAGAAATTTCTGCGATTGTGAAGTGCACCTCACGCTATACGTGGATGACGGATTAATTTTAGCGAAGTCCAAAAAGGCCCTTGATGCAGTCGTCAAGGTCCTTCAAAGTTCATTTGAGATAACTCTTGGCAACTCAGACATATTCGCTGGCTTACAAATTTCGTGAGATCGGGAGATAGGAACCTTGACGATACATCAGGAGTCATACGTAAAGAGAATTCTGTCTCGTTTCGGCATGGCCGACGCGAAGCCAATTAGCATACCAGCCGATCCGCACGCACCACTTGAATCGGCCGTCGAAGATGACCCGGCCGTGAAAGAAACTCCGTACAGGGAGGCAGTGGGGTCATTAATGTTTCTGACAACCGTGAGCCGCCCTGATATAGCGTTCGCGGTTAACTGCGTCGCCAAATATTTAAATAACCATAATCGAAGCCACTGGGAGGCCGTGAAACGAATACTTCGTTTTTTGAATTGTACCCGAAACGTCGGGATAAAGTACTCAAGTGGTGGGAGCGATCTGGAACTCAAGGGATACTCCGATTCCGACTACGCGGGCGACCTCGCTACGCGAAGATCGACCACCGGTAATATTTTTCAGTTAGCAAATGGACCGGTCACATGGTGCTCACAAAGGCAGAAAATGGTGACTTTGAGTACCACCGAGGCGGAATACGTGGCCGCCTGCGACGCGGCAAAAGAATCCATTTGGCTTAGAAGACTGTTGCGTGAAATCGGATGTGGAGGTGAAAGTCCAACCATGATCCGCGTAGACAACCAGAGCGCTATTCGTATGGTAAAGAATCCCGAGTTCCATAAGGGGACCAAGCACATCGACATCCGATTCCACTTCATTCGCGAGAAATGCGAGGACGGCGAGATTAATGTCGACTACGTCCAAACGAAGTCTCAGATCGCGGATATGATCACTAAGGCGCTACCCAAAGATCGTTTTATATTATTGGGTGATTCTATTGGCCTTGCGAGGCATGACTGATCACTCAAAGGGTGGGAGTGTTAAAATTATAATTCGCAAAGTATTTTTCTTTTTCGTTTTTCTCAGTCTCGCCTCTTACCGTCACTGGAAGCGAGCACAGATCTATGTATCGATATTTAGTTTTCGATCGTACCGATTGATCGCAATCAGTTACAGATGTTCGCGCGTGTGCGCCACAGACGCTGTGGCCAGTGATGCCAGAATCGTGGGACACGGGACGGGACGCTTACCCCCACTATGACCTACCGTCCTCTCCCACTATGGCCTACCGTCGTCTCCCACTTTCTTCCCATCGCACTGCACACAAGCATATCCCTACCCCTGTCCGTGTGCTCGGCAGTTCGACAGGCAGCTCACACGGACAGGAGTAAAAATATGCTTGTGTGCAGTGCGGTGGGAAGAAAGTGGGGGACGCCGGTAGGGCATAGTGGGAGAGAACGGTAGGTCATAGTGGGGGTAAGCGTCCCGTCCCGTGTCCCACGATTCTGGCATCACTGGCTGTAGCGTCTTCCTTCCGTTAGCTCCTAATGTAGCTAGTCCTTCGAACAAGTGCGACTAAGGTTAACGTAACTATTATAATCTCCTTACGCCAAGTTCTGTGTGTGAACTATTATCATAATATCCTTGGATCCGCTCCTGAACCTCACTTAAAATTAACAATTACATTTATTCAATCACGATAGTAGTGAAACAACGAAAGTGGAAAGACATTTACCTAGATGTCCGCGGTCTGGAAGTTAAATACTTTGCGTGGCTAGGCTAGGTCAAATTATGGATGAGTAATAATTATTTAAAAACGTAAAATAATGAAAGTGTACTCATATTGTTAAAGTTTTAAATTGAGAAATTATCTGGAAGCCTGCGAGAGGGAAGGTATGGTTATTGATGAAAATTATTAAAATAATTATTTTACTAATGATTTATTTTTATTTATAAAAGTAGATATTTATTATAAAAGTATATATAGAATCTAGAGACGCGGCACCGTCTCGACGCCAAGTACATGAAAGAAAAAACACCCTGTACTATGTACATACAGGGTGTTTCTCTACCTGTGGTCAATACTCTAAGGGATGATTATACCGGCGAAAATAAGACGAAAATCAAGAGTGACGAAATTGCGGTAAACGCTTCGTTTTCGAGGAAATTGTCTTTGAATTTCACCTAAATACGCGTGCATCGTAGGCGCTTGAGGGGCACGCGGAGGTGAGCGGAACGCGTCAGCTGCCCGTAGGACGTTCCGCTCACCTCCGCGTGCCCCTCAAGCGCCTACGATGCACGCGTATTTAGGTGAAATTCAAAGACAATTTCCTCGAAAACGAAGCGTTTACCGCAATTTCGTCACTCTTGATTTTCGTCTTATTTTTGCCGGTATAATCATCCCTTAGAGTATTGACCACAGGTAGAGAAACACCCTGTATAAGACACTCTGTATACGTAACACCCTGTATACGTAAAAGACACCCTGTATATGAATGTCGACTGCCTCTGCCATGTATCTCCATTTTTCGAAATCCGAAATTCCGAGCCCTGCATTCGTACCGACTGCAGTTACCGCTATCCTTTACACGTCCCGAAAATATTCTGAAACTTATTTCATTATATCTCATTAAGGAAAATGCCTTTAAATTTAAAAAATATTGCAGGGGTGATGAGCCCTTACCCTTGCACCCTTTACCCTTGCACCCTTTACCCTTACACTCTTTACCCTTCCACCCTTTACCCTTCCAGTCTTTACCCTTTCACCCTTTACCCTTCCACGCTTTACCCTTCCACCCTTTACTCTTGCACCCTTTACCCTTACACTCTTTACCCTTGCACCCTTTACCCTTCCACTCTTTACCCTTTCACCCTTTACCCTTCCACGCTTTACCCTTCCACCCTTTACTCTTGCACACTTTACCCTTACACCCTTTACCCTTACACCCTTTACCCTTCCAGTCTTTACCCTTTCACCCTTTACCCTTCCACGCTTTACCCTTCCACCCTTTACTCTTGCACCCTTTACCCTTACACTCTTTACCCTTGCACCCTTTACCCTTCCACTCTTTACCCTTTCACCCTTTACCCTTCCACGCTTTACCCTTCCACCCTTTACTCTTGCACACTTTACCCTTACACCCTTTACCCTTACACCCTTTACCCTTACACCCTTTACCCTTACACCCTTTACCCTTACATCCTTTACCCTTACACCCTTTACCCTTACACCCTTTACCCTTACACCCTTTACCCTTACACCCTTTACCCTTAAACCCTTTACCCTTACACTCTTTACTCTTACAACCTTTACCCTTACACCCTTACACTCTTTACTCTTACAACCTTTACCCTTACACCCTTTACCCTTGCACCTTTTACCTTGCAAAATCAGAAAAATACGCTTACAATCAGCTGCATGATGCAGCTGAGTTTATTACCTCTCTTTGTGATCATGAGATTCTTATTAAGAATGCAGTACAACGCGAAATAACAACGGTATTAAGATGTTTAGCGTGTAATTACACAAGTACTACTATCAGTACAAATTGTGTGGTACATCTTGCACTGCCCAAGATGTTAAAAAAAATCATTTGAATTTCAAGATATAATAAAACGCAATTTCGCAGGATGGAAAAATCTGAGAGATCCGTGCAATAATTGTGTTAATGCAAATTCAAACACAATGAAGAAAGTCGATATAACTGCTTCCAAACAAATTCTTATTGCAAAATTAAATTTGTTCGATCACGATAGTAATGGAACAACGAAAGTTGAAAATTTCTACATCAAAGCAATACCTACTACTAAAATACAAATGGTAGATCAATGTTACAAATTTAAGGCAGCGATTTTCCATCACGGTAAAAGTATTTCCGATGGTCATTACACGAGTATGGTAAGGGGTAAGGGCACAACGTGAGTATCCGTTGATGATTTACGAGTAGAAAAACAAGTTTGGCCACGAACTGCTAAAAATGCATACATATTTTTCTTCGAAAGGTGTTAATTGTGGTTGTTAATACAGTTCAATGTTAAATACGTTCAGCGCTAAAGGCTGCTTCGCGCATCATGACTGTACACAAAGTACTATACATATAATTCATATAGATCGGCAATGCAGTGCACATGGTTTCTTTTCGTAGTTGTTAAACTTACGTAGAAGTTATCCTTAATAAAAAAATAAGTAAAGTAAACTCGCTGAGTGGCTTTGCGCTATTCCGAGTGTTCCGAATAAGATTTACTGGCTGCATACGCGCCTTATCTTCTAACATCACTCGATAGGCTGCAGTGCGCCGTAAACACGTGGACGTGTGACGAAGATAGATCAGAATTTATCATTTATTGGGATTTCCTTACTTTTTCCTTATTTTTAGGACCCGTGACAGTGATATAATATAATAATATAGAAGATCCCCAGTACATGTATTATATGTTTCTGAGGCAGAATTTAGCTGGCTATAAGGTACGTGTGTTATTTTATGCTTTTGTAAATAATACTTCGGGCAGTGTTCATATGATTGAAGTGAGACGAGACGGGGTATGATGCGCTAATGAAAAAGAGAGTTACTATACCGCATCATGCCCCTCACAAACCTAGATATAAAAACCAAAATTTCTCATTGTTCCAGGATTGTTAGAAACTACATACGTAAGACGGACCGAGGAAAATGATACTTCTTTTCTGTTAATTAGACCAAAATAATTGATTCTCGTGCTAATCACAGAGCAAAAGACACGTATGTCGGGAAAACGTGGAAACACCGCAATTATAACATCCTCATTTCATCGGGATCACATACAAATTTTGCACAAATTAAAATTTACCTTAAGAGGTTATACCCTTTTTTGACCAAACATGGCGGAAAAATCCACGAAGAATTTATTAAATGTCCACATGTACAAACTCAACCTAACAATCGGGAGAAAGGACTTTTTCTGATATTTTCTATTAAAACCTGTAAAGATTAGATTGATGCATAATTAAACTGAAAGACTTATTACCAAACAATGGTACAAACAAAAAAATTGATTAAGGTCGGTATCAAATATATTGGCCGGTGAATTCGGTTTCGCGAGCAGCGATCGAGGAGAAATCAGCCACCACCATCTGACGATCGCGGATTTGTCAGTTGGAGTTGCTTGGCCCTCGCAGGGTATGGTGGGGTAAAGGGAACGCTGCTGGGCTCCGCCTGAACCTAGCCGGTTGGCTGTTATTTATCCTTAATGTAATAGTTGTGTGCGTTGCGAAGCTATGCGTAGGCCAATACGAGATGAAGCTATCGAGAACGAATCAATGTTCTAACCAATAAAGTTCCTGAATTTTATCGTTGTTAACGCACACCTGTAACGAGTTATTTTCGGTAGGACGACGATCTTGCCCCCCCCCCCCCCACCACCACGCGCCCGACTGTAACGACGTGTGCCGCGCTCCACCAACGGTCTTGCCCCCCACCACTCATCCGCCGTTCCGAGAATAGGCGCGAGAGGGTCACGCACTAATTGACTCTCTCGCTGCCGAAACTCCGCGGACGGGAATATACAGGGTGTCCCAAAAATGTTGCGTTTCTTTAAAGGGGGTGATTCTGGGGGTGATTTCAAACAACTTTTTCCTTTGCGAAAATGCTCTCCGATGTTTCGTTAACGAGATATTAATAAAAAGCACCGACCAATCACAGCGCGAGTCTGACGGCCGAGTTCCCGCGGTAGCGTGGCTACGAGCCGCGCTGCGACTGCGACGAGCAAGCAACTCGGCATGTATCGAAGAAACTTGCGTAGAATGGCAAATGCAAAAGACGTAACAAATAAAATCGAACATGTTGTCATGGTTTGTTCGTCATTTAAAGTGAATAATGAATAAAGGATAAATGGATGAAAATCACGTGTAACGTAAAAAGACGAATTCGCAGTTTTTTTTTAGAAGATTCGAAAATAATAATTATTTGAAGTGGGAGGATAAGGAATACGTAAATTTCCTTGTGTTAATAACGTAGCCACGAAAAGGTAATGTAACAGGAAATTAACGGAAGGTGATAGGCGTTCGGTATTGTGATAAAAATCCGTAATTCAATAACGGCCAGCACTGTTGGTGGTAACGAATAAGTCTGTTTAAAAAGCCCGAATAAATGTTATCGTACGGGAATTTAGAGAATTATCGCCGGAAATAAGCCATCGCTTGCGTTAAATTTAAAAATGAATTATCACCAATAAAGTAACTAAAACTCACCCTTGTTGGAAATTCACCTGCAGCTTGAAAATCTGTGTCACAGGGTCACCGAACCGATCCTGGTCATCGATGGACGTGTTCCGTCCACAGCTGGTCCCGTGCACAGCTGGATCAGTCAGAGCATTTCGCCAGAGTCGCGGTTTATTGTCCGGCGAGTCGGCGGTAGAGAACGGTTTCCTACAGTTTCGGATAATTTATGACTTAATTGGTTCCGCCTCGTAGCAGTCGTGAACTCAGGGTGCCGGAAAGGGGAAACAGGAATGGTATGCATTTTCTTCTTTATAGTAACTCGAAGACTGTCTCTTCTCTTCGGACCCTTTCGAACCGATACACGTGGTGTCTGTTTTCTATCTCGAAGCAATGGGTACATTGGCAGTAGAAGGACGGAGCGCGGGCTTTTGTGAAAGTGTTCGTTGCACTTCTGCAAAACAGGTGTTCCGAAAATGTGTTGGCTTCTTTTTACCTAAAGCCTCTTGCCCTGGTGGGAGTTAACTCATAATGGAACCAGAGAAGCTACTTGGTGGTAGCGGAAGTTGCTTGGAAAAAATCCTGTCAGTCAGCTAGCAATCGCGTCGCAGAAATGTACACGGCCCAAGAATACTTCAGGATAAATAAAGTGATCAGTGTTAGTAGCCGTGCAGTGAAGTGAATATTCGGTACGTTGACCTGGACGCACCTGACATTGCGACCCTTAACTTTGGGTAGTGGGAATGTAAGGATACCTGGGACCAGCTGTGCACGGAGCACGTCCATCGATGACCAGGATCGGTTCGGTGACCCTGTGACACAGATTTTCAAGCTGCAGGTGAATTTCCAACAAGGGTGAGTTTTAGTTACTTTATTGGTGATAATTCATTTTTAAATTTAACGCAAGCGATGGCTTATTTCCGGCGATAATTCTCTAAATTCCCGTACGATAACATTTATTCGGGCTTTTTAAACAGACTTATTCGTTACCACCAACAGTGCTGGCCGTTATTGAATTATGGATTTTTATCACAATACCGAACGCCTATCACCTTTCGTTAATTTCCTGTTACATTACCTTTTCGTGGCTACGTTATTAACACAAGGAAATTTACGTATTCCTTATCCTCCCACTTCAAATAATTATTATTTTCGAATCTTCTAAAAAAAAACTGCGTATTCGTCTTTTTACGTTACACGTGATTTTCATCCATTTATCCTTTATTCATTATTCACTTTAAATGACGAACAAACCATGACAACATGTTCGATTTTATTTGTTACGTCTTTTTCATTTGCCATTCTACGCAAGTTTCTTCGATGCATGCCGAGTTGCTTGCTCGTCGCAGTCGCAGCGCGGCTCGTAGCCACGCTACCGCGGGAACTCGGCCGTCAGACTCGCGCTGTGATTGGTCGGTGCTTTTTATTAATATCTCGTTAACGAAACATCGGAGAGCATTTTCGCAAAGGAAAAAGTTGTTTGAAGTCACCCCCAGAATCACCCCCTTCAAGGAAACGTAACATTTTTGGGACACCCTGTATAAGCCGAGGGCATAGGCCTATTCGACAGAGACCGCCTAGAGTAAAAGAGAGACCGGCTAGAGCGACCGTACGAAGTACACCTCTCCCAGAGACCTCCTGTGCGATTCCACATTCTTGTGCAGACACTCGTGGTTGCGAAAGACAAGCGCCAGTGTAAGCACCAGCTTTCGTGTGTCGACAGACTGCATCTTTGCGTAACATTTTTGAAACCTCCACGGTTCCTAGTAGTACAGCGTGAGCCATCCTCTGGACGCAGGCCGTCACCCGCTATCGATCTCCCGAACGGATCTATCTCCGTTCTCGAGAGCGTCCCCACAGTCTCCGATCCACCCACGGGTTGTGCCCACTGGGTGACTGGACCAAAGACTCTTCGACTAGGGTCCCTTGGCAGGGTTGGCCCGCCAGGACACCGAACGGTGAAACCGTCTCTCCCCTCCCCATTCGTCGCATCGTTACCCACCGTTCGATTCCGCGCCGCGATCCACACCGACCCGTGCGCCGCGATACACACCGGGACCCGCGGTAGTTTAAGCCGTACTCACACTGTGTGCCAGCATAGACCTGGCCGGGACATTTTGTACTTCGAGATAAGAGCGAATAAATTGTCGTACTCTACCCTACCCAAGCGTATATTCATTCGATTGGCAGGCCTGGACCACCGTCCTGAGCTGGCGATAAGGTACCTCCACCGTCCCACCGGTATCCCCGCGTTTCACGGTTACACACCTATTCTGAATTTTGTATTTCTACGCTGACAGCTCGGTTTGGCCTACATGTCAGAATCTTGGCACTATCCCCACCACTTCTGGCTCACTCTTGTTCTGCGAAGGCGAGAGCGAGTCAGAAAACGTTGAGAAAAGGAGCACCGAGGCAAACAAACGGTGTGGTGGGAGAATACCCCTCACGAAACTCACCGGCCAATATATATGATACCGACCTTAGTTGATTATGAAAACCTGTGTTTTATTCATCATCAAACCTTAACTACCCCATCTTGTCCCACCTTCCCCTGCAAGCTCAACCTAACAGTCGGGATTGCGGAGTTGTTGCGAGTGCATTTGCTGTTTCGTTATTATTCATCAATAAATTACCAGACAAAGTAACGTACAATCATGCGTTAATGCGTCAACATTTCATCCAAATGTTTCGATCTAATCGTCTGGAAGATTTTCCATGCATTCAGGATAAATAAACAATTAACACGTGTGTATGAATATGAATTTGAAAAAATAGTACAATTAATCCTAGAAAAAAGAAGTGATATCCGCACAAAAAACTTCAAAGAAGTAAAAAAATTACGCCAAGTACATGAAATCACAAAAAGTAGAAGATAATAATAATTACAAAATTAAAAAAAGATGTGAAATAAAAATGAACTGCCAGTATATAAAAATGCTTTCCAACTGCGCTTTAGATGACACAACTACATATGCACAGCTAAAATTCCATTACTCATAATGGCTATTTATACAAAGAAAAAATATATTAAATAATATTAAGCGGATATATTTTTACGCAAATAAATATTTTAATACGAATAAATATGTTATTCAAAATACTTGGCGCTGCGCCCCGAATTGGTGTTGCTAAACTCAATAAACATGTATAAATTGCATGAATCTTTTTCTTTCTTGTGGGTGCGTTCGTAACTGTGTGTGTGCGTGTGCATATGCTACGTATTATAGTATTATTATATATGTAGAATAAATCTGACTGCGTTTCTATTATGTGTATGTATATGTTTATGTATTTTAGATTGTAAGGGAGTAATTGTAAATTATTAACACTAATTGTAAGATAATTAACATCTTTTCGGTTGCGCAGCGCCAAGTATTTTGAATAAAATATTTATTCGTATTAAAATATTTATTTGCGTAAAAATATATCTGCTTAATATTATTTAATATATTTTTTCTTTGTATAAATAGCCATTATGAGTAATGGAATTTTAGCTGTGCATACAGGGTGTCCCAAAAATGTCGGAGTTCCTTGGAAGGGGTACTTCAAGGGGTGATTTGAAACAATTTTTTCCTTAGCGAAAATATTGTCCGAAGCTTAGTTAAGGAGATACTAACAAAAAACTCCGATCAATCAGAGCGCGCGCCTTCCTCCCGAGCTCCCGCGGCAGCGTTGGCTACGCGGTAGGCGACTGCGCTTGTACTACGAACGTACAAACAAGCAAGTCAGCATGCATCGAAGGAAACCGCGTTACACTTTTTTTTTAAAGCAGAATCTAAAATAAGATTCATTTGAAGTGACAAGAAGTACGTAAATTTCGTTTTTAAATAAGGCATAAACGAAAAGGTAGTGTAACAGAAAATGTACGACATGTGATCGTAATTCGTTATTGAGGTAAAAATCCGTAGTTTAATAACGGCCATCACAATTAAATTTAAAAAATAATATTAGGTGTATAAATAAATTCTTTGCAACTGGATTTACATAACCAGTACAAAGCTACTGAATTTCTATAGCGGTGGTAGTCATAAGCTGCCAGAAAAATGGCAAAAACTAATTAACAGTAATGGAAATTCTTTCGCTGATTGAGTTGTTTTCATATTTTTTTAAATCGAATTGTTATTGTACCCTAAAATCGAAAAGAATTTACTTCTGCACGTATGGCAGTGTATGGCAGAAAGTCTTGTTGCAAGATATTTAAATGCTAATGATAATAATTCAGTGAAAATGAACGAGGAGACCCAATATTTTTAACTCACAATTTATTGGTGTTGGAATAAAACTAATTTAGTATGTTTATTGGTGAATTGAAATAATGGGAATCTAAAAAATTAATGAATAGCATTGTAACTACTGTGGATTTTATTAAAGTATTAATAATGTTTTTCACAAAAGATGAAAAGCATTAAGGGAGATGTGTTTTCAGCGTACTTTCTTGACTAATGTGACTTCGCTCAATATCGCAAGCAGTCCACCATAATCTATTTTCTTAATAATTCTTAATGCTATGTCTTTTGACAAATTTTGTCGATTTACCTTATTTAACAAATTTCCAGAAAGGCTTCCGGTTCTGGACGTGTATGTGGTGACAGGCAGGTGCGATAGAGAATGTATTTGGAGGTGTGATACGAAGTGAAAGGTGAGAGAGTGAAGGTAGAAGTGAGGAGAGCGAAAGGGAGAAGGAAAGGGTATTTAGGGTGAAAGGTAGGAGAAGTGGGTGAGTAAAGGAAGCTGAAAGTGAGTAGGAGAAAGAGGAGCGTAGCTTTGAGGTTAGCAAGGCGGTTGGTGTAGGCGCGAAGGAGAGAGGAAGGTGAGAGAGAGGTGGCGACATCACGAGGACGGGTGGGAAACGAACAGGTAGGCGGGAGGATTCAAAAGAGACTGGGTTATATATCGGAATAGGCAGAAGAGGAGCTAGAAAGGAAGGAGAAAAAAAGAAATAGAAAAGAAAGAAGGGAAAGAAAATAAGTGGGCTACGGAAGATGTTATCGGGCGGCAGTAAGGCAAGTAAGTAGGGGGAAGAGGGAAAGAAAAAGGGAAGACCGTCAAATGTCGAGAGACTGGGGAGGGAAAGGGTAAATAGTACAGAAAGCACAGGCAGCACGGGTAGTGTAACAGAATGGTGGAAAAGAAAAAGAGAGGAGGAGGAGGAGGGGAAAGAAGACGAGTTGGAAGAGATAAGGGAGGGGGGGTTCGAGAGCAGTAAGAAGACTAGAAGGTCCCCAGAGAAAAGACAAGGAGGGGAAACGGAGGAGCTGGAAAAGTTGCTGTTAGAAATGAGGAAGGAGATGAAGGAAGGATTAGAGGAAGTGAAGGGACAGGGAAGGGGGACAAGAGAGGAAATGAAAAAGGTTAAGGAGGAAATCAGGAGGGGAGAGGAAAAGTGGGCAAAGGAGAGGAAAGAGATGCGGGGAAGGCTGGAGAAGTTAGGAGAGAGACTAGAGGTAGTGGAGGAAGGAGAAGAGGGAAAGAAGAAATGGAAGGAACTAGAGGAAAGGATCAGTAGGATGGAGAGAGGAAGGAGGGGAGGTGAGGAAGTAGGAGAATAGGTGACAGGGAGAGTGCAGAAAATAGAGAGAACGCTGGAGGAGAAGGACGGAGAAGAGAGAAGAAAGAATATAGTGATAAAGGGAGTTCGGGTGGAGGGGGGGAAGGTAAGAGAGGGGGTGGAAAGCATAATGGAGGAGATAGGAGCAAGGGTGGACATAATTAGTGCAAGGTGGGTGAGAGTGGGGGGGGGGGGCAAAAGAGTGGGGAGGGAATAATAGTGGCTAAACTAGGGAGCATGGAGAATAAAAGAGAGGTGATGGAAAAGAAAAGGGACTTAAAAAGAAGGTCAGTGAGGATAACAGACGACTGGACATGGAAAGAGAGGAAGATGCAATGGTTGTTAAAAGAAATAGCCGAGGGGGAGGAAAAGAAAGGTAGAAGAGTATGGGTGAGCTACGGGAGAATAAGGATAGACGAAGAATGGTGGAAATGGGACGAGGAAAAAGAGGTGTTAAGAGACAGACGAGGGAGGATGAGGAAGGAGGAGGAAAAGGGGAAGGGGGAAGAGGAGGCGGGGATCCAGGGAAAAGGGGGATAAGAGAGGAAGAGAAAGGGAGGAAGAATATAGAAGAAGACAAAGGGAGGGGGTGGAGAGGAGGGGGACAGGTGGAAATGGGAGAGGAGGAGGGGTGGAAGATAGGATTCTGGAACGTAGCAGGAATAGGAAAGGAGGATGGGGACTTCTGGAGGACGATAGAGGGATGGGATGTGGCAGTATTAATGGAAACCTGGGTGGAGGAGAAGGGCTGGGAAAGGGTCAAAGAAAGACTACCGAAGGGGTACAGATGGGAGGCGCAGGCAGCGAAGAGAAGGAACAGGAAAGGAAGGGCGATGGGTGGGATGATAATAGGAGTGAGGAAGGGGATGATGGAGGGGGAGGAAGGATATGGGGGAAGGAGAAGAAAGAGGGGATAATGATGGCGGGGTTTATGGTAGGGGTAGAAAGGTGGAGAGTGGTGGGGACGTATGTGAACGGGGACATGGAGAGGAAGCTAGAGGAAATGAGAGAATGGATGGAGGAAGTAGAAGAAGGGAGAAAGACGGTTATAGGGAGGGGGGGGACTTTAATGCAAGGACTGGAGAAAAAGGGGGGGGCAATGACGGGGGAGGAAGGTGGAAGGAAGTCGAAGGACAAAAAACAAAACGCGGATGGGAAGAGGTTATTGGAGAGACTGCAGGAAACCGGATGGGCGATATGGAATGGGAATGTGGAAGGGGATGAGGAGGGAGAATTCACATATACTGGGGCGAGAGGAGAAACGGTCATAGATTACGTGATAGGGGATGGTGAGGTAAAAGAGAGGGTGAAAAGACTGGACATAGGAGACAAAATCGATTCGGATCACCACCCAATAATAGTATGGATGAAAGGGGGGAGGAAAGGGAAGAAAGGAAGGGAAAGCAAAGGAGAAAGGGTGGCGCGGGGAGACTGGACGTTAGAAGGGAGAGAGAAGTTTAGGGCAGGAATAAGATTGGGAGGAGGGAAAGGGGAAGGGATAGAGGAAGAACTAGAGGAGAGGATGAAGGAATTTAGGAAAGGCTTGGAGGAGGGAAAGGGAGAAGGGTGGGGACACAGTAAAAGAGGGTGGTGGGATGGGGAATGCGAACGGAAAAAGAAGGAAGTCAGAAGGGTGCTGAGGGAATGGAGAAGGGGGAGAGGAGGAAAAGGAGAATATAGAGAGGCAAAGAGGAAATACAATGAATTGTGTGAGGGCAAGAGGAGAGAGGAGAGAGAGAGGTTCAAGAAAGAAGTGGAAGGGATAAGAAATGAAGGAGAGGTATGGGAGAGAACAGGGAAAGAAAAAGAAGGAAGAGAGTGAACGAGGAAATAGGGATGGAAGAGTGGAAGGAATACTTCATGGAGGTACTAGGGGGGGGGAGGGGAGAGTAGTAAGAGGGAGGGAGATGAAGAAGAGGAGATAAGCAGGGAAGAGATCAGGAAAGTAATAGGCAAGTTGGAGGATAGAAAGGCAGTAGGGGGGAAGGAATACCGAATGAGGTATGGAAATATGTGGGGGGGGGGGCAGAAGTGGAGGAATGGGCATGGAAGGTATGTAATAGGGTTTGGAAGGGAGAAGGTTGGCCGGAAAAGTGGAAGGAAGGGATAATAGTACCGATTGTGAAGAAAGGAGATGGGAAGCGAAGGGAGCAATATAGGGGGGTGACGCTAATGCCGACACTGTGCAAAATCTACGTGTCGGTGTTGGCGAATAGGCTGAAAGAAGAAATGGAGAGCAAGAAGATGGTGCCACCGAATCAAACGGGCTTCAAGGAAGGCATGGGGACGATAGACAACATATATGTGTTAAATTATGTGATACATAGGCAGACGAGCAGAGAAAAGGGGAAGATGATTGCCATGTTCGTTGACCTGAAGGCGGCGTTTGATTCGGTGGACAGGGAGGTATTGGATAGGGCGATGGTGGAAAGGGGAGTAAGGGAGGGGTTACGAAAAAGAATAGGAGAGGTGATAAGGGAAACAAAGAGTAGAGTGAGAGTGGGTGACAAAACAACGGAGGCTTTTTGGATGACGAGGGAGGTCAGACAGGGGTGCCCGATGAGCCCATACCTATACAATTTGTTGACGGCAGACATGGAGGAGGAATTACGGAAAGGGAGAAAGGGAGGAGTGCAGGTGGAGGGAATGGGTAGGATATGTACTATGGCGTACGCGGACGACGTCGTACTGCTAGCAGAGGAGGAAATGGAGGTAATGATAAGGAGACTGGAGAGGTACCTAGATGGGAAAAGATTTGTGCTCAACGCAGAAAAAACGAAGGTAATGAGATTTCGAAAGGGAGGGGGAAGGTGGAGAAAAGTAAGATGGATGTGGAAGGGAAGAGAACTGGAGGAAGTGAAGGAATTTAAATACTTGGTGCGTAACGGATGATGCACGGCACACGTGAGAGAAAGGGTGAGATGGGCGGGGGTGGTGATGAAACAAGTATGGGGAATAGGGAAGAGGAGGTTTGGAAAAGATTAGGAGAGAAGATTGTGGATTTGGGATAGGTTAGTGTGGACGGTGCTGGGATACGGGGCGGAAATATGGGGGTGGAGAGAGTGGAGAGAGGTGGAGGCAATGCAGGAAAGATACCTGAGATGGACGCTGGGGGTAGACTGGTGTACACCGGGCTACATGATAAGGGAAGAAGTGCAGAGGGAAAAGCTGAGGACTAGAGCGGGAAAGAGGGCGTGGGGCTTCGAGAGGAGAATGTGGGAGGGAAAAGGGGGGGAATTATCGAGGAGATGCTGGGAGGTGATAACGGCGAGGGAGGGGTGGGTCGGTGGACTGACGAAGTGGGAGGAGGAAAGAAAGGGATTTTTCGGAGAAAGAGGAATAGGAATGGGGGAGATAAGAAAGAGAAGAGAAGTGGGGGAAATGGGATATGAGGAGATAAAGAGCGAGGATAAGAGAATAGGGCTCTTGATACCCAGGGACCCGGGTACTCGGTTAACCGGGTGATACCCGGTTACCCGGGCGCAACCCGGGTCTGCGGGTAATACGGTTACAGGTACTCGATACTCGTATGAAACGGGTAACACAGTTCGACAGCCATCTGGACTTGTAACATTCAATAGCCGTTTCTTATAGGTTTTCGAGCGTTGAAAATGAATCCGCAAACCGTTTTTGACGGTTTCAAAAAACCGTCCTCAGTTTTTGAGGATTTCGATTTTGGAAAAAAAAGACTGCAAATTTTCAACTTTGAACATCTTTTGTGTCGAGACAGTAATAATTATTCATTACTGTTTGCGCAAATATGCATTATAATAATAATAATAATAATAATAATAATAATAATAATAATAAAAATCGAATTTCTCAAAAACTGACGGTGATCGTGACAAATGGTTTGCGAATTCGTTTTCAGCGCTCGAAAACCTATAATAAACGGCTAATGAATGTTACAAGTCCGAAGAAAAGTCAAGTTTTGTCGAACTGTATAATCGACGAAATAAAGTTAACCGGTTATTGCAGTGAAGTGTGATAAACATTACACTCGACTTATATGTATTTTATGCAAAAAATTGTAGTATGTAAGTAAAAAATTGAAACTTATTAGTATTGTTTTTCATTAAGTACTGTACAATGAAAATGTAATATAAAAACGGCCCCACATTTTAGCTTAAACAACGAGGTCAACAATATTTTTTAATTGTGTTGTTCATTAGTAATTATATTTTTTGTCACACCGTTATGAAAGCAGCAAGTAACATTGCTATTAACAACGTAAATGTATTATCCCAACATCGAATACACAAGAATAATTTATTTCACGGTACAAAACAAAGTTTAATGTAACTCTATAGTAATGAATTGTAACAAACTCCAATATAATTTATCTAGTTTAGATATTTATGGGTAGAGAAACATTAAATTCTACTTAAATTGTAGTTTACAGAAGTGCGATTGCGATTGCACTGCAATAACCGGTATTTCGTCGATTACCCGTATAACCCGAGTATCGGGTAATCGTAACCGTATTACCCGCAGACCCGGGTTGCGCCCGGGTAACCGGGTAGGACCCGGTTCACCGGGTACCCGGGTAACCGGAAACTCGCGAAAAGTAAGAGCCCTATAAGAGAAGGCAAGAAATTGAAAGGGGGGAGAGAATAAGAGAGGCCAGGTACAATAGATGGTACAAGTGGGTGAAGAGACCGGGGACGCCAGTATATCTGAGGAGAGGTTGGGCTGAGGCTAGGTGGAAAAGGATAGTGAGATTTAGGATGGGAAATGAGGTAAGGGAAGCGAGGTATTGGTTGAGTGCGGAGGAAAGATCCTGCAGAGTGTGTGCAGGAAACTTGGAAACATGGGAGCACATATCGGAAAGATGTAGGAGAGGGGGAGAAGAAATAGGCGGTTGGCAAGGGAATGTGGGAGTGATACTGGGAGAAGAGGGGAAGGGGGAAGTGTGGATGAAAGAAATAGAGAGAATTCGAGAAGAGGAGATGGACAAAGAGGAGACGGTGTGAATAGGGGACGAAAGAGAAGGACGATTGGAGTGATTGAGGAACTGGAAGTCGAAAGGCGGAACGGAGGGGGGAGGGTGGTGGGGGAGAGAGAGACACGTTTGCGTATTGAGCTTGCGTTTGCGTTTTCTTTTCTTTTTTTTGTTGTATTTTTTGCGTTTTTTTGCGTTTTTTGCGTTTGCGTTTATGCGTTGACATTTAATGGCATTTAATGTTAGGCGTACGCGATTCATTGGTGCGAATGGCGTTGCGTTTCGGCTTTGGCTTTTGGCGTTTGCTTTTTGAGTCTGCGTTGGCTTGGCGCTTGCGTGGTGCGTGGTGTGTGGGCGGTGGCGATGGGACAGGTATGGAACACGGTATGGAACACGGTATAGGTAAGCGAGCGGATAGCATGTAAGAGGCAGTCAGAGATAGCGGAGGTACTATGTAGTAGGATAAGTGGCGTAGAGGATAAGTGAGCCTGTAACCCTAAGGGGAACAGTAAATAAATACATACATACAAATTTCCAGAAACTTGTGCGAAAGATGATGCTTCTCTGTCTATCTATCTATCTACCTAATCTTCTCCGCACAACCTCCAAGCCTGTGCATTCCCTTCATTTCTATCCATCCAAGCCTGTGCGTCCCCTTCATTTCTATAATATAAGATTTACATAAAGACTCTAAACTGCTGGTATAAAAATATCTGGCAATTTAAATGCAATGCGATTTGTTACAATATAGTATTTTGTACATGCATGGTACAAATTTCCAGAAACTCATGGGAAAGTTATCTCAGATATTTCAGTTCCGCGGACGTAGGGCATACGGAGGACGAATGGGAATATATAGAAGGAGACGACTTGGACCCCACCTCCGGGACCATTAACACTCCGGTGAGCACGGAAACGGAGATGAGAATTATCAGCCCTGGTAACTCCACGTGCGAAAGGGTGGAACCATCGAACACTCATGAAAATAAACCACAATCAGGCCCTAGGAAGCGAGTATCGTGGGGAGTACCTCTCTATGAGGAAGTTCTGGACATCCCGCAGTCAACCATGATCGGTCCAACGGATGAGATCCTAGTAGAATTAAACGATCAATCGCCGCCTAGACAAGATTCTAGTATAATAGAAACACCTGACTCAACGGAACGTTATGGTGCAGCCGTGAGGCCATTTAAATACCCTCCCTATCTTCAAAAGGTTGCACAGGAATCGCCTGAATATAAGAGAAACGCGACAGACTATTTCCCATTTACACCCATTTACTCCCCAGACGCCTCGTCATTCGAAGATCAGCCAACGAAATGTGCGATTAAAATTGTAAAAACCACGCTTACATCCTCCCCGGACAATTATGCACATTTTATATCATCTGACAGAATATTAACTAGTTCAATTTGTAAAACTTTGATAGCCACCGGTCTCCTCGACGAAACAAAACTATTATCCAAAGCATTCTTTCAAAATCGCGTGATAATCACTCGTAACGAAATAGGAAAAATCTTTAGTATCGTTGGAGCACAAAATTTCTATCATGAAATCGGGGCAAAAGAGCTAGTAGCGGCACTAAGGGCGCTCAGGGGCGCCGTTGAAAACGAACGTGTCCGGTCGTTTAGAATACCGGCACATGGAGAAACTCTGCACCGATTCAATGCCGAAGCGCTCCGAAAACACTGCAAGATTATTTTTAAACACACGCCCGTCTCAATTATAATTTGTTCCGGCGAAGTGAAATTACCGCCAGAAAACGAACGAGAAAATATCATTCGTCACTACCATGAAACCATGATAGGAGGGCATAAGGGCGTAACAAAAACGTACCGACGTATACGTCACCTGTTCGACTGGCCTCACCTACACCGGTATGTAGAAAATTACATACGTAGTTGCCAGAACTGCCAAGAACAAAAGCTCGTGCGAATCAAAACTCGGGAACCGATGTTAATCACAGATACACCCGCAAAACCTTTTGATAAAATAGCCCTAGATACTGTAGGACCGCTTCCCCCTACCCCTAGCGGAAACCGTCACGTACTTACATTACAATGCCAGTTATCGAAATTCTGCATGGCCGCACCTCTACCCGATATAAAAGCCGTTACCATCGCCGACGCATTCTCGTGCTATTTTATTGCGACTTTTGGCGCACCGCGTGCCATACTAACAGATCGTGGCACGAGTTTCATTAATAACACAATACAGGGCATAGCCAAATTAAGGGTCAACACGTAACCACATCGGGATACCGACCTCAAACTAACGGTTCCTTAGAAAGAAGTCACATCGTCTTAACTGAATACCTAAAACATTATTTGGAAAGATATGAGGATTGGGACTTACTCCTTCCGTTCGCCATGTATGCGTACAACACCTCAATACATGAAGCCACAAAATTCACTCCATATGAATTGGTTTTCGGACAATTAGCTCGCCATCCGTTTACACCTATGTCCCACGAGGAACTCCTAACGTATCCGACTTACGTTCAAAATTTGGTGGGGCGCTTACATGAAATCCGAAAAACTACACGGATAAATTTGGGCACGAGTAAATTACGTTAAAAAAATATTTATGACCGAAAAAGCAATCAAGTTATATTTGCGGTAAATGATCTCGTTTACGTACTTAAAGAACCTCGACTTCATAAATTCGATCCGCATTACATAGGCCCCTTCAAAATAAAAGCAATCACCGATCAAAATAATGCAGTATTGATTACGGATGAGGGCCAACAAATCATTAACCATTTCGATAAATTAAAGCATGCTTATACTAAAGATAAACCACCCTGACGCCAATGCAGGATAGTCAGTGGTTTAAGTTACAATCAACCGGCGGGAGAGCTCCTCTAACCGACTCTCTAACCAAGGTCTCATACTCCGTAAATCGGATCCCTCCTTTATCTCACTTGTTACTTTTTTGTATTTGCAGTAGTCACTTACACAAAACTAAAGAATGTAATTAATTTATTACATGTATTAATGTGTCGCTTACGTGAAACAATAGATCCCTCACCCTTGAGGAAAACTTATCGAAAAACCCTCATACTACAGCCATCATGGACAGACGTGGCCTGCTCACATTCACGTTCATTTGGGCGAGCGCTATTGGTAATACAATGGAGAGGGACTACCGAATATCACCATTAAGCACAAACCCGGGCTTGTATTACGAAAAAATCCGACCTCTCCGAGTTTTTCACACGCAATGGAGATTGGTCACGGGCATCGGAGTCGCTGAAGTATTGACCTCAAGACCACAAACCCAACCCCAGATCAACAGGATAAAAGCATTATGTACGACGTATAATTGGACGTCTTGCCCGGCCGACGATCTTAATACGGCCCTTCAACGAAAACTCCTCGATGGTAAACGATACGAGGAACTCTTACTAAATATATTAGGAAAGCCACAGCTTCGACGCACCAAGCGAACGGTACCATTGGGATTCATCGGATCGCTGAGCAGAGCCCTATTCGGAACACTAGACAACGATGACGCGCAATATTATAATAAGGAAATAGATAAACTTTATAAGGATCAGAATCACCTCGCGGAATTATAAGATCGGAATTCCAAGACATACACGACTCACTCAAATCTATAACGGGATCCGTGCGAACAATAAGCGATAGAATTAAGGAAATTGCAACGGGCATCCGTCAATTGGACGAGCGCGAAACAAAAATCGAATTAGAATTAGCTTTTTCGTCGTGGACATTCCTAATGACCAGGCACGTGGACGAATATGTGACCGCGTTAATTGTAATTACGGACGTGCTTACGTTTGCGAAACTTGGTATCTTACATCCGGCCATTCTTTCACCGAACCAGCTAGCGCAGACTTGCGAACGAATTCGCGAAACTACTCCATACGAATTCCCGCTGACGACGGAAGAATTAAATTCTGAGCAGCTACAAGGGGTGACCAAATTGAACGTAGTTTATTCACAGGGTCGAATCATCTTGTCTCTCGACATCCCTTTACTCGACCAAATTCCCTTCGACCTCTACTACCTTCAACCGTGCCCCTCATTCCAAAGTGTATCGACCAATGTCTCTACTCCTATATACATAAAACCAAGAACAGAATACTTAGCAATCAGTCAAATTAATTCTCAATACTTCATGCCCAATGAAAATTACATCACAGGATGCAGAAACCACTCTCGAACGTACATGTGCGAACTCAGTTTACCACTCCAGGACTTGGAAAACGCACCGACCTGTGAAACGAATGCTTTATTAAAACCACAAAGCATCAAGTGGTCCAGCTGTAACATCCAAGTTCTTCCCGGAAACCGAACCTTTCTCAAGAAAATGATTACGCCCAACACCTGGTTATATTCCGTGAAGAGCACCCTGGCACTGCAGGTACGATGTAACAAGCACGCGGCTGGATATGAAGTGCTCCAGGGGGCAGGAATTTTACAACTAAGAAGAGGTTGCGAAGCCAAAATTGGGACCGACCAGATCTGGGCGTCTGAAGTCGACACTGAGACACTAACAACCATCTACAAACCATCGATCGGCATAAACATTTCGGAGATATTGCCAACTCTCACGGAGCATCATGTAAAAATTTTAACTGATAACCAAGAAAAGGAACCGCAGGGAACGCTTCTGGATGCCCAAGCCAAAGCAAACTCAATCGCATTGGAGGACATAGAAAGACAAGCAAGGGAAATAGCAACTCATCATCGGACAGAAAATTTATCGACCTATGTCACCTATGGACTACCAGGATTAAGAGGCACTTTTATAATTATCCTCATTGTATGGATTGGATACCGTTTTTGGGGGGCACGCCGCAATCAACATCGAGAGCCCTTAAGGAAAGAGACAAAGGTTAATATAGAAATGATACCACATCGCCCTTCTCCTCAAATAATTTCCAGACCTCGTCCTCTAGCGATTACACCCTTTCCTCCTGATTTACCCGTTATATCACCTATGAAGACAAGAGAGAGAGCTCACGTAGAACGAGCGAGTAGTTTCGCGAGCTCCGAGCCATACTTCGAAGTATTCTAGGAAGTACCTCGCTGATAGCAGCAAAAACCCCCGCCTTAGTACCCACCCTGCGAGGCGCTCTGCTGTGAAAATTAGTTGGTAGGGATATTAGCATATAAGTTAGCAATTAAGACATGCGAGGGACAGTCGTTACAGAGTTTAACACGAACGAACTAGCACAATGTACACTCCTAAATTCAATGATACTAAGTATGAACGTTCATCGCTCGAAGAGGTGGTGCTCCCGCGTCATCTTCACGCTCCATTCGCTAGGCGACTATGTGTGCGTCCTCCAAAAAGTTTCGACGGAGACGAAGGGCAGGTCTGGACACATAAAAAGTATAGAACACAGACAATATGTGGAGGATGTTGGTGGATCAGATCTGTCGGAGTGGTCGCGGAATACCACCAGAGCCCGGTGCATTGGCTCGTGGAGGAGACCAGGACAGTGGCCCTTACTAAGTGCGAATTGTGCCGTCATCGCCACCTGGTGTGGTCAACGCCCGGAAACTGCACGGGATGTATCAGGGCGATATTGGACCACAACCCCCGTTATCTCCCGGCATTCCCAATCTTGAACGCCCCGAAACCTTGGGAACAACATCGAAGACAGCCGATAGTTCAGGTTCTACCATCCGGAGCGGAATAAAAAGCCCAAATCCCCCTCGCACTAGGTAATTAACTACACAACAGATTGTAAACACTTCAAAGTGTCGTGACAAAATTGTAATTCTTTTCGTTTTATTTTTTTATTCATAGCAGAGCACCGACCTTCTAAGGGCCACGACTAGGAGCCCCCCTTTTTTTATTTTTAATTTTTAATTTTTTAATTTTTTTTTGTTCAATTTTTTTGTTTTTCTGCCTTCTTTTTCATTTTCAATTTTAACATTTTTACTTATTCCCTCCTATTATATATTTTATATATTTTATATTTGTAATAATATATTTTATATTTGTCGCTTGCCGAACCAAGGACGTATCGTCGTAAGCATAACGTGACCGTTGACGGCCCGAGCCATGAATTTCCTAATAAGGAGCGACCGACAGGTGCCGACGGGGCGGTTTTCCCCCACCGACGTCGAAACGCGAGGCACGAACAGGGACAGCGGAAGTTTTAGCGAGGATTCGTTTTGGAGACTTCGAGTTAGGCAGTTGTGACGAGCCAGCGGGCCGTTTTCAGTATCACGACCTCTTTTCCGCGCTTAAACTCACCCGCGTAAACGCGAGCGGGTGAACAGGTATTGCAAAAGTGTATCTCCATCCGACGCACCGAGAACGGCATAGCCGGAAGAACACATGCGCGCCGATCCGAGCCACCGCGATCGCGAAACGTGAAGTACAGCAAGCGAGTAATCGAGTGTTCGAGAGAGAGAGAGAGGGAGAGGGAGAGGGAGAGGGAGAGGGAGAGGGAGAGGGAGAGGGAGAGGGAGAGGGAGAGGGAGAGGGAGAGGGAGAGGGAGAGGGAGAGGGAGAGGGAGAGGGAGAGGGAGAGGGAGAGGGAGAGGGAGAGGGAGAGGGAGAGGGAGAGGGAGAGGGAGAGGGAGAGGGAGAGGGAGAGGGAGAGGGAGAGGGAGAGGGAGAGGGAGAGGGAGAGGGAGAGGGAGAGGGAGAGGGAGAGGGAGAGGGAGAGGGAGAGGGAGAGGGAGAGGGAGAGGGAGAGGGAGAGGGAGAGGGAGAGGGAGAGGGAGAGGGAGAGGGAGAGGGAGAGGGAGAGGGGAGAGGGAGAGGGAGAGGGAGAGGGAGAGGGAGAGGGAGAGGGAGAGGGAGAGGGAGAGGGAGAGGGAGAGGGAGAGGGAGAGGGAGAGGGAGAGGGAGAGGGAGAGGGAGAGGGAGAGGGAGAGGGAGAGGGAGAGGGAGAGGGAGAGGGAGAGGGAGAGGGAGAGGGAGAGGGAGAGGGAGAGGGAGAGGGAGAGGGAGAGGGAGAGGGAGAGGGAGAGGGAGAGGGAGAGGGAGAGGGAGAGGGAGAGGGAGAGGGAGAGGGAGAGGGAGAGGGAGAGGGAGAGGGAGAGGGAGAGGGAGAGGGAGAGGGAGAGGGAGAGGGAGAGGGAGAGGGAGAGGGAGAGGGAGAGGGAGAGGGAGAGGGAGAGGGAGAGGGAGAGGGAGAGGGAGAGGGAGAGGGAGAGGGAGAGGGAGAGGGAGAGGGAGAGGGAGAGGGAGAGG